>CM062290.1:290949388-292149388 GCA_031216915.1 Pictodentalium vernedei
CCACCGTCTTTCCCAATTCCCCCTAATCTCCAGTGATCGCGACCTCAGCTTAAACAACAGTGACCACCCCTCCCCTTACAATGGTGCCATTATCAAGGTACTCTTCAAAACCTGTCTTCTCTTTGTCACGCAGGCCACACAAAGACCTCTTTCTTTTGACCTACTATCGCCAATTTTGGTTACAATCCCCATGACTCTTTCTCTAACGGTTTTTTTTTACCTTTGGTTGTCTCTATTTCTGAGTTCGATACATCGTTTGGATAAATCCCTACAAACTTCTACCATTACTGCAGTTAATTATAACGAAATTTTTAAAAACCCTAAGCTATGAATTATTATCTCGACTGTCTAATATTTCAACATACCTGTGTTACTTCCACTGGGTCCAGTGGCGGCTCAAAGGTGTCTCCCCTCTGGATATACTTTAGCAAGGGGCGTCATATATGCCCAAGACCTAAGGTAGGATGCTAATAGAATTATAGATGGCGGCGGGGAGTATCCCCGGGAAAATTGGAAAAAAAATTTCAATCCCCGAGGGCTTTTTGGACACTGAATAAACTATGTTCCCATTCAGCCTGCAACATTTTTCAATGGGTAGGTAGATAGTGTGACATTTTATATAATAAAATCAATCAGCAACTGGAGCTTTCGGCCACTTGGCCTTAGTTGCCACATTGTGGGGACCTATATTTATTTATTTATTTATTTATTGGTGTTTAAGGTCACATATTTATGCACAATGGCTAATCATGACCGTGACAGTTTTACGGGTGGAGGAAGCCGGGGTACCCGGAGAGAACCACCGAGCAACGACGAGCAGCTGCCAGCTCCCCAACATCGTAACTCCGCACTACAGCACAGGCAGTTTTAGATTGGTTGAAGACATGAGCACCATCGACGTGCAGTACGCCTTAGTACACGGCGTCATCGTGCCCCCACGCGGGCAATGGAGATGAAGTGTCTTGCCCAAGGACACAACGCGGTTGCCGCAGGTAGGATTCGAACCGAGGACCTCTCGGCTTGCAGCCTGCACCTCTACCAACTGAGCCACCGCGTTGTGGGGACCTAGTGAGGGGACGTAAGAAGTGATGTCACAGTAATGTGACCCAATTTAACTCATGTTAGATTGTCATGGTAGCGTCCAATAGTGGTCTGTTAAGTTTTGGAAAAATCCACTATGGGCATTCCCCCACTATGGGCATTCCCACACTTACGTCAGAAATGGGAGCGTCCAATAGTAGTCTGTTAAGTTTGGAAAAATCCACTATCGTGGGTTTGCGGGTTCAGAATCACCTCTTTTCCGTGTACCGTACACGAGTCGATTTCTGATGTAGAATCCACAAATGGATTTTCGTGTACGCCTCCATAGGGATTCAGTGTTAAAATCGTGTACAGACACGGATGATTTAGAATCCGCAAACCACTTTCCGACGCTGATTTAGAATCCGCAACACGTTTTTTTTTTGCTCGCGATTTAACACTGAATCCTATGGGGGAAACCCATTTGCGGATTCTAAATCAGACGATACACTTCTTTTTTCCTTAAAATTTCATACATTTTTTCACTCTTGAGCGATGTATGTAGAATCCAGAGATTTAGAATCCGCAAAGCCGATTCTAAATCACCCTAAAAAACGACAAATCGTGTACCTGTACACGATTTTAACACTGAATCCCATGGAGGTGTACATCGATGTACGTGTACATGTACGAAATCTTGTACATGTGAGTTGGAATCCGCCTTTATTACCTACTGATGTGCGGAGGAACCATACGGTGGCACATTTTAAAGAACTGGATTAACTTGTGTCTGTAGCGTCTATCTTGCAACGGTTTCCATCCTGACTTACTAGCAACGACGGTTGCCCCAGTAATAATCCTTGCCGCAGCAATCTGGATTTTTTCCGTTTCCCCCACTTTAGTTACAGAGCAATTATCCCAAACAGTATCGGCGTATTCAAGGAGGGGCCTGATAAAAGCAAAATATATTTTTTCTAAGACACTACGGTCTAAGTTAAATTTGTGCTTCCTAAGTAAGTCTAACCGGGACCAGGCCTTTGCGCAAATATGGTCGATATGGTCATTCCATGTACACGTGCTATTTAATATGACTCCCAGATGTTTATGATTAACGACTTCAGATATCTGAGAACCGCCAAAGAATAATGGTGGATGGAAAGTAGGGCAACTTGTTCGAGATATTAGCATACTCTCAGTTTTATTTGGATTGAACTCTACCAACCATATTTTAGCCCAATGTTCAATTGTGGCCAGATCTTGATTAATTATTGTAGAGGCTTCTTCAGGGTTTTCTATAATTAGATATAAAGAAGTATCGTCTGCAAATAGGCGTATACTGCTCAGAAGATCTTTGGTTATATCGTTGATATATATAAGGATCAGCAAGGGTCCGAGAATAGACCCCTGTGGAACACCTGCATTTATGGTTCTCCAGGCGTTGTGATTACTGAGAGAACTACGGAGCCCACCAACCGCGAAGTCCCATCAGCCCGTGGCGTTTTGTGATTCCTTACCAGACGATACCAGACAGAGGCTCCATATTCTGGGTTCAGGTTTGTTACCTCACGAGCTAGTCGTGTTCAGCATAACAAAGACCAGTTTACCAGTTATCTACGATTTTTATTAACAAATAAAACTCAACTGCCAATCGTTTTCTCTGGTATAAAGTAAAATTCACAATGTTCAGTCAAAGTTCATACCTTATAGCAACAGTGGCGGCATCCATCTTACTTCTTGTAGGTAGGTACTTGCTCGTCGGGAGCCCAGACAACTTCCCAAACATCCAGGAATCGGTGCTTATATCCACTAGATTTTTGATGCCAAACCTGATCACGCGACTACCAGTCAGCGGAATAGTTAGGAAAAGTTCCCGTGACGTGGCAGTCACCATTGTTAGACGCTTGTACTGCCATGCAAACTGTCAGCAATCTGCATGCAATCTATCGAGTGGTTGTTCCACAAACACATTCCGCCGGGGTTCTGTTGACCGGGGGAATTGTGTGATAGAATTTACGGTTCTGCAACTTTAGCATTATGTGATGCCCGTTTGTTCTGGGAGTGTGATTTATGGGTTGATGACAGCTATGACAGTTCAAATAGTACCAATTCGGAGATGTCCACCCGTGATATTTATCAACTAAAACTCGACTACCGGCGGTATCTCTGATCAGCTCATCCACCGAGTGTAGGTCAGTCGGTCGAGTGTAAGTCGGAGTATTTCTTATTAGTTTATCCAATTCTACGAATATCGGCTCTGATGAAAATTAACAGCAATAATATGAGTCCCATTCAAACTAATAGAAAACTGTCCTGTTATTTCTATAATTTCCATGGAAGAACTATAGCTCTTCTTTCGAGCTTGCTCAACTTCTGTGGGCCAACTTCGCAACACAATCTTTAAAAATAAACAGCCTTTGGAAAATATATTGTTTCAATAAAGGTTTGAAACATTCTATTGACATCTTGCACTATTGTTGAATATGCCTGATAAAAAGAGGGTGATTTGACGACTCTTATAGACCTAAAAAATACAATTTACTTTTTGTGTGTTTTTGTAGGGAATTGCCTGAAAAATGCACGTGACCGGTACTTCCTTTCGTGTCAGTTTTTCTCTCTTATTTGTTGCATGACCCCTGTTCTCGGGTGAGAAAAACAAAATTTGTCTGAAGGGCTATACTTGATATTTGAATGGCAGAATCGGAAATTCGATCGCAATTGCGCAGAGGGGGTTGATAATCTGCTCTGTGCGAATGCGACCGAGTTTGATGACCTCTGTGCGAATTGCGATCGAATTTCCGATTCCGCATCGATAAAAAGGTCTATTCGTTTCGGCGCCATTACCGGGATATTGTTTTTACTGTTTTATATTTATACAAAAACATGGTCGATTTCGAAATCTCCGTTGACGCCTCACGAGTACTCAAATGGCGACAATTAAAGAATAAAACATAGTTTGAATCAATAAACTCTGCCCAAATGTAAGGAAATACGTGTACTATCGATTGCAGCCGGTAATATGGGCGAAAGCTTGATATATATTCCTAATTTCGAGTTTTGAGTTCCCATAAAAACTTGATGGGAACTTTTTCTATAGGATTGAATGGGAAGAATCTGAACGTAGAGGGGTAGAGACTACGTTCGGATCGCTGAACTAATTTTTTCGCCTGAACGTTACTATTGTCGCATGTGAGAAAATATTTAGTTCCGTGATACCTGTAACTTTGTTTCACTCTCGAATTCAAATTCAAAACCTGGGCATATTGGTCTGCGTCACGCAGCGCGTTCCGTGTGGCTTGTAAGTGAAGCTAAGCGCACTTGTTTGCAGTTGCGGCAATAGATCTGGGGTCCGATGTGTTATTTTTACCGGAAGCGTTTGTCAGAGAGAAAACTGATTTTGGAACTCATTGACATCGGCACATGTGTGCGGTTGCGTACGAAACTGAATTTGCTGCCGCGAATCCAATGGTCGCCCCTGAACCCACTCAAACAGACCACTCCCAATGGGTGGAGCAAAATATTCTCCGCCTCGCGAGTTCCAACTTTCGGTTTCTGTATTTTTCACTTATGACGACTTATCCACTGTGAGTTGATGGTATACTAGTAAAATAGATTAGAATATTTGCCTCTTCATCTGCTCGTTTCAGGCATAGTGGATGAAATTTGGCGCTGATTGAACAAATTTGAGAAAGACTGGTGCTCAATTTGAAATAACTTTTAAAACTCAACTTAGATTAGAGAAGGAGGTGGGGTTGCAAATAAAAAATATAGATACTAGGCTGAAAAAAACAGTTGTTTTAGACAACCCCTACCTCCGATCCAAACTTTGCCCCTCTTGAATTTACTTCCCATCTCCTGCACAGGATGTAATTTTGTCTGTTTGCGTTGCATTCCAAGAGGTATTTCACGATTTCTACCACAGTATGTGAAGATTCCAGCTGTTAGTCAAATAGTGATTCGAAATTCGAAATTTCTAGATGTTGATTTTATTTTTGGGGGGGGGGGGAGCCCCACTCCCGCGACAACGAACTCGCATGTCATCCGAGAAACGTGACGTTTTTACGACATACATGTAACAATGATTATAGCTGAATTCCCTGTGACCAAGAGGGGTGGCAAACCGCCCCCCCCCCCCTCCCCCGTCTCATGCGCGCATTGTTCTTGGAACAAATTCAAATGACCTCCCGTTAATTAATGATATGTGTTAGTTCTGGTGTAGCCGTTTAGCTTTCTCCCTACATTTCACCCCCACCCGATAGGATAAAATCTCGTGTGTTTCCCCTCTCTAAATATACAAAAAAACATTTGCTTTTAAAAAGCTTATTTCTGGCTCCCAAGATTGGTGGAAGATGAAAAGATACACGCAGGCCATGGCGGAATATCTCACCCCCTGCCTCAGCTATGTGACTTTGCATTCGATTTATATATTCTTTTTTTCTTCATATTTGAAGATTTTGTTTGTAAAGTTAAAACTTTGAGCTATAACTGAGACGTTGTCACTTTTCCTCTTAGTAATGTGGAAGAGAGATAATCCACGCACACTAAAAACTACTTACGGTAAGTTTTACAAGCCTAAAATTAATCTACCCTCACGAAGTATGTTACAATTTTTTTTCTAACGATTATTTGAATGGTATTAAAGGCCGACGACCCCAAAAATATGTAAAAAACGAACGCGAATTACTTTGGCGAAGTCCAAGTTCAATGTTATTGAACTGGTTCGGACGGGTGGGGAAGGGGAGGGGGTCGAAACATGACACTTCCTGAATAGCCATGTTAATCTTTTAAAATTTAGTTCAAGTTATATGCTCTGCCCAGACTTCAAAGAGTATGGGCTATAAATTCACTGGCAGAGAAAAATTGGAACGTGTGTCTATATGTCACTTGGAGAGGTGGAGTGCATTTTTTGTGAGCATCGTGTACACAGTCAGTGATGCCAGATCGAGGATCTGCCGCCAGCTATTTCAACCCCATACTGTCTTGAATCTGTTTCCTTGCAAGACACATATATGCGATAAACCAAAGACGGTTAGCCCATTTCCCCAAACTTGATTTCAATGCGATTCGCTTGACTTAATTATATTCTACGCAGTTCAAGGGCATGACAGTGCCGGGGTGGACTTCAGGTGGTGGAGGTGGGGTTAGGTTTCATGTTGGTAAATTTGGCGAAATGGAAGTAAAAGCCGGTAATCTGACAGCAACATACTTTAGAGCTTGATTTTTCGATAAATAATCCGCGTTGGATGCAAAAAACGTTACATCTGGGCGCGGTGGCTCAGTTGGTAGGGGTGCAGGCTGCAAGCCGAGAGGTACTCTGTTCGAACCCCACCTGCGGCAACCGGGTTGTGTCCTTGGGCAAAACACTTCACCCCATTTCCCACGTTGGGGCATGCTGGCGTTGTGTACTAAGGCCTGCTCCTCGTGGACGGAGCACCTGTCTTCAACCAATGTTATAACCCTGCTTGTGTGGAGTTACCATGTTGTGGAGCTGCGAGTTGCTTGCCATTGTTCGATGGTTCTCTCCGGGTAATCCGGCTTCCTCCATCCGTAAAAATGTCGTGGCCATGATTAGCCATTGTGCACAAATATGTGTCTTTAAACACCAATAACTAACTAACTAAAAACGGTATATAATTTGGTTCTTCAATCAGAAATCTGTTGAAATCAGTGTTTTGGTCTTCAAGCAGAAACCTGTTGAAATCGGTGTTTTATCGCCAAGGTTGGGCGGTTAAAACCGCCCCCGGTTTTAACCGGCGGTTTTAACCGGTTTTAACCGCCCCGGTCAATACTCCCTCAAGTGGTCAATACTGGTCAATACTGGTCAATTGAAATTTTGTAAAAGACAATCAAGTAGTTTTAGTAAAAGAATGTCATATAATATTTGAAAAAACATTTTTTTTATTTATCTCAGTGGTATTTTTATATTAAAGTTGCTATTTATATGAAATATGAAAGAAATTGTATTGTATGTAAATCCTAATAAGGCTGAAAACTTAGTGGTCAATACTTGATACTGGTCTATTTAAATATTTTAAAATATTAAAAAGGTGGATAAAATTTTTAAAGTTTATGGAATAGTATTTGTGCATGTATCACAAATGTCATTTTTACAGGTAAATTACAGGTATCACACAGGTACATGTAAGTACATGACAATTAATTAAACACCTGGATGACAGATGGTCAATTAGAGATTTGATTGTTAAAACAACACCCCTTCAGTACAAGGAAAAGGGGTAATAAAAAAGTGGCTTTAATCCATTGTAATGTGATAATTTATAATTAAGGTAATAAAAACTTTTATAAGTTCTTTCATGTACTAGGTTGTCTAGACAAATTTTAGTCCAAATGCAGGAAATGGATTGTCCTCATGGATATACTCTTCATGGCTTCTTATATGTAGGGTTTCTTTATTTTTCTTTTATAATGAAGTCCAAAACCAACACTTTCATTCTCAGTTTTACACTGCTATTGAAAACGTCACTCAAAGAAAATTCACTTTTTCCTTTTTTTGTCTTATTGTAACATAAGATTCCCCACTTATTTAATAATCATTCTCTTGTATTATCATTGATTTTGTACTATAAACTTCTTAATGAATAAAATAATACTATTTTGATATCATTTGTATGTACATGTAACCTCTTTTGTCCCTCTACAATAATAGATTTATGATTTATAAAGTTCAATTGGTCAATAATCCAATCGACCAGTATTGACCAGTATTGACCGGTTAAAACCAGTATTGACCACTGGTCTGGTCAATACTAGTATTGACCGGTTTTTTGCCAACCTTGTTTATCGCCGAATGTGGTGGGGATAAACCCCATATATTGAAAAATATGGGGGTTTATCCTCACCCCAATCGGCGATAAACTTCGACTCCACTAAAGAATTTTCATCGAAAAGGAATTTTCAGCAGAAAAACATTATTAAATCACAAGTCTGCTTTCGTGCACAATGTTTCTAAAGCTGTTACAAAATTTAAAAGTGTGAACTTCAAAATTTTATTTAGAAAGCCTCAACAGTTATTTTCCGACGTATTTTATTTATTTTACAGAAACGGTCATCACTTTGTGATCGTAAGTTTCACTTGGGCCCGAATTTCGCAACAAACGTACCGATGTTGTGGAACGGTTCAGATTTATGTTTTGATCTGTATCCAAATCCATCAAAACACAACTTGCAACAACCTCGAAACCCTCAGGTAAAAATAGATTATGCTATCCGTTACGTCATTGGTAAACAAACATGTCGGCTGCTGGCGTAAAATGACAACAACGGTGAGCTTTTGAGTGAAATCAAGGGAAAATGAAGACCCACCGATAAGGTAGTAATGCGAAAATTTGTTCCTTCATCTATTCTTTAATTTGAGTGGTTGATTATAATTGAATAACAAACAGAACAGGAGATACGCGATATAGTCTTACGCCAAGTATGTTTCGGAAAATACTATAGTTAGTTACATATTCATATTAGATGTCATGTACTTATTGTAAAGCCTGTGAGCACGTTCAGTGGAAACTCGGCTTTAAACCATATTATTATTATTATGGATCTGACGATCGTATAATAACAGGACTGTGTTTTATATATTCTCGTTAATATTTTCAAGCACATTCTCATTGCATTTTATTTATGTATTCCGTTTTCGCGAATGTTTTTTTTTGACATGTGTCAACGCAGTTCGGCAATAAATTTTTCGGTTGATAAAATTTTTTTATTATTATTGGAGTTAGGTGTCAATGAGGGACTGTATGGACAGGATTTCTTCACTCTATTGAGAGCTGAATTTCTGTTTTTTAGTCCCCTGTCAGCCATCTGGGTTCTGTCGAGTACCCACAGGTTATTTTTTCTGCCACCTTCTCTTGTAGTTGGGTGTGTTCTTCTATTTTATGTATCTGTTGAGTTTTCTTCTACTGCTCTCACCTCTGTTATTTCCAGTTCGGTTCCCTCGGGCAATTCATTTTGCCCTCGCTTTTGGTGTGTTCTTGTGGCTGTTCCTCCCGCACTTGTGGGGGGTGGGGGGGAACGCTGTCATTTGGGGCCTCCCGACTTGACCACATCTGTTCTGAGTTCTACCCCCTCCATGGGGGATGTTCAGCTCCTCCCGTACCCATGGGGGGTGGGGAATGCTGTCATTTCGGCCCTCCCAACTCGACCACGTCTGGTGAAAGTTACAGCCCATCTGTGGGGGATGTGCAGCTCCTCCTGCACCTGCGGGGGGTGGAGAACGCTGTCATTTCGGGGCCTCCCGACTCGACCACGTCTGGTGAGAGTTATTCCCCATCCGTGGGGGATGTGCAGTTTTTTTTTACCGTGGTGGATACTGCGGGAGCTGTTGGATTTCTGGTGAAGAGATGCCTGATTCCAGAACTATGCGCCCTCTCCAGTCGACATCTGAGGCTGTCACTAGGGTTGTGACTCCTCCTTTGGAGGCTGAGCTAGGTGGCTCTCTCCCATTTTCCGCCAGTTCCAACAGCTCCTGTTGTATCTGCTGCTACTGCTGGTTCGTCTACAATGTCATTGGGCACCGTTTTAGCTGGCCTTGGCTTATTCCTGCATTGAGCACAGCAGTTTTATCCCTGCAGGGGCCTGCAGAGGTGTCTGGTGTGTTGATGTGGGTATCGGCCTCAGCCTTCCTGATTTCAGCTCGGCAAAGTCGGAAGTGACTGCCGACCGAACCCCTTGCTGTGTCCTCTTGGTCATTAGGCACAGCAGTTTTCTCCCTGCAGGGGCCTGCAGCGGCGTCTGGTAGTGTAGACGTGGGGTATCTGCCTCAGCCTTCCCTGACTTCAACTCGGCGAAGTTGGAAGTGGCTGCCGACTGAACCCCATGCTGTGTCCTCTCAGCAATTGAGCACAGCAGTTTTATCCCTGCAGGGGCCTGCAGGGATGCCTGGTAGAGTAGACGTGGGGTATTGGCCTCAGCCTTCCCTGACTTCAACTTGGCGAAGTTGGAAGGGGCTGCCGGCCAAACCCTCTACTGTAGTCTCTCAGCCGTCGAGTACCTCAGTTTTTCTCATTGGATTCGGCTGTTCATGGTGCGCTGCTCTTCGATCTGCCTCTTTCGGCAGGTCCGCGACTATTCCATGGTTCCGTGGCGACGGTTAGGGATGGCTCCCTTTGTCATTCCATTGATCTACTGCTGCTTAGTCAGCTTGATCGGCCTTCTGTTGGAGGCAGGCGCCGTCCAAAGCCTAACAGAGTTTCTGAGGGTCTCCAGCGATGGGTACAAGTCCATGCTTCGGAGACCTTTTTAGCTCTCCTGACTGAAAGTCAGGGTGAGCTTTTCTTATCACTCTTCATCCGTCGTCCGTCGTCTGTCGTCCGTCGTCCTGCATGAAGGTGGTGTTTGAGCCTCTTTCTCCTAAACCACTGGCCACATTTTAATTAAATTTCATGGAAGTAGTGGTTATATAGGGGCATTTTCATTTTTATCCAAAATAGCTTTCGGCTCATATTGAGCAGAGGTGTGGGGGAAAAATGGACAGATTTTTTGAAAATCTTCTTCTAATGAACCACCAGCAGCAGAGACTTGATATGTGGTATGCAGAGTCCTTTTTAGGTTTAGAATCAAGTTTGTTCAAGAGAAGTTTGTCGGGCATTATTTGCCTTCGTTATGGGAGGGGCAAAAATTTTGGCCACGCCTAAAATTTCTATTTTCAGAACCATAAGGTCGATTTGAACGAAATTTGATATGAGAAGATAATGGGTCATAAGTAGTTGATTGATGCAAAAAAAAATTTTCTCGTTGCCCCGTGGGAACCTCGGGAGCTAAAAATAGGAAAAAACGTAAAACTGCCATATCTCCAAAACTACACGCCACAGAGAATTCTTATTTTGTATAAAGCTTACTTTTATCCAGTAGAATAGAATGGTTAAAAAAATCCCTATCGGTTTGATCACAAGGTACTTTTTTCAGGACTTTGAAAAAGTGCTGAGTAGGCACTTTTTAACACTGTAGGCAGTCGGAAAAAGATTAAAAAATCTTCTTCTCCAGATCCAGCAGGCAGAATCTTTTGATATTTGGTATGCAACATTGTAGGGTGGATCTGATTCAAGTTTGTTCAAATCGGCCCCCTGGGTTCATATTTGGGCTCACTATAGAAGCCCGAATTTGAACTTAGTGCATTTCAGGCAAATTTCTTAAAAAATGTTCTTCTCCAGATCCAGCAGGCAGAATCTTTTGATATTTGGTATGTAACCTTGTGGGGTGGAGCTGATGGAAGTTTGTTCAAATCGGCTCCCTGAATTCATATTTGGGCTCACTATAGAAGCCCGAATTTGAACTTAGTGCATTTCATGCAAATTTCTTAAAAAATCTTCTTCTCCAGATCGAGCAGGCAGAATCTTTTGATATTTGGCATGCAACATTGTGGGGTGGATCTGATTCAAGTTTGTTCAAATCGGCCTCCTGGGTTTATATTTGGGCTCAGTAGAGAAGCTCGAATTCGAACTTAGTGCATTTCAGGCAAATTTCTTAAAAAATCTTCTTCTCCAGATCCAGCATGCAGGATCTTTTGATATTTGGTATGCAACATTGTGGGGTGGATCTGATTCAAGTTTGTTCAAATCGGCCCCCTGGATTCATATTTGGGCTCACTATAGAAGCCCGAATTCGAACTTAGTGCATTTCAGGCAAATTTCTTCAAAAATCTTCTTCTCCAGATGCAGCAGGCAGAATCTTTTGATATTTGGTATGCAACATTGTGGGGTGGATCTGATTCAAGTTTGTTCAAATCGGCCCCCTGGGTTTATATTTGGGCTCAGTATAGAAGCTTGAATTCGAACTTAGTGCATTTCATGCAAATTTCTTAAAAAATCTTCTTCTCCAGATCCAGCAGGCAGAATGTTTTGATATTTGCTATGCAGCATTGTGGGGTGGATCTGATTCAAGTTTGTTCAAATCGGCCCCCTGGGTTTATATTTGGGCTCAGTATAGAAGCTCGAATTCAAACTTAGTGCATTTCAGGCAAATTTCTTAAAAAATCTTCTCCTCCAGATCCAGCAGGCAGAATCTTTTGATATTTGGTATGCAACATTGTGGGGTGGATCTGATTCAAGTTTGTTCAAATCGGCCCCCTGGGTTTATATTTGGGCTCAGTATAGAAGCTCGAATTCGAACTTAGTGCATTTCACGCAAATTTCTTAAAAAATCTTCTTCTCCAGATCCAGCAGGCAGAATCTTTTGATATTTGGTATGCAACATTGTGGGGTGGATCTGATTCAAGTGTGTTCAAATCGGCCCCCTGGGTTTATATTTGGGCTCAGTATAGAAGCTCGAATTCGAACTTAGTGCATTTCACGCAAATTTCTTAAAAAATCTTCTTCTCCAGATGCAGCAGTTAGAATCTTTTGATATTTGGTATGCAACATTGTGGGGTGGATCTGATTCAAGTTTGTTCAAATCGACCCCCCTGGATTCATATTTGGGCTCAGTATAGAAGCTCGAATTCGAACTTAGTGCATTTCACGCAAATTTCTTAAAAAATCTTCTTCTCCAGATGCAGCAGGCAGAATCTTTTGATATTTGGTATGCAACATTGTGGGGTGGATCTGATTGAAGTTTGTTCAAATCGGCCCCCTGGGTTTATATTTGGGCTCAGTATAGAAGCTCGAATTCGAACTTAGTGCATTTCACGCAAATTTCTTAAAAAATCTTCTTCTCCAGATGCAGCAGGCAGAATCTTTGGATATTTGGTATGCAACATTGTGGGGTGGATCTGATTCAAGTTTGTTCAAATTGGCTCCCTGGGTTTATATTTGGGCTCAGTATAGAAGCTTGAATTTGAACTTAGTGCATTTCAGGCAAATTTCTTAAAAAACCTTCTTCTCCAGATCCAGCAGGCAGAATCTTTTGATATTTGCTATGCAGCATTGTGGGGTGGATCTGATTCAAGTTTGTTCAAATCGGCCCCCTGGGTTTATATTTGGGCTCAGTATAGAAGCTCGAATTCGAACTTAGTGCATTTCAGGCAAATTTCTTAAAAAATCTTCTCCAGATCCAGCAGGCAAAATCTTTTGATATTTGGTATGCAACATTGTGGGGTGGATCTGATTCAAGTTTGTTCAAATCGGCGCCCTGGGTTTATATTTGGGCTCAGTATAGAAGCTCGAATTCGAACTTAGTGCATTTCACGCAAATTTCTTAAAAAATCTCCTTCTCCAGATCCAGCAGGCAGAATCTTTTGATATTTGGTATGCAACATTGTGGGGTGGATCTGATTCAAGTGTGTTCAAATCGGCCCCCCTGGATTTATATTTGGGCTCAGTATAGAAGCTCGAATTCGAACTTAGTGCATTTCATGCAAATTTCTTAAAAAATCTTCTTCTCCAGATGCAGCAGGCAGAATCTTTTGATATTTGGTATGCAACATTGTGGGGTGGATCTGATTCAGGTTTGTTCAAATCGGCTCCCTGGATTCATATTTGGGCTCACTATAGAAGCTTGAATTCAAACTTAGTGCATTTCAGGCAAATTTCTTTAAAAATCTTCTTCTCCAGATCCAGCAGGCAGAATCTTTTAATATTGGGTATGCAGCATGCTTGGGGGTGGGGGGGGGGGAGGGTGGTTGGAGATTCAAGTTTGTTCAAGCCAAGTCCCTAGGTTCATATTTGGGCTCACTGTGGTAGCCGAAATTATAACTTAGTTCAAAATGAGGAATTTTCTTTAAAAATCTTCTTCTTCAGATCCAGCAGTCAGAATGTTTTGATATTTGGTATGCAGCATCCTTAGGGGGGTGAGATTCAAGTTTGTTCAAGCCATGTCCATATTTGGGCTCACTGTGGGAGCCCGAATGACAACTTAGTTCAAAATGAGGAATTTTCTTTAAAAATCTTCTTCAGATCCAGCAGATGAATGCTTTTGATAATTTGTATGCAACATCCTTAGGGGGGTAAGATTCAAGTTTGTTCAAGCCATGTCCCGTGGTCCATATTTGGGCTCACTGTGGGAGCTTGAATTGTAACTTAGTTCAAAATGACTAATTTTCTTTAAAAATCTTCTTCAGATCCAGCAGTTGGAATGTTTTGATATTTGGTGTGCAGCATCCTTGGAGGGGGGGGGGGGGGGGGTAGATTCAAGTTTGTTAAAGCCAGGTCCCTGGGTTCATATATGGGCTGAATTATAACTTAGTTCAATATGAGGAATATTCTTTAAAAACCTTTTTTTTCAGATCCACTGGTCAGAATCTTTGGATATTTGGTATAAGCTTTTCTTAGGAGGAGCAGATGCAACTTGTTGAAATCAATTCTCTGGGTTGATATTTAGTCTAACATGTCAGGTGAGCACCTCAGGCCCCCTGGTGCCTCTTGTTACTTTATGCAATATGGAGAATACTCCTTAAAAATCTTCTTTTCACGAACACCCTCCTCCCAGTTAGAATCCTTTGATACATGGTACACACCATCCACAGGGGAGTCAGATTCAAGTTTGGTAAAATCAAGTCCCTGGGTTAATATTTGGGTTCCCTATTGGAGCCCGAATTTCAGCTTAAATCAAATATGAGATGTAATCTTTAAACATCTGCTTCTTGAGCTACAGTCAGAACCTTTTGATTATAAATTTGGTATACAGCATCCTTAGAGGGTTCAGATTCAATTTGTTGAAATAAAGGCCCTGGGTTGGTGTTTGTGTGTTCCCTATGGGTGAGGAGGGGAGGGAGTGTGCAAATTCTAACATAGTACTAAATTGGTAATATTCTCAAAATCTTCTCCTCCCGATCCACAGGTCAGACAGGAGCTATAATTTGAACTTTGTGCAAAAAAGGAACATTCTTTGAAAACTTATTGAAAACCACCATTCACCAACCACCGTTTTGATACTTGGTATACAACACCCTAACTAGGTTTGGATTCAAGTTTGTTCAGATTAAGTCCATGGATTCATATTTGGGCTCCCTATGGGGCCCCTAATTTTAACTTAGTGTAAAATGATGAATAATCTTTTTAAAAATCTCCTTCTTCAGATCCACCACTCGGAAGTCTTGAAGTTGGCGCTTGATGCTGTTACAAGACCTACTGGCAGTGTAGAGTCCTTTGTGATCAGTGAACTGTGAGATATCAACCTGGTTCTCATCCTAGTGAGCTCAAGACCGAGTCATGGAGCATGTCAGCTGAGAGCTCCACTTCATCTGATACCTCACAGGTTACCCTGACATTAATTTTCCTGTCAGTTAGGAAGGAGGAGATAATTCACAGTATTTTATGTGAGCGGTTCATTTTAGCAAGTTTATATCTAAAGCCGTTATGCCATGCTGAGCAACTGAGAATGGAGGAAAAGTTTCAGTGCTCCTCAAACTGGAAGATGACTAGGATTTGTGTGTAACTACCAAAATTCTGCTGAGGTGTTTTAGAAATGTGGGGACATGTATGGTAAATACTGAAACTGCAGTTTGATGGTTTATTTTAGAAAGAAGAAAAAGAAACCAAACCAAATTGTTGGTTTGGGAGCACCCCCAGCATATTATCCATGATGGTTACAAAAAAGGAAAAAATCCACCAATATGTGTTTTTGAAAGCTGGGAGTTATCCATCAGCCTTTGAGGGTATTCCTGCTATCAAATGCCAACTTTCTGCCCAACCTCAAAGTCACGTCCCAAATTTTCCTGATAGAGGGACATCTCCTGATTCAGAAAACCTTCACTGGATATCTGACAGCATTGAGCAATTTGAGATATTAGGCACAGAAAAGGGTCGGGTACCCAATTTCTGTTCACATAGCCTATTGTGTGATTGTTGCTATTGATGGGGTGAGGAATGGGAATCTCCTAAGCCCACTCCCCACCCACAGATTTGCGAGGCAGACCTCAGAGACTCTATCCTAGAGTTCTCAATTGAATATAGAGGCAATCCTCACTGACTCCACCTCTCTCATTCCATCATATAATTTTCTGTATTTAACAGGGATAGAAGACGTAGTTGCCTTCTTTGTACACTATTCCATCCAGAACGGCAAGTGCTATGTGGAGGGGCCAGCCAGTCTGGAGGGGAAAACCTGGCTGCAGGTAGAGATTTTTTTCACTGTTTGCAACTCCCACTGGAAACTGAGGCAAGCTTTCAAGTGTATCGTCACCTGCTGCTGGTCCTGGTTATTCTACACTAAGTACCTGATCCTCCCCAATGGGTTATGGTTATGTATAATGAGTTGAGCAGTGAAGCCATCCTCATTAACTCTGCCCTAATCAGCAGCAGGGCTAACAAGAAACTTTGGCTGGCAGATGATTTGTCATGGTTCTCAGGGGAGAAGTTCTTGATTAGTCCTGTACTCCCAAATGCCTCTTCTCTATTCTCAAAACTCAGAGACGAACTGCTTGATGACATCCCGTAACCCATTCTTCCCAATCTCTCAGTTTGTCGCCCACTAACCACATGCCCTTCATTCTCCCACCCCACTTCCCCATTATACTCCAGGTGAATCTTATTCTGTTAGACTGGTCTTTTGGACATTGTAATACAAAATGTTTCAGGGTCTCCACTATGCCAAAATTACACAATTGGCACTCCTTTTCAGTGACCCATGAAAGGTGTCATCAAGGCACTCTTCAAAACCAGGCTTTTCTTTATCACACAGGCCACCCAAAGACCTCTTTGCTTTGACCCCCCTCTCCTCCTGCAACCTGCCCCCCCCCCCCCCCCCCCCCCCTCTTGCCAATTCAGGTTACAGTCCACCACAACTCTTTCTCCAAAGTTTTTTTTTACTCTGGTTTGTACTCACTTCTAAGTCTGAGATCTCTATTGAATTGGTCTATCCACTGTGTCTTTATGCTTGAATTCCAAATATTCTGGAATATTAATTAACACCTTCGGCTGTTGGATAGATTTACCAAATAGTTAAGATAGCAGAGTTTCATTAAGTCTATCTTGTCACCCATTATTGCTTCTTGTGCTGCGGCATTACTCGACCCTGTTATCCACAGTGCTGGAAGTGAATAAAATTGACAGGTGCAGTTTTAAGCTCCTATGAAGTCAGAGACGAGAGTAAATTGCACCCGTAAAATGTCAGTATATGAATTTTCGATGGAATACTATCATTAAACACAAGAAACCTTAATCCTTTGAACCCGACCAGCCACTTTTCCAGCCAGGAACATGATACGCCATAATGTCATTAAATAGGATGGCTGTTCAGTAAATGCGTGCGGTAGACCAATTTGTATTTTCAACGTGCAGCCCTGAGGCTGCATGTTAGAAAAATTGATTGCTCTACCCCAAATAATGAATATGGACTTTTCTAATTGATGTCATTGAGCTGGCATGGTAGATAACACGAGTATTCAAAGGGTTAAATGTATAAGGAAGTGCAGAATTATGACCGTAACTTGCCACTGGCCATAGTGTGTTGCTTTCTCAAAACAACACAGATTTATATGCCCTCACAGTATATTTGTGATCCACAATATTTTTCAACGAGTGCATTCTTTAGCTCCCGTAAAATAGAAATCACGCGTGTTGACGGGAGCAATTGCACTCGCACCCATTTCATTTCCAGGGCTGTATCCATCGGCTTGCATCATTCTGCAGGGTTCCCTAGCTCTTTATAGCCATTTGGTTCAGAGGTATCTCTTCCGTACAATATGTTAAACTTGGTACACCCACCATTTCCCAAATTGTTTACCCTATGAATTCCTTATTGAAGCTGTTAACAAGCTGTGGTAACAACAAGAAAACAAATTAATTTTATGTTTGAGAAATCAAATAACACTTAATTGTAGCTGTATACATAAAAATGTCCAATGCATATATTAGAATAGATACTTTGGATTGCTTTGAATGAAAGAAATGTTAATATTTGAAATGTAATTGAAAAGTAATGGAAAACTAATGGATATAAGGCCCCACAAAGTAGATCTTCTGTTTCTCAGGCCATTTTTTGTAAAATGCATGTTGGAGGGCGGTTTTTTATTTTATTTTTTTATTTTTGTCATTATTTCTTTGCCATCAAAAGTACATGTACTTGACTTTGTTTCATGTGTTAGGCCTCATAATCTACATAACAGCATGGGTGGTGGTATATTTCATACCTTGAGTACATTCAAAGAACAAATTTATAAATTTTATTAACTTTGGTAAAATATCGGACATAAACCATTTAATTTTTAATTTTTTTAGTTTGCATGGGTTATAAAAAGAGAGCATACTGCAGCCAAAAGGACCATGTACGAGGACTTGAGAAACAGATTTTTAACTTTTTGAGACCTTACTTTTAATTTTTCAGTCCATTACATTACAATTACTTGCAATGGAAAAAATTGTACATTTCTCGTTACTTGATATTACTTAAAAAAATGTAATGAATTACATTGCAATTACTCATTACAATTACCCAGCCCTGTCAGTCACAGTGACAGGCACCAGCAA
Source organism: Pictodentalium vernedei (assembly GCA_031216915.1). NCBI lineage: Eukaryota > Metazoa > Mollusca > Scaphopoda > Dentaliida > Dentaliidae > Pictodentalium > Pictodentalium vernedei. Next base: position 290,967,766 of record CM062290.1, read on the forward strand.
ATATATTTTTTGCAGGCTTGGCTCCATGAAATGAACAGAAATTGAGGCAGGTGAAAACGACTCCAAGGTGGGCAAGTACAAATTTGTGGTTAAGAGAGGACAGGCAATTTCCTACCTCCAAAATCCCAGCTTGCCCAGATTATGTTTTGTTATGTGCTATGTTTTATGTTTCCATTTACAGCGATTGTCACCACCTCACTTGCTGAATACTACAGCCATAGAAGAATTGTTATGATGGGAGGAGTACTGGGTTGTATAGCATATGCCTTGTCTTCATTGATGTTTAGTATGGAGTATGTGACATGTGTTTACGGAATTTTTTTTGGTAAGTTTTTAGCTCAACTGTGCAAAGCTCAAGGGGATCACTTTCCGTGTCCATCATCCATCCATATGTTTGGCATAAACTTTACATTACCTATTTATCGAAAACTATTGGACCGAATTGAACCAACTACAATGTACAAGTTCCTTATTATGTGTCAGTTCAAGTTTGTTCAAATAAAAATGCCAGGTCCACAGTGGGCACTTCCAAGGGGTATAACTGTTGGCACCAAGTCAGAAAATAAGCAGACTGTCACCTGCAAAACGAGGTCCCTAGAGGGTGAATTTAGTTATGCTACCCTGCATAGCAGGGTAGCATCACTAAATTTGCCCTCTGTGAACCTCAGTTTGAATCAGGGTCTCAAAACTAAACAGAAAGAGGTAAACAGAGGATGAATTGGCCCACTGTATGGGATAGCATTATCAAATTCACCCTCTGCAAATGTCAGAGATTGCTTATTTTCTAGCCTAGTTAGCATCAAGAAATTTTTTTTTTAAACTGAAAAAACTTTTCCAGAACAAAAGAGGTAAACAGAGGATGAATTGGCCCACTGTATGGGATAGCATTATCAAATTCACCCTCTGCAAATGTCAGAGATTGCTTATTTTCTAGCCTAGTTAGCATCAAGAAATTTTTTTTTTAAACTGAAAAAACTTTTCCAGAACCTCCACTCACAATTTTTAGCTCAACTTGACAAATTCAAGCTGAGCTATTGCCATCACTTCTCATCCGCCGGCGTACGTTCGTACGTATGTATGTAAGTACGTACGTACTTTAGTACGTACATCCACAATTTCCTTTGGCACACCGCACAGGTCGCATTTATGATCAGATCACTTTGAAACTTGGTATGCTTGTTTGGGGTGACCTCTAGATGGGAGCTATCATTTTCTTCAATTTCCGTCAAAAAATGTTGCCGCGGCCAACGTTCTTAGAACTTAGTTTAGTCCAACCACAATATTTCCCTTTGGCACACCCTACAGGACACATTTATGATTGGATTGCTTTGAAACCTGGTATGCTTGTTTAGGGTGACCTCTAGATGTGAGCTATCAATTTTCTTCAATTGCCGTCAAAAAATGTTGCCGCAGCCAATGTTCTTCGAACTTAGTTTAATCAGACCACAATATTTCCCTTTGGCACACCCTATAGGGCACATTTATGATTAGATTGCTTTGAAACCTGGTATGCTTGTTTGGGGAGACCTCTAGATGGGAGCTATCGATTTTCTTCAATTTCTGTTAAAAAATGTTGCCGCAGCCAACGTTCTTAGAACTTAGTTTAGTCAGACCACAATATTTCACTTTGGCATACCCTACAGGGCACATTTATGATTGGATTGCTTTGAAACCTGGTATGCTTGTTTGACCTCTAGATGGGAGCTATCAATTTTTTTCCATTTCCTTTAAAAATGTTGCCGTGGCCAACGTTCTTAGAACTTAGTTTAGTCAGAAGACCTCAATATTTCCTTTTGGCACATCCTACAGGGCACATTTATGATCGGATTGCTTTGAAACCTGGCATGCTTGTTTGGGGTGACCTCTAGATGGGAGCTATCGATTTTCTTCCATTTCCTTCAAAAAATGCTGCCAAGGCCATCGTTCTTAGAACTTAGTTTAGTCAGACCTCAATATTTCCCTTTGGCACACCGTACAGGGCACATTTATGATCGGATTGCTTTGAAACCTGGTGTGCTTGTTTGGGGAGACCTCTAGATGGGAGCTATCAATTTTCTTCAATTTCCGTTGAAAAATGTTGCCGCTGCCAACGTTCTTAGAACTTAGTTTAGTCAGACCTTAATATTCCCTTTGGCACACCCTACAGGGCACATTTATGATTGGATTGCTTTGAAACCTGGCATGCTTGTTTGGGGTTACCTCTAGATGTGAGTTGTCGATTTTCTTTGATTTCCGTCACTAGCAATGACTGCCACTAGCAATGACCTTCGATGAACTTAGTAAAAACTTAGTGCAGTTAAGCATCAATATTTCCCTTAGACACACCCTGCAGGGCACATTTATGATTGGATCTCTTGCAAACTTGGTGAGCTTTTATGGGGCACTAGCAATGACCTTCGATGAACTTAGTAAAAACTTAGTGCAGTTAAGCATCAATATTTCCCTTAGACACACCCTGCAGGGCACATTTATGATTGGATCGCTTGCAAACTTGGTGAGTTTGTATGGGGTGACATCTATATGGGAGCTGCCTATTTTCTTCCATTTCTGTCAAAAAATGTTGACCTTTGAATTTAGTTTAGTCAGACCTCAATATTTCCCTTTAACACAGCCTTCAGGGCACATTTATGATCAGATCACTTTGAAACTCGGCATGTGTGTTCCGTGTGACCTCTAGATGTGAGCTGTTATTTTTTTTCATTTCCATAAAAATTTATTGTCGTTATCACCAACCTCTGAACTTACTGCATTTGTGCATCAACTTATCCCTTTTGCACTCTCTGCAGTGTATATTTATGAATTTCCATAAAAACCCATTGCCACAAGCAATGACGTTCTACTTAGTGCATTTGTGCATTAACATCTTCCTTTGGCATGCCTCAGAGGACACATTCATTATCAGGTTGTTCTGAAACTTTGTAAGATAGGAGCTATTGATTTTCTTCTCATTTCAATCAAAAACTGTTGCTGTTAGCAACAATCTTTGAATTTATATTTAATATTTCTGTGAAAAAAGTTGCCATAACCTCTGAACATACTGCATTTGTGTATCAACATTCTTCCTTTAGCCAGTCTTACAGTTTACATTTATAAATCCATGGATTACTCTGACTTTGTGCACACACAATGCTGTTATTTTGAAATTTCATCAAATAACATTGGTACCAATGATCTTCAATTTTGCCATTTCATTTATCACTTACCAAGTTCAAGTTTGTCAAGTTGAGCTACAGTGTCATTGACACTTTCATTTGATATTTGGCCTGCAGTATCCTCAGTGGAGACAGATTCAAGTTTGTTCAAATCAAGTCAGTGGGTTCATATTTGGGAGCCTCAATTTGAACAATCTTTATAAACCTTCTTCAGATCCATTCGTCAGAATATTTGGATATTTTGTATTCATCATCCTTGGAGGTAGGAGTAGGGGTGGTGTCAGATTAATTTTTTTCCAGTCAAGCCCCTGGGTTGATATTTGGGCTCCCTGTTTGAATATTCTCCAAAGATTATCTTATTCAGACCACTGATCAGTATCTTTTGATATTTGGTATACAGTACCTGTCTTGATAGACTACCCTTTTTTTCAGGCAAAAGTGGTCTTCCAAAGGGTTTGGAATTTGACATAGAACCCAATCAAAAATTTACTGTTTGTTTATTAAATTGAATTCTGCCCATGAGTGACAAGGTCGAGTGTGATCAAAGTTAGTAATGTAAATGTGGTTGGATAAATTAATGTTTGTTCAAATAAGGTACACCAGGTTGAGGCCTTGGGAGTTGTGGTGGTCGTGGAGAAACGTCCATTGGGTGCTTTCTTTTTCTCATTTTATAATGAGTTTTGAAGAAATTTGAGTGATTTTATGCCAAAAAACTCACACATTACCTTGTTGATCCTCCTTGTGGAGGGGTGTGTCATCAATAGGGGTACATATTTTTTTCTTTAAAATGAGTTAGGAAGGAATTGGAGAGACTTTAGAAAAATTACCACCTTGATTACACCACGGGATCCAAAGAGTGATCCTAATTAGTAAATTTTAATTAATTTTCTTTTGTTAACATGATAACTTAATATCTTAACAAGTAATCATTGATTGGGCCAATATTCGGTATGTGAGCTTAACCGAAGATCTACAGGTCATGTTCGAAAACAAGCCCAGTCCAGTAATTACAGACAGGGTTTCAGTTTTCACTTGGTAGCATGATAACTTCAACAAATAGTAATTGATTGAGTCAATATTTTGTATTTGAGTTTTGCCGAATAATCTACAGGTCAGGTTAAAAAACCAGTCCGGACAGGACTTTAGAGGTGGAGTTACACCCCCCCCCCACCCCCCACCCATTAGTCGATTTTAATGAAGCGTTTGTTCATTAATGTGATATCTTCAACAAATATTAATTGATTTGGCCAATATTCGTTTATTTGATTTTACCCGAAGAATCTACAGATCAGTTTTGAAAACCGGCCCGGGCTGATAATTTTGGGTGGAGTTACAACCCCCCAACTAGTCAATTTTAAGAAAGGTTTTAGCTCAATTTGACAACGTCAAGTATGAGTTATTGGGATAGGTTGCGATCTGTCATCCATCTGTATGTCTGTCTGTCCACAATTCCTTTAGCACACCCTACAGACCACATCTTTCACCTGATCAATTCCAAAATTCAAACGTGGCTCTGGGATAATGTCTAGATGCAAAGCTATTGATTTTTTGTCAAATTTCATTGAAAATATGGCCACCTTAGATCTTAGATTTGCCTTATAAACTGTCAAGGGGCGCGGTGGCTCAGTTGGTAGAGGTGCAGGCTGCAAGCCGAGAGGTCCTCGGTTCGAATCCCACCTGCGTTGTGTCCTTGGGCAAGACACTTCACCCCCATTGCCCACGTGGGGGCACGGTGACGTTGTGTACTAAAGCGTATTGCACGTAGATGGTGCACCTGTCTTCAACCAGTGCTAACCCTGCTTGTGTGGAGTTGGTATGTTGGGGATCTGACAGTTGCTCGCCGTTGCTCGGTGGTTCTCTCCGGGTCCTCCGGCTTCCTCCACTCGTAAAACTGTCACGGTCATGTTTAGCCATTGTGTGCAGAAATATGTGACCTTAAACACCGATAAATATGTAGCTTTGGTGTGATGTCTAATTGGGAGCTATCAAATTCTTCCGAATTTCATTGAAAAACATGGCTGCCACCAGCCATCTTGGATTTGGCACATAAATTGTCCATAATTCCATTGGCACTTCCTACAGGCCGCATCTCTCACCAGATTAATTCCAGATTTCATTTGTGGCTTTAAGACAATGTCTAGAAACTTGATTGAGTGACTTATCATTACTGAAGCTTTATTTAGTTCAGTCCCTTTTTGGACAAGTTGAGCTGCAGTGTCATTGACACTTTCATTATTCGTTAACTTCAACAAATATTAACTGAATGGGCCTATATTTGTTTTTTGAATTTATCCCAAGAGTCAAGTTCGAAAATTACTTAATTCAGTCTGGTTTGATCATTAGGGATGGAGTAACGACTCCTAATTAGTAAATTTTAACACATTTTTCATTTGTTACCATCATATCTTCAATAAATATGTTTCGGCCAATATTCGGTATTTGAGTTTAACTGAAGAATCTACTTGACGAGTTTGGATAAAAGCACAGTCCGATGATTAGGGGCAGTTAATACGTCAATTTTTTTTTTTTTTCAGAGTTACAAGCTTTCAGCTTATAATTCCAACTTTTTATATGCTCGTTTGAAAAAAGGGTTGTATTATATAATTACATTGGTTCTGTCTGATAGTTCATCAATTCATTCTTCATCTGCCAACAGTTTCCCTTCTAACTTGCAATCCGATCCTGTATTTTTTACAGAATCAACTTTGACTTCTCTTTGTTTTACACAGAAATAACTATACCTTCTTATAAGGAAATGATCGAGGTTGCTTTCAATCTGATTTGCCTGTGCAGTTCAACAATCTTGTCTTAGCACCGAAGGCTTATGGACAGTTCATACTCTCTCACCAATACGCTTTTCAATATTTCCATATAACAAACTCTTGTCTCGACTTCATATCAATGAAGGGGAAGTAACTTCTGTTCTCATTTGGAGACTTGGTCGATCTGTGTTGGGCTTTGTCTCTGCCATTGTTATGCTCCTGGACTGTTCTTGTCCATGATAATATATTTGTTATCAAGTGACACTGTTTTCAGTTAATGCCTTTGGCCTATCTCTTATGCCTTTTCCAGTTATTTACAGCAACACTATAGTCTATTTTGGAACACAATGGCTGTTGATTCTCAAATCTGCTTCAGTTGCTAGGCTTTTAGCTATCTTTGGAGAAGCTGTTCCTGCCTTCGTTCACTGACTTAATGACAAATATTCTTCCTCAGTTGAAAGGAAGCTATATGCAGTTAGCGTTAGCAAGAGCCATGTTTTCTTTTCGGTGCATTTGCAATGTTCTTCTCCAAAGCGACATTAGTCACTTGCAAGAAATTCATCTCATTGGCCTTTAAACAGTACTTGTTTACAGCATATTTAATCTTACATATTTCACATCTATGAAAGCCCAATGTCGACTAATTTATCAGTTTTTAGCTCACCTGAGCGAAGCTCAAGGGGAGCTTAACTAATCACTTTCTGTCCGTCGTCCGTCGTCCGTCGTCCGTCGTCCATCGTCCGTCGTCCGTCGTCCGTCGTCCGTCGTCCGTCGTCCGTCGTCGTCCGTCCGGCGTTAACTTTACATTATCGACTTCTCCTCCTAAACCACTAGCCCAATTTTATTCAAATGTTGGCTAAATGTTTATTACCTAATGCCAATTCAGATTTGTTCAAATGAAGTTGCCCCTCCTCCTGGGTGGTGCCACACCCCCAAGGGGCACCAAAATCTTTGTAAATCTTCTTCTCATGAACCAGCAGTAGCAGAGACTTGATATTTGGTGTGCAGCTTCCTTTTGAGGTGTAGACTCAGATTTGTTCAAGAGAAGTTTGTGGGGCTATACTTGACGTTGTTATGAGAGGGGCAAAATTTTTTGCCCCGCCCAAAATTTCTATTTTCCAAACCGAGAGGCTGATTTGAACCAAATTTTATGTGAGGGCTTATTGGGTCATGAGTACTTGATTTATGCAAAAAAAAATTTTCCCGCAGCCCCGTGGGAACCGCAGGAGCTAAAAATAGAAAAAATTTAAAACGCCCATATCTCCAAAACTGCACGGCACTGAGAATTTTTATTTGGTGTGCAGCTTCCTTAGGACCAACAGAAAGGATTGGTAAAAAAAAATTGCCATCGGTTTTATCATAGGGTACAGTTTCGGGACTTTGAAAAAGTGCTGAGTCAGCACTTTTTAACACTGTAGGCAATGGGAAAAACATTAAAAAATCTTCTTCTCCAGATCCAGCAGGCAGAATCTTTTGATATTTGGTATGCAACATTGTAGGGTGGATCTGATTCAAGTTTGTTCAAATCGGCCCCCTGGGTTCATATTTGGGCTCAGTATAGGAGCCCGATTTCGAACTTAGTGCATTTCAGGCAAATTTCTTAAAAAATCTTCTTCTCCAGATCCAGCAGGCAGAATCTTTTGATATTTGGTATGCAACATTGTGGGGTGGATCTGATTCAAGTTTGTTCAAATCGGCCCCCTGGGTTTATATTTGGGTTCAGTATAGGAGCCCAAATTTGAACTTACTGCATTTCAGGCAAATTTCTTTGAAAATCTTCTTCTCCAGATCCAGCAGGCAGAATCTTTTGATATTTGGTATGCAACATTGTAGGGTGGATCTGATTCAAGTTTGTTCAAATCGGCTCCCTAGATTCTTATTTGGGCTCACTATAGGAGCTCGAATTCGAATTTAGTGCATTTCAGGCAAATTTCTTCAAAAATCTTCTTCTCCAGATCCAGCAGGCAGAATCTTTTGATATTTGGTATGCAATGTTGCGGGGTAGATCTGATTCAAGTTTGTTCAAATCGGCCCCCTGGATACATATTTGGGCTTACTATAGAAGCCCGAATTCGAACTTAGTGCATTTCAGGCAAATTTCTTAAAAAATCTTCTTCTCCAGATCCAGCAGGCAGAATCTTTTCATATTTGGTAAGCAACATTGTGGGGTGGATCTGATTCAAGATTGTTCAAATCGGCCCCCTGGGTTAATATTTGGGCTCAGTATAGGAGCCCGATTTCGAACTTAGTGCATTTCAGGCAAATTTCTTAAAAAATCTTCTTCTCCAGATCCAGCAGGCAGAATCTTTTGATATTTGGTATGCAACATTGTAGGGTGGATCTGATTCAAGTTTGTTCAAATCGGCCCCCTGGGTTCATATTTGGGCTCAGTATAGGAGCCCGATTTCGAACTTAGTGCATTTAGGCAAATTTCTTAAAAAATCTTCTTCTCCAGATCCAGAAGGCAGAATCTTTTGATATTTGGTATGCAACATTGTGGGGTGGATCTGATTCAAGTTTGTTCAAATCGGCTTCCTAGATTCATATTTGGGCTCACTATAGAAGCTCGAATTTGAACTTAGTGCATTTCATGCAAATTTCTTAAAAAATCTTCTTCTCCAGATCCAGCAGGCAGAATCTTTTCATATTTGGTAAGCAACATTGTGGGGTGGATCTGATTCAAGTTTGTTCAAATCGGCCCCCTGGGTTTATATTTGGGCTCAGTATAGGAGCCCAAATTTGAACTTAGTGCATTTCAAGCAAATTTATTACAAAATCTTCTTCTCCAGATCCAGCAGGCAGAATCTTTTGATATTTGGTATGCAACATTGTGGGGTGGATCTGATTCAAGTTTGTTCAAATCGGCTTCCTAGATTCATATTTGGGCTCACTATAGAAGCTCGAATTCGAACTTAGTGCATTTCAGGCAAATTTCTTAAAAAATCATCTTCTCCAGATCCAGCAGGCAGAATCTTTTGATATTTGGTATGCAACATTGCGGGGTGGATCTGATTCAAGTTTGTTCAAATCGGCCCCCTGGATTCATATTTGGGCTCAGTATAGAAGCTCGAATTCAAACTTAGTGCATTTCGGGCAAATTTCTTCAAAAATCTTCTTCTCCAGATCCAGCAGGCAGAATCTTTTGATATTTGGTATGCAACATTGCGGGGTGGATCTGATTCAAGTTTGTTCAAATCGGCCCCCTGGATTCATATTTGGGCTTAATATAGAAGCCCGAATTCGCACTTAGTGCATTTCAGGCAAATTTCTTCAAAAATCTTCTTCTCCAGATCCAGCAGGCAGAATCTTTTGATATTTGGTATGCAACATTGAGGGGTGGATCTGATTCAAGTTTGTTCAAATTGGCCCCCTGGATTCATATTTGGGCTTAATATAGAAGCCCGAATTCGCACTTAGTGCATTTCGGGCAAATTTATTAAAAAATCTTCTTCTCCAGATCCAGCAGGCAGAATCTTTTGATATTTGGTATGCAACATTGTGGGGTGGATCTGATTCAGGTTTGTTCAAATCGGCTTCCTAGTTTCATATTTGGGCTCACTATAGAAGCTCGAATTCGAACTTAGTGCATTTCAGGCAAATTTCTTAAAAAATCTTCTTCTCCAGATCCAGCTTCAGAATCTTTTCATATTTGGTAAGCAACATTGTGGGGTGGATCTGATTCAAGTTTGTTCAAATCGGCCCCCTGGGTTTATATTTGGGCTCCGTATAGGAGCCCAAATTTTAACTTAGTGCGTTTCAGGCATATTTCTTAAAAAATCTTCTTCTCCAGATCCAGCAGGCAGAATCTTTTGATATTTGGTATGCAACATTGTAGGGTGGATCTGATTGTGATTCATGAACGTATTTATTTGTAAAGTTGATAGAATCTTAGACAAAATTTGCAGAAAAGATCTACTATAGAAGGGGTGGTATCCAGGGTGAACCGTTTACCCAAATCTAGCAGTACTAATGCATTATTCACACAAATCTTCGTTCAAATTTTATGACCCCTCATTGGAACACACGCATTCAGCTCATTCCAACAAAGGTCATATGCCATGTTTTCGAGACAAAGGAATAAAAATTTTAGTTATTCATGAAATTTTTAGGCAACTGTTGTCTGTTATTCACATTGCTTCATGAAATTTCAGTACTTTTAGAAGTTACCTCAGTAATCAAGGGTTAATTCCCCTTAATTAAATGTCGCCTCTAAAAAACAACCACTTTGCATATCTTACCTTTTTACCAGCATAACTGCCAAAACTTGTCAGCATTCTTCGCAAAAATCGCTATTCAAATTTTAATTTTTGTCTCTTAAACATACATGTACTTATCGCTTGTAAATACCCCATTGGAATGAGCTTTTTGAGCTCATTCCAATGAGAGGTCGCACACCATGCTTTTTGAGTCAAAAAAGCAATTTTTTTAGTTATTCCAGAATTTCGTACGTAAAACACAGCTTTATGACTTCACATTAAAATGAGCTTTCTAAGCTTGTTCCAATCAACATTCACGCACTATGTCTTTCACACAAAAAATAAAATTTTCCATTTATTCAGGAATTTTGTTTGCAAGAACACTCTTACCCCCCCCCCCCCCCCCCCACAAACACACACACACAAACACACACACACACACACAAACACAGACACACACACCTAAAAGTTCGTCAGCAAAAAAACAGTTACTTCAATTTTTAAATGCATTATAGGAACAACTTGCCTAATCAAATTTAAATACTTTTGCATCATTCTGTATCTAGAACAAACCATTTACCATATCTTTACGCAAAATTCTCCAGCATCATTCACAAAAAAACACCATTATTTATATATTCACATTTCTGTCTCAAAAATATACCTGATCTTCCCATACCCCTATTGGAATAAGCTGTTTGAGCTTGTTCCAATGATGATAAAAAAAAATAAAATTTGTGAAAATTTTTGTTTTCTTGCATGCAAATATATACATGTAGCACATGGAAGATATCCACAGTTGGGGAGAGATGTCCAAGGCTATCTCTTCACATTCCTTGTTTGTGCTTCATGCTAAACCAGTTTGTCTGCAGAGATAAATTTGCTTTATTAAAAATCATTGGAGATTGGCCACACACCAATGATTTTAAATAAAACTAATTTTAGGTAACAAATGTTGAACTTCAAACAAAATCTATCACTCAACCAGTTAATGTTGATGAGGCATGACATGGTGAAGGTGACCTAAAATACTTCTTAGAGTCACTTTGTCAGGTGAGCGATTAAGGCCACGTGGGGCCTCTTGTTTTTAGTGGCAGTAGTTGATTAACTTGGATTCTTCTACAAATTTAGCTTGGACGAATTCTTCCTGGGCTTAATTGATATTCCTTTTACTTTCAAATGCAGATCAATGAGAGTGACTCTCATCTATATGATCCTTCAATTATTAGCAGGACTGGTGGATATAAATACTTGCAGATAAGGCCACACAAAATAGATCCTCTGTTTCTCAGGCCATTATTTGTAAAATTGCATGCGGGCGAGCTGTTTTTTATTTTATTTTTTATTTCTGTAATTGTTTTTTTGCCATCAAAAGTTCATGTTCAAGGTTTATGTTTTTGTCCTCATAATCTACGGAATAGCATGGGTGGTGGTGCATTTCGTCCCTTGAGAGCAAGAAGGCTTTGCAATGCTAAAGCATTGCAAAGCATTCTTGACCTCAAGGGACAAATTTATCATTTTTTTAACTTGGGTTAAATATCAGACATAAAACATTTATTTATTATTTTTTTAAAGTTTACATTGGTTATAAAAAGATAGCATGCGGCAGCCAAATGGACCATGCAGGAGGGCCTGAGAAACAGATTTTTATTTTTTTTAGGCCTAATCAGAATTATTTTCTTTCAGTGGAAATTAAATGTGATTCTTCTGAGGCAATGGTTATCTCTACTCTTGAATCACCACTATTTGTTTCGTCTGATACTTCATTGTTCCATGCATACATTTGGAATCCAGGATATGCATACTCTCCTCTCCCTTAGGCCTAAAAAAAGTTAAAAATCTTTTTCTCAGGCCCTCCTGCATAGCCATTTTGGCTGCCACATGCTCTCTTTTTATAACCAATGCAAACTTAAAAAATAAAAATAAAATGGTTTATGTCTGATATTTTACCCAAGTTAATAAAATTGATAAATTTGTTCCTTGAGTGCAACAAGGCTTTGCAATGCTTTAGCATTGCAAAACCTGCTTGCAGTCAAGGGACGAAATACACCACCACCCATGCTATTCTGTAGATTATGAGGCTTAAAACATAAAACAAACCGAGAACATGAACTTTTGATGGCAAAGAAATAATTGCAAAAATAAAAAAAGAAGTTAAAAAAACGCCCTCCCACATGCAATTTTACAAAAAATGTCCTGAGAAACAGAAGAGCTACTTTGTGTGGGGTTATGCTATGGCCACCATGGACTGGTCACTTTCCATGGGTGGACAATATTTCCATGGACAGTAATATTAAGATTCCAAACACTAATTACTGAAATAATCATCAAGTCTACAAGCCGTATTTATGAAGGGATTTCATTGTAACTTGATAGGATGACTTGTTTTGGAATTTTGGAATAATTTCACTTGGTAACTTTCATTGACATACATTAACTGTGAGGGTCACATACATGAACTGTGAGGGCCACATTAACAACGTTCGGCAACCCCCTCTCCCCCCCCTAGCCCCCCCCCCCCCCCCCCCCAATTCTTTAGTACAGTCTATACCTCATTATTTTTATTGAAAACATACCATGCAGGGAACAGAAATTAACATATTCCCAATTATCACAATTCTTGTTTTATTTCATAATCCTTTCAGAAACATTGAACATTAAGCATTTTCATCAAACTCAACACACAGACAAGTTAAGCTACAGTGTCAATGACACTTTCATTGTAGGAATGTATTGTGTATTTTTTAAAGAGACAAGACTTCGGGCCAACTGGGGCAATACAGGAATTCTAATCATTCATTTTCTTTGGAGTCGACCATTCTTCGCCAAAAATGCACACCAAATTGATAAGGACTGGCATGGCATGTGCACATATTAAATGATTATGAGACCTAGCAGTTGCTTTCATTCACTGAATTAAATAACGGGCTCTAACACCCAGAACAGAAGTTGAACTTTTTGCGAATCTAATTTAATACCAATTCTGATCGATCTTAATTCAGAATGTCGGACTTTAAATAAAGTTTGCAACAGACGTCGAGCCAAATTCGTGTTGGACTCAAATACGAACAGCTGTAAATAGACAGCTAGGCTAATCTGTGGGGGTGGGAGGAGGGGTATTGGGCAATATTTCTAAGGTAAAACTCTGCCTCCTTAACACACACACTCTTTCTCTCTCGGAATTGGTTTGTCGCTGCGGTATTAAGGGGAGAGTTCTGACAGTTGTCATCTGAGTGGAAGAACAGTCAAAATGGCGGCCTATTCGAATCGTGCAAAAATTCTCTTACTATTAAGCCACCTGAATGCTTCTCGTAAACGACAGATGGTCATTTACAGTATACTTCTGAAATTATTAAGCAAACATATAATATTCAGGCGGCAATTGTTGACCATAGCTATAGCAAACATTTCATCAAACACAGTCGATCGAAAAGTCAGGAGGTTAATGCGGAACTCCGGTTGGCTGAATCATCTTACCAGAAATGCCAATGATGCCCAATTAAAAAAAAACATGAGAATTTCAAAAGAAACATTTACTTTTATTGTAGAGCTAGTCGGTCCGACTCTCGTTAGGCACAGTGTCACTGAAAATCCTGTTCCTCCAGAAGAGAGGGTCGCTATTGGGTTGTATTGCCTCGCACAGGGTGATTACTTTTATACAATAGCAGAGATGAGTGGTTTTTGGACATCTACAGTTGCCAAGATTTTGCACGAGTTTAACTGTGTGCTCATCAGTATTATGTGGGAATGGCACGTTACATCTCTTGCCTCAATGACAGAAGTACAACTGAGGGAGAAAATCGTTGAGATGGAGGAAGCATGGCAGTTTCCATGCGCATGGGCTGCAGTTGACGGGTGTCATATCCCCATCAAGTGTCCAAGTGGAGGTGCTGAAGCTAAAAAGGAGTATTACAATGTTAAAAACTTCTACTCCATAATTTTGATGGCTATGGTTGATGACAAATATAGGTTTGTGTGGGCATCTTGTGGCTACCCTGGCAATTCAAATGACTCAGTTATTTTCCAGTCAACAGACATGTACTCCAAGTTAGTGGAAAAAGCTTTGTTTCCCAAAACCAACATTATGGTGAAGGATGAAACAGTCGAGCCTTAGGTTCTGGCAGATTCTTCCTTTCAGCTTAAGAACTGGATCATTTAGCCATATATGAATGTGACACCATCCAATCAGCAAGCATATTTCAACTACCGCCTTAGCAGGGCACGCATGATTGTCGAGTGTGCCTTTGGTCAGATGAAGGGGCGATGGAGAGGAACTCTTGAGAAAGAATGAAAGCCCCTCATCAAGGGCGAAGTATGCAGTTTTAGCCAGTGTTCTCCTTCATAACATTTACTTGGAAAAAAAGGAAACCATGTTCAGAAAGTTTGACCTCACCATTAATCCTGTTACTAATGAGAGACGTCGGAGAGAGGAAATACTACTATCCATTGTTAGTATGACACAGAGAAGTAGGGCTAGTGGGGACGAGAAGAATATGTCTGTAATTAAAATCTGGGATGCGTTGAAGAAGTCATTTTGTAACGAGACAGTGTTGACAGACGACCGTGACTCAAATACGAAAAAAAGAAAAAACACCCAAACAATCAGGTCATTTCCTGGAATCAGTGAAATTATTAGAACTGCAATGGAAATTATCTCCTGCTGTTTGCCTGTGGAATGACTTGTGTTGGATACATGGATACAAAAGATGTGGATTCGGAAGTGGAGTAGGGGGTTTATCTAACCAGACCTTGACAAAATAAATTTGAATGGGTACTGCTCCAGACCAGAATATATACACATGTAGTAATATCAGATGGCAAATCCAGTAATTCAAACTTTGGATGAGAGGCACAGGTACATTTCGGGGGGGGGGGGGGGGGGGGGGTGGGGGGGGGTTGGAGGGGGGTTGGAGTTGAAGTTGGAGATGCACACTATTGATTGTTACTGAAGTAGGCCTAGTCCCCTGAGTTTCGTACTGTTCCATATTCCTACTGAGAGATAGAACAACAGAGAGCTCAGGTGTCGAATTGTTACAATGAGGTTGTGTTTGCAAAAATGCTGAATGGCAATATTGAACACTCATCAAAGGTTGGCCCTGAGAATATTCCTCTGGACCAGGTTGACTAAACTGGGTATTCAGAATCAGAAGAATCAGGCTTACTTTGATTATAGAAAGGTACACTTGATGAAAGATCATAATACCTATTGTTATTTGAATTCACACCAGCTGTTTGGACTTGCAAACAGGCAATATGGGTGGCTAGCTCTTTGCTTAAAGCACATTTTGAAGAGTTCAAGCTCATGTTGTCGATTTTTTTCCAGCTCTTTGAAAAATGAAATAATTTTTTCTGTTTGATCTTCCGCAGTGTTCACTGTGTCCAGCAACTCTTTTAGAATTGAATCTCTATTCTTTTTTCTTTTTTTAATTTGGACAAACTGAGAATTTTGTGGGTTTTCATCGCTGACAGTGGGCTGGTCAGAAACCGACTGTTGTTCAGAATCGAGATTGCTTGTTGGAGACACTTGTCCAGAGTGAGACGAAGGTTCAACTGCAAGCTCTGGATTACTAGAATCTTTTGATCGAACAAGGGGATACAGTTGTGGAAACCATACACCATATCCTTTGTCATCCTGAAACCTTTTGATTCCGCTTGCAGTTTTTATCGTCATGGCTGCATTTTTGCAAATTGATACACATTTCTTAAATTTGTTTCTAATACAATTGGCAGTGCATAACATATCTGGTCTGCACTCTTTCAGTAACTTGTATACTTGTTCATACATCTCCTGGTTCTGCGGCCTTTTGTTGTTCGTAAATAGCAATCTTTTTTTTAGAGTATCATCACTACAAACAATATGTCGCCAATCTCATCCTCATTTCACTGACTTTTCTCTTTCTTTTACTTGCACGCACACTAATATCTGTGAAGGTTGATTCGTCTGAACTGCTGGATGAGCTCCTAAAAAAATAAGTTTTTTCTTGATAACATTGCTTTTGCTGAACTCTGAATTTAGTGACAGATGGGGATGGGGCTAGAAGAGGCTGTGAGGTCGTATGGCTCCCACTAAAATCTCACAATGCCCTCCCCTCCTCAACTTGAGATTAGCCCAAAATCTCCTCATGAAGCTCTCGGATATTACGTTAATTGTGTGCAATTGATTCCCAGTCCAACCCAGATGGCACAGTTTAGAGGATATTTTAAAGAAATTTTTCCCAGCTAGTCCCCCAGCGCCTAGTCTCATTCTCCGTGACACTATTCACCACCATATGCCTACCTGGGCTCGCAGCCCTACCTGAGAATTGGGGTCATAGTCCTCTCTGAGAGATGTACTGGTAGCAGAAAGTCTGACAGGTGCTTCACAACCTGTGACAGGAGACGTGGGATCTCATTGAAGCCATTCCACTAATCCGTTATTGTCATGGCAGTCATTTTTTGGCCTCCCCCCCCTCCCCCCCCCCCACACACACACACACACATACACACACCACCCCGACTGTACCTACCTGTGCACCGCTAATTTTAAATAACGTTGAATTGAAAATATCTCAACACATATATTGAAGTTATGAAAGCGCTGTGTCCAAGTTTCCTATTGCCCCAGAACACCCCCCCCCCCCCCCACCCCTCCCTCCCTGGTGTCAATACAGCATTCATATTCAGAACAATTTAATAAAAGGAAATTAATTTCATTCAGACACTCTTCTAACTATAAGGCAGTACATAATGGATCAGATCATATATCTTTGAATACATCATTATTGTGCAAATGACACTGAAGACCTGGGCCGTGTCGTTCGTGTTATCACCCATTTTCACAATTTTCAGATTTACATGTCCACGACATCACATACGTTGATAAAAAATCGCACATAATTTAAATTCATCTCCCAAGTTGTCAACATATATTGTTCTGCGTGAATTGTTACAATACATAAATCCGTACATTTCTTCTTCATTCCTCAACATGTTTGCATCAATTCTATCCACGTGTAAATAAAACTCGATGACGTAATGCACCAGTGTTTTCCTTGACAGTGGGAATTCCCTCGTCCACAACACAGCTGCAACTGACAAAAACTACCAAATATAGATCACACAGCTCATTTGCATTCAAATAGGTTCGATGTTGGCATGACTGTCTGTTGTAAACTCGGATCTATTTGGAACAAATTTAATTATATAATTAGGATCGACGTTGGCTCGACATAGCTAATCGGTAGCATGACAGTAGCTCGATTTTGCAACAGATGGTTATTTTTTCAGCGGATCTAGTTCAGGAATTTGAATTAGAGTTGCAAGAAGTTTGACGTCTGTTCTCGGCGTTAAACAGCAGAAAACATGACAGAACAAGTTTTAATTATCCCATTTATTTGTAATATGCGACAATATAAAACTTTATTTAAAATAAAGTCAAAACACAGCCAACAAGATTAACGTATAACATTTGTAACAAGGCTGCTGCTCATCACATGTTTTTAATTGGAGGACAAATCGTTCCTATTAAATTTGGTACAGACAATCGTTGTGTTAATGTGAAAAACATCCATGTCATGGCCTGTGGTGATACGTGTTACAGGAATTCACCTTTTGCAGTTCATATTTCAGGAGAAGGAGGTTCCCACTAAAGCACCGCAGAAGGGAGTTTTCTGCCCCAACAATTATTTTAAAGTTTGAGAGATCAGCAGAAGCACCAGCAGTATTTGAAAGATTGCCAGTGATGCATTAACTTTTACTCTTAAATGTAAATATACGTCAGGTGTGAAATGCACACCACAACCAGTGGCATAGAAATCGCATGAAGGGGCTAACTCCCCCCCCCCCCCCCCCCCCCAAAAAAAAAAGACCCAAAAAACATTCAAAAATCTCAAGCCGTCTTCTGACTCGCAGCCTCCATCCCAACTCACTTGTGCATAGATGCCCCAACCCAGTGCTCCTTTGTCTTCCCACCTTACAAATATACAGGTTTAGGTGCCATCTCCTCCCCACTGTCAATTTTTAGCTCAACTTTGGCAAAGCCAAATTTGAGGTATTGCCATGGTCCGTCTGTCCGTCCATCGTTCCGTACACACACGGCTCAGGCTAGAGGCCGTATTTATGAACTGATCTTTACGAAACTTCTTGGGTACCTTTGTTATCACCGTGAGATGAGAACAAGTGTTTTGGGGTCCGGTCCGAAATTTAAGACGGCCGCTGGCAGCCATTTTGTACCAAAATTAGGTGCAATCAGATTTTTGCGCAGAACTTCCATATGAAAGCTCCGATTTGAATAATGTTTTTGTATGAATGTTTAGTACCATGGGATACATCACATATAATACCGGTTTTTTTTCTCGTGCGTAAATTATGCAAATAAGACTAACTTTGACTTATTTAGTGTTACTTTCAGCACTGTAAGTACAGATGCCATTACGGCTCGGGCTAGAGGCTGTATTTATGAACCAATCTTTACAAAACTTCTTCGGTACCTTTGTTATCACGTGGGATGAGAACGAGTGTTTTTCGGTCCGGTCTGAAATTCATTTTGTCCAAAATTAGGTGCAATCTGATATTTTTATACTGTACCAATGACCCAGACATAGCTGGTGCTAACTCTTAAAATATAGGGCCAAACACAAATTTTGCCCCCCAATCCCCAAAATTTGCATCTAAAACCAAAGAAAACATGTCCTGAAAGGCCCTCCACCCTTCACCTCTACTGCGCATGCGCAGTGTCAAGGACGTTCCGAAATTGGCGCCATTAATCATTCTAAGTTTGGCCCTTCATCAGTTAACATCTGACTGATCTTTGTGCTTGTAAATCTCAGTTCCGGCGGCAATGCATTGTAAGACTGCTACTGCACAGGCCTCGGGAACGGACGTGCTTTCCTAAATAGCACAGTTTATCGCAGCATCCCAGCATCAACTGAATCTGTCGCATATTTTTTAGCCGACGATGCTGGGTCGGGACGCTCCGCGGAAGCGGGTACGGACGTCCGAAAATTTATCCGGTCCGACGGGATACCGAAAGGGATTTGGAGGATTTCGAGCTTTCCCTTTCGGAACAATATATGCTGTTGTGTATGTCATCTGACTTGGTCTTCTACAGCTTCTTCCGTCGGACCAGATTGCTGCGATGCCGGATAAGAAACTGTTAGCGTCGGTGGACTTAGAAATTTTTGGTTCGGTTCAGGGACATCGTCCCTCAGTTCCGACATAGTCCAATAATGTCACACAAACTTTCGAATTATTGAACGATGCTATATATATTATTATTATATGCTTGCTATAACCAAGCATTTCTGGTTTCTTGTTCGCAAAGTTACGGAGATGTCTTTCAAAAGTGTGCCTCTGTCGTCATAGTTAATGAAGAGCTAGCGGCAATAAGTGCTCATGGAATATGTCTATCGCCTACGGAGCGACATTCGCTAGCTCACCCGGTGTAGCGTGCATTCATCAAATGGTTCGGCTGCCGGGTTCGTCCGTTGCGGTCTAGGAAGGAGATTTGGGTGATGCGAGCACTTTAATTACTTTAGTACTCACCCAGTGACGGCAGATTGAGGACAGATCGGAGGAAGCCTGTTAGTCCGGTTCCTGGCTTGTCCAGGTCCGTCCGGGCTGTGAGCGAGAGAGGTCCCTCTCTCGTCCAACAACATAGGGGACCGCATGTTGTGGTTCTGATATTTTACATTCGGAGCATATGTCTGTCGGTCGGGATGCTCCGTTATATTGACAGTCCGAGAGACTGTCCATAATGCTTCCTCATCCTCACAGCAGGGCACACGACCGCACATTGGCTACGTGACCTCGAATATCCGATCAGTTTCGTCATTCAGTGATTCCACGGCGAATAGGTCGCGCCATCCGGTAGCCAAGGGACACGAGGCCTATACACTCTGTTCGCTCGTATATTGGTAGTATGCACGGAGTAACGATCACGGAGCTTCCAGCGGCAATGCATTGTAGGACCGCTTCTCCTCAGGCCTCAGTGACGGACGTGCTATCCGAGTTAGCACAGTTGTTTCGCAGCATCCCAGCAATTGACAGTTTCTTGGTCGAATCAGGAATTATCCGACGGCGCTGGGTCGGTGCGGTCCGCGGTTGCATCAGGTACGGACGACCAAACGCTTTATAGGGTCCGACAGGATGGTGAAAGGGATTCGAAAGATTTCGAGATTTTTATACTGTACCAATGACCCGGACTTAGCTGGTGCTAACTCTAACAAAACCAGGGCCAAACACAAATTTTGCCCCCCAATCCCCAAAATTTGCATCCAAAACAAAAAGAAATCATGTCCTAAAGGACCTCCATACTACGCCCCCACTGCGCATGCGCAGTGTCACGGACGTCCCGAAATTGGCACCAATTATCATTCTCTGTTTGGCCCTTCATCAGTCAACATCTCACTGATCTTTGTGCTTGTAAATCTCAGTTTAAAGGATGCCAGACACGTAATTTTTGGAGAAATGGTGATTCTAAGGAGGATATAGAAGGAGGAGAGGAAAAAGAAGTGACAAAATATAATCAGGGCTGTACTTAAAATTTTTTGATGAAATTATGTTAAGTTGCCTATTTTCGAGGCATGGGCCTCTTGTTGTCATTCTTGCTAAATGTTGCACTGCTTATTCAGTGTTTCCTCTCCCCTAGCCTTCTAAGACCCCCCTTGCAATTCTCCCATGCTTTTGGCATATTTTTGAGAAAGTTCATTTCTAAAATTTTCCTGGGAGAGTTGCTTGGATACAGAATGTTTTCTGTTATTTTCCCCATAGTTACGTTTTCACCCATGGGTGTATAAACGTTGTGTTCTGCATCTTCCATCTGATGTTCTGCAGATTCTCCCCTGGGAGTCTCTGTTTTGCATCAGATAGAGTGTAATTTTGATGACTGATTCCGGGCCAGTTTTGTCAGTGCCTGGAGTCATGTTTTCTGGTGTTTTACACTGTTTGTTTACATTGGCAACAGCCTTTTTTGAGGGGGGCTGTTTGCCTTTGGTGTAGTTTATCTCACTATAAGATACATTTATATTATCCGTAAGTGTCTCATTAATTATTTAATATAAATTTAAAATTTTTGACCACACTTTGCCATCGGATCCATCGGGGCTCAACGTTACTTTTCAGCAACTTGGGCTTCGCTGAAAAAATATTTTTTCAAAATTATTTTGATTTGCAATTGTTTTTTCATTTATTAATGGATCATGTTATTATGTATCTTTGTGTCAGGGGTTTGTGCGAGTAACTAGGACTTGTTGTTGACTTTTCACAATGAAAGGATATTGTTCAAATTGTAATGGGAAGAAATCTTCCTCTGACTTTCATGATCATTGTATTAATTGTAGTCAGTGTTCTCGCACTAATGCCTGTCCTATATGTCAACATTGGGATGATAAACATTGGAAACGTGTGTCACGGTTTGTTGTTTCTGGAGAAAAGGCTATGCCGGCTCTTTCTCCGCAAGGTCACTCTACTCTCTCAGTTTCTATTTCAGAGGAACAAGAACAGGGTGATGTTTCCATGTTATCTTCTACAAGTGTGCGTCCGTCGTCACAAATGAATTCAGAGCTAGCGGCAAAAGTGCTCATGGAGATTAGACAAATGTCGTCCGCTAGCTCGCCCGGTGTAGCGTCCATTCACCGAATGGTTCGGCAGCCGGGTTCGTCCGATGCGGTCCAGGAGGAAATTTTGGGTGATGCGAGCACTATAAACATACTAGGTGCACACCCAGTGACGGCGGATAGTAAGCGAGAACGGAGGAAGCCTTTGAGTCCGGTTCCTAGCTCGTCCAGGTCCAGCCGGGCTGCGAGCGAGAGAGGCCCCTCTCTCATACAACAACATCTGGGACCAGATGTTGTGGTACAAAATGTGTCGCAAGCGGAGCATACGTCCGTCGCTCGGGACGCTCCGTTGTATAGGCAGTCCGCGGAGACTGCTAAGGCTTCTTCTTCTCGTCAGCGCACACGACCGCACCTTGGCTGCGTGACCGCCGATATTTTACCAGCCTCGCCGATCAAGGATTCTTCGGCGACCAGGTCACACCATCCGGCAGCCAGGGATTCGAGACCGATGGACTCCGGACATTCGCATAGAAAAAGTATGCGGGAGCCATCTGATGCGGAGCTGCCCTCGGCGAAGCAGCGAAAGACTGCGCCTCCACAGGTCTCGACGCCGGACATTCTTGTGCAGATAGCACAGCTTATCGCAGCATCCCAGCAGCCGACAGATAGGGTGTCGGATCGAGAATTATCCGACGGCGCTGGGTCGCTACGCTCCGCCGAAGCATTGGGGGCGGACGACCGGGAACATCATGAGGTCCGACCGGATGGTGAAAGGGATACGGATGATTTGGAGCTATCCCTTTCGGAACAACATAAAGCTGCCGTGGACTTCATCCGGCACTTTCTCCCTCAAGTTGTTCCGTCGGGCCAGACTGCTACGGTTCCGGACAAGAGGATTATAGCGTCATTGGACTCTGAATTTTTTGAGCGGTTCAGGGACATCGCTCCCGAGTTTCCGTCGCAGTCCAATAATGTTGCAAGAACATTTGAATTATTGAACGACGCTATATTTAAACTTGCTTCCAAGACGGGGAAAGCAGGTTTCTTGTCCGCTAATACTCTCAACCTGCCTTTCATTAATGCAAGGAATAAATTCGACACGGCAGGACAGAGTATCCCGAGAGTTCCTCTGCGTATGGACGACGAGGCGGAAGACTTAGAGCTATCAGTACCGTCGTCGGCTTCTATTCCAACCGCGGTGTTGGAAACAGCTATTGCGTCTAACAGAGCCAATTTAGATGCCTTATCTTACGCAGATCACCTTACTAAGGCGTTATCACTGCGCCTTCAAGGGAAAGAGTTTCAGGATATACAATCCTCTTTAAGACTTCTTTCAAGGGCAGTAGCTTATTCCACGTGTAACTCCGCCATTTCAGTGGCAAACCTGGAGTTGGTTAGACGTGACGCAGCCCTAGCTACATCCACACTCGTGGATTCTAAGGTGAAGAACTCTCTTAGAGTCGCTTCGGTCTCCGGAGAACTTCTCTTTGACGGCAAGCTTTCTGCTATTTATGATAAAATTACAAAGAAAGCTTCGGATTCTCTGTTGTTCAAATCTGCTTCTAAGAAGTCGGATACAGCAGACAAGAATAAGACAGGCACTTCTGGGTCTAATGCGCCCAAGAGAGGTTCCTATAGAGGTTCCGGTGCGTCCTCTTGGTCTTATTCGAGAGACCGTCAGGGTAGCGACTCTCGTTCGGGACGTCCTTCGGGCCAGGACAACCGGTCGGACGCCCCGAGGTCGACGGGGCGAGGTGCGGGTCGTGGAGGACGTGGTTTCTCCTACCGCAGGCCTCGCAGGTCCAGGAGGTGATGGCTTAAACCACTATCGCGTACCGGTTGGCGGAAGGTTGTCAAGCTTTTCACAAGAATGGGCGTCGATTACGGACGACCCTTGGGTGAGAGGAGTGACTTCGGAAGGTCTAAAGATATCCTTCAAACAAAAGCCTCCATTAACTCGAAGTCCAAAGTGGACTCAACTTCCGTCAAATCCGCAGAAAAGAGACGCTCTGTTATCAGAGGTGCAGTCTCTCTTAATGAAGAACGCGGTAGAGGTCGTAGAAAACAAGGAAACTCCGGGATTCTACAGCCATCTGTTTCTGGTTCCGAAACCAGACGGCTCGTTCCGTCCAGTCATAGATTTGAGCTGGATAAACAAGCTGATCGTCGCTCCGAAATTTTATATGGAGACGATTCGGTCGGTCAGAGCGAGTATTCGCGTGAACGATTATGCAACAAGCATAGATCTCAAAGATGCGTACTTTCATGTCATGGTACATCCGACATTCCGAAAGTATCTACGCTTCGCAGTCCTAGGAGTGGTGTATCAATTCCGGGCGATGTGCTTCGGATTGAATCTAGCACCCTGGGCTTTCACTCGGGTAATGAACTCGGTAATGATCTATTTCCGAGCTCATTCGTCTGCGGTAACGTTGGCCTACCTGGACGACATTCTTCAGAGGTACGGCAACGAGTTAACGCTTCAGAACGATGTTCAGAATCTACTTCTATTGCTCCAACGTCTCGGTTTTATAGTAAACGAGGAGAAGTCGGATCTGGTGCTGTCCAAGTCATTCACTCATCTGGGAATGAGCTTCGAGACGCACAACAATCTCGTTCGTCTGCCGTTAACCAGAGCGAAATTAGTCAGTTGTTACGCTCGCTATTGTCTGCACGCAGACAAAGTCTCAGCGAGAGAATTTATGAGACTGATAGGTCTTACGGAGCCGCTGCGGATCTCATTCCGATGGGGCGGTTACGTACACGTCCTCTCCAAATTTTCTTGACTCAGAATTGGAGTGTGAAAATTCATTCGCTCGACGTAGACGTTCTCTTGTCAGATCAAGTGAAACAAGAGATTCAGACTTAGGCAAACATTCAGTGGTTAACTCAGGGAGTTCCGCTGCAATTGCCGGATCCGAGTTTTACCATTATGACGGATGCCAGTCAAACAGGTTGGGGTGCATCATTAATCCCAACGGATTCGAGATGCCAGGGTCTTTGGGATCTGCTATTCCTGTGCAAGCACATAAACATCAAGGAAATGATGTCAATTTGGCTTGCGTTACGTCATTGGATGGACATTATTCACAATGCTCATGTCCAAATCCTATCCGACAATACGACAGTAGTGGCGTATATACGGAATCAGGGAGGCACTCATTCAGTTCCGTTGTTCAATCTAACGGAAAGAATCCTTCTGTTTGCGTTAGAACATCACGTTCTTCTTTCGGTCCGTCACATACCGGGTCGTCTGAATGTGCTAAAAGACTCCCTTTCACGGAAGGGTCGCTTGTTGCCGTCGGAGTGGACTCTCAACAAACAAGTATTCAATCAGATTTGCTACCAATGGGAACGGCCAATGATAGACTTATTTGCGACACATCTCAACAATCAGTTGCAGACGTATGTGTCTCCGTGTCCGGATCCAAGAGCATTTGCAGTAGACGCTCTGTCGATCCCTTGGTACGGAATGATAGGATATGCGTATCCTCCAGCGCCGTTAATTCAACAAGTATTGCTAAAGATAAAACAATCTCAATGCAAGATTCTGTTGGTAGCATCTCTGTCGCCACAGAGACCGTGGATAAATCTACTCAGGTGTCTGTTGTGGGACCTACCGCGAAAGCTTCCTCCACGGGAGGATCTTCTTTCGCAGGGGAAATCGCGCCAACTCCATCACAACCCGCAAGGTCTCAACCTTCACGTTTTTCCGTTGTGCGGTCCTTCTTGCATGGCAAGCACTTTACAGGACGAGCAGTGGACGCGATTTCTAACTGTAGGAGGACCTCCTCTTCGCTAAACTATGCGGCTAAGTGGAAGGTTTTTCGTCGTTGGTGTAGGGATCATTCTGTAGATATATTCGATCCCTCTATACCAGACATAGCAAACTTTCTAGTATACTTGTTTGACGAAATCAAACTGCAGCCTGTTACTATTAAGGGTTATAGGTCTATGTTATCTGATACCTATGCACATCATGATAGTTTACAAATTGGATCTAATGTCTCTTTATCTAAGTTGGTTAGAAACTTCACAATAAATAGACCCAGAACTCTTAGATTAATTCCTAAATGGAATTTAGCTTGGGTTCTTCTTAAATTGAAGGAAAAGCCATTTGAACCTCTTGGGACAGTAGATTTCAAATTCTTATCTTATAAGACAGCTTTTCTCTTAGCTTTCTCTTCTGCTAGAAGAGTCAGTGAGCTTCATTCACTGTCGGTGGATGATTCTCACTATCGTAGTGTCGGGAACACTATCACCTTCACTACTAATGTTGGTTTTTTAGCTAAGAATCAGGCTCCTAATAAATATCCGGAACCTATTGTTATTAAGGCTCTTCCGTCTTCAGACGGGCGTAGGCCTTTACTCTGTCCTGTTAGAGCGTTACGTATCTATAAACAGAGATCTCAGTTTATCAGAAAGGGACGGAAACGTTTCTTTCTGTCTTTGATGCCTAATAGAAAGGACATTTCGGTCCATTCTATTGCTAGATGGATTCAATTAACTATCCGTACTGCTTATCAGAGTTTATCTTCTTCTCAGCAGTCTGTGCTGAAGATTTCCGCTCATGAAGTAAGAGCTCTTGCTACTTCTTGGGCTTATGCTAATCGTGTTGCTATTACAGATTTAATGAAGGCTGCTTATTGGTCTCAGCCATCCACATTCACGAATTTTTATCTCAGAAATATTGAGTCCATTTCTGGAGACCTGCATTGTTTAGGTCCGTTATCTGTTGCTCAGAATGTCGTCCACTAAACAGTTGCAACTATAGCTATGCAGACTTTCTGTTCCGGCAGTGACTCCGTCCGGCTGCCCTCTTCGCTCTGGGCTATTTGACCCAGGGCAAGGGGAAGGGGGGGGGGGGGGCGGGTGTTCCCTTAGGTCACCTGCTTTATAGTGAAAAGCAAGGGAATGCCTCCTCCAAGTCAGTATTTCTGAGTCGCTTCCGGGATGGTTTTAAAGTGTAATATTAATGTTAAAATTCATTCATGTCTTATTTTTAAAGTGTAGCTCGGTGTGAAGCATTTGTATATGTCAAGTGTCAAACGGGCTTTAATATACAATACTCGGACACTTTTAAATGACTATAAAGAGTCTCAATTCTCTGGTCTACTTTATTTATTGGCTTACTTTAAAAATAATTAGTATAAGGGATATACTGGATGTTAATAGAGAACATGAATATTATTGTGCTCAATTATTAAGGGTATTGTATCTTTCTAATTTAATATTAAATAAGAAAGATACATGTAAAGCCTAATACTCCTTTTCTCCTTAAGGGGTTACCTCTTTATTATATAGTTGAGCTTATTGGATTTTCCTCTATGTCCTAGGCCCTCCAGCCTGTTTACTATTCAGCTAAGTCTGGGTCATTGGTACAGTATAAAAATGTTAAAAAATTTATAGTAATTTATATATTTTTTATACTTACCAATGACCCAGACGGGGATGGCCCTCCCAGGAGTTGGGAACTCTTGCCTCCCAGCTGAGTGCATAGCGCTGACCAGGCACTGCCAGTAAGAATGATAATTGGCGCCAATTTCGGGACGTCCGTAGTATGGAGGTCCTTTAGGACATGATTTCTTTTTGTTTTGGTTGCAAATTTTGGGGATTGGGGGGGAAAATTTGTGTTTGGCCCTGGTTTTGTTAGAGTTAGCACCAGCTAAGTCTGGGTCATTGGTAAGTATAAAAAATATATAAATTACTATAAGTTTTTTAACTTTTCCCTTTCGTAGTATCGGAAGCTGCCATTCATATCTTCTGGCATTATCTTCCAGTGATTGTTATTTCGGACTTCATTGCTGCGATGTTGGATAAGAGACTTATAGCGTCATTGGACTCGGAATTTTCGATCGGTTTGGGGACATTGTCCCTGACTTACAGACGCAGTCCAATAATTTCATTACAACAGGTGTTTTATTTTTCGACGCTATATATGCATACAAGCCTGCTACCAAGCATGATAGTTTAGTTTCTTGTCCGCGTTGCTCTTTTCTGCCGTTTTATCATTTATACGAATAGTTTGTTTTGGCAGTGCAGGGCATACCGAGAGTTCATATGCGTCTAGACGGTGTGGTTAAAGACTGGAAATATTCTTTTTCGCCGTCTATGTCTTTTCCAACTTCAATGTTGGAAACGACAATGATGTCTAGTACACTTAATTTAGACGCTTTATCATACCTGAGGCGTTATCATTACGTCTTCAAGAAAAGATTTACGGGATATTATTCTCAATATTATTCTCAATGTAATTTCTTTTGAGGGCAGTAGTTTGTTCACGTATAACTCAGCCCTTCAGTGGCTGATTGGAGTTGGTTAGACGTGTCGCAGCCCTAGCTACATCCACGCGCGTGGATAGTAGGTTAAGAACTCTCTTAGAGTCGCTTCGTTCTTGGAGAAGCTTCTCTTCGACGGCAACTTTTCAGCAATCCATGAATTGCTTGATTTACACGTTCTCTTGTCTATCTAGTGTTACAGGAGATTCAGACTGGGGCAAACATTCGGTGGTTGACTCAGAGAGTGCCACTGCAGTTGCCGGACCCGAGTGTTGCTGTTATGACGGTTGCCAGTCAAACAGATTGGGATATAATACTGATCCAACGGATTCGTAGTGCCAGGGTCTTTGGGTTCCGCAGTCTCTTAGCAACCAATTTTCTTCCGCGGAATAATGTTTTTTAGGCTTGCTTTATGTCATTGCATGAACATTATTCAGAAACGCATGCCCAAATCCTGTCCGTTAATTCGACAGTAGTGGCGTATCTCCGGAACCAGGGAGGCACTCTTTCGTTTCCGTTATTCAATTTAATGGAGAGAATCCGTCTGTTGGTTATAGTACACCAAGTTCTGTTTTGGTCCATCATATTCCGGGTCGTCTGATTGTTTGACCGGACTCCCGTTCACTTAGGGGTCGCTTGTTGCTGTCAGAATGGACTCTCAACAAGTATTCAATCAGAATTGCTATCTATGGGAGCGCCCAATGATGAATTATTTACGACACAGCTTGCTAATCAATTGCAGACGTATGTGTTGGCTTGTCCGGATCTCTGAGCTAATGTTGTTAACGCTCTAGTGATCTATAGGACGGAATGTTAGGATACGCGTATCCTCCGGCGCTGTTGTTTCAGCAGGTATTGCTAAGATAAACAACCACAATACATTTCTGTTGATAGCATCTCTATCTTCACAGAGACCATGGGTAATTTACTCTGTTGTCTACTGTGGGACTTAACGTGAAATCTTCCTCAATGTGAGGATCTTTTTTCACTGGGTAAATCGTGTCATCCTTATCACAACTCGCAAGGTCGCAACCTTCATGTATTCCGTTGTGTGGTCCGTATTGCATTGTAAGCATTGTACTGGACGAGCTTTGGATGCGATTTCTTACTATAGGAGATCCTCTTCGCTATTCTATGTGGCTAAAGTGGAGGCTCTTCCGTTGTTGGTGTAGGGATCATTATGTTCATATTGTTGATCCCTCCATACTACTCATTGCAATTTTTTAGTATACTTGTTTCACAAGATCTACTGCAGCCTGTTATTATTAAGGTTATAGGTTTATGTTACCTCATACCTATGCACTCTAGGATAGTTTACAATGGAGTCTTATGTCTCTTTATCTAAGTCAGTTAGTAACTTTTTGATAAATAGACTTAGAATCTTTAGATTAAATTCCTATATGGAATTTAACTTTGGTTCTTATTTAGTTAAGTAATCATTTGAGCCTCTGGAAACAGTAGTTTTCAAATTCTGACCTTTTAGACAGTAATTCGGTTGGTTTCTCTTTTACTGAAGAGTCAGTGAGTTTCATGCACTATCAATGGATGATTTTCACTTTCATAGTTTCGGAATCACTACTTCCTTTACTATTTAGGTTGGATTTTTGCATAAGAGTTAGGCTCCTAATATCCGGAACCTATTGTTATTAAGGTCCTTCCGTCTTCGTACGGGCATAGGCCTTTACTCTTTCCGGTTAGAGTTAATGTATTTATAAACAGATATCTGTTTATTACTACGGGCATAAGCTTCTTCTGTCTTTGATGCCTAGTAGAAGGACGTTACGCTCAATTCTATTGTTAATGGATTCTATTAACTATCGGTACTGCTTATGGTTTATCATTGACTCAGCAGTTGTGCTTAAGATTTCGGCTCATGAAGTAAGAGTTCTTCTACATCTTGGGCTTACATTAATAGTGTCGCTATTATAGATTTTTGAAGGCTGCTCATTGCGCTCAGCCATCCACATTCATGAATTTTTATCTCAGAAATATCGAGTCCATTTCTGGAGGCCTCTATTGTTAGGTCTATTATCTACTGCTCAGAATGTCATTCACTTAACAGTTGCTACTATAGCTAGGTAGGCTGTCTGTTTCGGCAGTGTCTCCGTTCTGCAGCCCTCTTCGCTCTGGGCTATTTGACCCAGGGCAAGAAAAAGGGGGGGGGGGGGGGGGGGGAGGGTGTTCCCTTGGGTCACCTGTTTTACTATGAAAACAAGGGAATACCTCCTCCCGAGTTAGTAATTCTGAGCTGTTATTGGGATGGTTGTTTAGTGAGAAGTTTATGTTTTAAAAATTCATTCAAGTCTTAGTTTTTAAAGTATAGCTTTTGAATATTGCATATATCAACAGACATGATTATGCAATCCTCAGACACTTTTTAGGAGGAAAAGAGTCTCTATTCTCTAGACTTACTTTATTTATTGGCTTACTTTAAAAATTATTAGTATAAGGATTATATTGGATATTAATAGAGTACATGGATGTATGAAGCTCAATTTTGGAAGGTGTTGTATCTTTCTAATTTATCATAAATAAGAAAGATACATGTAAGGCCTATTACTTCTTTTTCCCTACAGGGGATGACTCTATTTTATATTATTGAGCGTATTCCATTTTGCTCTATGTCCTTGGCCCCCCAGCCTTTTTACTATTCAGCTATGTCTGGGTCATTGGTACAGTATAAAAATGTTAAAAAATTTATAGTAATTTCTATATTTTTAGCTCAACTTGACAAAGTCAAGCTGAGCTATTGCCATCACTTCTCGTCCGTCGGCGTATGTACGTACGTACGTACGTACGTACGTTAGTACGTACATCCACAATTTCCTTTGGCACACCTCACAGGTCGCATTTATGATCAGATTACTTTGAAACTTGGTATGCTTGTTTGGGGTGACCTCTAGATGGGAGCTATCGATTTTCTTCAATTTCCGTCAAAAAATGTTGCCGCGGCCAACGTTCTTAGAACTTAGTTTAGTCAAACCACAATATTTCCCTTTGGCACACCCTACAGGGCACATTTATAATTTGATTGCTTTGAAACCTGGTATGCTTATTTAGGGTGACCTCTAGATGGGAGCTATCGATTTTCTTCAATTTCCGGCAAAAAATGTTGCCACGGCCAACGTTCGTAGAACTTAGTTTAGTCAGACCTCAATATTTCCCTTTGGCACACCCTACAGGGCACATTTATGATCAGATTGCTTTGAAACCTGGTATGCTTGTTTGGGTAGACCTCTAGATGGGAGCTATCGACTTTCTTCAATTTCTGTCAAAAAATGTTGCCGCGGCCAACGTTCTTAAAACTTAGTTTAGTCAGAAGACTCAATATTTCCCTTTGGCACACCCTACAGGGTACATTTATGATCGGATTGCTTTGAAACCTGGCATGCTTGTTTGGGGTGACCTCTAGATGGGAGCTGAGCTATCGATTTTCTTCAATTTCAGTCAAAAAATGTTGCCGCAGCCAACGTTCTTTGAACTTAGTTTAGTCAAACCACAATATTTCCCTTTGGCACACCCTACAGGGCACATTTATGATTTGATTGCTTTGAAACCTGGTATGCTTATTTAAGGTGACTTCTAGATGGGAGCTATCGATTTTCTTCAATTTCCGTCAAAAAATGTTGCCGCGGCCAACGTTCTTAGAACTTAGTTTAGTCAGAAGACTCAATATTTCCCTTTGGCACACCCTACAGGGTACATTTATGATCGGATTGCTTTGAAACCTGGCATGCTTGTTTGGGGTGACCTCTAGATGGGAGCTATCGATTTTCTTCAATTTCCGTCAAAAAATGTTGCCGCGGCCAACGTTCTTAGAACTTAGTTTAGTCAGAAGACTCAATATTTTCCTTTGGCACACCCTACAGGGCACATTTATGATCGGATTGCTTTGAAACCTGGCATGCTTGTTTGGGGTGACCTCTAGATGGGAGCTATCGATTTTCTTCAATTTTCATCAAAAAATGTTGCCGCAGCCAACATTCTTAGAACTTAGTTTAGTCAGACCACAATATTTCCCTTTGGCACACCCTACAGGGTACATTTATGGTCGGATTGCTTTGAAACCTGGCATGCTTGTTTGGGGTGACCTCTAGATGGGAGCTATCTATTTTCGTCAATTTCCGTCAAAAAGTGTTGCCGCGGCCAACGTTCTTAGAACTTAGTTTAGTCAAACCACAATATTTCCCTTTGGCACACCCTACAGGGCACATTTATGATTTGATTGCTTTGAAACCTGGTATGCTTATTTAGGGTGACCTCTAGATGGGAGCTATTGATTTTCTTCAATTTCCGTCAAAAAATGTTGCCGCGGCCAACGTTCTTAGAACTTAGTTTAGTCACAAGACTCAATATTTCCCTTTGGCACATCCTACAGGGCACATTTATGATCGGATTGCTTTGAAACCTGGCATGCTTGTTTGGGGTGACCTCTAGATGGGAGCTATCGATTTTCTTCAATTTTCATCAAAAAATGTTGCCGCAGCCAACATTCTTAGAACTTAGTTTAGTCAGACCACAATATTTCCCTTTGGCACACCCTACAGGGTACATTTATGATCGGATTGCTTTGAAACCTGGCATGCTTGTTTGGGGTGACCTCTAGATGGGAGCTATCGATTTTCTTCAATTTCCGTCAAAAAATGTTGCCGCGGCCAACGTTCATAGAACTTAGTTTAGTCAAACCACAATATTTCCCATTGGCACACCCTACAGGGCACATTTATGATTTGATTGCTTTGAAACATGGTATGCTTATTTAGGGTGACCTCTAGATGGGAGCTATTGATTTTCTTCAATTTCCGTCAAAAAATGTTGCCGCGGCCAACGTTC
Organism: Pictodentalium vernedei; assembly: GCA_031216915.1. NCBI lineage: Eukaryota > Metazoa > Mollusca > Scaphopoda > Dentaliida > Dentaliidae > Pictodentalium > Pictodentalium vernedei. The sequence goes on from CM062290.1 coordinate 291,000,521, forward strand.
TTAGAACTTAGTTTAGTCAGAAGACTCAATATTTCCCTTTGGCACACCCTACAGGGTACATTTATGATCGGATTGCTTTGAAACCTGGCATGCTTGTTTGGGGTGACCTCTAGATGGGAGCTATCGATTTTCTTCAATTTCCGTCAAAAAATGTTGCCGCGGCCAACGTTCTTAGAACTTAGTTTAGTCAAACCACAATATTTCCCTTTGGCACACCCTACAGGGCACATTTATGATTTGATTGCTTTGAAACCTGGTGTGCTTATTTAGGGTGACCTCTAGATGGGAGCTATTGATTTTCTTCAATTTCCGTCAAAAAATGTTGCCGCGGCCAACGTTCTTAGAACTTAGTTTAGTCAGAAGACTCAATATTTCCCTTTGGCACACCCTACAGGATACATTTATGATCGGATTGCTTTGAAACCTGGCATGCTTGTTTGGGGTGACCTCTAGATGGGAGCTATCGATTTTCTTCAATTTCCGTCAAAAAATGTTGCCGCGGCCAACGTTCTTAGAACTTAGTTTAGTCAAACCACAATATTTCCCTTTGGCACACCCTACAGGGCACATTTATGATTTGATTGCTTTGAAACCTGGTATGCTTATTTAGGGTGACCTCTAGATGGGAGCTATTGATTTTCTTCAATTTCCATCAAAAAATGTTGCCGCGGCCAACCTTCTTAGAATTTAGTCTAGTCAGACCACAATATTTCCCTTTTCTACACCCTACAGGGCACATTTATGATCGGATTGCTTTGAAACCTGGCATGCTTGTTTGGGGAGGCCTCTAGATGGGAGCTATCAATTTTCTTCGGTTTCTGTCAAAAAATGTTGCCACTGGCAAAAAAAATGACATTGGTACCAATGATCTTCAATTTTGCCATTTCACTTATAACTTACCAAGTTCAAGTTTGTCAAGTTGAGCTACAGTGTCATTGACACTTTCATTTATACTTACCAATGACCCAGACGGGGATGGCCCTCCCAGGAGTTGGGAACTCTTGCCTCCCCGCTGAGTACATAGCGCTTACCAGGCACTGGTTATTAGAATGATTAATGGCGCCAATTTCGTAACGTCCTTGACACTGCGCATTGCGCATACGCAGTAGAGGTGAAGGGTGGAGGGCCTTTCAGGACATGTTTTCTTTGGTTTTAGATGCAAATTTTGGGGATTGGGGGGCAAAATTTGTGTTTGGCCCTATATTTTAAGAGTTAGCACCAGCTATGTCTGGGTCATTGGTAAGTATAAAAAATATAGAAATTACTATAAATTTTTCAACTTTTGCGCAGAACTTCCATATGATTTGAATAATTTTGTGTGTGAATGTTTAGTACCATGAGATACATCACATATGATACGGGGTTTTTTCTCGTGTATAAATTATGCCAATTAGACTAACTTTCATCTATTTAATGTTACTTTCAGCACTGTAACTGCAAATGCCATTACGGCTCGGGCTAGAGGCCGTATTTATGAACTGATCTTTACAAAACTTCTTGGGCACCTTTGTTATCACCTTGGGACGAGAATGAGTGTTTTTGGGTGCAGTCCGAAATTAAAGATGGCTGCCGGTGGCCATTTTGTACCAAAATTGGTGCAGTCAGTTTTTTGTACAGAACTTTTGTATGAAAGTTCTGATTTGCATAAATTTCTGTATGAATGTTTAGTAACATGGAATACATCACATATAACACAGGTTTTTTTCTCATGCAAAAATTATGCAAATTAGATGAACTTTGATTTATTCAGTGCTACTTATTCACAGTAAGTGCAACTGTCAATACGGCTCGGGCTAGAGTCTGTATTTATGAACCGATCTTCACGAAACTTCTTGGGTGCCTTTGTTATCACCTTGGGATGAGAACAAGTGTTTCTGGGTACGGTCCAAAATTCAAGATGGCTGCCAGTGGGCATTTTGTACCGAAATTAGGTCCAGTCAGTTTTTAGCTCATCTTGACAAAGTCAAGCTGAGCTAATCTCATCGCTTGCCGTCCGTCGTCCGTCATCCGTCAGCACCATGTTTTGGTCTTCTCCTCCAAAGCCACTGGGCCAATTCAAGTGAAAGTTTGTGTGAGTGAGGGTCCCAAAGGGGCATTTCATTTTTGTTCAACTCAGCATGCCCAGCCCCATAGGGAGGGAGTGGGGGAAAATGCTCCAAAATATTTTAAAAATCTTCTTCTCAAGAACCAGTGTGTACAATGACTTGATATTTGCTATGGAGCTTCCATATGAGGTGTAGAATCAAGTTTGTTCAAACGAAGTTCGTGAAGTAATATTTGGCTTTGTAATAGGAGGGGTAAGATTTTTGGCCCCGCCCAAAATTTCTATTTTCTGAACCGATGGTCCGGTATGAACCAAATTTGGTTTGTGGTAGTATTGGGTCATAAGTACTTGACCCATGCAAAAAAAAAATTTCCCACATCCCCATGGGAACCCTGGGAGCTAAAAATAGAAATATTTTCAAACGCCCATATTTCCCAAACCCCACGGAACAGAGAGCTTTCATTTGGTATGAAGTATCCTTATGACCAGTAGAATTGAATGGTAAAAAAAAATTGCCATCGGTTATGTTAGGGTGTTCTGTAATGGGCATCGAAAAAATGCTGAGTCAGCATATTTGCAAAAATTTTAAAAAATCTTTTCTCCAGAACCAATCATCAGAATCTTTTGATATTTGGTATACAGCATTCATAGGGGGGTCAGATAAAATTTTGTTGAAATAAAGCTCATTGGTTCATATTTGGGCTTTCTACAGGAGCCCGAAGTTTTAACATAGGGTAATATGGGGAATATTCTTTAAAAATCTTCTTCTTCAGAACCACCAGTCAGAATCTTTTAATATTTGGTATACATCATTGTTATGAGGGTCAGATTCTAGATTGTTCAAACCAAGTCCCGAGGTTAATATTTGGGCTTCCTATGAAAGCCCAAATTTTATCTTTGTTCAATATGGAGGGTAATTTAAAAAAATCTTCTTCAGATCCATCAGTCAGAATGCTTTGATATTTGGTATGCAACATCTCTATGGGGGTCAGATTCAAGTTTGTTCAAATCAGATCCCTAGGTATATATTTGGGCTCACTATGGTAGCCCAAATTTTTACTTAGTGCAATATGAGAAAATTTCTTTAAAAATCTTCTTCAGATCCACCAGTCAGAATGCTTTTATATTTGGTGTACAACATCTCCAGGTTGTTCAATTCGAGTGCCTAGGTTAATATTTGGGCTCCATATGGGAACATGAAATTTAACTTAGTACAATATGAGGGAATTTCTTCAAAAATCATCTTCTTCAGATTCACATGTCAGAATGCTTTCACATTTGGTGTACAACATCTCTAGGGGGGTCAGATTCCAGTTTGTTCAAATCGGATCCATAGGTCAATATTTGGGCTCGCTATGGTAGCCCAAATTTGAACTTAGTGCAATTCGAAGAAATTTCTTTACAATTTCTCTTCTTCAGATCCAACGGTCAGAATGCTTTCATATTCGGTACACAACATCTCTAGGGAAGTCAGATTTAACTGTGTTCAAATCAAGAGCCTGGGTTAATATTTGGGCTCTCTATGGGAGCCGGAATTGGCCATTTTGCTGAAGAATTAAAAATTTTGTATTCAGTACCCTCTAGAGGTACTAAGATTAATCCACATAGGTTGTATCAAGGGGCTTCATAGGGGAACTCTACATTTTACTTGTGATCAACTGAAGAAAAGGCATGATGCCTAGATTATTTTTGTCACTCCTGAGGGACTGAAGGATTGACAGTGTAGCCTATGGAGATGGCTTGCTTAATGTAGACTCATTCTTGGACTCTGTTTAAATTGTGTTCTGTACAAGATGAGTGCTTCAGGCCCCGTGGGGCCTCTTGTTTGTACACAACTTCTGTACGGCTCAGGCTAGAGGCCGTATTTATGAACCTATCTTTACGAAACTTCTTGGGTACCTTTGTTATCACCGTGAGACAAGAACGAGTGTTTTTGGGTGCGGTCCAAAATTCAAGATGGCCGCCAGCAACCTTTTTGTACCAAAATTAGTGCAATCAGTTTTTTGTACAGAACTTCTGTATGAAAGTTCTGATTTGAATAAATTTTTGTAGGAATGTTTAGTAACATGGAATACATCACATATAATACAGGTTTTTTTCTTGTGCAGAAATTATGCAAATTAGATGAACTTCGATTTGTTCAGTGCTACTTAAACACAGTAAGTGCACATGTCAATACGGCTCAGGCTTGAGTCTGTATTTATGAACTGATCTTCATGAAACTTCTTGGGGTACCTTTGTTATCACCTTGTGACAGGAACGAGTGTTTTTGGGTGCCTTTGTTATCACTGTGCTACAAAAACAAATATTTTTGGGTTCAGTCAGACCCACTCTAGGACTCAAAGATTTCTTTTCTAGTTTAGCATCTTAACTATCACCCCACTTTTACAATACTTTACCTACACATTTGTTACATGCTGCGGTCAGCATTTATGTACAGACCATTACAATACTTTACATGTACCTTTGTTATCTGGTCATTACCTAGATGTTTGTCATTGCTGTGTCAGATACTATACATGTACATGTCTTAAACAAGTTGAGTTACAGTGTCATTGACACTTTCATTTTTCTCAAATTTCACAAAGAGGGGAAGGCACGATGGGGGGTGCAGAGTTGCGAACGAATGAACCCCCTTTTACGTTTTTTTCAAGAATGTAGAATGCAAATAAATCCCCACCAGAGAGCTCCAGTTGATATGAAATTCCCCCCCCCCCCCCCCACCTCCCGGACCCAGGCCTGGCATTCTGAAAAATGCAGGAGGGCAAAAACTCGCTCTCCTCAATCACCTTAGGAGAGCAATTACCTTTACACAGCATTTTAAGTATCCAGTTGAACGAACTCATTGAAACTGAAACCAACAGACTATTACATCACTGATTTTATTAACTTTACTAAGGTAAAGCGAAATCTCTTAGACATCTAGATGTCTCACTCAACAACCGAACACACACTTGACAAGACCTGTCGGTACACTCAGACCTGTTGTCCAAGAAAGTCATACCCCTACCACTACCACCTTCAACCCCCCAAGGGGGGTTGAAGGTGGTAGCGGTAGGCGTATGACTTTCTTGGGCAACAGGTCTGCTTGAATCTACAGTCACATCCTGGTGCAAGTGCTTCAAGTGACAGGATAGTAGTAATGGTAGTATATTATAGTGTCAATATTCCTTGAATAATTACCCCTCAAACTGTGATGTCAGTTGTTGAACTTGAAACTGACAGAAAAAAAATATTGCTGTGACCCATTTTGCTTCAAATGATTGCAACTGTGTTTGGGTATGGTTGCAGCCATTACCTTTTACCACTAAACCACTTTCAAAATGAAATTACGTGATGTTATGTGACTTCGAAGTTAAATTACATTTTTGCTTTACAACAAAAATTTAATGTGAGCATAATACATGTAATCTCAATCATCCCAGACCAAAATATTTAGGAGGGCAATTTTTCGCTCTCCTTAATTCTTTCAGGAGGGCAGTAAGGAGAGCTAAAAAATCGCTCTCCTGAAATTGCCAAGCCTGCGGACCCCCTGCATGCTAGTGTCTTTTGCGCTTACAGTGCACCTTTTTCATCAAAATCAAACCACTTTTAAAAAATCCTGGCAGCGCCCCTGAAAGAGAGAGTGTTAGCTTTAAAAAAAACTAATTTTCAGCATTAAAAGAGCTACTGAAAGAGCTGCTAAAAACATCAGAAGGTTTATACATTAATTGGTATCTGTTTGATTATGTCACCAATCCCATGTGTTGTCTATCTCATTGAAATATTATTGCCACTGGTTTTATTTCCTGAACAAACTACTGTAATCACACAGCATCTGATTTCATTGGGAAGCCGCGTTGCTAATTTTTTAATGTTTTTTTGCACAGTTTCACTGAACTTGAGCAATAATCTGGATGGAATTCACACTTTGCGAGTGTTTTCAAATCCGTCCAACATCCATGTACTGTTTCTAAGTTTGCACCAGGCTATTGGACAACCGCTGCCATGATATAAGTTATCCAAGCATATCAAATCGTTGGATTCAATTATTTGAACAGACTGCTACCCATAGGAGCAAAATTTTGAGAAGAGAATATCTGACTTCCCATGCACGTGTTATTGTGGAATAAATAATTGAATGCACACGTTCATTGTTTTCTGTTATTTGAGTACGCTTTTCTTCAACTATTTAACACAATAAACGCAGAATATTGAATCGCCCAAAAGGGCACCATTCTGGTGAGCTGTTCACAAACCACAATATTGCCTTTTGAGTGCTGCACGGATAAATAGCCTATTTTTGGTATGCCCATGGTTAAACAGTGGTACAACACTGGTCGAGAATTCTCCTTCATATATATATATTTTTTCTCATAACTCTCGATTGATTACTTTTGGATCACCACCAGTCATTTTTAGCTTAACTTGACAAAGTCAAAGTAAGCTATTGCCATCACGCATGCAGATGTCTGTTAGTCTGTTCATATTTTCCTTTAGCACAGGCTACACCCCCTAGTTCTTGTCCGATCATCACAAAATTTCATATGCAGGTTTGAGGTCATGTCTAGATGAGAACATCCCCTTTTGGTCACGATCGCTCAACCGTGATGGCTGCCCAAGCCCAAAACCCGAAAATCTTTAGCACAGTCTACACGTCGTATTTATGAAGGGATTTCATTGTAACCTGGACGGGTCACTCTGTGTAATATCTAGATGAGAATGTCCCCTTTTGGTCATGATCTGTCAACCATGACGGCTGTCCAAGCTCGACACCCAAAAACTTTTAGCAGTCTACAGGTCATATTTAATATGGAGGGATTTCATTTATTTATTTATTTATTTATTTATTTATTGGTGTTTAAGGTCACATACTTATGCACAATGGCTAATCGTGCCCGTGACAGTTTTACGGGTGGAGGAAGCCGGAGTACCCGGAGAGAACCACCGAGCAACGACGAGCAGCTGTCAGCTCCCCAACATCGTAACTCTGAACTCTGCACTGCAGCACAGGCAGGGTTAGATTGGTTGAAGACATGCGCACTATCGACGTGCAGTACGCCTCAGTACACAGCGTCATCGTGCCCCCCATGTAGGCAATCGGGGTGAAGTGTCTTGGCCAAGGACACAACGCGGTTGCCGCAGGTGGGATTCGAACCGAGGACCTCTCGGCTTGCAGCCTGCACCTCTACCAACTGAGCCACCGCGCCCCCAGGGATTTCATTGTAATTTGGTAGAATGACTCCTACCCCATTTGGTTGCGATCTGTCAGCTGTGACGGCTGCCCTAGCCCAAAACCCGAAAACCTTTAGCACAGTCTACAGGTCGTATTTATGGAGGGATTTCATTGTGACTTGGTAGGATGACTCCGTATAATGTCTAGATGGGAATGTCCCCTTTTGTTGCAATCAGTCAAATATGACAGCTGCGCTGATCCGAAGCCCAAAAACCTTTAGCACAATCTACAGGTCATATTTATGAAGGAATTTTATTGTAACTTGGTATCTTGACTCTGCATAATGTCTTGATGAGACTGTCATATTTTGGTCACGATCGGTCTGCCATTACCACCACCGGTCATTTGATCTAGATTCCTTTAGCACTTCGTACAGATTGTTTTTCTGAAGGGATTTCATTGTAACTTGGTAGGATAACTTAGTATGATATCTAGATGGGGCTCTCCTATTTTGGTCATGATCAGTCAGCCGTGACTGCCTAACTGTCATGCGACCTAGATGCCTTTAGCAAAGTCTACGAGTTATATTTATGAAGGGATTTCATTGTAACTTGGTAGAATGACTTGTTTTGGAATGATTTTACTGTAACCTGGTAACTTTGGTTGACATACGTTAACTGTTTGTTAAGGCCACATCAACCCAGGTCTTAATTCTTAAGTACAGTCTGCACTCAAATTATTCTTATTGAAAACATAGCATACAGGGAACAGAAATTACATATTCACAATTATCACAATTCTCGTCTTATTTCATAATCCTTTCATAAGCATTATCCTTTTCATCAAGCACTACACACAGTCAAGTTAAGCTATAGTGTCATGGACACTTTCATTCAGTGAAAACTCTTGTGATTCACATACGTCTGTGTTTATAAGTGACACAGCTATCAAACTTCACAGGCTGTTTTCTGGATTTTAGCTCACCTAGCCCTAAGGGCCAGGTGAGCTATTGCCATCACTTGGTGTCCATCGTCGTCCGCCATCGTCAGTAAACTGTTCACATTTTCATCTTCTTCTCTGGAACTACTGAGCCGATGAGAACCAAACTTGGTAAGAATGGTCTATGCAAGGTTCTCTACAAACGATCCGCATTTTGTTTCCATCAGATGAAAAGCATGGCTGCAGGAGGCTCTCTTTGATTCTGATTGGTTGATTTTTAAAAATCTTCTCTGAAGTTTCCAGGCTAAATGTTTTGAAACTTCACATAATTGATGACTGGGACACCATCTATCAATGATCCTCATTTAATGTTGACTGGGTTGCAAGCATGGCTGCCATTGCAGCTCATACTTACCATGGAAACTCTATGAGAATTCACATTTTCATCTTCTCTGGAACTACTGAGCCGATGTGAACCAAACTTAGCAGGAATGGTCTATGTTAGGTCCCCTACAAACAATGCTCATTTTGTTCCCATCAGATTAAAAATATAGCCGACAGAGGCATTCTTTGATTCTGATTGGTAAATTTTTAGCTTTACTTGACAATGTTAAGATAAGCTATTGCCATCACGTGTGTTGAAATCTGAGTCTGTTCACATTTTCCTTTAGCACAGGCTACATCCTGTAGTTTTTGTCCGGTCATCACAAAATTTCATATGCAGGTTTGAAGTCATGTCTAGATGAGAACGTCCCCTGTTGGTCGCGATCGGTCAACCGTGATGGTTGCCAGAGCTCAAAACCCGAAAACCTTTAGCACAGTCTAAAGGTTGTATTTAATATGGATGGATTTCATTGTAACTTGGTAGGGTGACTCCGTATGTTGTCTAGATGAGAACTTCCCCATTTGGTCGCAATCTGTCAACAATGACGGCAGACCGAGCCCAAACCCCGAAAACATTCAGGACAGACTACAGGTCGTATTTATGGAGGGATTTCATTGTAACTTGGTAGGATATCTCTGTATAATGTCTAGATGAGAACGTCCCCTTTTGGTAGCGATTGGTCAACTGTGATGGCTACAGGGGCCTAAAGCCCCAAAATCTTTAGCACAATCTACAGGTCGTATTTATCAAGGAATTTCATTGTAACTTGGTAGGATGACTCCAGATAATGTCTAGATGAGAATGTCTCCTTCGTTCGTTCAAATGCGATTGCTGCCCAAGCCCAAACCCAAAGACCTTTAGCACAGTTAATTGTAACTTGGTAGGATATCTTGGTATGATATCTAGATGAGACTGTGACCAAGATTCCTTTAGCAAAGTCTACGAGTTATATTTATGAAGGGATTTCATTGTAACTTGATAGGATGACTTGTTTTGAAATAATGTCACTGTAACTTGGTAACTTTGGTTGACATATATTAACTGTGAGGGCCACATTAACCCACCCCTCAATTCTTTAGTACAGTCTATACCTCAAATTAATTACACGATCAAGTTTAGTTACAGTATCATTGACACTTTCATTAAAAATCTTGACTGGGACACCCTCTATCAATGATCCTTATTTAATGTTGATTGGGTTGCAACCATGGCCGCAATTGTGGCTCATAGTTAGCATGGAAAACCTATGGTAAGTCACATTTTCATCTTACTACTGAGCTGATGTAAACCAAACTTAGCAGGAATGGTCTATGGGAGGTTCCTACAAACGATCCTCCTTTTTTTCCAGTGGAATGAAAAACATTGCCGCTAGAGGCGTTCCTTTATTCTGATTGTTGATATTCAAATTATCTTCCCCTTTGAAACTGTGAGGCCAAATGTTTTGAAACTTCACATGCTTGATTACTGGGACACCCTCTATAAACGATTCACATTTAATGTTGATCGGGTTGCAAACATGGCTGGAATGGCGGTTCATAATTAACCATGAAAACCCTTTGGAAAATCACATTTTCATTCTTTCTGAAACCTCTTGGCCAATATGAACCGAACTTTGCACAAATAATTTTTTTTCTATACCTTTCATTTTCAAGCTCAGCTTTTCAACATTTCTGGAACATAATCTCCATGAAAAATCATATCTAAAATTGTGGTGCCATCCTATGAAATTCTCTACTGTTGCAGCCAATTTTGAGTCGATGTCATAGGGGGTCATACTGCCAAAAATTTAAATGGTTAGATTTTTTAAAACTTTAGTATGTTGTAGAGCCCACAAAATTAGGAGACAGCTGTTTTTTAGTTTTTAAATTTATCACCATTTTTGTGTCACTTCTAAGTTTGATCATTGATAACATATTTAAGTTTATGCCTTTTCAAAGGTAAAGAAATGGTTTCACAAGCTCAAAATGTTATCACCATATACAACAGATGTCCTAAAAGTCACACTGAAAATTTTGAGAAGCTGCTACAAAAAGTGTGGCCATAGTTTACGCTCAACGGATGGTACTGTTATTCCAGTCTGAAATATGTTCAGCTTTCAAGCGACAAGAAATAATGTGGGACACGTTACCCAGCAGCTTGCTATTTCCAAAGGCAGTATACACATTCTCATTGTTGTTTGGCTCATTCGGTGATGGGCGTGTTTCATTGGATGACTTCTTGAAATTAGATTGCCCTTTCAAAATAATCTAGTTCTGTATGGGAAATCTTCAGGTTCATCAAGATCTACTTTTGAATAGATGCATTTGTTCCTCCATACTTGCAACAGTTTTCAATTTTTTACCTCATTTCTTTGAATGGAAAATATTTTGTTTTTCAGTTTGTACACATAGCCTGGTGGGTGGGTGGCAGGGGTGTTATCACCATTTTTTAGGGCTATGTGAGCTGCTGCCATCACTTGGCATCTGTCATCATCCATTGTCGTCCGTAAACTTTTCATATTTAGCTTAACTTGACAAAGTCAAGATAAGCTACTGCCATCACGTTTGTTAGTCTGTTAGACTGTTCACATTTTTCTTTAGCACAGGCTACACTCCATACTTCTTGACCGATCACAAAATTTCATATGCCGGTTTGGGGTCATGTCTAGATGAGAACGTCCTCTTTTGGTCACGATCGGTCAGCTGTGATGGCTGCCCAAACCCAAAACCTGAAAACCTTTAGCACAGTCTACAGGTCGTGTTTTTGAAGGGATTTCATTGTAACTTGGTAGGATGACTCCAGATAATGTCTAGATGAGAACGTCCCCTTTTGGTCATGATCATTCAGACGTGATGGCTGCCCAAGCCCAAAACCCGAAAACCTTTAGCACAGTCTATATGTCGTATTTATGGAGGGATTTCATTGTAGCTTGGTAGGATGACTCAGTATAATGTCTGGATGAGGACATCCCCTTTTGGTTGTGATCGGTCAACCATGGTGGCCACACTGGCCCGAAACCCGAAAACCTTTAGCACAGTCTACAGGACGTATTTATGAAGGGATTTCATTGTAATATGATAGGATGACTCGTTTTGGAATAATTTCGCTGTAACTTGGTAACTTTCGTTGACAGATTAACTGTGAGGGCCACATACATTAACTGTGAGGACCACATTAACCCACCCCTCAATTCTTTAGTACAGTCTACAGCTCATATTTTTTATTAAAAACAGCATACAGGGAACAGAAATGAACATATTCCCAATTATCACAATTCTTGTCTTATTTCATAATCCTTTCATAAACATTGAACATTATCCTTTTGATCAAACACAACACACAGTCATGTTAAGCTACAGTGTCATTGACTCTTTCATTTTATCTTCTTCTCTGGAACTGCATCGATATATTCCTTTGGCACAATGCACAGATTGCATTTATTATCGGATCGCTCTGAAACTTGGTATGCTTGTTTAGGGTGACCTCTAGATGGGAGCTATCGTTTTTCTTCCATTTCCATTTCCTAGTTTAAGGTTACGTGTATGAAGCTTATATCAGTCCCTGTGCATCAGTTATTCCTTTGGCATGCCCTTCAGGACACATTTATGACTGGATTGCTTTGAAGCTTGGGATGCTTGTTTGGGGTGACCTCTAGATGGGAGCTAGTGATTTTCTTCCATCTCCATTGTGAAATGTTGCCGTTAGCAATGGTGTTCAACTTATCCATTTTGTACATCAACAATTTCCTTAGGCACACTGCACAGGTCACATTTATCATCAGATCACTGTGAAACCTGTTATGTATGTTCAGGGTGATTTCTAGATGGGAGCTATTGATTTTCTTTCATTTCCAACAAAAACGCTGTTGGCAAGTTTATTTAAACTTTGTGGATTTGTGCATCATTTTGGCATGCCCTGCATTATGAATGGATTGCTTTGAAACTTGGTATGCTTGTTTAGAGTGACCTCTAGATGGGAGCTATTGATTTTCTTTCCTATCTGTTGAGCTCTGTCAAGCAGCTTATCTTATAACAAGAACATATTTTCCCCCAATACCATCTAGACAAAATACAAATCTGTATAGAGGGTAGCAACTGCATGTGAGATCATTCAATTTGGAAGAGAACATTTTTTGCCTACATGTATCAAAAACTGATTACACGTGTAGAGGCCACCTGTTTGTTAAAAGTAATTAAATGATAAATAAATCATCAAACCTGGAAAATAAAATAAAGAAACAGACAGCTGAAACACTACTGTAAACTTGAGCAGTTATAGTGGGAAAATCAATGGGGATATGCACAGCCCCAAAAAACAATTCATAGACACTGAATGAGTGTCAAAATATATGCGAACAAGTCAGGAAAGGGGGAATATTGTAAGATAAATTGGTTTTTACCATCAAATGGGTTTTCCCGATGGTGTATTGAAGTCTCGACTTCGTCTCTGGATCATATATTGACATATCCTAATCGATTCATCGATATATATGTCCAGACATATATATCGATGAATTGATTGTCGTGTTGTGCTTTCAAATAAATGGTCGCTTATTTGACGGAATTAAAATGCCCATTTATCACACTCAAGCACATTCGATTCTTGAAAATATTCGTTTTTTTGTAAACCTCGCATCACTCAGTTCATCCTTTCCTCATTTTGGCCAATTTTTAGAGGCGACTTGTAATCGCCTCAACTATTTTTCTAGGCGACTTTGGGCTTAGAAGGGTGACGGCTGGTCCCTGTCTCGACTTCAGCATACCATATTGAAAACCCACATGGTGGTAATAACCTGTATATATAATAGTTTGAATGCCAGTACAGTGGAACCCTATTAATTGAATAGCACTTTGCCAATGAAAACAGTCTATGAACAAAGGGAATTAAATGAATCTCAGCGTAATTTATTAATATATTACAAGATGTTTTATTCAGTTAAAGGAGTTTGCTCTATAACCTATATACAATTAACAGGTCAGATTTGTACTGAAGGCATGACAAAGGATTTTGTTTGTGGAAACTATACTATTAAAAAAAAGTAGGGGATATTTGATAAAAGTGAGATATTGAAGAAATATATTTATATTTTCATCAAAAAGACAGTTGAGGCATTGCACTGTGACATCTGGTGAATGATTTCAGCGATAGTTGGGTGTCTGACAAGCACACATTCCATGCACTGAGCTGTAGAATACATGGACTGTCAGTCAGAGAATTTACCACATTCAGTCCAAGACCTCAGCACCTTGTAAATCCTCCTCAGTTCGCAAGACAAGCGCATATCCTCACCAAACGTCCAATATCACCTTGACTGGTGTTATTTCATACTTCCGGCAGTGCAGCGGTGAGTTCCTGGACATTGGTAGGGGCTGTTGGCATTGTCATAGGCACCTGCCAAGCATATCCCAGACGTGCTCGATTGGTGAAAGGTCTGGACTTAGTGCTGGCCAAGGTAGTGTAGTGATGTTCTGCTTCTGGAGGAATTCTGTAGCGACATGGGCCGTATGTGCTCTTGCATTGTCATCTTGGAAAATGAATCGACGGCTGTGATGTCACGCAAATGGCACCACATGAGCTGCTAACATGTTGTCACGGTAGTACTGTTCTGTGACACGCCCTTGGATGACATGTAATGCTGTTCTGCTTGTCTTGGTTATGCCTCCCCACAATATAACAGATCCACCACCAAACACCAAAACGATCGTGCTGCCTAACGGTTACTTCATGGTATCATTCGTTCCACCACTGCCACACACTGTTTCGCATGTCGTGGAAGTCGAGAGTGAACCTTGATTCATAAGAAAAGATGACGTTGCTCCACCGACAATTGTCCCAGCACTGTCGTGCTCCACACCAATTATGCCTTGCTGTGATGTGATGTTCAGTCAAAAGTGGAATTATTCATGGTCGTTGAGCGTACAAATTCCAGCTGTGTAGGCGATTTCGGATAATCTGACCACTGGCATGCACATCTGTCGCTCGGTGCAGCTGCTGTCCAACTTCTGAGGCACTTTGATGGTGGTTACATAATGCTGTGGTTCGTATGAAACGATCCTAGTTAGCAGTTGTTGCCCACATCTGTCATCAGCATTGTCTGTCTGATGGTAGCATGACCTCAACCTGCTAATCACCGATTAAGTAACATTGAGAATTTGAGTCACTGCAGTCTGTCTGTTGCCAGCTTCCAACATGCCGTTTGTCTGTTGCCAGCTTCCAACATTCCAACGGCACGTAAACTTTTGTCACCTGTCAGTGTTCGCATACCTCAAAAGTTATGTTTCGACTAGAAACTATTGACAAATGAGTTTATACCGAGAAAAGAACAATGAGACCTCCGAAAAAGCCTGTCCAGTCGAAATGAAAATTTCAAAACGTACTAACAGACATTAACACGGCGCTTGTGCGAAAAACCTTCACAAAGTTTTCGTGGGCTGGTGACATTCATGGTCCACACTAAACTTAACATTCTGAGATGTCCAATCACGCATATTCAATATCATTTTCTGAAAATATCAGCATCAGTTTGGATATTCCCTACTTTTTTTTTAATAGTATATATTAAATTAACACAGAGTTATTCAGTTAAGAGATATATCCAATGAACCCTTTACCCAACAAAATCAGCCAGAGCTATTTTCAAAAATCACCATTCAATTTTCATTATTTTTTTTTCAGTTTTTGTCTCGGAAACAGATCTTATGACCCTCTCATTGGGACAAGCATATTGAGCTTGTTCCAGTGATGGGTCATAAGCTATGTTTTTGAGACCATAAAATGAGAATATTTAGTTATTTAAAAAAATTTTTTGTAAGTGTTGTCTGCCTTTCATGTTAGGTAAACGGTGAAGTGAACTCCACTGTATTACCAGGCAGTGTCTTGGCCATCCGGGGCTTATATTTCGATGAGAATTGAATCGTGCAAATATTCACGCAACAAAACCAATGAGAATCCATTGGGATTCTTGCTGTACCTCTGCTAGAATTCGCATGAAAGTCAATTTAACACCTTACCTACTATGGCGCAGCAAATTAACCAATACAAGGCTAACATGACCTGAAATATCCTGACACTTTGTCAATAAAATTGTACAAATTTGGCAGTCATTGGAACCAGCTCATTGAGCTGGTTTTAATGACATCCATATTTGTAAGTTTTTACTGGTAAATATTGTTTATTTTTTAAGGTATTAGCAAATTCAGTTTATATGTTAAAAATTAAAAAGCTGTGTTGGGTAAAGGGTTGACATGTGCTATCCATATACAGTAGGTCTTCAATCATGGTGACCTCATGGGATCCTGGGACTCTCATAACAGGTATGGATTCTCGAGATCATTTTCACAAGAATCAAAATGGATTCTCCCAAAATGAGATGAAATATAAGCCCTGGCCAGCTCTGCTCCAAGATTATATTACCCAACGAATCGCCCGCATCAATCCGCGTAATATGCAAATTCAGCAGCTGAAAATTGTTTTTTTTTTAATAATTTCAACAAAACCATATCATATGACCCGTCTTTGGAACGAGCTTGCCAAACTCGTTCCAATGAGGGGGTCACATGATATGGTTTTGTTGAAATTGTTTGAAAAAATTTAAAAAATGATATTTAAAATAATGAATTTTGATATCGTATGCATAGGGTAAAGGGTTAATTTCCAAATTTTAAAGTAAATGGGAATCTAATCAGATCAAGGTTTTTTGAGTAATACAGGAATATTACAAAATACAGATTCCCATCAGAAATTGAGGCCTGATGTTTTCACATAAAATCACTTGTTTAATTTAATTCAGGTTTGTGCATGGCCTGTTCGTATGGAAGCAATTTTGTGATGGTAAACAAATATTTCAAGAAATACAGATCAATAGCAAATGGTATTGGTTTGTGTGGAGCAGGAATAGGTCAACTTTCTGTTCCTCCTTTAATAGAATATCTCATCGATATGTACACCTTTAAAGGAACCTTACTTATTCTAGGAGGCATTATTTTTCATGTCACTCTCGGAGGATGTCTCTACAGGCCTTTATCGTATTATGCTGAGCTTCATTCTTCATCACAACATAGGTTTTCAGATGGAGAGCAGGAAATGAATGAAAAAGATGAAGTCGATCAAGAATTAGATGAAACGAAAAGACACATTTGTACAGATGAAACAAAATTTATTTTAAGTTCTCAAGATAATAAAAATGGTTTATTAGAATTGGATGGTAAAGAGTTATGCATTAGTCCGAGGGATAATTCATGTAATAGGTATGAAAAATCTGACTTGGGTTTAACTGAGAAGACTGAGGAAACACTTGTAGATAATCAGGTGGAAGAAACTGAGAAAATGATTAGATCCAATGATAAGGCAAATCAATCTATTTTTGAAAAGTATAAATTCTTAAGAATATTAGATTTTAGAGTAATTTTGGACTGTACAGTCTTTTTCTACATGATTGTGATTTTTCTAATATTCATTGGAAACCATAATTTCGTACAGTTTCTACCCTTAAGGGCAGTAGAGAAAGACATTAAGCACTATGAGAAAGCAATGTTAATTTCACTATGTGGAATAGGTGATGTGGTAGGACGGTTAGCAGCAGGTGCAATTGGTAATATGAACATCATACCCAAGTATTGTTTGATGGGAATAGGTGCTATTGTGTCTGGTATAAATGTGATTGTGTTTAATTTTGCCACTGTGTATTGGTGGATGTGTATTCATGCTGCTTTGTTTGGATACTTTGGAGGACATTACACTGCCTTGATGACACCTGTACTTATTGATTTTATTGGTATAGAGAAGATGCCAAAATGTATTGGTGTCTTAGTATCAGTACAGGGGATAGGAGCAGCAACTATTGCACCACTTTTAGGTAAACAGTTTTATTATACGCTAAATGATAGATTATCAAAGAAATTGCAGAAAGATAGAAATCGTATCCCCCACTTTGAAGATATAGACATTTTCCCTTTCACGGCATCAATCAAAATGGCGGCTTTCAGAGTATCACTTCAAGGTGAGTACGAGTCAGATTATCACTGGAAATGATCAGTTTTCTCTAGAATTGTATAATGGAAAAAAAAATCTAGTTGGTTTGAGTGGATAGTGATCATTTCCAGCAATAATTCAACACGTATGCACCATGAATTGATGCATGAAACCCGCTAGTCCAAACATGGTCTGAAAGTCTTTAATATAAGTTTTTGGTTCGATACATCCTTTCAAAGGACGTACCAAACCAAAAACTTATTTTATGGACTTTCAGGCCATGTTTGGACTAGAAACCTGCCAACTGAATCAGATAGCAAGACACTATCTGTTCAGAGTATTGATCACATCACTTCCACGTATCAATGATTCAATGCGCTGCTTACTTTATTGCATCAATTCATGGTTGAAACGAGTGGAATTATCAGATTCTTATAAAAAGCATATAATAAAAAGAAAATCTTGTGTTTTTGAGTGGATACCGAAAATTATCTCACTTCTGACCGAGACAAATGGTTATTTTATTTATACACATTTGTATCGGTCACTCATGAGATAATTTTCAGTATCCACTCAAAGACAATAGATCTCCTCTATTTATTATATGTCTCCCCCCTCCCCCTTCACCCCCCTCCCCCCCCCCCCCCCCCCCCACCCCACCCCCCTTAACTAGTAAAGTGCTGGAAGCCCAGATTTGTAATAAGGCAATGACAAATTTTGGTGGTAAAAAATAATTTCGCACTCAAACAGATAAGTATAAAGATTTAATTTCACAATTTTTTCTTCAGGAAATCACAATCCATTTGTTTAGATGCAGTCATTTGAATTAGCAAAATTCTGCAGTGACATAAAATTGTCATCTCTAGTTTATTTTGTGATGGCAAATTTCTGTCTGCGATTGTACTTTTAAATCCAGTCATTTGAAAGGATCAGAGTTTCCAGCTTTTCAGCTGTTTTCAGCTTTTCTTACTGGAATACAGTTTTTTAAAACTTGCTTAATTGGGCTGTTGAATGTGAAAATAAAAAGATATTATAGGGATGAGGGCTGAAGTTTAAGTTTCTAGCTTTCATTGCTGTATTTGGATGATACTAAATCTGGAATATTCAGTAATGAGAACAAGCACCTTGAACCCTTTAACCAATATAACTGCCAGCACTATTCACAAAAATTGCTATTCAATTGTCATTAATTTTTTTTTCATTTTTTGCCTCAAAAAACACAATTTATGACCCCTCACTGGAATGAGCTCATTGAGCTTGTTCCAATGAGGGATCATAAGCAATGTTTTTTGCCCAAAAAATGAAAAAAAAATAGTTATTCAATAATTTTGTTTGCAAGTGTCGTCTGCTTTTCATGTTAGGTAAAGGGTTAAATGGACTCGCGAGTATTTATCCGCCATTGTCACTGGCCCAGACATAGCTACATGTAATACACAGTGAATTTTGGCCAAACACTTAATTTTGATCCCAAACCCCGAAAATGAAGCCAAATAATGAAAATAAAAGAGTCCCTTTTGGCACTGCATAGATGGTACCTGCATAAGCTCAGAGGTCCAGAAAGTTGCTTCCAATGCATCCAATAACCTTTCTTCAGTTTGGCCTCTGTTTAAACAGTTCTCTTTTACTTTCCCCCAAAAGTTTCAACTTTGGTGATAGATCAAGCACTGGATCAGTGAAAAAAAATGATGTACAAGACAAATAAGAAGTCTAGGAAAAATGCCAGACAGAAAGAATTCCAGGACAATGCTGTCTAAAAATTATTTACTTGGAAAATTTTAAAATCATATGTTGCCTTCATTTGAGTCTTTCCTTGATGTATAAATCTAATTCTTTTCATTATATTATATCTGTTCACTGTTACCCTCCCATTTCCTGTCCCCCTGCCATTTTAGCATTTTCAGCTCAACTTTGATGTAAGTCAAATTTGAGCTTATGCCGTGGCCAGTCATCTGCCATCCGTCTGTCCGTCATCAGTTCAATACGGCTTGGGCTAGAGGCCGTGTTTATGAACCGATCTTTACAAAACTTCTTGGGTACCTTTGGTATCACCGTGGGACGAAAACGAGTGTTTTTGGGTCCGGTCCGAAATTCAAGATGGCTGATGGCAGCCATTTTGTACAAAATTAGGTGCAATCAGATTTTTGCGCAGAACTTCCATAAGAAAGTGCTGATTTGAATAATTTTTCGTGTGAATGTTTAGTATCATTGGGTACATCACTTATAATACAGGTTTTTTTCTCGTGCAGAAATTATGCAAATTAGATGAACTTTGATTTTTTCAGTGCAACTTACACACAGTAAGTACACATGTCAATACAGCTCGGGCTAGAGTCTGTATTTATGAACCGATCTTCACAAAACGTTTTGGGTACCTTTGTTATCACCTTGGGACGAGAACGAGTGTTTCTGGGTGCGGTCCAAAATTCAAGATGGCTGCCAGTGGCCATTTTGTACCGAAATTAGGTCCAATCAGTTCTTTGTACACAACTTCTATACGGCTGAGGCTAGAGGCCGTATTATGAACCGATCTTTATGAAACTTCTTCGGTACCTTTGTTATCACCGTGGGATGAGAACGAGTGTTTTTGGGTGTGTCCGAAATTCAAGATGGCCACCAGCAGCCATTTTGTACCAAAATTAGTGCTATCAGATTTTTGTACAGAACTTCTGTATGAAAGTTCTGATTTGAATAAATTTTTGTATGAATGTTTAGTAACATGGAATACATCACATATAGTACAATTTTTTTCTCATGCAGAAATTATGCAAATTAGATGAACTTTGATTTGACAGTAAGTGCACATGTCAATACGGCTCGGGCTAGAGTCTGTATTTATGAACCAATCTTCATGAAAAGTTGTGGGTACCTTTGTTATCACCTTGGGACGAGAACGAGTGTTTCTGGGTCCGGTCCAAAATTCAAGATGGCTGCCAGTGGCCATTTTGTACTGAAATTAGGTCCAATCAGTTTTTTGTCACAATTTCTATACGGCTCGTATTCATGAACTGATCTTCACGAAACTTCTTGGGTACCTTTGTTATCACCTTGGGACATGAACGAGTGTGTTTTGGGGTGCCTTTGTTATCATGGTGCTATGAGAACAAATATTTTTGGGTTCAGTCAGACCCACTCTGGGGGCTCAAAGATTTCTTTTCTAGTTTAGCATCTGACTGTCACCCACCTTTACAATACTTTACCTATACATTTAATACAGGCTATGGTCAATATTTATAAACAGACCATTACAATACTTTATATGTACCTTTGTTATCAGGTCATTACCTAGATGTTTGTCATTGCTGTGTCACATACTATACATGTACATGTCTAACAAGTTGAGCTACAGTGTCATTGACACGTTCATTTAATTATTTTTTTCAAAAATTTTCCATGTTTGTTTTAGTTGGGAACAGCTACCCAAGGACACCAGTTCCTGGGAACCCACTACAATAGAGGTTGTGAACCGAAGACAGATGATTTGATACCATAATCGGACGATACCAATGAATGTTCCATTAAATTGATCAAGTTACTGATCATCAAAGATATTTTCAAACACCTGGGATAATGCAGTGGCTAAACGCATGTGTCAGGTGAATAGCCTTAAAAAGGATTCACAGAAGGTTGTGTAATTCCATAGTGAGTCCACAGATAAATTGGACGGCAACAGCTTTAAAACTTCTTCAGCATTGATACATAATACTTTGGAATCTCAGAGGATTGTTCCCTTCACTTCATCAACACATCTGACTCGTGATCATAAACGTTCACTGAGCCACCATTCTGACTCAAAAAAGAGTCAATGATCTTCACACTGTCATCATCATAGTAAGAAGCATTCTTCTCATTATAGGACACATTCTTTTCATCATCTGCAGATCATGAGAAGTGGGTGGGACTATCTAATGGACCAGGAGGCAAGGCGGACAGCTCGAGTGGACAATTATGCCAGACTACCAACCCCAAGGTGAAAAAACAGAATTGTATGGTTAGGGCCCTGCGATTACTTGAATTTCGAGTCGAATCTCGAGTTGGAACGCAAAATTGACTCGACTCGTCTCCGACGATGTCTCTTTTCTTGAGCCAATTCGGTCCCGATAAACGACAGAGTTTTATTGTGAGTTCTTTCTTTAAACGATGCAATAATCCAGTTTGACCAAGAAAGAAATAGGAAAATGTGTTACAAAACCCTATTCATATCACTGTTAAATGATACATCATGATTTATTGCTGCCTCATCGTGGCCTCAGTAAAGTCGGCATTATACATAAGTCATAACGGGATTCTGAACGGTTGTTTCTCATACGATTCGCACTCATAAAGTCTTTGCTTGGAACACATTACAGAATTACTGAATGTAGAGTTACCCATATTGTGACAATCGGTTCTTCATTTAATTAAACATATTTTACAGTATATTTAGTATTATATACTACTGAGATAATCTATAAATATGATAATTAGTGTGAGGTAACAATTGTAGCCATGCTTCAACGATTAATGATATCGAATTCACTTTGTACTAAATTTTTACTGTACAGAGAATTCCTATACTGCAATGATGCCATTATCAGACTGTTTATAGCAGGTATGGAAAAGTGTTAAAACTTGTCAGAACTGTTACTTGGAGGATCTAACAGACAAAGAAAGGTCAGTAGCTTGTACCAAAATATGTATAAATGGAATAGTTAGCTGATTGAAAGTCGCATTTATGCGATGAAAGAACGTTAAATCCCTCTCTGTTGAGAAGAAATCGGCCTTCGGTTTTATAAGAATCGACTCAAAAACTGACTCAACTCGCAAGTTTTAAACTAGAATCGAATCGAGAATCAACTCGAACTAAAATATCCGACTCGCAGGGCCCTAGGTTTGCTTTCAGTTACATTCTTAATTAGGCAGTATTAAAATAATGTCAGTCAGTCGTGATTTTTTTCTGATTTTTTTCTTTGTTATACAGTTGCTTAACCTTTTACCGAATGGAACGGCCACAACTGCCCAGAGCCACTACAGTGAAGGCTAATGCTTGTCATTGTACTTTTGTATATAGTTTTAGGAGTCTGGAGTACATTTCATACAGTGCCTCGATTTATAATCTTACTGTAAATCCTCTTATTTATATTACCTCTACATTAGGGATACAGACTGGACCGCAAAAAAACTGATCCGCAGACCAGACCGAACCGTCATCATTGGACCATTTTGGACTGGTCCACACATGGCACTCTGGTACTGGACCGGTTCGCTGACTTTCATACATAGATGTATGTCTGCCTTTGCACTGGGGTTATCTGGTACAGAAATCCGAAGCTCCAATCACCAGTCAATAGACTCAATACACAATGTCGCAAATATTTGGTCATCTGATTTGACTTAAGAGAATGCCCTGATTGGAATGCGCTTGGTTTTGTAACAAACTAACAACTAACAATCTTCAATCACATCGATGTGACATGGCAAACATTTACAAACTTGAGTGTTGGTCTATTGGCAGATGTCAGATGGTTCCAAACAAATCATTTGTAATTCAGTAACTCTACCTACCAGTCGTTTGTTTAAAATATAGCAGAACTAGTTGTTAAAATTTAAAATAATAATGGAGCCTTCTAGAGAGTCGAATGATACTCAGTCTAGTGAAATTAGTGAAGCGCCTAGTAATTCTAATGCAGCGACAAGGACAGGAATGGTACCAAAACACAGGGCTCGCACCTGGCAAAATATTCTTTCCCAGTATATGGGTATCTGTATTGAGAAAAGAATGATGCAGATGGTGTTTTCTTATGTGTAAAATGTGAGAAAAAAATAAAGAAAGGTGGTAGTGGGCAGTCCAACTTAAAAAAAACATTTTAAGAGGCACCATAAAAAGACATTTTCGATACTGTGATTGAACCACCAGCCAAAAAGACACATGTTCAACATTTGTAAAAAAGACATCTCAACTGCTTCATCATCCGAATCTATCCTGCTGCCATAATTAATTGCAGTCAGTGAATCCGAGTTCGGGTCAGAAGAATACTACAAGAAAGATAGTCTTCGATACGTGCAGTATAAACAGAATCTCACTGATATGATATGTTCAGATATTCAGCCTGTATCTTTAGTGAATGACCGTGGATTTCTACAGTACTCTTACACATACATTAATCTAAGATTCATAGTACCTTCGAGAGACACAATGGACAATGAGATCACAACACTATACGGCGATAGGGAAGCTACAGTGCAGAACTAATTGAAAAAAATGTCACATACTTCTGTGCCACTTTTGATATATGGACATCTAAGGCAATGCATTCATATATCAGTTTGACTGTACATTTCATTTCAAATTCATGGGAATTAGAGAGTGTTAGACTTGGAGCTGTATCTTTTCTCAGAGAACACTCAGGGGAAAGTATCGCTGACAAAGTTCTTGAAATGTTGGACACATGGGAGCTGCCAAAAGATGAGTTAGTAGCGGCAACATGCGACAATGTCAGTTCGATCATCAAATGTCATTTGGTATTGAGGTGCAGAATGAATTGTTTTCTTCAAATGACATACAGGGGCAGTATTGTTGTGAGAACAGGTGGGATACCCAAGTAGGTGACAGTAGGCACAGCAATTCGTCCCTCAGGCGCAACAAGGCACTATCTGCAATGCTTTATCATTGAAGAATACACCTTGTTGCATTCAAGGAACAAATTGATGTTTGGGATGGAGCTTCCATAAGAGGAGAATCAACAAGCTGGTTGAAAATGTCTAGATCAGTTTCACTATGGGACCCCATATGAGGGTCCTTCATTTTAATACAGTGGATAATGGAAGAAACAGTTAAAAAATGTATAACAAGTCACCAGTCCAAATACTTCCATTCCATGTTTGACCTGTACAATCTGTGCACAGATGCATGCCTTTAGATTAGTAAATTTGGGAACATTGCAGATCTTTCAAGTCTGTTGCTTTTCAGCCCCATTGATATTTTTGTAAGTTTGTGTTTTTGTACATTTCACTGTCTGAAATTCCACATTTTGAGGGTGTTCTGGGGCTGTTATGGTGCCTTGGAATATATGTTAACCCTATGGGGCCTAATTCCAATTTTGATGACTTTTTACTTTAACAGAACATTGTTTCCGAACATGCAGTCTCGAGATAAATTCGAAAGTTACATTATAAATACCTTGGCAATTTTTTCAAGGAATTTCTTGGCTTCTTGCACCAGCAACAGGATATAGACTGCCATTATTAGCAGGCTCAAATCATTTTTTGAGAAACTGGACAAAAGCATAAAAAACAAACCATGTTATGTGTTATCCCCTCTAAATTGGGAACAGTCATGCAATTTGGGGATGCCGATTACCAATGTGACTTTAGAGGAAATTAGTGGAAATCAAAGGCCTGACAAATGATTTGCAAGATTGCTCAAATCAAACCCTTCGGTATATGCCCTAAGATTTTAACAGTGCACACATCGGAACCCATTGCCCACGTGGGGGCACGGTGACATTGTGTACTAAGGCGTACTGCACGTTGATGGTGTACCTTTCTTCAACCAATACTAACCCTGCTTGTGTGGAGTTGGTATGTTGAGGAGCTGACAGTTGCTCACCATTGCTAGGTGGTTCTCTCTGGGTACTCCGGCTTCCTCCACCCGTAAAACTGTCATGGTCATGATTAGCCATTGTGCAGAAATATGTGACCTTAAACACCAATAAATAAATAATAAATGATAACACATTGGAAAACAACAGAGTTTGCTCCCAAACCTCTCCCAACAAAGCTTCTATGTTTGAAATAGAACATTTTTGAAAGTATGGCTTACACGTTTGTTCAAATCAAACCCTTGGTGTCATATTTAAGGCATCTTTTGTGCCTGAGATGTTAAGTTGTTAATACAGTAGAGCCCAGCTTATATTTGTTAATTGAATAACCCTGTTAATTATATGTAACTTACACCAAACCATTTACCATACCTTAAGTACTAATTGAACATGTTACCTGCATATAGGTTCCACATGTAGAGTAAACTCCTATTAATTGAATGCAAAATCTTGTCATATCCACTGAATTCTCCATGTTTGTAGACATTTTTTGTCTAAATACATCCAAAATAAGCATTGAATCTATTGTACTCTTAGAAGATAGAAAAATGACCCAAGTCCTGCTAACTATTAGAAGCCAGGGAATCAGAATGAATTTATTGAACATGACATACCGTGAAAAACTTATAGTAAAGAAGGTGTTTTTAGTCAAGTATCGTTGGCATATTCAGGCAGACGACACTTGACTAGAAGCAACTGCTCAGTGTTTAATTCTCCCCCAGCCCAAAGATAGCCGAACCATCACAGTCAGACTACCTGCCGTATTACATCACAGGCAAGAAAACTCGACTCGCGGTTTCTAAGAGTTAAATATATACTCATGTATTTGAATATTTATCTCTGGCAAAGTGGCTATTCAATAAAGAATGTTCCAATGTACTGTTCATTTTGGAAAAGTATTTATGAAACTCTTTTTCTCACAAACCACTGCTTCGGATATTTTTGTGAAAATAACATTTTTGTAAGTATGATTTACATGTTTGTTTAAATTGTGTCCTTTACCTCAGAATTAAGGATGTCGTAGTGCCAAGGTTTTAACACATGGGTAATTGGGGAACATTAAAAAAATATTCTTCTCTCAAACCACTGCCCCAAATACTTCCATATCGGATTCCTCATATCTTTGATGTGCCCCTATGGGAACACCAGGAAGTGGAGTAATGCTTGTTTACTGTGGTAAACATGTTGTGCTTCACTGGTGAAATAGGACTCAGAACCAATGCCTGGAGTGGAAATCCTCTGAAGCAGGCAGCACAGGTATAAACTATTGGCTAAACTTGATTTTATACCTATGTTGCTGCCAAGATATAGCTAAAGATGCTGACCTTAAGTAACAATAAATAAATAAATACCGTCTTTCGAGTTTGAAGTCTGCTATCATTCTTGCTTCCTTTATCAAACATTCTACTGAAATTGGTCATCATTTAGATTTCATAGGGTATTCAGCATGAAATTTCTCCAGCTTTGCTCCCATTAGTAGAGAAATGCTGACTCATAGTCAGTGTTCGGTCTTATTTAGGTCTCCTATTGCTCAGTACGCTGAAATTGACCCTTCAGATGTTTATGTTCACATTGCTCAGATGTTCTATTCGATCGCAGAATCTCTTACCTCATTGAAGAGACCGCCTGAGCAATCCGTTGACTCAACACCAAAGAGAAGTCATGTCGCTAGCTCCGATACTCCTGTCGTGGCTGCTACTTCTTCGGATAGGGACATGGATTACGTCACTACTGAAGATGAGAGTGTTGATGACTATGTTGATGAGTGTGCTTCAGTCTTTCCCACTGATCTCGCAGAATCATTGCATTTTGTTTTTGAACATGTTCAAACCTGATGAAGTGCCTGCTCCTATTCGTAGAATATCCTGAGTAGAAAGGTGGTCAGCCTCTTCTGTTCAGTCTTCTTCATTGTTGAGGCCGATTCAGTCTCCTTTTGTAAATGATGCTTTTGCTTTCCTTGACTCTCAGTTGCCAGCAAAGGCATCTAAATCTTCTTTCTTCTCCTGTACGGATGCCTCTCTTCCCGGGAAAAGATTTAAGAGATATCATAGTTCAGGAAAGTTTATTTCTGAGTCTCCTTTAGTGCTCAATGAAGACTCTGCCTCTCTTAGACTGTCTGTGCCTAAATCCATCGGTGTTCCCACTCACGTATGCAAATCACTGTTTGGTTTATCACGTGAGATTGTTCAAATGTTGTCTTATGCTGACCATTTTGCTGCCACTTACATGAACAATTGGGTGACTCGGCAGCTCTTTCTCAGTCCCTCTGTCTTGGTCCATTATGAATGCCATCAATGCATCTTCTGTTAATGTTGCCAAACTTGAGCTTCTTAGGAGGGATGCGATGCTCCAGCCAAACTCATCCCTCCCTGATTTCAGTTGAACTGTTGAATTCTTGTCAGACATATTCCAGGTCGTCTGAATGTATTTGCGGACACTCTATCTTGCAAAGGCAAAATTCTTCCTTCGGAAAGGTCTCTGAATCATCAAGTATTCAGCTCCCTGTGTGCCAAGTGAGGCACTCCCCACATAACATTTGTTTGCAACAAGGTGGAACAAACAACTAGACATCATTGCCTGATCCTCAGGCATTTACAGTCAATGTTCTGTTGTTAGACTGGAACGGGATAGACTGTTATGCCTTTCCTCCAACACCTATCATTCAGGCAGTTCTGAATAAAATTCAGAACCCACGTTGTCGCATCATTCTGGTGGTCCTGCTCACTCCTCAGAAAGTATTGGATCAATCAAATCCGTCCTCTTCTCAATCGTCCATTCAGGCTTCCTCTACGAGAAGATCTTCTCTTTCAAGGTCATCCTCGTTGGTGAAACAGTTACACCTTCATGCCTGTCTTTTATCAGGTCCTGTCTCAGAAAGAGGTTTTTCATGACCAGTAAAGGAGTGCATTTCGGCACCACGTAAATTTTCCACAAGCTTAGCATATAATGCGAAATGGCAGCTGTTTACTTGCTGGTGTGTCACTAAGGGTATTAACTTTAGAAGTCCTTCTGTACCCCAACTGTCTGACTTCTTTCTGTATCTCTTCAGCCTATTACCATTAAGGGTTATCATTCCATGCTGTCTGAAACTTTCTTGTTTGCCAGAAATCTATCTGTTGGCTCTGATCCTTTTTTAGGAAATCTAACGAAACATTTTACCCTGAAAAACCTAAAGTACATGGAATTTGTCTTGGGTCTTGCATTGCCTCTCAAAGGCTCCTTTTGAGCCTCTTACTCAAGTTGTCAAGAGATTTCTGATTTACAAGACGGTGTTCATGATGGCCTTTTCTTCAGCTAGAAGATTCAGTCACGCTCTTTCTGTTGACCCTCATATTTATCGTAGCATTGATAATTCTGTCACTTTTTCTACGAATGCTGCAAATCAGTCAAACAATAGACCTTTATTATGCCTAGTTCATGCTATTAGGACTTATGTGGAGAGTACTCGTGGGAACAGGAAAGGCAGGAAAAGATTCTATCTCTTATTCCGAGCAGGAAAGATATTTTCATTCATTCCATTTCCAGATGGATTCAGTTAGCAGTTCGACTATCCCCTATGAACAGTTAACTACACCTGCATGGTTCCCGCGGGCTTTGAAAAGTCTTAAAAAGTATGGAATTTCAAAAAAAAAATTCAAGGCCTTGAAAAGTCTTGAATTTGAAGCCTGGGCCATGAAAAGTCTTGAAAACGGGACATTTCTAAAATACGTCCGACTTGTAAAACAAACTTGCTTTGACCGACGTTTTACGGAGATAAACGGAGTAATCCGAGTTGCCTGCTTGAATTTCAGAAACAGATATTACGATTGGTTGCTTTTTCCTCATTCTATTGTTTTAGACAATTGGAGCATGTGTCTCAATCAAAAGCAATTGTATACACGTGCTTTGAAATGTTGATAGTCTGTTCTGTGGTGAATAAATAAATGCATATTTAAACCATAAATTAATTACGGATATACATCAGAATTACGTTCGGCCTAATTGTTTCTTGGAAAATTATTAATTACTGAATTCGGAAATGGGGAAGTGTAAATTTCAAGAACAGTGGCTTCGTAAATCAGAATTTTCTTCATGGTTGTCTCCAGTTGCCGGTGACGCGAATTCGGCAAGATGTCGGTTGTGTTCTAAAAATTTTAGCATAGTGAACATGGGAGAGGCTGCTCTTCGCTCGCACACACTTTCATCGAAACACGTCAAATGTGCAAACGAGAAGGCAAAAAACTTGACTTTAGCAAACTTTGTAAAAAAAAATCCTCACAGTCACTGTGCGACATTGCTATTCCAGCTGTTGAAGCCGGTGCAGCTCAGGCAGTTGGGACAGGGTTGGTTCCTGCTGTTGGGACGTCTGTCCAATCGTACTCTGTGCACTCTTCGGACATATTCACTGCAGAAATTTTGTGGGCCCTCAAATGTGTCTGTGCACATTATGGAAAGTAGCAAAAGATAAAGAACTACTTGTTTGTGAACTTGATGAAAAAATTCTGAATTTGGAAAAAGAAGTGAAGTCATTTGAATAGCCATATGGTGGTGAGTGTTTTGTGTATTTGAGAATTTGATTTGTAATACACTCGGGGTGATATTACCTGGTAGTACTGTACAGCTGCATGCATTAGATTATTGCATGCACTACAAGTATGTAACAAACTTTGCACTAATAATGCAAAGTATGTTACATACTTGTAGTACGAATAGTCTTGAAAAGTCTTGAATTTTGTTTTTTTCCATCCTTGAGTCTTGAATTTGCATTGAAAAGGGTATGGAAAAGTCTTGAATTTGCCCCCCTAAAAAGTGCAGGAACCCTGACCGGATAGCATATCGAATAACATTTCTGCTCACAAAGTCAGAGCACTAGTGACCTCGTTGCTTTTGCAAACTCAGTGTCTATTCGTGACCTCATGTCTGCGGCTTACTGGAAAAGCCGCACTACATTCTCTTGATTCTACTTACGGGACCTACCGGAGTCTGTAGACCTCTTCTCCTTGGGGTCCCTTTGTTGTAGCTTGGTCAGTTTTAAACACAGGTCATTAATAGCTATAATTTATACTTCTATTGCATGCCTCCCCGCACTCATGTATATTGAAGTTTCATGCACAATCGGCAATTGATTAGTATTGTGCATGACTGGCAGGAACTGGACAATAGGTGACAGGTCAAATAGTATACCACTCGGCAGGTTTTGTATACCTACACAAACTGGCACCTGTTGAAACCGGTTTGGTTTTTCTCTTTGTCTTTTGACACATTTTATAGTCTCCAAAGGGGATTTCTCTTAGGGACTGTAAAATCTGCACTCTTTTTCACCTGGGAGTAAAGAGGAATCTTCAGCAAATTGTATTACCTTGGTAAGTATTTATTGACTTTGATCTATGTGAAGGCTTAACTTTTAGGAGATTTTTCACCCTTTAGTTGCTCCCCCCTTCCCACACCCAGCAGCCATTCCTTGATGGGGGTCACAGGTTGATTTTTTCCATAACTGAGATTCATAATAATTATTTTATGTATCATGTTATTTACCACTAGATTATTCCAACTTTTTCCCATCTTTGAGTTGGTTTTGTCTTTCGCCTATCGGATGGACCATGCTCCTGTTTGTGTTATTCTCAGTCCTTTTTTTGATAAGTCAGGTTTCCCAGTTTATATCAGATATTATACATGTAAGGGTTACTCTCAATATTACTTCACTTTGTTAACCTTATTATTTGTATTTTTCAGGTTCTTACATCCAGAATGCTGCGAACTGTTTATTGCAATGGTTGTCAATGCAAAAAACATGTTGATGATGATCACACTGAATGTATAACATGTAATGGATGTACTCTTGAAGACCATTGTGTCATTTGTGAGGTTTGGTCCCAAAAAATGTGGACCGATGTTAAATCGATTTTAACATCTAATGCTAGGAAAGATGCCAAATCGTCTTCAGTTTCAAATGCATCTCCTGCCCCCACCCCTCCACCTGTTATTGATTATATAGTTGATGGTAATACTTCTTCTCTTAAGGTACTGTTTCAGTCACAGGGTCTCTTGTTGTGCAATCTTCTGGTGTTAGGGAACCCCTTAAGATGAGTGTAACTAGAATGCATAAAGAATCCATGGCCATTAGGTCATCCTATAACAGTGTTTGTTGTTCCGAATCGGTCTTTCAGGCCAATTCTGCTACACTCCTTAGGACTCAATTGCTATCTACTAATAGCAATCAGTTGAGTCTGACTTTAATGAGTCCTATGTCTCAGAGGGGAAGTGTGAATCTTTATAATTTGTATTTCAACATGTCAGACTCCATGAAGTACCTCCTATGGCTCGTAAAATATCCACATTTGAAAGATGGTCAGCCTCTACTGTTTATCATTGTTCTGCTTTGATGAGGCCTATTCAATCTCTTTTGGTAGATGACGCCTTTGTGTATATCAATTCTCAGTTACTTGAAAAGACATCTATGTCTTCATTTTTCTCTCGGATTGACGCTTCTCTTCCTGGTAGGAGGTTTAAGAAGAACCATCGCTCTGGCAAGTTTATCTTAAATGCTCCTTTGGTGCCGGATGAAGACTGTGCTTCTCTAAAACTTGCCATGCCAAAATCCATCAGTGTTTCTTCCCATGTCTGTGAGTCACTGTTGGGTTTATCTTGAGAAATTATTCAAATGTTATCGTATGCTGTCCATTTTGTTCTGCTCTAGCTGCCAGAGTTTCTTTAAATGAGCAGTTGGATGACACTGCAGCTACATTCAGATCTCTTTGATACGGTGTTATGAATGCTGTTAATGCGTCTTCTGTTAATGTGGAGCTTTTTAGGAGGGATGCTATGCTCCAGCCTAATTCATCCCTCCCTGAAGTTCAGCATAATCAATTACGTGCAGCTCCTATTTCCAATCAACTATTTTTTAATGGCTCAATCCCCTCAGTTCAAGATGGAGTTCTCAAGTTTACTCAGCAACAGTTGCTATCTCATCAGCTTTCAGCTGACAATCGAGGCTCTTCTAGAAGGGGTTGAGGTTTTGGCCATCATCAATCCACATATCGATATTCTGCTCAATCTCGACCCGCCTTCTCATTCTGGTAGTTCGAGAGGCAGAAATAGAAGACATTGGGGTTGTTTCTTCTCCAACAGGCCTTGAGCCTCCTGGAAGTGATGTTCTTCACCTCGAATAGCTTCCAGTGGGGTGATGGATTGCACATTTTCTTCCTCAGTGGTCCAAGATTTCTACGGATCTTTGGATTCAGCAGCTTGTTCAGTTCAGTCTTAGAAAATCATTTACAGAAAGACCCCCCCCCCCCCCCCCCCCCACCCCCCCATCTCACTTGCAATCTGTTTCCGACTACTGTTCTTTCTTTTATACACTGAGATTCAAATGCTCTTTTAGAAGGAAGTGATCGAGGTCGTTCTCAATACTCAATCTCTAGGTCTTTATGGCCATCTGTTTCTCATCCCCCAAAATCACGGTCAACTACGCCTTGTTGTAGACCTGAGTTTTCTGTACCTCTTTATCAAGATTCCCAAATTCTGTATGGAGACATTCAGATCAGTACAGAGTTCCATTCACAGGTATTTTTTTTGCAGCGAGCATTGACCTCAAGGATGCATATTTTCACGCTCCAATACATCCTCAGTCTTGGAGGTTTCTCAGATTCTCATTCCGGGGCATTGTGTATCAGTTCAGAGCAATGCCTTTCGTCCTCAACTTGGCTCCATGGGTGTTCACTCATCTTATGAATCAGGTTATGGCTTATCATCGAGTTCATTCATCAGTGACATCGTCTGCTTACCTAGGCTATATTTTCCAGAGAGATGCAGACCTATCTCTCCTGGAAAAGGATGTTTAGTGCCTCATTCAGTTCCTTCGGTCACTGAGATTTCATCCGAATTGGAAAAAGTCAGATCTTGACCCATCTCAAACTTTCACTCAGCTAGGGATGGAATTTCTCACTCACCTCAACTTGGTGAGTGTTCTGCTCAACAGAGCTCAGATTATCAGTCTTTTCGCTCATTATTTTCACAAGATGAATCATCTGATGGCTCGGGAATTCTTGCATCTTATCGGTCTTTGCGATTCAGTGACAGATTTTATCCCATTGAGCATTCTCCATCTCCGTCCTTTCCACTTTTTCCTTCTTCAGAATTGGAAACCAAATTTCGATCCTCTCGACATGTCCATCCCACTGAACAAACACATTCGGGATCAGACACTCTTATGGCAGGATGTGACTTGGCTCACTCAAGGAATTCCCTTGGATGTTTCTATTCCAGATTGTATTATTGTAGCAGACGCAAGCGATCAAGAGTGGGGAGCGACGTTGAATCCTCTGTATTGCAGACAAGCGGTTTCTGGTCTCAGGATCAGGCCTTGATCCACATCAATCAGAGGGATTTGTTAGCTATTCTCCTCGCATTTAGCATTGGAAACATCTCCTGTCAAACTACTCTCTGCTAATTCTTTCAGACAACTCGACAGTGGTTGCTTACATCAGAAATCAAAGAGGGACTCACTCTTTTAACATGTATCTTCTCACCAGAGATCTCCTCATGTTAGGTCATTAGCTAAACTGTCATTCAGGCCTGGCAATCTAGAAAATCAAGGAGTGCAAAACAATTGCCTTCCTCAGATTGCTTGGGAGTACAGTTGCACCTGAAATTTTCAATGAAAAAACTTGTATGTTATTTTGGTTATATTCCCTCCAAGGTATTAATATTGTGACTGAAAAATTGTACTACATTCAGCTACATAGTTGAAAAATTGGCACACACATCTTCTCATTATTCAAAATGTTGCATTCAATTCTTAGGTGACTGTCTTCTACACTATGTATCGAAATGCGACACAGAATGGGGCATGAATTATTGTGAATCAATGCAACATTGACAAATTGTCCCCTGAGTTCCAATGTGTTCTCCTTGCCAGTATGTACAGAGAATACATTGGAACTCAGGGGACGAAATGATAATAGTTTTTAAAGGCAGTCCGAAACAGGTCTAGCATTCCAGAAAATCAAGGGGTGCAAAAACTTGCCCTCCTCAATTTTTTCTAGGCGTGCAGTAGGTGTGCAGCACTCCTGCACTCCTAAAGAATGCCAGGCCTGGTCAACGAATTCTAGTCAGACATATTGCAGGCTGTCTGAATGTTTTAGCAAATGCTCTGTCTCACAAGGCAAGATCCTTCCTTCGCAGTGGACTCTAAATCATCAAGTATTCATCTCGTTGTGCTCCAAGTGGAGCACACCCCACATCGATGTGTTTGTAACAAGGTGGAACAAACAACTAAACACTTTTGTGTCCCCTTGTCCCACTCATCAAGCCTTTGCAGTCAATTCTCTTTTGCTCAACTGAAACAGGATAGACAGTTATGCCTTTCCTCCAACACCAACCATTCAGGCTGTTCTGAACAAGATTCGGAACTCGAGTTGTTGCATCATTCTTGTGGTTCCTCTAACTCCTCAGAAAATTGGGATCAATCAAATCCCAGAGATGGGTGATTTTCAAATTTCATGTCATTTTCTGGTTTCGGTTTCATTGAAAGAGTTGGGTTTTCGGTTTCCATTTTCATTGTACAAGCATAACAATACATTACATTTGCACAAAGGAAGATGTATTTGGCACCATTCAGTGTCACAGGTGCTCCCTTTCCAGGGCAACCCACCTCTGTAATAAACCGGTACTCTGATTTCCTGAGCATAATGTATTTTTAGCTCACCTACTTCTGAAAGAAGTGGGGAGTTATTGTCATGACCTCGGGCATCAGCGTCGGTGTCGGCGTCGGCGTCCAGCATGTCCAATATTGTAAGATTTAATGTTAAGGTTAATTTCTCAAAGATCAGTGGGCTCAGGCCTTTGATATTGCATATGTAGGTTGTAGGGGACTATCAGAACAGTATTTAACCCTGATACTACGACTTTTTTCCAAATTTCACCTAAAATTTTCTGCCAAAATTTGCATTTAGGTGTTGTAAGAATTTGCATTAAAGTCAGCTTCTGTGCAGATTGTCTGCTTTAACTTCTCATTACTGTTGATTTTCATATTTCAATAACAAATCTAGATATTAACCCTACTGTATGCAGAAATTTAACGGAAATTTTCTATTTTTTTCAGTCAAAATTTTCATGTTTTTCTCGGACTTAGTAATTTTTAAGTTGTAAAACTTTGTGTTTAGGTGAGTTGTGTTTCTATGTGTCTTTCCAGGCGATTAATATTCTACACTTGGGTTACTGAACTCCATTGCAGTAATATTTAACCCTTATTAATGCATATTTGAGGAATTTGAGGCTGATTTTCTGCCAAAACTTGTAAGAATTAGCGTTTAGGTGTTGTAAGAATTTGCATTAAAGTCAGCTTTTGTGCAGATTGTGGTGCCTTCACCTCTCATTACTGTTTATTTTCTCATTTCAATAACTACTTTAGGTATTAACCCAACTGTATGCAGAAATTTAACTGATTTCTTTTCTTTTTTTCAGTCACAATGTTCACGTTTTTCTCTCACTTACTCAATTTTAAGTTCTAAAAGTTTGTGTTGAGGTGAGTTCTGTTTCTATGTGTCTTTCCAGGCAATTGATATTGTACACATGGGTTACTGAACTACATTGCGGTAACGTTGCGCCTTCATTACATGCATATTTGAGGAATTTGAGGGGGATTTTTGGGACTTATATTCACTTTCTTTTTTTTTTTATTTAATACTTTCTCATACTTGTTACTAGTAGCATTAAGGCTTATTTTAGTTGTTGATGTGATGTATTTTTGTTGGGACTTATAGTCACTTTCTTGAACAAATGTTTTCCCGCAACTCTTCTTTAACCAATGAATGTAATTCAATTACAATTTCAGTGATTCTTCATTACATAATGCCATTTTGCACCTCCTATTTTATTTTTTGATCTGATGTATTTTTATTAGCTCACCTACTTCTATTACAAGTGGTGAGCTTATATGATGACCTCGGGCATCAGCGTCGGCGTCCGGCGTGTCCAATATTGTAAGATTTAATGTTATGGTTATTTTTTCAAAGATCACTGGCCTCAGGCCTTTCATATTGCATATGTACGTTGTAGGCGACTATCAGCACATTATTTAACCCTGATACTACGACTTTCTTTCAAATTTCAACTACAATTATCAGCCAAAACTTGTAAGAATTTGCGTTTAGGTGTTGTAAGAATTTGTGTTAAAGTCAGCGTTTGTGCAGATTGTGCTGCTTTAACTTCTCATTACTGTTGATTTTCATATTTCAATAACAACTGTACGTATTAACCCGACTGTGTGCAGAAATTTAACTGCAATTTCTTCTTCTTTCAGTAAAAATTTCCATGCTTTTCTCGAACTTAGTCAATTTTAAGTTCTTAAAGTTTGAATTTGAGCCTGATTTTCTGCAAAAACTGGTAAGAATTTGCGTTTAGGTTTAAGATTTTGCGTTAAAGTCATCTTTTGTGCACATTGTGGTGCCTTCACTTATCATTACTCTTTATTTTTTTCTTTTCAAAAACTACTTTAGGTATTAACCCTACTGTAAGCAGAAATATAATGATTTTTTTTTTTTTTTTTTTTCTTTCAATTTAATTATTTATTATTTATTTATTGATGTTTAAGGTCACATATTTATGCACAATGGCTAATCATGACCGTGACAGTTTTACGGGTGGAGGAAGCCGGAGTACCCGGAGAGAACCACCAAGCAACGACGAGCAGCTGCCAGCTCCCCAACATCGTAACTCTGCACTGCAGCACAGGCAGGGTTAGATTGGTTGAAGACATGCGTACCATCGACGTGCAGTACGCCTTAGTACACGGCGTCATCATGTGCCCACATGGGCAATGGGAGTGAAGTGTCTTGCCCAAGGACACAACGCGGTTGCCGCAGGTGGGATTCGAACCGAGGACCTCTCGGCTTGCAGCTTGCACCTCTACCTACTGAGCCACCGCGGCCCCTTTTTCTTTCAATCCAAATGTTAACGTTTTTCTCGGACTTACTCAATTTTCAGTTGTTAAAGTTTGTGTTAAGGTGAGTTCTGTTTCTATGTGTCTTTCCAGGCAATTGATATTGTACACTTGGGTTACTGAACTACATTGCGATAATGTTGCTCCCTCATTACCTGCATATTTGACGAATTTGAGAGGGATTTTTGGGACTTATAGTCACTTTCTATAAAAAAAAATTTCAATTTTTTTTTTTTCTTTTTGCTTTTAATACTCTGTCATACTTGTTAATAATAACATTAAGGCTTATTGTACTTGTTGATGTGATGTCTTTTTGTTGCTACTTATAGTCACTTTCTTGAAAGAATGTTTTTCCGCAACTCCTCTTTAACCAATGAGTTGATTCTAATGAAACTTTCAGTGATTCTTCGTTACATAATGCCAATTTGCACCTCCACTTCTACTTTTAGATCTGAAGTTTTTTGGGGGGTTTGGACTTATAGTCACTTTCCTGAGAAAAATTATTTTCAAAATTTCTTTTCTGCCTTAATAATTACTTTCTCATACTTGTTTCTAGTAACATTAGAGCTTACTTTATTTTTATTTTTTTTTGATGTGATGTATTTTTTTGTTGGTACTTATAGTCACTTTCTTGAAAAAATGTTTCTTATGCAACTCATCTTTCACCAATGAATGGATTTTAATGAAACTTTCAGTGATTCTTCATCACATAATGCCATTGTGCACCTCCTATTTTATTTTATTGATGTGATGTCTTTTTGGGACTGATAGTCACTTTCTTGAAAAAAATATTTTCAAAATTATTTTTTTGCCTTAATAGTTTCTCATACTTGTTACTAGTAACATTAAGGGTTATTATATCTTTCAATCTGAGGTTTTTTGGGAACTTGATATTTCACATATACGTTATAGGGGACCTTCACAACCATACTTAACCCTTATACCATAACACTTTTGACTAATTCAGTGTGAATTTTGATGAAAAAACTTTATGAATTTCCACTTGTAATAAGTTACGTTTACATCGGCTTGTTGACACATTGGAAGGAATTTTATATGGAGTATTCAACCCCAATAATGTGACTTTTCTTCATACTTCTTTCTTTTTACAACCTTTCACAAAAGTTCATTATTTCAAACTTGTAACAATTAGTGTTCACGTCACCTTCTGTTCAGACTTTAGCTAATTTTCTCGAAGCGAAGTGGCCCATTGTAATAATATTTATTTGTAGCTGCTCTGCAGCTATTACAACACAGTATTTGACCCTAATATAGTGGATTCTTTTCTTAATTTCTCTTGAAATTTTCAATTTAGGCCAAAACTTTGTGATTTTCCAGTTTTAAGAATTACTGTTCAGGTCAACTCATAAGTCAATTGTACATGATTTTCACATAGTTGTGTGAGTTATTGCTTTCATATACATTTGTAGGTTCTATGCAGGTGACTCAAAACTTTCTAACCACCTTACTGTGTGTTTTTCCATTTTTCGGAGACTTTGGGTGAAAAGTTCCATTTGCAAGATTAACCATTTAGGTCAACTTGTTTGCAGATTGTTAGACATTTCGTTTTGAGATACATGTGTCCTTGTTTTCACATTGCATTTGTTAGTTGTTTGGAGCTATCAAAACAGCATTTAACCCTAATACAATGTATTTTTAGCTCAACTTTGGCGAAGCCAAATTTGAGCTTATGCCATGGCCTGTCGACTGTCTGTCCGTCAACAATTGGATACGGCTCGGGCTAGAGGCCGTATTTATGAACCAATCTTTACGACACTTCTTGGGTACCTTTGTTATGACCGTGGGACGAGAACGAGTGTTTTTTGGTGCTGTCCGAAATTCAAGATGGCTGCCAGACACCATTTTGTACCGACGATGCAGAAATCTGTTTTTTGTACAGAACTTCCAAATGAAAGCTCTGATTTGAATAATTTTTTGTATGAATGTTTAGTACCATGGGATACATCACATATAATACGGGTTTTTTTCTCGTGCGTAAATTATGCAAATTAGACTAACTTTGATGTTTTTTGGTGTTACTTTCAGCACTGTAAGTGCAAATGACAATACGGCTCGGGCTAGAGGCCGTATTTATGAACCGATCTTTACGAAACTCCTTGGGAACCTTTGTTATCACCGTGGGACGAGAACGAGAGTTTTTGGGTCCAGTCCGAAATTCAAGATGGCCGATGGCAGCCATTCTGTACAAAATTTGGTGCAATCAGATTTTTGCACAGAACTTCCATATGAAAGCGCTGATTTGAATAATTTTTTGTGTGAATGTTTAGTACCATGCAGGGGTCAGCCTGGCAGCTGATTTTAGGGAGAAGTGACTTCTCCCTCCAGAGACTTTAGGGAGAAGTCAGGATCCAGGAGGGAGAAGTCAGTGGACATGAAGGAGAAATCAGAAAAAAAAACATAAAACGTATATGACATCGTGACAAAATAAATGAACATAGAGGACACAATTGTGGAGAAAAAAATAAAAGTTATACAAACATACATACACACACAAAACTAAGTCAGATGGTATATAACAGAATGTAGGTTAAAATCCCACCTCCCCCCCCCCCCACCCCACAAAAAACTGTGTTGTTCATGGTTTCTGAATACCCCCTAACTCTTTGCCTAACAGTGATGACTAAGGTTACCATGCAGTTGATTTTGTATTTACCTCAACGTAGTGGATTTGAAATTTAGTATGACCCATGGTGAGCGTGTTCTTCTCTGTAATAGAAGGTATATTCTTTTTAAAAAACTATTTAAAGTGTTTAAAATAAATTTCAAGTTCATATAATAAGCTGGGTCATTCATGGTTTCTGAATGCCCTAACTGAGTTGAAAAGCGTAGTTAAAAAAGTTTTCGAAATCCTTTGCAAATTAAGCGTTATTAATAATTTTAGTTAATTTATTTCTTAGGTACATGACAAATTATTTCAGTTGTCTCCCTTCCTGGTTGCGCTGGGTAATAATACACTGTTCAGAAAACTGACAATTTCTGCCAACCATCTTACACTGACACGTGCGATTGGTGCTTTGAAGGCCTGCCATTCTCATCCATCCAAATACCTGTGATTTCTATTGTAGCCTTATTACATTTAACCCCCTTCCAACACAACTTCACAAGTTTTCAAAGAAAAACATTCAATGCAAATTGCGGTGCGAATTTCAATGCAACCAATTTTTCAGTGGAACAGAGCGTAACCGCAAGCAATTTCAATATGGACGAACTGTCTCCAATACATTTTTTTGTTTTGAAACGGTGGTTGACTTTAATAAATTCCAATTAACTCGATGCATATCTTGTGTGATTCGTTGTTTTGGCTGGCACCGTGTTTTTAAATAGCCATTTTGTGCTGGTTGCTATCAGTTGGGGCAAAATGTTCGAATGACTACGCCATTACAATTCTTTTCAGAAATATAAAATTAGGCTAGTTTAGCCTATTTTCATAGCCGTGTGACAGACTTTAACAGCAGCCGTGTTTACTTTTTTTTGCGAATGCGGAAGCGGGTGTTTTTAAAAAATAAAACATAAGAAAATACAGTAAACTGCCATGTCTCCCAAGGAAGTTTTGGAGGGCGACTTGAATTTCGCCCCCAATGTAA
This sequence comes from Pictodentalium vernedei, assembly GCA_031216915.1. Classification (NCBI taxonomy): domain Eukaryota; kingdom Metazoa; phylum Mollusca; class Scaphopoda; order Dentaliida; family Dentaliidae; genus Pictodentalium; species Pictodentalium vernedei. The sequence goes on from CM062290.1 coordinate 291,041,095, forward strand.
GCCAAGGTGACTTGAGGAATGACAAGGCGACTTCTTCGCCCAAGTCGCCCACTCGGCTGAACCCTGGTACCATGGGATACATCACATATAATACGGGTTTTTTTCTCGTGCAGAAATTATGCAAATTAGATGAACTTTGATTTTTTCAGTGCTACTTACACACAGTAAGGACACATGTCAATACGGCTCGGGCTAGAGTCTGTATTTATGAACCGATCTTCACGAAACGTCTTGGGTACCTTTGTTATCACCTTGGGACGAGAACGAGTGTTTCTGGATGCGTCCAAAATTCAAGATGGCTGCCAGTGGCCATTTTGTACCGAAATTAGGTCTAATCAGTTTTTTATACACAACTTCTATACGGCTCAGGCTAGAGGCCGTATTTATGAACCGATCTTTACGAAACTTCTTGGGTACCTTTGTTATCACCGTGGGATGAGAACGAGTGTTTTTGGGTGTGGTCCGAAATTCAAGATGGCCACCAGCAGCCATTTTGTACCAAAATTAGTGCAATCAGTCTTTTGTACAGAACTTCTGTATGAAAGTTCTGATTTGAATAAATTTTTGTATGAATGTTTAGTAACATGGAATACATCACATATAGTACAGGTTTTTTTCTCGTGCAGAAATAATGCAAATTAGATGAACTTTGATTTATTCAGTGCTACTTATACACTGTAAGTACACATGTCAATACAGCTCGGGCTAGAGTCTGTATTTATGAACCGATCTTCACAAAACTTCTTGGGTACCTTTGTTATCACCTTGGGACGAGAACGAGTGTTTCTGGGTCCGGTCCAAAATTCAAGATGGCTGCCAGTGGCCATTTTGTACCGAAATTAGGTCCAATCAGTTTTTTGTCACAACTTCTACACAGCTCATATTTGTGAACTGATCTTCACAAAACTTCTTGGGTACCTTTGTTTTCACCTTGGGACAGGAATGAGTGTGTTTTGGAGTGCCTTTGTTATCACTCTGCTATGAGAACAAATATTTTGGGGTTCAGTCAGACCCACTCTGGGGGCTCAAAGATTTCTTTTCTAGTTTAGCATCTGACTGTCACCCACCTTTACAATACTTTACCTATACATTTGTTAAGGCAATGGTCAGTATTTATGTACAGACCGTTACAATACTTTATATGTACCTTTGTTATCAGGTCATTACCTAGATGTTTGTCATTGCTGTGTCACATACTATACATGTACATGTCTTTGTCTTGACAAGTTGAGCTACAGTGTCATTGACACTTTCATTTCTCAATTTTTTCACTGTTGTCCAAGACTTTTCGATTTCCCATGTGTACATTGTACTTTTTGATTTTCTTCTTGTCAGAATTAGTGTTTAAGTCCACTTATGTGCAGATTGTGGCTGATTTTCTAAAAGTTAAATGACTCATTGCTTTTATATTGCATTTGTAGTTCGTATCAATCTATCACAACAGTATTCAAGCATAATATTGTGGCTTCTTAATTTTTTAAAGTAAAATTTTTAAGTACTACTGTATCCACATAACGAAGTTAGTCATCTTCTGCAAATATTCTAAAAAACTTACATTAAGGTGACTCCACTTTCCTTTACAATTATGCAGAATTTTTCGGGCGTTATATTGGAGCGACAGTTATAATGTTGGACCTGTATACAGATAGCACAACAGCACTTGACCACCCCATGCCCCCCTCCTCCCCCACCCCAAAATATGAGTTTTATTGAATTTTTTTTTTTTTTTTTCATTACAACTTTTGTTAAAACTTCATTTGCTACAATTATTGTCAATTTAAGTGAAAACTTCAAGTTGTATGCACATTCTAGACGATTTTTTTTTATGTTACACGAGTTCTGGCATTAACATTGTATTTGTAGGTTGTTTGGACATAGCACGCCACCATTTAAAACTAATACTGTGGCTTTGTTCAAGTTGTCTTTCAATTTTTGTCAAAACATTTCTCATTTTTTAAGTGTCAGATTTTTATCCCTTTTTTTCTATTCAGTAAAAGCCTATTAACATCAACTATTCAAATTGCAACTGTATGAATTTTCATTTTTTTTTTTTTAACACTTATTTGCCGATACCATTTTCCATTCCGTTTTAATCCACTTGTCTTGTCCTTTTCCAACTGTTTCTTCACATCCTCATTGCTTATGTACTTTTCTTTTTCAAGGGCCACTCCACAGATCTAGTAGGTAATCTTTTGAAAAATCTTTGATTAACAGCTGAGAATGTTTTTTCAGAAGTTTTCACCATTTTTTTCATTCATCAGTTTCTACATACCTCATTTCAGTTATTATTTGTGAATAGGGACTTCACATGAATTGAATTCAAATTTAGTAAGAAAGGGCATTTAAGAGAATGAAAAATTTTTCATCACTTTCTACATTCTTTACCTCTTTCTTGATTAAAAAAAAGTAAAGTGTCATATAATATTATTAACAACATATAGAAACTGATATAATTTACAAAGTGTTATTGTTAAATTTTCACAGGGTGGAGGTTTTTCTAATGTTCTCAGTTTCTGTGTCATTCATGTCAACAAATAAAGTCATTTACATTAAAAAAGTATTGTGATACCAAAAGTCAAGGAAAAAGAATAGATAAATAAACTCAAGATAAACCTACTGTCATTACTGCTGTATATAAAAAAAATTGATTTCTTTAAAACTACATTAACCCTTTACCTAACATGAAAAGCAGACGACACTTGCAAAAAAAATTATTGAATAACTAATTTTTTTCATTTTTTGTCTCAAAAACGAAAATATTTTGAAAATTAATTGGCGATTTTTGAGAATAGCGCTGGCCGGTTTTGGCCGTTACGTTGGGTAAAGGGTTAATGTGATTTTTGTTCAAGGTAAAAAATCATAACAGTTGACATGCAGAGAGAAACGTGTAACATTATTTTTGTTTTTTTAAGTTCCAAGTACACAACCACACTTTTTTTGCTTTTTGGAATCCTATGAAGATACCTTACTGATTTATCATGTAAGTATAATATTCTTGCACAAAATACACTGCACTAATGAGTAACACCTTTAAGAAATGTGTGTGTACAATTTTGTGATCATTGTCTGTTCCCATTAAATGTACCATGTTTAGGTTCTCGCATTTCTTAATATTTTTGAAAAGTCTTAGTTAATTCTTATTATGCCAGACACTAGCCCAATAGTGCTAAAGTAGTCAAGTATTTCTTCATTGAAAAACATAGATGTTGAAGGTGATACTCATTACTTATATATTTCTTTTTTTATCAAATATAACCTCAAGGTAAAGATAAGCATACTTAGATGGGTGCTAGTTAATCCATCATTCATATAAATATACCACTAGCTAAAAGGTCATTTTCACCTGTCTTCAAATGTTTGTGCGTGTTTGAGTGTGGGTGTGTCTGTGTGTGTTGTATGTATGTATGTATATATGTATGTATATTGTGATTGAAAAACTCACTGACACAGATAAAGAACCCAGCATTTGTTTTAATCCATCATCAGTTCAATCTTCGCCCTCACAAGGAGAATGTGCAATATTTTGTTTTTCCCATAGGCGATGACAGGTCGAGCAGTTATTTGTACTGGTAATTTTCAGTTTACTGACTCAAAAATTGTCATCTTATATATGTACTTTCAGCGAGGGAAGTTTTAGAATGTTCAGATTGCACGTGCCACCTCATTTTGTCCATTAAATTATGAAGAACAGTATTTTTAAAGAGTCTCGTGTCAATGCTTTTTTATGAACAGGCCCCCCGACAGTCTAACTTAGGAAATTACTTGGCTGATCGGTAAAAAGCTGGCATGTATATATAAGTTCCACCAGGAAGTGTTTTGGGCCAATCAAATTGCGCTTGCGTCATGACCTTGACCATCAAACCATGTTCTTGATCTTTGCAATGGCTAATTTGACCTTCATTTCAATTAAATTTATTATCTGTGTGTGTTTTAACATGCTTAACCCAATCCAGCTGCCCTTTTTAATTTAACCCAAATGAGGTTGGTGCCCCAGCTACTATGTTTGTATTTGAAACTTAACTTCTGGAATGTTTCATGTTTGAAGAGTTACAAAGTTTGAAGTGTTCTTTCGAGTCTTCATGTGTGTATGATCTTTCTTATATTCACTGCTTATATGTTCATTTGTCTCTAAATACAGGACATGAAAAATTTTAACATGTTTAAAGTCTTTGGAAAGATATGCAAGAATAATTCATTTTACCAAATTAAAATTTTGTAATTTAAAAAAAAAATGCCATCCTCTTTCTAACTCATGAGATTGAGCGCCATTCACTGTTTCTGTTCTTTTCTGTTGGTTTTGAAAGCAGTTTGCACATAAATTTCACTGGTGATAAGCCATTGATTAATCCCAATGTCTTTTCTTCTCATTTCAGCTGAAGCACAAATGGATATTTTATTTGGCAACAAAGGTGCACATGCATATTTTGGAAATATATACACATGCCAAGACTGCCAAAAAGTATATAAAACTAAGAATGGTTTTGTGAAACACAAGTGTTTGAAATGTAAGGAATGTGATACAGTATTTTCATCTCTACAGAGGTTAAAAGGTCATGTCTGCTTAGATAAAGAAAAGAAAAACACGTGCTCCAAATGTAATAAAAATTATACAACCAAGAGTAGATTGGAAAAACATATATGTCTGTTTTGTGAGAATTGCAAAAAAGTTTTGGGAAGTAAGCAGAGACTCAATAATCACAAATGTTTGGTTGTGAACTTCATATTGGGACCACTAAGGATAGTTGTACAGGTGATAGAGATTTATTAAAGAATGAAAATTTGAAAAAAAACTTTTGTGTGGTGGCAGAGATAACAGAAAACAAAATGTTGGGATAATGATAAATAATTCCACATGCTTTTCAAATAATGATAATAAAAATCCATATACAGGAGATGAAGAGAAAGAGACCATTAATGAATATTATCAGGTAGATAACCAAGAAATTGTGATGGATATTTCTCCAACACCTGAACATCACACCAATTTTAAAGATGAAATAAATACTGAAGACACATCAAAACAAGAAACAGTACATTTAAAAAACAATTTACTGAACGATGTTCCTTATGATAAGCCTTCTTTGAAAAATGATGATGAAGCGAAAAGCCTCGAAAACACAGCCAATGCAGTGACAACACCATTTGAGGGCACACCATGCATTTTGCCAGACGGTGATGAATCACAAGTGGGCATTAAAGATCATTTGCTTGATAGAATGTCTGTACCCAAGGTTTGTAATGGAAAGGAGAATGAAATCAAAGGTCTTCCCCCAAAAATACATTTGCATTATCAGAAGGATAAATCAGATACTTGTGGAAATGGTATTGCATTGGAAGACATAAAGCAGAATCTTCTGTCAAGTAACACTGAAAGTAATATTGAATTGGAATCACCTAGTTCTATTCATATTGTCACTACTAATGGGGACACATTTGAAAGTTTTTACTTCAATCGAATTAATGTAGAAAGGCAGTTGCACCAATGTGCAATTTTTAATATAATTTTTCAACACCCAGTGGCATTTCAAAGTTCAGATCCTTCACATCGTCAAGAAATACAGGCACCTTCTCTGTTGAAAAAAGTATGTGGTGATGGTAATTGCCTTTTTAGATCTTTATCTTACCTTATATGTGGTGATGATGAATATTATCATGCAGTGAGATTGGCAGTTTTAGACCATATGAGAAACCTTGGCACGATGATATCAAGCAGAATTTTGCCACAAAATACATCTGTTACACAATACCTTCACCAGTCTGACATTGAATCTGATTCAACGTGGGGAACTGCTGTAGAAATTTCAACAGCAGCACAAATGTTGATGACTGATATATATGTTTATATGGTTTTTGGTCCTTCAAAGAAATGGTGCAGGTACAGTGCCGACATTTTACAGAATAATGTGGTAACTTACAACCAGTCTATTTATTTGAATCATACTAATGGTGATCACTATGTTGTTGTACTTGGAACTAAAGACTGCCACCAAGCACCCATTGTACATGATACCAGTACCACAGCTACAATTAAAGAGATATGTAGACAGGTGCAACTGAGCCAATCAAAATCTCTTGAGAAGAGTTTTAAAGTTACACTAGTAAATGACAAAGAGTCAAAACTAAGTAAATGGGCCAGTTATAAAAAAAAACAGAGAAGCAACCCAGAGTTTATGACAAACGAAAAAGAGAAAAAGACTGTTGCCACAAAATAGAGAAAGGGAGAAAAACTATAAAACACTGAAGAGACATGACCCTTCATGTTCAGAAAAAGAAAGTGACTGTGCCCGTAAAAAAGAACAGCGCCAGAATTTTAATTTCTGAAGACGAGAAAGTGAATTAAAAAAAAAATCAAGAAATAGCCAACAAGAATGTATACATAAGCAGGAGAAGAGACAAGATCCTCTTTATGTTGTTAAAGAGAAAAAGTTGAGAATGAAAACAAGAGATAACCATCAAGAATGTATACATAAGCGCGAGATGAGACAAGATCCTTTTTATGTTATAAAGGAGAAAAAGTTAAAAACGGAAACCCAAAATAGATGGCAAGAATGCATGCATCAACAGGAAAAACGGAGTAACATAATGGTTAAACTAAATGAAAGAAAGAATAAAATCCTAACAATGGACAGAGAACAGGAAAAAGTGCACAAACAAAAGAAACGAAGTGATCCTTCAGCTATCTTCAGAGAGAAGGAGCTGAAAGATAAAACAAGGAATCTTCAGCAAGAGAAGATTCATAAGCAAAAACAAAGACAGAATTTGGCTTTCACTTTAATAGAAAAAGAACACAAAATGATTACAGTGGATAGGGAACAAATGCGTCAACATAAAACATTGAAATGGAAAGATCCATCTTTTGTTTTAAAAGAGTCCCAAGCAAAGAGGTCTCGCAAACGTGAGAAAGAAAATAATTGCAGTGAAGTAGAAAAAGATAATATGGTGAAAATGTTCCACAAAGAAGTTGAAAATGGTGCAGAATATATTTGTGTTGTGTGTGATCAATTATGGTACAGAAGTAATGTACATTTATTGGAAAGTACATCATTTGACAAACAGCTTTCAGACACATGCTCAACTGAACATTCAAGTGTTGATGGAAGGAAATGGATATGCAGTACTTGTTGTGTTGCAATGAGAAATAAGAAAATACCAAAGCTTGCTGCCTGCAATGATGTTAAATTTCCACCTCAGGCCACAGTTCTTCAGAATTTAACAGATTTAGAAGAACGTTTAGTAGCGGCTAGAATTCCCTTCATGCAGATACATCATCTTCCACGAGGTGGACAGTTATCTGTACATGGAAATGTTGTCAATGTGCCAACAAATGTTAATTTCACTGTTAAAAAATTACCATGTCAAGAAAATGATTGTACTTGCATTTGTATTCAATTGAAACGCAAAATCGCTTTCAAGCATGCTTATCTGCAGAGAAATATTCGTCCTAATGTAGTGACAAATGCTGTGAGGTTGTTAGTTGAAAACAGCAAATTGTATCAAGAGGAAGGAATTGAGTTTGATGAAGGATGGTCTTCTGTAAGAAATGATGGTGTTATTGATGATATGGGTATTAGAGACCAGGTCAAATTATTGGAAACAAATTCCTCAACCATGTTGAAGTATCAGCCCAAGAAGCAGGGTATCTTATTCTTCAACTCCCACTTTATAGATCTTCAAGAGATGTAATCTTTATCAATACATCCCCAGAGAATGAAAGAACAGTAATGCTCAAACATTATAGTATTTTGCAACTTCTTCCTGATGATAACCATGATGTTGTAGCAGAGGGAATTCTTGATCATTATGCAATACGCCCAAAAGAATTGAATGATTTGTGTCTGGCTGATTATGTGTCACTGTATCAGAGACAGAAAAAATCCTCTAACAACTCTGATGAAAACTCATGTGATGAAGAGCCCATTCTAGAAGAATGTGATATCAAGCAAGAAGTTGTGGCATGCAACTTTAAATTAAAAAATGGGTATATTTTAAGAAAAAGGAGGAAAGCTTCCAGCATTCGATATGTGAGATACAGCCATGAAAGAGACCCGGAGAATTATTTCAGAGAAATATTAATGCTATTTTATCCATGGAGAGAGGAAGGCAAAATACAGCATGATAAAGATTCATATGAAGCAAAATTTTTATCTGTGATTTTGGACAACACATATACCCTTAAAGAAAAGATGGATGAATATAATCATAAATATGTTGAACTTGAAGCTATTCAACACTTGGAGAATATTCCTGAAGAAGCACTAGAGGGAGGATTGAATGAGTCAGTTCCCAATTCACAGCATATGGAATGTTCAGATAGAGAAATTGGTCCTGACATTGCGAAGGATTTCAACGCCTTTTTACCGTGTGATGAAAATCAGACCAAAGGTGTGGAACTCACTGGAAATCATGGGTTGTCACACAGTTCAGAAATAATTAATAAAATGATTGAAGATGCGCAGTATAAAAAAATGGTTCAGTCTTTGAATGAACAGCAGAAAGTATTCTTTTAATCACATAATGCATGAGATAAAATGTAATAAAAATCCATTCTAAAATCCATTCTATGTCTTTTTAACTGGCGGTGGAGGTGTTGGTAAAACGTTACTGATTACTTCAGTATATCAGATGTTGTTACGAATTCTAAACCAAGGTCCAGATGATAATCCTGATGAACTTAAAATTTTGCTTGGAGCTCCTACAGGAAAATCAGCATTTCTTCTGGGTGGAAATACTTTACACAGTCTTTTCAGTATTCCAGCATCTCAAGGCTTTAACTATAAACCTTTATCCAGTGAGAAGCTAAATACTTACAGATATAAATACAGATATTTGAAGGTTCTAATCATAGATTAGATATCCATGGTGGGAAATAAGATATTCAGTTTCATTGATAAACGGTTGAAGTCAATAATGAGCTGTGAACAACCTTTTGGAGGGGTGTCGGTCATAACACTTGGTGATTTGTATCAGCTGCAACCTGTTTTTGATGATTGGATATTTAAAAATTTGATGAATGATTACGGACCTCTGGCTACAAATTTGGGCAGAGAATATTTTGAGGTTTTTGACCTTACTGAAATAATGAGGCAAAAAGAAGACACGGAATATGCTAGTCTTTTGAATCAACTCCGCTTGAACAAGCATACAATAGAAGATATCAAGGTGTTAAAAACAAGGATGGTACCATGCAACTACTCACACAATGAATATCCATTAACTGTTCCTCATATTTTTTTAAGAAATGACTCCGTAAACTCCCATAATGAATTACTTTTTAAGAAGTCTCCAGAATATAAAAAGTTTGTTGTGAAAGCAGAAGATACTGTAATTGGTGATGATGTATCTAAGGAAGTGAGAGATGAAATTTTAAAAAGTATACCAAAGGATTTAAACAAAACAATGGGGCTTCTAAAAAATCTGTACCTAGCAATTGGATCAAAGGCTGAATTATCGACTAATGGCGATGTCGATGATGGTTTAGCCAGTGGAGCATCCTGTTCTATTATGAGTATTTCCAAAAATAGAAGTCAAGACAGAATATCATTAGTATGGGTGTAGTTTGTTGTGGACAGAATTGGATTGCTTAGAAGAAGGGATTGTATTTTTTTTTACAACAACATACCTCCTACTTGGATCCTATTTCCCAAGTGAAATTACATTTTACAGTAGGAACATATAGAAATGGTTCTGTAATTCGAACCCAGTTTCCACTAAGACCCTCTGCAGCAAAAACAGTCAATAGATGTCAGGGAGCTACCATGGATTCAGTTGTGGTAGATTTCTCAGGTCGACGTACACCTCATGCCCATTATGTTGGCTTAAGTAGGGTTAAAACATTGAACAGACTTTACATACATAATCTCAATGAGAAAAAGATTTGCCTGAATGAAGATGTTGGTAAAGAAATGGATAGACTTGACAGAACAATGCCTATGAAAATAAAGTTGACATTTTTGAAAGATTTGTCAAAACGAACCACCATTGTATTTCAAAATGTAAGATCACTGCGAAAAAACATTGATAATATACGCGAGGACAGAAATTTTACATCTTGTTCTGTGTACATATTTGCTGAGACAAAGCTGACTAACAAAGATTCACTAGAGAGCTATGCAATCAGCAATTACCAACAATATAGATTTGACTGGAGGTTACCAGAAAAAAGATCACCATGTGGCCTTGCTGTATATACCACATTGCCAATAGATGAGAGTAAAACTCTATCTTTGAAAAGAGAACTTGGTAGAGACAAATATGTGGAAGCTGTAATACTGGAAATTCCTGAAGAGTTAGTTTCTTGTAAAAAAATTTGCATTGTCGGTATCTAATGTTCTCCTAAATGTTCATTGAAAGACATTCAGGCACTACTGAAAGATATTTTGAAACATGCCAGTAAAACATCAACTATTGTCTTGGGGGTTTTTAATATAGATCTGAAAAGAAATCCAAACCATAAGCTTTTGACAACCACAGAGGGTTTTGAACAGAGAATTTCGGAGACCACCACTGACTACTCTTCTCAACTAGATCACATCAACTTTACATTGCCAAATACTATACACGGTGTTTTTCAGAATTATTTTTCTGATCACAAGCCGATTTGGATTTGCATCTAAAACTGACTCCATAAGAATTATTTCTTCTGTTTATGTAAATAGTGTTTTACATTTGCCATGCATTGAAGGTAGAACTGTGAGGACAGCTTTTCTACTGAACACATAAAAATGAAAAGTGGATTGTGTAACATTGAAGTACTGCGATGTGTGGGTGCACTGCCTCACTGCCCAACTAAGAGTAAACATGTATTGTACAAATATAGCATCATGGGAAGTAATGAGATGTGAGAATGGCCATGCTGCCCAACAAGAATGAATGTTATACAATAGAGATAAGTAAAGACTGCTTTGGTGTCCAACAAGCATAAACCTGTTGTAAACAAGTATAAGATACATAAACGTGTGAGGATGTGTGAAGATTGCCTTGCATCCCAACAAGAATAAACTGGTATTCAAAAAGTATAACACTTGAAATATGGTGGTGTGACGATTGCCTTGCTGCATGACAACAATAAACCTACATTAAGCAAGCCTAACACTGGAAATATTTGGATGTATGATGATTGCCTTGCTGCCCAACAATAATAAACCAGTATTCAATGAATACAACTTTGGCAGAAGCATTGGGATGTGTGAGGATTGCCTCGCTGCCCAAGAATTATAAACCAGTAATCAACGGATATAACTTTGTTGGAGCATTATAATAGGTGAGGTTCACCTCACGGTGAACAATAAACCAGTATTCAATGATTATAACTTTAGTGGAAGCATTGGGATGTGTGAGGATTGCCTTGCTGCCCAACAATAACAAACCAGTGATCACTGGATATAATTTTGATGGAGCATTAGAATGTGTTAGGTTTGCCTCACGGTCCAACAATAAAGCATTGGGATGTTTGAGGATTGCCTCACTGCCAGACAATAATAAACCAGTATTCAACAATTATACTTTTGGTGGGAACATTAGAGCATTGCTGTATTTGAGATGGCCTCCCTGTCTGACAATAATAAACCAGCATTCAACAAATATAACTTTAATGGAAGCATTGGGATTGTGAGGTTGCCTTGCTGCCTAACAGTAATAAACCAATATTTTTATACTGTACCAATGACCCAGACAGAGCTGGTGCTAACTCTTAAAATATAGGGCCAAACACAAATTTTGCCCCCCAATCCCCAAAATTTGCATCTAAAACTAAAGAAAACATGTCCTGAAAGGCCCTCCACACTTCGCCCCTACTGCGCATGCGCAGTGTCAAGGACGTTCCGAAATTGGCGCCATTTATCATTCTAAGTTTGGCCCTTCATCAGTTAACATCTGACTGATCTTTGTGCTTTTAAATCTCAGTTTAAATGATGCCAGACACATAAATATTAGTGAAATGGTGATTCTAAGGAGGATAGAGAAGGAGGAGAGGAAAAGAATGTGTGACAGAATATTATCAGGGCTGTAACTTAAAATTTTTTAATGAAATTATGTTAAGTTACCTATTTTCAAGGCAGCAGCCATTTTGTTGTCATTCTGATTATTTAGTTACACTGTTTTTTCAAGTGTTTTCCTCTCTCCCTGTCCTTTAAGTTCCCCCTAGCTATTCTCCCATGCTTTTGGCATAGTTTCTGTAATTATTATTACTAAAATTTCTTGGGAGTTTTAGCTGAATAACAGAATGAATTCTGTTCTTTCCTCATGTTTACGTCTTCACCTACGGGTGGTTAGGCGTTGTGTTCTGCATCTTCCATCTGATGTTCTGCAGTTTCTTCCCTGGAAGTCTCTGTTTTGCATCAGATAGTGTATTTTTGGTAACTGATTTCGGGCCTGGGTGCCTGGAGTCTTATTTTAGTGTTTTTACACTCATTGTTTACATTTACAACAGCCCTCTGTGTGAGGGGGGATTTCTAAAAAATAATATCTTTATGTTATTTTAATCATAACTAGATACATTATTATTGTTCGTAAGTGTTGAATAAATTGTTTAAAATATTTTTAAAATTTTTGTCCACACTTAGGCTTGGGATCCATTGGGGCTCAACGTTACTTTTCAGAAACTTGGGCTGTTATGAAAAAATATTTTTTCAAAATATTTTGATTTCAATTATTTTTTCTATATTAATGGATCATATTATTATTATGTATTTTGATTGCCAGGGGTTAGTGCGAGTACCAGGACTTGTTTTCTTTTCACATTGAAAGGATATTGATCAATTGTTTTAAGAGGAAGTTCCTCTGACTTTATTATCATTCTATATGTGGTCAGTGTACTCGCATTAACTCCTGTTCTGTATCGTATGATTTCGATGACAATATGGGAAGCGTATGTCACGGTATGTTGTTGGGGATTTGGACACTCCGGTCCTTTCCCCGCAGGGTCACTCTACTTTATCAATTTCTATTTCAGACGATCAAGATTAGGGTGATGTATCTGTGATGTCTTCCAACAGTGTGCCTCCGTCGTCACAATTAATGAAGGGCTAGCGGAAAAGTGCTCATGTAATACGCCAATTGCCTAAGAGGACCCTAGTAGGTTCGACGGCCTTTGACGTCCGCTAGCTCGCCCGGTGTAGCGTCCATTCACCGAATGGTTCGGCAGCCGGGTTCGTCCGTTGCGGTCTAGAAGGAATTTTGGGGTGATGCGAGCACTATAAAATTAACTTAATGCACACCCAGTGACGGCGGATCGGAGGGAGAACGGAGGAAGCCTTTTAGTCCGGTTCATAGCTCGTTCCGGTCCATCCGGACGGCAAGCGAGAGAGGCCCCTCTCTCGTTCAACAACATCTGGCCCCAGATGTTGTGGTACAAAATGTGTCGCTAGCGGAGCAGACGTCCGTCGCTCGGGACGCTCCGTTGTATAGGCAGTCCGCTGAGACTGCTAAGGCTTCCTCTTCTCGTCAGCGCACACGACCGCACCTTGGCTGCGTGACCGCCGATATATTACCAGCTTCGCCGATCAAGGATTCTACGGCGACCAGGTCACACCATCCGGCAGCCAGGGATTCGAGACCGATGGACTCCGGACGTTCGCATAGGAAAAGTATGCGGGAGCCATCTGAGGCGGAGCTGCCCTCGGCGAAGCAGCGATAGACTGCGCCTCCGCAGGTCTCGACGCCGGACATTCTTGTGCACATAGCACAGCTTATCGCAGCATCCCAGCAGCCGACAGAAACGGTGTCCGATCGAGAATTATCCGACAGCGCTGGGTCGGTAGCCGGGGACTCGAGGCCTGCAGACTTCGGACGTTCGCATAGGAAGTGTGCGGGAGTCAACGTACACGGAGCTTCCGGCGGCAATGCATCGTAAGTCCGCTAATGCACAGGCCTCGGGAACGGACATGCTTTCCTTAATAGCACAGTTTATCGCAGCATCCCAGCATCAACTGAATCTGTCGCATATATTTTATCCGACGATGCTGGGTCGGGACGCTCCGCGGAAGCGGGTACGGACGTCCGAAAGTTTCATCCGGTCCGACGGGATACCGAAAGGGATTCGGAGGATTTCAAGCTTTCCCTTTCGGAACAACATATGCTGCGATGCCGGATAAGAAACTGATAGCGTCGGTGGACTTAGAAATTTTTTGGTTCGGTTCAGGGACATCGTCCCTCAGTTCCGACATAGTCCAATAATGTCACACAAACTTTCGAATTATTGAACGACGCTATATATATTATTATTTTATGCTTGCTATCCAAGCATTTCTGGTTTCTTGTTCGAAGAGTTATGGAGATGTCTTTCAAAAGTGTGCCTCTGTCGTCATAGTTAATGAAGAGTTAGCGGCAATAAGTGCTCATGGAATCTGTCTATCGCTTACGGAGTGACATTCGCTAGCTCACCTGGTGTAGCATACATTCATCGAATGGTTCGGCTGCCGGGTTCGTCCGTTGCGGTCTAGGAAGGAGATTTGGGTGATGCGAGCACTTTAATTACTTTAGTACTCACCCAGTGACGGCAGATTGAGGACAGATCGGAGGAAGCCAACAACATAGGGGACCGCATGTTGTGGTTCAGATATTTTACATTCGGAGCATATGTCCGTTGCTCGGGACGCTCCGTTATATTGACAGTCCGAGAGACTGTCTTTAATGCTTCCTCATCCTCACAGCAGGGCACACGACCGCACATTGGCTACGTGACCTCGAGTATCCGATCAGTTTCGGCATTCAGTGATTCCACGGCGAATAGGTCGCGCCATCCGGTAGCCAAGGGACACGAGGCCTATACACTCCGGTCGCTCGCATATTGGAAGTATGCACGGGGTAACGATCACGGAGCTTCCAGCGGCAATGCATCGTAAGACCGCTTCTCCTCAGGCCTCAGTGACAGACGTGCTATCCGAGTTAGCACAGTTGTTTCGCAGCATCCCAGCAATTGACAGTTTCTCGGTCGAATCAGGAATTATCCGACGGCGCTGGGTCGGTGCGGTCCGCGGTTGCATCAGCTACGGACGACCGAACGGTTTATAGGGTCCGACAGGATGGCGAAAGGGATTCGAAAGATTTCGAGTTTTCCCTTTAGTAGTATCGGAAGATGCCTTTCATATCTTCTGGCATTTCTTCCAGTGATTATTTTTCGGACTTCATTGCTGCGATCTTGGATAAGAGACTTATAGCGTCATTGGACTCGGATTTTTCGTTCGGTACAGGGACATTGTCACTGACTTACCGACGCAGTCCAATATTGTCATTACAACATGTGTTTTATTTTTCGACGCTATATATTTATATATATATACAAGCCTGCTACTAAGCATGATAGTTTAGTTTCTTGTCCGCGTTGCTTATTTCTGCCATTTTATCATTTTTACAAATAGTTTATTTTGGCAGAGCAGGGCATACCGAGAGTTCATATGCGTCTAGACGGTGTGATTAAAGACTGCATATATTCTTTTTCGCCGTTTATGTCTTTTCCAATTTCATTGTTGGGAACGACATTATGTATAGTAGACTTAACTTAGACGCTTTATTATACGTAATCCGCCTTACTGAGGCGTTATCAGTACGTCTTCAAGAAAAGATTTACGGGATATTATTCTCAATGTAATTTCTTTTGAGGGCAGTAGTTTGTTCACGTATAACTCCGCCCTTCAGTGGCTGATTGGAGTTGGTTAGACGTGACGCAGCCCTAGCTACATCCACACGCGTGGATAGTAAGGTTAAGAACTCTCTCAGAGTCGCTTCGTTCTCGGAGGAGCTTCTCTTCGACGGCAACTTTCCGGCAATCCATGAATTGCTCGATTTATACATTCTCTTGTCTATCTAGTGTTACAAGAGATTCAGACTGGGGCAAACATTCGGTGGTTGACTCAGAGAGTGCCGCCGCAGTTGCCGGACCCGAGTGTGGCTGTTATGACGGTGGGATATATACTGATCCCTACGGATTCGAAGTGCCAGGGTCTTTGGGTTCCGCAGTCTTTTAGCTATCAGTTTAACTTCCGCGGAATAATGTTTTTTAGGCTTGCTTTATGTCATTGCATGAACATTATTCAGAAACGCATGCCCAAATTCCTGTCCTTTAATTCGACAGTAGTGGCGTATCTCCGGAACCAGGGAGGCACTCTTTCGTTTCCGTTATTCAATTTAATGGAAAGAATCCGTCTGTTGGTTATAGTACACCAAGTTCAGTTTTGGTCCGTCATATTCCGGGTCGTCTGATTGTTTTATCGGACTCCCGTTCTCTTACGGGTCGCTTGTTGCTGTCAGAATGGACTCTCAACAAACAAGTATTCAATCAGATTTGCTATCTATGGGAGCGCCCAATGATGATTATTTATGACACAGCTTGCTAATCAATTGCAGACGCATGTGTTGGCTTGTCCAGATCTCTGAGCTAATAGTGTTAACGCTCTATTGATCTATAGGACGGAATGATAGGATACGCGTATCCTCCGGCGCTGTTGTTTTAGCAGGTATTGCTAAGATAAACAACCACAATACATTTCTGTTGATAGCATCTCTATCTTCACAGAGATCATGAGTAATTTACTCTCTTGTCTACTGTGGATCTTAACGTGAAATCTTCCTCTATGTGAGGATCTTTTTTCACTGGGTAAATCGTGTCATCTTTATCACAACCAGCAAGGTCGCAACCTTCATGTATTCCGTTGTGTGGTCCGTATTGCATTGTAAGCACTGTACTGGACGAGCTTTGGACGCGATTTCTTACTATAGGAGATCCTCTTCTTCGCTATTCTATGCGACTAAAGTGGAGGCTCTTCCGTCGTGGTGTAGGGATCATTATGTTCATATTGTTGATCCCTCCATACTACTCATTGCTATTTTTTAGTATACTTGTTTCACAAGATCTACTGCAGCCTGTTATTATTTAGGTTATAGGTTTATGTTACCTCATACCTATGCACTCTACGATAGTTTACAATTGAGTCTTTTGTCTCTTTATCTAAGTCAGTTAGTAACTTTTTGATAAATAGACTTAGAATTTTTAGATTAAATTCCTATACGGATTTTAACTTCGGTTCTTATTTAGCTAAGTAATCATTTGAGCCTCTGGAAACAGTAGTTTTCAAATTCTGACCTTTTAGACAGTAATTCTGTTGGTTTCTCTTTTACTGTAGAGTCAGTGAGTTTCATGCACTATCGATGGATGATTTTCACTTTCATAGTTTCGGAATCAATACTTCCGTTACTATTTAGGTTGGATTGTTGCATAAGAGTTAGGCTCCTATTATCCGGAACCTATTATTTTAAGGTCCTTCCGTCTTCGTATGGGCATAGGCCTTTACTCTTTCCGGGTACAGTTTATGTATTTATAAACAGATATCTGTTTATTACAAGGGCGTAAGCTTCTTCTGTCTTTGATGTCTAGTAGAAGGACGTTACGCTCCATTTTATTGTTAATGGATTCTATTAACTATCGGTACTGCTTATGGTATATCATTGACTTAGCAGTTGTGCTTAAGATTTCGGCTCATGAAGTAAGAGTTCTTCTACTTCTTGGGCTTACTTTAATAGTGTCGCTATTATAGATCTTTGAAGGCCGCTCATTGCGCTCAGCCATCCACATTCATGAATTTTATCTTAGAAATATCGAGTCAATTTCTTGAGGCCTCTTTTGTAGGTCTATTATCTACTGCTCAGAATGTCATTCTCTTAACAGTTGCTACTATAGCTAGGTAGGCTGTCTGTTTCGGCAGTGTCTCCGTTCGGCTGCCCTCTTCGCTCTGGGCTATTTGACCCAGGGCAAGAAAAAGGGGGGGGGGGAGGGTGTTCCCTTGGGTCACCTGTTTTACTATGAAAACAAGGGGATACCTCCTCCGGAGTTAGTAATTCTGAGCTGTTATTGGGATGGTTGTTTAGTGAGAAGTTTAAGTTTATAAAATTCATTCAAGTCTTAGTTTTTAAAGTATAGCTTTTGAATATTGCATATGTCAACGGACATGATTATGCAATTCTCAGACACTTTTAGGAGTATAAGAGTCTCTATTCTCTAGACTTACTTTATTATTGGCTTACTTTAAAAATTATTAGTATAAGGATTATATTGGATATTAATAGAGTACATGGATGTATGAAGCTCAATTTTGGTAGGTGTTGTATCTTTCTAATTTATCATAAATAAGAAAGATACATGTAAGGCCTATTACTTCTTTTCCCTACAGGGGATGACTCTATTTTATTTTATTGAGCGTATTCCATTTTGCTCTATGTCCTTGGCCCTCCAGCCTTTTTACTATTCAGCTATGTCTGGGTCATTGGTACAGTATAAAAATGTTAAAAAATTTATAGTAATTTATATATTTTTTATACTTACCAATGACCCAGACGGGGATGGCCCTCCCAGGAGTTGGGAACTCTTGCCTCCCCGCTGAGTACATAGCGCTTACCAGGCACTGGTTATTAGAATGATAAATGGCGCCAATTTCGGAACGTCCTTGACACTGCGCATGCGCAGTAGGGGCGAAGTGTGGAGGGCCTTTCAGGACATGTTTTCTTTAGTTTTACATGCAAATTTTGGGGATTGGGGGGCAAAATTTGTGTTTGGCCCTATATTTTAAGAGTTAGCACCAGCTATGTCTGGGTCATTGGTAAGTATAAAAAACATATAAATTACTATAAATTTTTTAACATTCAGCAAATATGACTCTAGTGAAAGCATTGGAATTGTGAGGATTGCCTCTCTGCCGAATAATAATAAACCACTATTTAATGCATATAACTTTGATGGAGCATTTCTATGTGTGAGAATTGCCTCGCTGCCTGACAAAAATAAACCAGTATTCAAATGGATATAACTTGTGTGGAAGCATCGGGATGCGTGAGGATTGCCTCGCTGTTCGACAAAAATAAATCTTCATGAAACAAGTATAACAAACAAAGTATTGGAATGTGCGAAGACTGCCTCACTGCCTAACAGGGATAAACCTGTATTCAACAAATATAACATTGCCCTGCCAATTGGGATGTGTGATGAGTGCCTCACTGTCAACAGAAATAAACCTATATTCAACAAGTGAAAAATTGGTGGGCATATTTGATGTGTGAAGACTGCCTTGCTGTCTGAAAAGAACAAACTTGTATTCAACAAGTATAATAAATTGTGAGGTATTGGGATGTGTGAATACTGCTTTGCTGCCCAAAAAGAAGAAACCTTCAGTTAACAAGTATGGCATTAGAAGAACTATGGTTTGAGAAAACTGCCTTGCTGCCCAACAAGAATAAATGGGGTACTATTCGGTTGTGTTAACATTGCTTTACGACAATAAAACTGTAGTCAACAAGTGTAACATTGGTGGAAATATTAGGATGTGTGAAAACTCTAGCTGGTCCAGAAGAATGAAATAGCATTCAACAAGTATAACACTGGGAGTATCAGGAATGTGTGAGGATTGCCTCGCTGTCAAACAAGAATTAATCTGTATTCAACAAGTATAACTTTGCAAGTATTGAAGTGTTGGGTTACGTGAATACTGCTTTGCTGTCCAAGGAGAATAAAGATGTATTCAACAAAAATAACATTTTAAATACTTGGATGTGTGAGAACTGCCTTGCTGCTCAACAAAAAAAAATATGTATTGAAGAAGTGTTATTTTGGTGTAAGGATTAGAATGTGCGTGGACCCTATCTGCCCATCAGTAATTTAGTTGTGTTCATCACATGCATCATTGACGAGATTGGTGTTTGTGAGAACTGTCACCATGAAGGGGAGTGTGCAAGCCTTACCTGAGGAAACATCCGAGTTTAAAGAGAACAGATTCCATTTGGCTACAGGTATTTCATTTTGAATACCTTTATTTCTCAACCGCATCCTGTTTTCTTACTGGTTTTATGCACTGCAAATGTTCAGTCATTAATAGTTACTTCTGCATTTCTGACTTTAATTCAACGCACTAGTGTTGGTTCATTCTGCCCTCCACAATTTCTAAAGATGCAAAGTTCGATTGGATATTATTGGGTTTTGGAAATCATTATTCATCAATTCAGTCTTTCAACGCATATATTAAAAGTTATATGAAGTTTATACTTTTGTTTTCTGAGCCTGTATAAATATTTTGTTGATTTATATCATTTTTCAACATGAATGGGCAATGATTACACGAGTTAGAGTACCTTCAGTTTGAGTGATACTATTTCTCACGAATGATGAAGGATGCAATGAACAGGGGGCTGCTAATGTGAATACTTTATGAGCTTATCAAAATGTGTTAATGTTGATGCACTTTCAGCACAAGATACCATCACAGTTTTTACATCATGCATATTTGAAGACAAAACATGAATTTGATGAAAGCATGTTTTGTCAAACAAGTCACTTTCTGCACACCGATCTTTAAATGTTGTGTGTTGTGACATATATGCATTCATATTTGGATGGCGGTGTTTTCATTGCATGTGCATTCCTTGATTGTTATTTCAGGTTACCAAAAGAGTTTTTCATATCATTTTTATCTAATTCTAATTACAGTATTTTTTTTACTAGGTATTAGGATTGTTGTGTTTTGGCACATACTTCTTTGTGGTTTTTTTCCCAAAAGATAAATTATTGGTGTACTTTATTTTGACAGATTGATTAAAAATGACGGAAAAATTTGATATACAGCAACAATTGCCTTTACTGCAGAAAACTGCAGCTGCTGTCACCTCAAATATTAAAGAATTATCAAAAACTAGAGAGACAGAACCTAAAAAACTACTGAAAAATTCACCAGCGTACAGTCAGCTATCAATCATCATAAAGCGGTGTTAAAGAGATTAAGTGCACAATTAGTGGAAAAGATAATGTCTAAACCTTTAAACAACATAAAAGACATGGAAGAGAATATCAATAAAGTTAAAACTTCTCAACGTGAACTCAATGTTCCAGGCATCTTAGAAGCATTGGATTCTGTGGAGGCTTTGGATGATTCATTTTCTTTTACTATAAAGAACATATTTAATTCGATGTTAGAAACTGCTAATGTGATGCAGGAGTTCATAACACCAAAGGATATACCAAAGCCAGAAACAAAGGCATGTTATTACTACCTGTGAACGTCTATATTTTAAACAAGTATAAGTAAGACTGAAAAAATCATCTGAACTTTGATTTATTTCTTTCTTATTTACATAATTTAAAAAATTCCTCAAGTATATCCAACAGTTGGCTGTAACTGTTAAGATTCTCCCCTTCTTATGTGTATTCCTGCTACTTTCTTCCATAAGCACCACACATGATTTAAAAATTGTTTTTTTCTTTGCTAATCATTTAAGGGCCAGGAGAATCAGTACTATGGATGGGACTTCAAATCCCTATTGGAATAGTCATCTTTATCTTCGGAATTTTTGGACCACTGCAGTATTGATCTGAAAATATTGTTGCAATGTAGTCCTTTCACATATTTTTGCATCTCTTAAGGTTAAACTGTTAGTGGAAATATTATCCAAAACTGTTGCTAATTTCACATTCTGATTTTCTGACATCAATCACTTGAAGGAATTCTTTGGAATGAATTTATGAAAGAAACTTTTCTTCTCTTTATGGTGGTTCTAGGCATTTTATCATCTTATCTATTAAGAAAAATATGAATAAAACATTCTTCTGAATTGTTCCGATGCTCACTTTTAATTCTTCAAAATTCTGCTTGATTGATAGTATTTTGGCGAATCCTTATCCAGTCGCACAGATTGCCACCAATTGCCTGCCTAATTAAAATTTTAAAAAAGCTGTGCGTATGTCATGAGATGAAAAATAATGACAAACTTAATGATAAGTTTTTTGGTCTGTTCGATTTTATAATTGCCCAAATTTTAAATTTTCACCCTATTTCCAGTGTGTCTATTTAGTTAGACAGCTTCAGCTCAATTCAAATGATTGTGCATTTGCAAATAGGACCCCTATTGAATTAGTTTCAAAGAAAAAATTACAGTAGGAATGAAAAGAATAGTTGTGGGTCCTGGTATAGCCTTGTCTGATATAAATTTGTATCTTTAACTGGTAGAGTGCTAAATTATTTTTGAAAGGTGATTTGTAATGTGAATATTTTTTTTCACAAGGATACCATATTATGAGCAAAAGGAGCCCCAGTACAGTAAGACTTCATTCATAAACAATTGTTTCTTATAATTTATTGGAGAGTGCTCCTTGGCACTCTCCAATAAATTGTAATAAACAATGTGCTTAAACATTTTTTATGTTTCAACTAGCTAAACAAATGAGGTAATGAATACAGTGTGAAGCCACTATAGTGGCTTTCAGCACTTTTCAATAGAACCCTGATAGTGGCTTCTAGCACTCAACCAGTTAAATGAGAAGATTTTTTCCCACATTACTAGAAATTTCATATGTGTAACCATTTTATAGCCCAAGAACATTAGGTTTCACTAGGGAAAAAAATCGGAGAAAGCTGATTTTTTCAGGGAATGTCGAGTACATGTCACTGAACGATTAGACAAAAGTCCCCTAAAATCCCAGTTGAGCTTTTTTTTTCTACAGCCTTTTTTCGAAAACGCGTTTGAAAAAAATTAAAAAAAATTGCACGAACTTTGTAACCTCGAATTGATCCAACTGTATTTTTTGTTTAAGCGTATTTCGAGCTACATAATGTCTAATATACATTTACCTAGAGGAAAATGTGCATTCTGTGACAATTTCTGCGAAAAATTATTGAAAATTCACAAAAAAGTATCGGATTTACGCAAAAAATGACGATTTTCCTAACGGATTTGCCCAAAGGGTCGTAGTACAGAACGGGATGTTAGTTGGACAGACGATAAAAAATCCACCACCATTTGAAGACTTTTATCATTGCTTACAAAATAGACATTATGGAAGACCCCCTCTGCTTCTGGCCGAGTTCCCCTTTTGGCATAAAATTCGTCAGCATGAGAACTCAACTATTTTCGGGCTTGGGACCGAACAGACACGTCTGTGTCTGGCAGCATTAGATCAATAAATAATATTTACAGAATGTACAAAAATCGATAAATAATATTTACAGAATGTACAAATCAATCAACATGGATTAAGTTACATTGACTATTATCAACGCTATATGCAGAAATGACATGACCTATATACATATTATTCATCGAACTCAGAAATTTCCGACAGGACAGTGTTTCTGTGGTTGTTACAAGAATCCGAACTGCAATTACACAAACCTGAGCAAGAGAGTCCTGCCTTCTTACTCCCATACCTTTTTGTACAAGCACTCATGCAACCACAACTGATCAGATTCGGTAGGTTATCGGGGGCACATGGCTTTGTGGCTGCAGTCGGTACAAGAAGTCCATTGTCTAGCGACCACCCCCAATCCGTCGGAGGAAGCGAAGTGCCCAGCCATTGTTGGACCTGGAGATAACATCTGTAGACATGTTGTTGTGCAGCATCGCTGCTTGGTGGGAGTGAGGCTAGGTCGATGGGTTTATTCAGTTTAGATTTTGCTACATAACGCTTGTAAGTGATATATCTATATTGGTCGAGAGAGGAAACAGTTTTACTCCCGTATAAGATCAGGAGAAGTTGTTCCCCGGCAGCGGCTACTGCACTTGGTGTACTGTCATCCGCCAAAATTGTGTTGACATACTGTTGTGAGTCGCTAGTAACATCGGAGACAATTGTACTGAATACTTTCTTCTTACCAACTCGAAAGAGTGCAGAAGTAGTGTCACAACCACTTATGGAGTGTGCTACAAGGAGGTTGCTTCTATGGTCACCCATTTTGGTTGCTATTTCACTAACTGAAACTAGTAAGTTTGGGGTAATGGAATACATCATGTGAATATTACATCCCGGTTGACCTCGAGAGGTAAAAATGACTAACAAGTCTGTGTCTGTTCCCACAACGACAACATTGTTGTCATCTTGAGCGATGTCAAGTGCAGTTTTGGCTATCAGTACGTCAGCATCAGCCTCGGCCTGCTTGGACTGAATATTGATAGCAGATAGCTCCTGCATTAGAAGATCGATCAGTTGGGTTTTGTTCTTACAACTGCCCTCAATAAAAATCCGCCATCTACAACAAACAGAGAATGTTCTGGGATTTTAGTTTGCTCGGAACCGTATGTTTTGAGGATCTTACCGAGCGTGCTTTTCTGTGTCTTCCTCATTCCAGCAGAATCAAACAATGCTGGTGGTTTCGGGGCGAGTTCATATTTGAGATACTCTTCCATCTCTGCTTGTGACTGAATAACACATGTGATGCGGTTGAACAGAATTGTGGGGTCAATCACTACCTTACTTCCACGGACTTTGATGCTATTTGCCATCGATGCGAAAGACTTCACAGTGTCAACACGTCGTAGTTTGATGCTGTTGAACTTTTTGCTTACAACATTCGATACGCAACATTCACCAATTTTGCGAACTTGGTCACAGTTCACATTTTCGTCGGCCACAAGCCCGGTCGCTATAGAGACTAATTGTAGTGGATCTCTATTCTGAAAGGGGGAATGCACTCTGAGCCAGTTCAATAATTTGGTGATATCATTGGCATCAGTCAATTGTGAACTTTGACGGAGATCCCGATGTTGTTCGCCATGACCAGTGTGAACATGAACAAATTTTTCGAGAGCTTTACATATCGGAAGGCAAAGAGGTAGTCCATGTACCCATTTTGCAACAGTGCTATCGGTTATTCCCCTGCCATGTGTGAGACCACCAGGGAGCTTGAACATTCTCATTAAACACTGCTCTATGGTCTGATCAGAATATATCCCGTCCCAGAATTTATCTGAGCGCCTTATGGTAAAGTAACCTTTCTCAGTGAACAACTTCAAATCATCCTGTTGCATTATTTCTGTTAGCTCATTCATCTGCTGCAAATAGAGATGAGAACTTTTTGCGTATGCAAAATGACCACCTGCGTGAAATACTGGAATCATATTGCGAACACAATATGTGTGGAGTTCCCAGTCGCCTGTGCGCTCTGCTCTCAAGAACAACTGGAGAAGTCCTATTTGCTCGTAGTATTGTACCCAAAGCTTTCCTGTGCGTCCTACGGACGCATTCTGGAGCAGTTCGTGTAATTTTGACAGTAGATGGTTGACACTTTCTTGATTGACAGCGTTGTACAGTCACCTCTGGCAAGACCACAGAATATTTCATTGACTTCTGTGCAGTCTATGTTATCTAGTGTTCGGCTTTCTTCAAACACAAGTTTTGTAATGGCAATTTGTGTTAGCAAATGGGCACAAACTGCTCTTGAATATGCATGACCACTGATCAAATGATGGATTGACCCTATGGCCCTGCGAATCGGGAAATTTATGTTCGAATCGAATCTCGAATCGAATTGGGACTGATGTCGACATCGAATTGAATCTCGAATCGAATCGGGATAAACTCGAGAAATAACTATAACTGGCATTATCTTGTGCAGAAATGTCCGGAAACCACTGCGAGAAGAGAGAGTTGACGTAACTTGACAACTTGGCGTTGTTTTAATTTTCTTTCTCGTTGAATGGCCATTCAGATGTTCACTTGGCCCGACAATAAATTCAAGACATAAATATGGACAGAAATTAAGGTGTTACTGCCCAGAAACATTTGAGAAAAAACGCTAAATTGAAACATGAGAATTAAAAGCACAAATGTAATACAAGTGGCACATTAATTCCCATGGGTTGAAGTCGGCTACAGCTGCTAACTTCACGTACGTTAGCCTGGCTAAATACGTGTACATCTTATTGGAACCCCATTACTGTAATGTTTGGTTGTTTTTGTATT
This sequence comes from Pictodentalium vernedei, assembly GCA_031216915.1. Taxonomy (NCBI): domain Eukaryota; kingdom Metazoa; phylum Mollusca; class Scaphopoda; order Dentaliida; family Dentaliidae; genus Pictodentalium; species Pictodentalium vernedei. The sequence goes on from CM062290.1 coordinate 291,066,800, forward strand.
ATCAGGATTCGGGTCTTGTAGAAACTCAGTATTCATCAAAAGCAGCTAAGGCGTTAAACTGCGTTAGTTTCTGCATTATCTAACTCGAATATTGTCGCAGTGCTCATTCACACAAATTGCCTTTACTTCATTCCAACTTCCAAGTACCAACGCCGAACAATGCAAAGAAACTAGAGATTTTCCTCCCACAGTTTTCTAACATAATAATGGAAGCGCTCCAGGCGACATGCCCCCATTATTGTGTTAGAAGATTCTGGGACTGGGAGTGGGGCTTAGGCCCATAGCTGGATATTTCGGTTGTATAGATGGGGCGTGAACAGTCTACAAGTTAAAACAGCTCCAATTTGCAAAAGTCACAAAACGAACGTTTAATTTCCCATTCAAAAAACTCAAAATGTACATTATCGAACACTGATTCATTTTCCTCGATGCTTCGTTTGACTAATGAATCGGCAAACTATTCGAGATCGATATACGAATACCAAAGCGATGTCGACATCGAATCGAATACTCGAAGCTTCGCAGGGCCCTAATTGACCCACCAGCATAAACAGTCCCCCAAAGTTCATCCAAGCCGCTACCAGCCATGATCGAACCAATTGCCCCTAAATATGATGAAAGTCGTTCAAGGCTATTTTGCATCAAATTAAAGAGCGTTGTCTGTACAATACAAATTTGTTTATGAGTACACATCAAGGGCGTGCACACATTACATGCCAATGCATCTTGAGTGTAGGCGAACACCACATTATGTGATTTAATCGAATATGGAAATTGAAACAATGATGCTATAATACGGTATTTGAATGAGAAAAGTCGATGCCGTTTGAATTTGAGTTTAGGGGGTATGGTTAATATTTCACACGTTTCACCAGTTCATTATGGAATAAATGACTATTGTTATATATCATTATAAAGCCACTGCTTTTCTGCAATTTTTGATATATAATTTAACTCCCAAAGTAGTCGTAGATTTGATTTAATGGACGTTGTGTACCGTTGTGTATGAAAACAATAAATTTTTTTTCGTAATTTTGAACATTTTCGTGAATATTTCACCATTGAGTGTGAGGATTGGTACAAAGTTGGCATTTTCTGTTGGGGATATGTATTCTCAATATAATTCAGCACGATATTTATGATTCTCACCCTACTAAGGAGAATAAGAATGAGAAATATGGAGCTGGGTCGAATTTTTAAAAAAAAAAATTTTTTCATCAAAAAAACGCTATAACTAAAAAAGCTCAACTCGGATTCGCGGGGACTTTTCACACTTTATCCGCAATGTGTGTCCCGGAAACATATAAAAAAATCAGCTTTCTCCGATTTTTTTCCTTACTTTCTCATTTTTATGTCTAATGTGCCTGGACTATTAGGATAATATATATTCCATTTCAGGAAGACACAAATACTACTGGTGATTCTGGTATTTCCCAAGAACTTTACAGTTCAGATGTAGAGATTTCAAAACTGGATGAGCAATAATGTTTAGTGTTTGCCAGCTGTTTTCATTCTCATTTTCTTTAATTTATCTCAATGTTCAACTTTTGTGTTATAAAAATGTTGAATAATATGCATAAAATTAATTTGAATAAAATTTTTTTTAGATGCCATTCTTCCTTCAAAGAGTACTATACAGCATCATGCAAGTAATTATTCTCTTTCAAACAGTTTAAAACCAGTTGCTGCAGAATTTGAAAATTTCACTTCACTTTAGCTTCTTCCTCTCACAATTTTGTGGAAAAAGCTGATGGAAACTATTATTTACACATGAAATTTGAAACTTGATATGTTTTGAATCATTTCAGTGGTTGCACTGGTGGTGGAAATTATTATTTAACATAACAAATGTTCTTCAGATTTCTATTGAATATTTTCATGTTCTGATGACCTAAATGGTGGAGAATTTATACATCAACATGAAATATATTGCACTTAAATATATTCTTGATGGATTTTTGGTGTGATCATCACTGGTGAACTGATTTCTGCCAAAATATTTCAACAGAGAAAGCTATGTTTAATCAGACACACAACTTCACTGTCTCTTGTTCATTTGAGATACACACGTTCAATGTTTGTTTCATTTCGTTAACTGTTATGTTTTAAAAATGTTCTCACGATGTAACAAAGCAAATTGTGTGACTTTCATTGAATACATTGTTTTCTTTTAACCCTATTGTAAATGAATGTCTATTTTTCAGCACATTTTGTAAAAAATAAATTTATGAAAGCCTTTCCTAATTCTTATTTATGATTTAATATCTGGCCTCACGATTCATATTCTTAATCATAAACATTTCTAAAAGAAAAAAATGCTTTTATATCCAATGATTCTATGTTGAATTGATATATAATAAATGCAGAAATATAGACTTTCCAAAGCCATCACATAAACCAAATTAATCATTTGATGCCTAGTTAATAATTTATATTAACTAAATATTAGGCATGTTACATTGGAACGACATTATCAAGTGTGAATGTAGGTGAGCGTTGGGATGTAACATCCCTCTTGTTATAAATTATCTCAAGAGTTTCAGGTATCAGAAAAATGACATATTTGACTTGAGTCTGTTGCAAAATTAGCCCCCCCCCCCCCAAATACCTGTGTTTAGTGTAACCCCACAGACTAAAAAATTATACCAACCATAAAGATTTTATCAAGTGAAAGTCGCTCATATAGGTCACTGTAACCCAAATTTCCAACTTCACCTATGATTTTTATGCTGGCTTTGGAGTTCAAGTTTACAAAATTACAAATAGAAACAGATAGAAATAAATGTATTTGTCATTATAAATGTTGAACAAGTTCCAATTCTGCAAAGGAAATTGCATTTGATAAACAGATGAACTTGTAACACATGATGCGTAAGAAATAATTCTGTAACCTATTTTCGCGGTAACTGCCACGCTCAAATGCAATACCAATTACTGCAGCTGTTCTGAAAAAGGTGTATCGTGACTCTGAAGTTTGAAAACAAGGTTAACTTTAGGTTGTTTCTCTCTTTTTCTAAGAATTAAAGACCTGATTAGAATTTTTCAACATTGAAGTTGAAAACGCGACAATGGCTTTTCTGTAATTGTTTCGGTTCTGGTTTTGGTTTCATCAAAACTGAATTTTTGGTTAACTGCCCAACTCTATCAAATATGTCTGCTTCTACTCGATCAGACTGCCACTTCGGACGATCTTTTCTTTCAAGGTTGGCCACAACGATTCTCACCGATTGTGAGACATCAACACCTTCACGCCTGTCTTTTATCAGATCCTGTCTCAGAAAGAGAGGTTTTTCATGACGAGCAATGTAGTGTATTTCTGCACCATGAAGATTCTCTACTAGTTTAGCATATAATGCAAAGTGGCAGTTGTTCACATGCTGGTGTATCAGTAAAAGTATTGATTTTAGGAGTCCTTCTGTAGCTCAACTGGCTGACTTCTTAGCTTGCCTGAGCGAAACTCAAGGGGAGCTTTACTAATCACTTTCTGTCTGTCGTCCGTCGGGCATAAACTTTACATTATTAACTTCTCCTCCCAAATTGCTCAACCAAATTGAACCAAATCTGGTGTGCATATTCCATATCATATGTCAATTCTAGTTGTTCAGATGTCACGTCCACAGGGGACACCACAAGGAGCATAACTCTGATAGCACCCATAAAATACAAAAAAATCTTCTTCAGATCCAATGGTTGGAATCTTTTTGTATTTGGTATACAACATCTCGGGGGGGGAGAGGGGGGGGGGGGGGCAGATTCAAGTTTGTTCAAATCGAGTTCCTGGGTTAATATTTGGTTTGGGCTCCCTATGGGAGGAATCTGCAATCTGAGGAATTATCTTTAAAAATCTTCCTCAGATCCACCATTCAGAATCCTCTCATATTTGGTTTTCATCATCTCTGGATGGGGGGGGGGGGGGGGGGGGGGAGGGGGGGGGAGAGGGGGCAGGTAAAAGACATGTTAACTCTACTGGAACGCCCGGGAAAATCACAGAATTTCAGTGTAGTTCCCAGCCTCCCGGACGGGAATCAGTTTTGGACCAAAAATCCCGGAAAACAACAGTCAAATATTTTATTCCTGTTGTAACTTATGAAAAACGTTCGGAGTCAAATCACATGCATTTCAAACTCGGGTAAAAACTCACGAAGCAGTAAAATATGGATTTAAGTTAAATATATTTAAGAAAAGGGTATTTTATGATATATATTTCAACTGTGTTCATGTTTATTTCTGTACAATGTGTGAGTGTCGAACTCGAAATGAAAATAGGTGACTTACTTTCAAAAAATTGAAAACTCCACCTTCATTTAAATGCAGTTTTTGGAAATTAAAATATATGAAAGGGAATTCAAGAATATATATTTATTCTTTCATAGAATAGCTTTAATTCTCATCCCTTTTCCAAAATCAAAACGTAAACAACAACTATTTAGCACAGTTTAAAAGTATGTTAAAGTCGCTTAGGATGCCAAAAAATATTGACTGCATATTTAAACACAATATTATTTTCTAACACTACATTTATTCTGTTGTGCTGACTACAGAACTCTTAACTGTTGGCCATCTGTACCCAGAAAATTTCGAATGGAATTAAAAAAAAATGCTTCAATGATGAAAAGAAAAGTTTTGTGTAGGGCACAAACGTCCCACATGCATGAAGTTTGATAAAGACACTTTCCAAGTACTAATGTTCTTGATGTAACTGAACATTAGGACATCTTTTCCTGTTAACATTTCCAGACTTGGGAAATTATCCGCTAGTCTAGACTTTGATAAGAGCAAACCACAGCTGGAGGTGCTCTGTGGGACAGTGTGGGTGGGTGGTGGTGGTGGTGGGGGGGGGGGGGGGGGGCTCATGAAGAAGAGGATCCTGGGGGGGGGGGGGGGAATCAACAGTTATTTTATGATTTTTTAACATAGCATAAATGCATCAGCATAGTTGACAACTAGTTCTGGATATAACCTGGTATTAATAATGGTCTATGAGCAGAAAATTCACAAGTTTTTTTCATTTATTTTGTCCCCACTTGAACTGTTCACTGAAATCCATCCCATGTCCCTGAAAATCACTCTCAGGTTCCCTGAAAAATTATTCTGGAGGTTAACATGTTTGAGGGGGCGGGTGGGGGGGGCAGATTCAAGTTTGTTCAAATCGAGTTCCTTGGAGCCCGAATTTTAACTTAGTGCAATATGAGAAAATTTCTTTAAAAATCTTCTTCTGATCCACCAGTCAGAATTCTTTAACATTTGGTATACATCATCTCTAGGGCAGTCAGATTCCAGTTTGTTCAAACCGGGTCCCTGTGTTGAAAATTTTGCATCTGGTTCGAACTTAGAAATTTTGGACCAAAATTCAAAGAAAATTTGTTTTCTCAATTTTTTATGCATTTTATTCAATTATGAGATTGACTTGGAAATTTTGGACCAAAATTTAGATTTTGGGTTTTTTTTTTCTGCATTTTGTTAAATTTTGAGATGAAAAAAAAAAATTTAGCCTGAAAATTTTTGGTCCAGTTTGGACCAAAATTCAGAATTTTTTATGCATTTTGTTCAATTTTAAGATGAAAAAAAAGAAGAAAATTTTAGCCTCAAAATTTTGGATCCGGTTCTTTTCTAAATCAAGTTCCAAGATGAATTAGAGTGCTTTTATGCAAAATGTTTTTACCCTATGTCCTCCCCTCCCTTCCTTTTTGGGGTGGGGGAAGGGCAGTTAGATGTAACAAAATATATTTTGAAAGATTTAGAGTGATTTTATGCACCCCCTCCAAAAAAAAAAAAAAATACCCCTATGACCACCAACCCCACTTCCCACACTGGGGGTCAATTAAGCAGAGGAAAAGAAATAGCTGCAAAATGCATTTTGAAGGAATTAGAGTGAATATATGTAAAAAATAAAGGACCCCTATAATAATTTCTTGACTTAATTCCTCTGAAGTGTTGATGAGCCATGATTAGCTGAATGTGATCCAAAATACTTCTTTGTACAACTTGTTTAAGAATTCTTCAGATCCACCAATCAGAATCCTTTCATATTTGGTGTACAACATCTCTAGGTGGGTCAGATTCAAGTTTGTTCAAATCGGGTCCCTTGGTTAATATTTTGGCTCACTATTGGGGCCCAGAGTTTAACTCAGTGTAATGTGAAGACATTTCTTTAAAAACCTTCTTCAGATCCACCAGTCAGAATTCTTTCATATTTGGTATATTACCTCTCAAGGGGCATCAGATTCAAGTTTGTTCAATTTGAGCCCCTTGCTTAATATTTGGGCTCCCTATAGTTGGTGGGGTGGCAGGGGGGAGCATGTTAGGCTCTCGTTTGTTCAAATCCATTCCTTAGTAGTTTTCCATAAAATTTCATGACTTCATTCCTTTGTAGTGTTGATGAACCATATCTAACTGAATGTGACCCCCAAATACTTCTTTGAACCACTTTGGCAGGTGAGTAATTAATGCCCCATGGGGCCTCGTGTTGGTTTATCTCTTTGACACAAAGGGTCTTCAGCCTTTTACTGTTAAGGTGTATCGTTGCATGCTGTCAGAGACATTCTTGTTCACCAGAAATTTTTCAGTTGTCTCTGATCCTTTTTGGGGAAATCTCATGAAATATTTTACCTTGAGAAAAGCCAGAGTTCTCAGAATTAAGTCTAAATGGAATTTATCTTAGGTTCTTTATTGCTTTTGAAGGCTCCTTTTGAACCTCTGTCTCTGGTTGACAATAAATTTCACATATTCAAGACTCCTTTCTTGATGTCCTTTGCATCAGCTAAAAGAGTTAGTGAGCTTCATGCTCTGTCAGTAGACCCTCATTTTTATATGCGCGTCATTTGACGGATGTATTATGTTATGGCGTTGTCTGTCTGTCTGTCTATAAACAATGTTTGTGTCGCCTACTCCTCCAAAAGTTTAAATGCTACATTGTTCAAACTTTGCACACATGTTGATCAGTAATTGCCGTTGTGCATGTGACAAGTACGGGTAACTCCATTTTGTATTTCCAGAGTTATGCCCTCTTTTAGTACTTAAAACATTACAGTATTGTGTCGCCTACTCCTTCAACATTTTACATGCTATATTGTTCAAATTTTGCACACTTGGTGGTCACCAATTGCCGTTGTGCATGTGACAAGAGCAGGTACCTCCATTTTGTATTTCCAGAGTTATGCCCATTTTTGTACTTAAACATTACAGTATTGTGTCGCCTTCCCCTTCAACATTTTACATGCTATATTGTTCAAAATTTGCACGCATGTTAATCACCAATTGCTGTTGCACATGTGACAAGAGCAAGTAACTCTCTTTTGTATTTCCAGAGTTATGCCCCCTTTTACTACTTAAAACAGTACAGTATTGTTTCGCCTATGCCTTCAACATTTTACATGCTATATTGTTCAGACTTTGCACACATGGTGATCACCAATTGCCATTGCACATGTGACAAGGGCAGATAACTCAATTTTGTATTTCCAGAGTTATGCCCCTTTTAGTACTTAAAACATTACAGTATTGTGTCGCCTTCTCCTTCAACATTTTATATGCTATATTGTTCAAACTTTGCACACCTGTTGATCACCAATTGCCATTGTGCTTGTGACACGAGCAAGTAACTCTGTTTTGTATTTCCAGAGTTATGCCCCCTTTTAATACTTGAAACATTACACTATTGTGCTGCCTACTCCTTCAACATATTACATGCTGCATTGTTCAAACATTGCACACATGTTGATCAGGAATTGCCGTAGTGCATGTGACAAGAGCAGGTAACTCTGTTTTGTATTTCCAGAGTTACGCCCCCTATTAGTACTTAAAACATTGCAGTATTGTGTCGCTACTCCTTCAACATTTTACATGCAATATTGTTCAAACTTTGCACACATGGTGATCACCAGTTGCATTGTGATAAGAGCAGGTAACTCCATGCATGTGACAAGAGCAGGTAACTCTGTTTTGCATTTCCAGAGTTATGCCCCCTTTTAGTACTTAAAACATTACAGTATTGTGTCGACTACTCCTTCAACATTTTACATGCTATATTGTTCAAACTTTGCACACATTGTGACCACCAATTGCCATTGTGCATGTGACAAGAGCAGGTAACTCGATTTTGTATTTCCAGAGTTATGCCCCTTTTAGTACTTGAAACCTTACACTATTGTGTCACCTACTCCAACATTTACTTGCTTTATTGTTCAAACTTTGCACCCATGTTGATCATCAATTGCCGTTGTATATGTGACAGGAGGAGATAACACCATTTCATCCTTAAATGACGAGAATCCTCTCCGTTTATAGGTATTATGATCCTCAAAATGTCCTTTTCCTTGGCGCCTCCTATCGTCAGTCATTATCAATGAAGTTACCCTGTCAATGAATGGACGCTACCATTGTATATGGCAAGGAGAGTCTTCTACAGCAGCCTTGTTTTTATTTTGTGGAAGACCTCAGATCGATTAATATGAAAATGTGAAAACAGGTGAATTACCCTCTACCCCAGACAGGGCAGAGGAATGGGCAATGATTGGAGGGAGGTGGAGGGACAGACATAGTCGAGTCCACAAAAATTTCAAACTTTATCCCAGAGAAACATGTGCATGTTCCAATTTTGACGGGCATATGTTGCCCTGCTAGGCGGTGCTCTTGTTATCATAGTGTTGACAAATCCATTACTCTTACTATGAATGGAGCATTTCTAGCTTAGAATCAGGTTCCATGTACTTCTCCTATTGCTATTGGAGCTTTACCTCGTCCTGATCATTCTAACAATAGACCTTTATTATTTGGATTTTCCTTTGAAAAAGGAAAATACATTTGTTATTCTTCGGAATTCTTATTTGGTTTTTCCTTTGAAAAAGGAAAATACATTTGTTATTCTTCGGAATTCTTATTTTTATTTTATTTTTTTTCCAACAGTTTTATAATCACTAAATCTCGGAAATGATCTTTACGATTTTTTTTAAACTTGGGGAATGTGTAGAGCGTCCCAAAGTATACGCTTGTGTCGCTAAACCGTTTTGGGCTACAATCTCCTATGACCCTCTTTTGGAGCCGAAAGGTCCTCCAAAATGGCCAAAAAATCCCCCCAAAGAATTCTATTTTTTGTGTGATTTGTATCAGTCATTAGCCCTAAAAACACCTCCAAAAATTTTTCCTCCCAAAACATTTCGGTTCGGACTCCACGACCAAAAAACGAAAAATCGGTCTTCGGACCGGTACTACGACCCGATTATACATTACTACCAGAGTGGGTTAAAAGCGGTGGTAATTGAAAATGTGTAGCCCATATATAGGTAAAAAGATACCCCGTAGTTTGGAAGCCCAATTGTGTTGCATTTGGCTTCGGGCGGTCGCCAAAGGTACACTCTCGGCCTCTCAACGATCCGTACATCCTCTTTTCGGCATGAGAATACTCAGCGTTCTGGACTTGTATAAGGCTTCTGTGATTGAAATAGCAACATTCACGGTCTCTTTAAACCTTTCCCCACCCCATGGGAATAGGGTTTTATTCCACTTGGCTTCTGATGACTGGAGAACTACCACTCCGGTTCGGACTTGGAAAATTTTGAACAAAAATCGCAATTTTGAGACCAAAAATAAATTTTTTTCCCTGGAAATTTTTGGGTCCGGTTTGGACTTTTTTTGATCAAAAACCAAACTTTTTTCTTTCGATCGCCACTTTGACCTGACAAAACTGTACTACGAAATGGGTTAAAGTGGCTGCTTTTCAGAATTTGGATGTTGAGCCTCTTCCTCCACCCAAAAAACTATCCGACTTGTCAAAGCCTTCTGTTTCAAAAACGCACTGTCATTTACTTAACGTGATTAGAAGCCTGTGCACTGTTCAACAGCGTAATGACAGAATTTGTGTCTTTCACATTGCGACATGCTGGCACTCGGATCTAAATATATGCATTTATGACAGAGAACACTTGTTGATACCGATTATATATCGAATAATGATCTTTACTTGGTGTAAAACTAGCAGTGGGATATGATAATAACTCTCTGTTTTGTGATTATTTGAAATCAAAATTTGCAGTAAAACCCGCAGTGCGAGATTTAGAAATGTCACACACCATTGTTAACCACTTACTAAACACAAAGCCATGACAAGCCTCAAATGAGGCATTAGGAGGCTCAAGAATTGTTCTCAGAGCCTATTATTTAAAAAAATCGGGAAGGGGGGACCCGCTCCAATACCTCCCTCACCTCAGGGCTGTGCACTTTGGGTATGCCTGATATATTACGGACTTTGGGTCCAAGGTGGAATTAGTCTTAGGTATACAGATCCCCCCTCCCCCCCCCCCACACTCACACACACACACACACACACACACACACACACACACACACACCCATGTCAAATTTTTAAATACTGCTGACTTCGTTCCTGGGAAGTTGCCTTCTGGTACCCGCGTTTCAATTTCGGGCTTTCACCATAAGAGCTCACGGCACAGATAAATAACTGAGAATTATTCATCTACCCGAAGACCCTGTGACATACATGTAGATAAAAAGCAACAGGAAGGGTTGGGGCAATATGACCAATGCCTAGTGGAATTCCTCTAAAGTGATATATGATTGGTTAATCTTGACTTTAGGCCCGTACTTGTTGTGGTCTTACAAATCGAATCCGTCAGGTTTATTGAAGTTGGAAGTTGAAGCTGAAATTATTAAGAAATGACATAAACTAACACTCCTGATAATGATTTATCAGCTTCCACCCGAACCAACCCCTGACCCTCCCCCACCCTCCCTCCCACTTACGTGCTCATTTTTGATTTCTGAATTCTAGATATTTCATGTGCAATCGTGAGGGACCACGACATCACTGCCAATCATGTAGTGTCTCTGCCTCCATGCATAAAAATCAGATGCAAAAGCGTTTGCAAATCTTTGAAAGTAATGTTCATTGAAACACTTATGGTAGCAGTTGTTTTGGTCTTCTGAATGGGAATTTCAATTGACTTGGATTTACTGCCAAATGTCGTCCACTCATTGACATTTAATGAGGTCGACATAGTAATAATGCACAGTTTGGAATGGCTATGGTTGTTCCAATGTATGGAGCCTTGGCGGCCTGTACAGAATTTCATTACATGCGACACCTCTGGGAGCTGGCATACTGCATACATTGCTGCTGTTTTGATTCAGTAGCGTAGCCACGGAATTAAGGAGGGGGGGGGGGAGGCCGCTAAATGTTTACCCCCCCCCCCCCAAAAAAAAAAAAAAAAATTGGCCCAATGCAATTTTACACAACTTAGAGCCCCCACAAATGCTCTCCAATATAGGGCAGGACATGCTACAACTGCTCAGATTGAATCTTAAGAGTACTGAACTTTGCAAAATATTCTCGGGGAGGCTTTGTCCTTACTTGGAGTCTAGGATCCTCTGGCCATTACCCCCTCTGCAAATTTCTCTGTCCTATCCCCAAAACCCGACAACAACCTTCCAAATATCATGGTAGTGATCACACTTTTCTCCTGAACAATAGTTGCCGGACAAACGAGAAGACCCCAGTGATTTACATCAAACATGGTTTCTGTAAAAATAATCATGCCATTATATCGTCTACCGTCAATGTGTTAATAAGCTCATCAAAAGTCTGTTTTTCTGCGTTCTTCTCAATTTTGAGATGAAAAGTCCCGGGAACTGAAAATAGGAGGAAAATCCTGTGTATTGTGCGGGAACAATCACTTCATCTAGTTGAATACCTATTATTATAAGTTATTGATTATTATTATGTCCAGATTTCATCATTTCCTTATATTCTCTTTTCCCAAGACATGCTGAAATCTTTCTATGCATCATATAGTTCCCTTAGTAGTTCCCTTAGTATGCTTCTATGGCCTATATATATATATATTTTACAGTTACTCAATATACATTATACACCTCCCATCCTATTGTTCAGTTGGCACTTTGTATTACTTTGGTAAGTTGAGAAAAAATAAAGTTTTTCTACCGAAATTTATTTTTTTAAATTCTCACCAAAGTAATATAAAAGTATTGTCCTCCCGGGGGGTCAGCCAAGCGAGTGACTAGGGCGAAGAAGGTGCCTTGTCATTCCTCAAGTCGCCTTGGCTTACATTGGGGGCGAAATTCAAGCCCCCCCCCCCCCCCCCCCCCTCCAAAAAAAAAAACTTCCTTGGGAGACATGGCAGTTTTATGCAATTTCTTTTGTTTTATTCCCCCTCCCCCCCCCCCCCAAAAAAAAAAAAACCTTCTGCATTCGTAACAAAGTAAACAAACCTTCTGTTAAAATCCATCACTCAGCTCTGAAAATAGCCTAAACTAACTCAATTTTATATTTCTGAAAAAGAGTTGTAATGGCGTAGTCTTATCGAACAGTTCGCCCCAACTGATTGCAGTCAGCACAAAATGGCTATTTAAAAACAAAGTGCCAGCAAAAACAACGAATCACACAAGACACGCATCGTCAATTAGAATTTATTAAAATTAACCACCGTTTCAAAAAACAAATAAAAAATGTGTAGGAGACAGTTCATCCATAAAAGTAAAAATTGCTTATAGTTAAATTCGTTTCATGAAGAAATTGCTCTATTAAAAGCTTTTGGCCAAAGGCCTACATCAGTTTTGCTAGCTTCAGAAAATACTACATACTCAGTTGAATGCAAATTTCACAATGTGAAGATTACTGGTGTATGAAATTGGAAATGCGGAAGGGGACAGGATTTAACACACAGAACAACAAAATTAATTCTCTGACGCCAGAATTACGTAAAGGGTGATTCAACGTCAAACGTCCTTTCTCTGCCTTCATTGTGAAATTTGCATTCAACCGAGTATATAGTATTTTCTGAAGCAAGAAAAACTGATGAAGGACTTTGTCCACAAACTTTTAATAGAGCAATTTCTTCAGTTAATACTTTGGTCTATTTATCTGGACTTTATGGAACAGATAAATTCTTTCCATTGAAAAATTGGTTCCATTGAAATTTGCACTGCAAATTGGATTGAATTTGAAAGTTTGAGTTTGAAATTGAAAACTTGTATTGGAAGGGAGTTAAATGTGATAAGGCTACGATAGAAATCTCACATATTGGGATGGATAAGAATGGCAGGCCTTCATGGCACCAATCGCACAAGTCAGTGTAAGATGGTCGGCAGAAATTGTCATTTTTCTGCACAGTGTTTTGGTATTATTACCCAGCACAGAAGGAAAGAAAGATAACTGAAATATTTTGTCATTTACCTTAGAAATAAATTAACTCAAATTGTTAATAACTCTTAATTAATGAAGGATATTGAAAACTTTTTTTAACTATGCTTTTCAATTCAATTAGGGCATTCAGAAACCATGAGTGACCCAGATTCTTATGTGAACTCGAAATTTAATTAAATACTTTAAATATTTTTTTTTAAAAGAATATACCTTCTATTATAGAAAAGAACACTCTCACAATAGGTAATACTAAATTTCAAATCTTTGTATTACTTTGGTAAATATTTTGAAAAGTCATTTTTGGTAGAAAAATTGAATTTTCGTCCCTGCGTTTGATTGGCTGACAATGATTTTCTGTTGTTATTTACTGTTTTCGCAGGCAAAATCTTTTCAGAGTATCCCCTTGCCCCTTGATATGCAGACACACATGTATCATGTAATGAATTGAATTGTGCACTTGAAATCGCCCAGAAATCCTCTACTTGTGACACACTGAAAAGACTTACTTCATGCTAATCATCAACATGAATGTGCTCTTTAATTGATATAAACATCAAACTATTTCCCAGGCGCTTCCAATATGTGAGGTAATCACTTTACATGGTGATTTTCTTCAAAAATTTTCCAAATGCCGAGGACTCAAGCTGATCCGACAGCAAGCGCACCTCTCTTCAAACAAAAATGAGCAGAATACAGTACACCTCCGATTTTCAAATACAAAAGACTGTAAATAAATAAATAGATCCACAAGATTGTTCAAATTAAGTCCGTGGTCAGTACTGTAAACTGCATGGTAACTTGCTACCAAAATACTGTTGTCCGTAGTTTTATCAGGAAAATAACTGTTTGCTGCTATAAATTAACTGTGCAGATAAGAAACAAATTTTTGGTGGAGTTTTTTCAAATTCTCAACCTATAGTTTGAAGAAGTTGGTGTGTGGGTGAGCAGATGGGTGGATAGGTGGGTGTCAGATTTCTTGTTAGCATGATAAATCAATGGATTTGGTCAGTATTTGGTATGTGAGACTTTCATAACATTTTTTGAACGAGTTTGAAAACTGGTGTAGTTTGGCCATACTGAGCAGAGGAATGGCCCATAATTAGTTAAATTTTTCCTGTTTTCAGCTCATTAGCAAAATAACTTAAATCTTAACAATGTCTTGCATGAGTTATAAAACTGATGCGGTTTGGCAGTACTGCATGGAGTTATGGCCCTTAATGAATTTTTGCATTTTAAGGTCGTAAGTGCAGTAACTTCAGCAAATACCAACGGATTTGATTTTTTAAAAATGAAAAGCCTTACAGGTCGCATCGCATCGGCGTTGCATAATCCTTGTTTTATTATTATTTCAGGTTTAGTAGAAGATGTTTCAGGAAGTTTCTCTCCAGTGATTATTTTATCAGCCTCTTTCATGTCACTTGGAGGCATTGTGTTGTTCCTCTATCCATTTGTAAAAAAGATTCAGAAAAATAGAGAAAACAGACAAGAAAACGGAAAAAGTGTCAAAGTGGTTCTTTGAAGTCGAAATTGTCAGCATGGTTCGTTACTGTTCTTTGAAGTGTAACATAAACAGGCCTTTAATCCTTTACCTAACACTGAAAGCAGGCGACACCTGCAAACAAAATTCTTGAATAACTAAATATTTTCATTTTTTGCCTCAGAAACATAGTTTATGACCCCTCATTGGAACGATCTCATTGAGCTCGTTCCAATGAGGAGTCATAAGCTATGGTTTTGAAACAAAAAATAAAAAAAATAATGAAAATTGATTGGTGATTTTTGTAAATAGCACTGGCTGGTTTTGGCTGTTACATTGGGTAAAGGGTTAAAAATTGAAAATTTGCTAGACCAGAAAAAAGTATTTAGCCCCCAAAAAGTTCCTTAACCATTTTTGTTTGCCTAACTAGTTGAGTGCTAGAATCCACTATAATGGCTCTATTGAAAAGTGCTGAATGTCACTTCAGTGTCTTTACACTTTATGCATTAGTTGATGTTTGCCAAGCAGGAGAACAGAAAATATTTTATATGAAAATGTTTTGTTACAGTTTATTGGAGATTGCCAACAGGTAGGGCTGGGTAGGTTATCATTTTTTGGTTTCGGTTTATTTTTTTTAACAAGAAAACAAGACTGTCGGGTTTCAACAAATTTCCCAGAATTGGTAAGTTTATGACCTCTCAGTCACATTGCACATGCCAAAGGCTAAAATGTCAGGCAAAGGTAAATGTAGTGCCATTTATGCTTACTTTGAGAGGATTGACAACAAATCCCCCAATTGTACAAGTGTGCAAAAAATGGTAGTAGCAAATTTCAGGAATACTTGCAATCTTAAATAACATCTTCAGAGCCACCATCAGAAGGATTATGAATATGAATACTGAACAAGGCACAACCTCAGGCTCGCTCTTATTCGACCAAATATTACCTGATAATATATGGTGTAAATGTAATATAAATTATATTTATCCCAAATCATCTGTATATGGAGAGTAGTAAATTTGTTTGGATGTGAACATAAAATTTATTGGGTTTTGAAACCTTGAACTTCACATGGGAAAAATGACGGGTAATTATGTTTATTCATTATATTAATTAGCCGACTTCTCTCATGTTCTGTGAAAGTGTCACAGAGTGCTACATGCTCAGAAATAATGCTGTGCATCGAAATGAAGCTGAACTATTGCTGTCATGTCTCGTCCATTGGCCTTCGTACGTATGTTTGACCACAATTTCACTTGGCACACAGCACAGGGCACATTTATGATTGAATTGCTTTGAAACTTGGTATGCTTATTTGGGGTGACCTCTAGATGGGAAATATCGATTTTCTTCCATTTCCTTAAAAAAATGTTGCCATTGGGCAACGATCTTTGAATTTAGTTTAGTTAGACATCTATATATATTCCTTTGACACACCCAACAGGGCACATTTATGATCAGATCACTTTGAAACTTGGTATGCTTGTTTGGGGTGACCTGTAGATGGGAACTATGGATTTTCTTCCATTTGCATCAAAAAATGTTGCTGTTGGCAACGACCTTTCATGAACTTAGTGCAGTTATGCATCAGCATTTCCCTTTGGCACATCCTGCAGGACACATTTATGATCAGATCGCTTTGAAACTTGGTAAGCTTGTTTGAGGTTACCTGTAGATGGGAGCTATCAATTTTCTTCCATATCCATCAAAAAACATTGCCGTTGGCATCTCCTTTGAATTTAGTTAAGTTAGACATCAGTATTTCCCTTTGGCTCACCTTTCAGGGCACATTTGTGATCAGATCACTTTTAAACATGGTGTGCTTGTTTGGAGTGACCTCTAGATGGGAGGTATCCATTTTCTTCTATTTCTGTCAAAAAATGCCGTTGGCAACGACTTTTGAACTTAGTTTAGTTAGCAATCAATATATTCATTTGGCCTGCCCTACAAGGCACATTTATGATTGGATCCCTTTGAAACTTGGTATACTTGTTTGGGGTGATCTCTAGATGGGAGCCTTTTGATTTTCTCCATCAAAAAACGTTGCCATTGGCAACAACCTTTGAACTTAGTTTAGTTGGGCATCAGTATTTCTTTATGGCACACCCTACGGGCTACCTTTATGATTGGATCACTTTGAAACCTGGTATGCTTGTTTGGGGTGGCCTCTAGATGGGAGCTATTGATTTTTTTACATTTCAATCACAAAAGGTTTGCCTTTGGCAATGACTGTTGATGAATTTAGTGAAGTTATGCGTCAAAAATTCCCTTTGGACCTCCATGTGGGGCACTTTTATGAATCGATTGCTTTGAAACTTGGTTCACGTTCACCCCGAAAAACGTTACTGTAGCAGTGGCCTTTGAACTTGATGCATTTGTGCATCAACATATTCATTTTGCACCCTCTGTGGGCAAATTTATGAATAGATTGCTTTGAAACTTATGTATGCCTTTTGGGGGGGGGGGGGGGGGGGACCTCTAGAAGAGAACTATTGGTTTTCTTTCATGCCCATCAAAAACATTGTTGTTAGCATCAACCTTTGAACTTAGTGCATTTGTGCAGCAACTTACAGGGCATATTTATGAATTTCCATCAAAAAACATTTAAAAAGTTGAACATTGCCACTAGCAATGGCCTTCAAACTTAGTACATTAGGGCATTAGCATCTTCCTTTGGCACGCCTCAGAGGGCTCATTCATTATCAGGTTGTTTTGAAACTTGGTATGCTTATTCAGGGTGCCCAAGATAGGAGCTATTGATTTTCTTTTCACTTCCATCAAAAACTGTTGCTGTTAGCAATTACCTTTAAATTTAGTGCATTTCTGCAAAATCATTCTTCTTTGACATGGCCTACAGGGCACATTTATCACAGGATTGTTTTTTAACTTGGTATGCTCATTAGACGAGCCCTCTAGATAAGCGCTATCGATTAGCATTCATTTCTGTGAGAAAAATTACCGTTTACAATGACCTTTAAACTTACTGCATTTGTGTATCAACATTCTCATTTGTGTATCAACATTCTTCCTTTAGCCAACCCTACAGTTTACATTTAAAATGCATGGATTGCTCTGACATTGTGCACACAGAATGCTGTTATGTTGAAGTTTCACCAAATAACATTGGAACCAATGATCTTCAATTTTGCCGTTTCACTTATATCTTACAAAGTTCAAGTTTGTCAAGTTGAGGTACAATGTCATTGACACCTTCATTTAAACTTATCGTGGTTTGTTTGTATACTATTTGAACTTTCTGTAAGGAATTGCACAGCATTACCTCTCAGGTATAAATTGTCAATGCTGTTTTTCATACTTGTTCTTCACTACTATATCAAACTTTGTTGCAGTTTCTGAGAAAATGTAACGTGAAAAGCTGTTAATGTTTTTCACCTTCTCTTTCCACAAATTTATTTCTGAAGAATCTTATTTGCATGGGATTGCTCCAAAGACACGCAGTCAAACTGTTTCAGTCTTAAAGGGATTGAGTTGTCTGTTTTGGGTGAAAGATGATCCATAAACTTTACCCTGCACATTCCTCTAAAACATCTCACCATTTGTAAATATTTTACCAACCATCACTTTGGTCAAATCATTCCAAGAAAGTTTACTGTCTTTTATTGCAGCTGAAACGGTGTCGGGATTTATCCTATAGCCATCTGTAGCTAGAAAGTGTGATTTTCTTTCCACTTCAGTTTTAATTGTCTCCTCATTCAATGAAGACGGGTGATCACACAAATAAGTTATCCAAAAGTTCCCATTTGTAATTTTGTATTTTTCTTAGCTGCATGTAGTTACTGGAGCTTTGACATTTGTTTTTTCTTCAAACTATCGACTTCCTTTTGCAAATTTTCAGTTTGCGATCTTTGCTGTACAATTTTCAAAGCTTGAAGCTGAACCACAGTTATCACTCTGTGTAACTTTCCATTAATAGAATTCACAGAATCAGTATTCCTTTCTATTCTGTCAACTTGCTCAGCTAAGAATGTAGTGGTAAATGTAGTCAAATCATTATCTTTGAAAATAGGCCTTTCCAAATTGTCTATATTCTACATGGCTGGAGTTTGACCACACGGTTCTATATGCACTACAAGTCAGAAGTAGTTGTAGTAACAATCACAGAATAATCAGGAATTGAAATGCGGTTTAAACATTCAAACATGCATTGATCATTTTCAGTGGTTACTCTGTGGGAAAATAGTTAAGCAGTTTGTTTCTAGTCCCTCTTAAAAACTATGATGAACATGGTTGTACATGATGATAAACAGTCATACAAATGAAAAACAAGTATGCCCGGTGCTGTACTTAAGCTGAATAACAGCAAGCTAACTGATGGAAATTAGCCTGAAAAGCAAAAGATTGGGCCTATATTGGTACTCATTATCGACAATACATAGATGGTGGAAAGTCTGTTAAAAAATTAGTTTGATATATTATATCTGTTACTTGCTGGCTGTAAGCAACAACCCCTGCCCCGAAAAAATTACTAAGGTAAGATGAAAAAATCATCTGTAGACCTGTAGTTACTCAAAATGAGTCTCGCCAACCTACAACTGTTGATACCACCCCAAACCCCTTCACATTTCCCTAAAGCTGGACCATGTGGCCTCAAACGTGTATATTTCATCTTGCTCTTGCATCGCAATCATTTCACCATAATTCTGAGAGCAAGTTTTGAACTCTGTAAAATATGATCTCAGAATTATTGCATCAAAACATGCAATTCCTCTGCCTTTTCACACTTTATGTGAAGTGTCATGTACCACTGAATAAAGGTGTAAACATCAGTCTGTTAGGACTGGACAGTTTTGAAATTTACGTTTTGGTTTGGTTTCGGTTTTTCAAAATATTTTGTAGAAATCCACATTTTCAAGGGTATTGTACACATAAAATGTGTCTGTATTTGTGATCCAAGTCATGAGGCTTCTGCAACTTGTTGAGTCACCAGGGTAATCATGAATATTCATCTGACAAATCAACCGATAAAATTTGCGAATGTAAGGGTATGTGGCTCGATGAGCACTTTCAAATTAGGGCTGTCGCGATTATTCGATTCGTCGACTAACCGTCGAATATTGAAGTAGTCGACATTTTTTATTTTTAGTCGATCATCGTTCATTTTCAAGGTGGTACACGTCTACTACACGTCGGGGCTAAATTACATTGTTTTGTGAGGTGAATGATCAATGAAGGTGAATAACTTTAAATATCTAACCATAGTTAACATTCATATCCGGAAGACTGTACGACTGTCACTGACTGTGTAAGAAAGAACACTCACAGTTACTCGAGAAGAATAGATTCTTCTGAATTTCTCCAGTCTTGTACACACGAATGCACCCATTGGAAAACCCAAAGCGCGGAAGTGACAAAATTATGACGAATGTCAGAATGTCAGATCACTTCTCAAAGTTCGGAACTTCAGACTAAGATCCAATTTTAACAACTGACGAGGGAATGCATAGATCTCAATGTTCAAAATTTCGAGAAACTTATTGCAGAAAGGAAACATATGCAGGAACGTTCTTTGGTAAATTCATCGGCTTCAATCTAGTTCAAACTTGGACCCGCAGTCAGTAATATTATTTTTGGGGTTGGTACGTACTACAGGATGTACCAACCCCCAAAATTATATTACGGACTGTGGGTCCAAGATTGGACTACATGTAGCTTCAGTCGGGACCGATTTGTTGTTCCCACAACCCCACTTCGTCTGAACACACTGGTGCCATTGTCATTTTCAGAGTTTTATGAACAGAAGAATGATTTGCTAAAAAATCATGGGAAGCGACTATTAATCGACTAACCATCGATTACTGGTCACGATTAGTCGATTACAAAAAATGATAGTCGCGACAGCCCTATTTCAAATTTGAATCTGCTGCCTCCATTTCAAATTTGAAAGTGCTCACGCAGCATCGGTACTAACCACTTTTCTCAGCTAATGGACATATTTCATGCAGTAGTTTGTTTGCATGTGCATGGATGGAACAAGCCACTTGACAACAGCAGTAGAGAAAGAGTTAAGTTGAAGTGATGGGGTGTTTTAATGAAAACAAGTGGTATTTTGCCATTGGAATGTTCACCATAACTTTCATTGCCTAAAACAAAATAGAAAACTGTTAACACACAACAGCCTTAGCTGATGTTTTTCAGGTGTTTCATAGATGCCATTGGTGAAATATAAAAAAACAAAACAATCAAAGATAGAGGGTTCCTTTCAACTGTACCATACCCGAGTTGTGTTCTGTATTTATACCACGATTCACAGAAATCATCCTTCATTTTTGTATTGTGTATTTATACCACATATTCACAAAAAAATCCTTCATTCAGCTTACAGTCACAAAAGTAGACAGAATATTGGATTGTGACCGGGTCAAGATCTGGACAAATTTATCTTTCCAGTTTTCACTCTATAACACTATACAGTACGTGGAGAGTGGATTGTAACTAAATCACCCGCGGAGTGGAGTTATCACCCAATGTATCACTTTTAAATTCTGTACATATAGACAAAAAACACAAGCAATGTTTCAGCCAACTCCACCTCCTGGTTTAACCTGGAGGTCCTTTGGCTGGAACTTTGCTTGTGTTTGTCATGCTTTGCAACAAACTTGCTAGTATTTCTTGGGTGAAATCTCCCCTCTGCAGGTGATTTGGTGATAATACACTCTCCATGTACTGTACATGTAGAAGCCTCCCCATCAGAAAAGAAACACTGATTATGAGAATATTGCGATATCATGAATGAATCAAGAATAACAAACGAAAACAGCATCTCAGTTTGTTTTTTTTTTTCAGACTTGATTTTGTGGTATTTTATTAATGAAATTTCAACTCTGATGTGTGAGTTTTTCAATTTCATATTATTTTTAGCTCAACTTTGACGAAGCCAAATTTGAGCTTTTGTTATGGTTTGTCATCTGTCTGTCCGTACGTCACCAATTGGATACGGCTCGGGCTAGAGGCCGTATTTATGAACCGATCTTTACGAAACTTCTTGGGTACCTTTATTATGACTGTGGGACGAGAACGAGTGTTTTGGGTGGGGTCCGAAATTCAAGATGGCTGCCAGCCGCCATTTTGTACTGACGATGCAGAAATCTGTTTTTTGTACAGAACTTCCATATGAAAGCTCTGATTTGAATAATTTTTTGTATGAATGTTTAGTACCATGGGATACATCACATATCATACGGGTTTTTTTCTCGTGCTTAAATTATGCAAATTAGACTAACTTTGATTTATTTAGTGTTACTTTTACTGTCAGTGCAAATGCCAATATGGCTCGGGCTAGAGGCCGCATTTATGAACCGATCTTTACGAAACTTCTTGGGTACCTTTGTTATCACCGTGGGAAGAGAACGAGTGTTTTTGGGTCCAGTCCGAAATTCAAGATGACCGCTGGCAGCCATTTTGTTCAAAATTAGAGGCAATCAGATTTTTGCGCAGAACTTCCACATGAAAGCTCTGATTTGAATAATTTTTTGTAGGAATGTTTAGTACCATGGGATATATCACATATAATACGGGTATTTTTCTCATGCAGAAATTATGCAAATTAGATGAACTTTGATTTTTTTAGTGCTCCTTACACACAGTAAGTACACATGTCAATACGGCTTGGGCTAGAGGCTGTATTTATCAACCGATCTTCACGAAACATCTTGGATACCTCTGTTATCACCTTGGGATGAGAACGAGTGTTTCTGAGTGTGGTCCGAAATTCAAGATGGCTGCCAGTGGCCATTTTGTACCGAAATTAGCTCTAATCAGTTTTTTATACACAACTTCTATACGGCTCAGGCTAGAGGCCATTTTTATGAACCGATCTTTACAAAACTTCTTAGGTACCTTTGTTATCACCGTGGGATGAGAACGAGTGTTTTGGGGTGTGGTCCGAAATTCAAGATGGCCACCAGCAGCCAGTTTATACCAAAATTAGTGCAATCAGTCTTTTGTACAGAACTTCTGTATGAAAGTTCTGATTTGAATAAATTTTTGTATGAATGTTTAGTAACATGGAATACATCACATATAGTACGGGTTTTTTCTCGTGCAGAAATTATGCAAATTAGATGAATTTTGATTTATTTAGTGCTACTTATACACTGTAAGTGCACATGTCAATACAGATCGGGCTAGAGGCTGTATTTATCAACCGATCTTCACAAAACTTCTTGGGTACCTTTGTTATCACCTTGGGATGAGAACGTGTGTTTCTGAGTGCGGTCCAAAATTCAAGATGGCTGCCAGTGGCCATTTTGTACCGAAATTAGGTCAAATCAGTTTTTTGTCACAACTTCTTTACAGCTCGTATTTATGAACTGATCTTTACAAAACTTCTTGGGTACCTTGTTTTCACCTTGGGACAGGAATGAGTGTGTTTTGGGGTGGCTTTGTTATCACTGTGCTATGAGAAAAAATATTTTCGGGTTCAGTCAGACCCACTCTGGGACTCGAAGATTTCTTTTCTAGTTTAGTATCTGACTGTCACCCACCTTTACAATACTTTACCTATACATTTGTTACAGGCTATGGCCAGTATTTATGAACAGACCGTTACAATACTTTATATGTACCTTTGTTATCAGGTCATTACCTAGATGTTTGTCATTGCTGTGTTACATACTATACATGTACATGTCTTGACAAGTTGAGCTACAGTGTCATTGACACTTTCATTTATGGAATATTTCACTATGCTAGTTTTTCATGGTTTGATGGAGAAAAATATAACTTTTGTGATCAAACCTAGTATGCGGCTCGGCGCTTCAGTAGCCGGTAGTTTGCTCGTGCTTCAGGGGAATATTTTAACTGGCAAAGTACTGTTACTGCCATGGATCTACACTCTAAATTTACTTAGGTTCAAACCTAACTCAAATCAACTTAAATGATTTGGGTTAATTTTTATACCACCTGCAGTGAGTTGTGTGGGGCATTCTGGAATCACCTTGTCCATCCATTTGTCTGGATGACCGTCTATCTGTCCATCCATCCATCCATCCATAGACATAATTTTGTGCAGAGATTTTCTCAAGACGTTTAGTGCCCAATCTGCTCAAAGCTTGGTTTGAATGTTCACCACAATGTTAACCTGTGCACCTCTGATTATAGTTCAGGTTGGATTATTTTTTCCAGAATTTTCCTTTTCAACTTGAAAAAGCTGGCCCAGAATTTTGTCCAGAGATTTCCTCAAATGTTTATGGGTCGATTCCTTTGAAATTTGGTATAGATGTTTACTACCGTGGGAACCTGTGCACCAGCGATTATAGTTTTGATCAAACTTTTTTTGCCAGAGTTATGCCCCTTTTCATCTTAGAATGTCTGAATTTTGTCAGATGTTTATGGGTCAGTGTTCCTTTGAAACTTGTTTTGGATGCCTAGAATTTTGTCAGGAGATTTTCTCGGACATTTATGGGTCGATTTCTTTGAAACTTAATATGGATGTTCACTACCATGGGAACTGTGCACCTGCAGTTATAGTTTCGATCAGACTTTTTCCCCAGAGTTATGTCCCTTTTTGTCGTAGAATGCCTGAATTTTGTCAGGAGATTTTCTCAGAAGTTTATGGGTTGATTTGTTTGAAACTTGGTGTGGATGTTCACTTCCATGGTAACCTGTGCACGTGCGATTATAGTTTTGATTGGACCTTTTTTGCTATAGTTGTGCCCCTTTTCATCTTAGAATTCCTGAATTTGGCCAGAGATTTTCTCAAATGTTTATGGACAGATTCCTTTGAAACTTGGTATGTATGTTCACTACCATGGGAACCTGTGATTGTAGTTATACCCCCCCCCCCCCCTAACAAATTGAGGGGGGGGGGGGGTATACTGGAATCACCTTGTCCATTCATCCTGCGCAGACATAATTTTGTCCGGAGATTTTCTCAGACGTATATGGACCATTGTCATCGAAATTTGGTATGAATATTCACCACCATGGGAACCTGTTCACCTGCGATTATAGTTCCAGTCGGACTATCTTTGCCAGAGTTATTTCCCTTTTTTATGTCTTAGAATGCTAGAATTTTGTCTGGAGATTTTCTCAGATGTTTATGAGTCGATTCCTTTGAAACTTGGTATGGGTATTCACTACCATGGGAACCTGTGTGATTATAGCTTTGATCAGATTTGTTTTGCGAGACTTACGACCCTTTTCGTCTTATAATGCCGGAATTTTGTCCAGAGATTTTCTCGGATGTTTATTGTTCTATTCCATTGAAACCTGGCGAGGATGTTCATTATCATGGCAACCTGTGCACCAGTGATTATTGTTTCGATCGGACTTTTTTGCCAGAGTTATGCCCCTTTTCATCTTAAAATAACTAATTTTGTCTGGAGATTTTCTCTGACATTTATGCGTTGGTTTCTTTTAAACTTGGTATGGATGTTCATCACCATGGAAACCTGCAAACCAGCGATTATAGTTTTGATCAGAATTTTTTTACCAGATTTATGACCCTTTTCGTCTTAGAATGCTTGAATGTTGTCCGGAGATTTTCTCAGATGTTTATTGTTTGAGTCCATTGAAACTTGGTATGGATGTTCACTACCAGGGTAACCTGTGCACCAGCAATATGAATGTCCACTATCATAGGAACCTGTACACCAGTGATTATAATGTTGATCAGACTTATTTTTACCAGAGTTATGCCCCTTTTTGTGTGTTACAATGCCTGAATTTTGTCTGGAGATTTTTAGCTCACCTGACTGAAAGTCAGGGTGAGCATTTCTGATCAGTTTTTGTCTGTCATCCGCCGTCTGTCGTCCGTCGTTCCCAAGCCACTGGCTGTAGTTCAGTGAAAATTCACATGAGTAGCGGTTATATAGGGGCATTTGGGTTTTTCTTCAAATTGAGTTTCTGCTTATATTGAGGATGGGGGTTGGGCCAAAATGCACAAAATTTTTTAAAATCTTCTTCTCATGAACCAGCCGTAGCAGAGACTTGATATTTGGTATGCAGCTTCCATTTGAGGTGTAGACTCAAGTTTGTTCAAGAGAAGTTTGACGGGCAATATTTGCCTTGGTTCTGAGAGGAGCAATAATTTTTACCCCGCCCAGAATTTCTATATTTTTATACTGTACCAATGACCCAGACTTAGTTGGTGCTAACTCCTTAAATTCTAGGGCCAAACACAAATTTTGCCCCCAAATCCCCCAAATTTGCATCAGAATCCGAAATTTCAATGCCGTATATGGTCCTGCATGCTTTCTATCCACTGCGCATGTGCAGTGTCAAGGAGGTCTCAAAATTGGCGCAAATGTCATTCTTTGTTTGACCCTAAAATCAGTAACATGATATTTGTGCATGTAAATCTCAGTTTAAATGATGCCAGACATATAATTATGAAAGAAATGGTGGATCTAAGGATGAAATAAAGGATGAGAGGAAGAAAGAAGAAACTGTGGCAGAATGGTGTTCAGGGCTCTAACTTACAATTTTTTACGAAATTATTTCATGTTCCCTAATTTCGGGACATGAGCCTTATGTTGTCATTCTGGCTATGAACTTACCATTGTTTGTTCAGTGTTTCCTCTCTCCCTTTCCTTAATACCCCCCTTGCTATTCTCCCATGCTTTTGGCATAATTTTGGAATTTTTTTTTACTAAAATTTCTTAGGAGTTTTAACTTGGTAACAGAATGATTATTTTGTTTTTTCCCCATGTTTACGTCCTCACCCTTGGGTGATTAGGCATTGTGATCTGCATCTACCATCCGATGTACTGCAGTTTCTTCTCTGGAAGCCTCTGTTTTACATCGGATAGTGTTTAAATTGGTGACTGATTTTGGGCCATGGTTACAGTGCCTGGAGTCATGTTTCCGGTTTTTGTACATTTTTGTTTATGTTGACAACGGTTACTTCTGATAGTGATTACTTGTCTTCTATTAGTTCTGCTCATAGCCAGATGCATTAATATTGTCCGTTGTGTTGCATTAATTTTTAAAAATGTTTTAAAATATTTTGTCCACACTTAGGCTTTTTGGGGATCCATTTGGGCTCATTGTTCCCATTGGGAACTTGGGCTCTTCTGAAAATTTTTCCAAAAATTTTTTTTTTTAAATTATTTTTTCGAAATGTTGTAATGGATTATATTATATTATGTATCTTTGTTTCAAGGGTTAGTGCGAGTACTATGACTGTTTATATTTTTTCATGATGAAAGAATATTGTTCAAATTGTAATGCGAGGAAATCTTCCTCGGATTCTCATGTTCATTGTGTTTCTTGTAGTCAATGTACTCGCTCTAATTCTTGCTCAGTGTGTGCCAATTGGAATGACAACATTGGAGACGTGTGTCACGGTATATTGTTAGCGGTGAGGGGTCCATGCTGGTCCTCTCTCCGCAAGGTCACTCTAGTTTATCAGTCTCTTTTTCAGAACAAGAACAGGGTGATGTTTCTGTGATGTTTTCAACAAGTGTGTCTCCGTCGTTGCAGTCTTACGAAGAGCTAGCGGCAAAAGTGCTCATGAATACAATTGCCTAAGAGGTCCCTAGTAGGATTGATGGCATTGTTGTCTGCTAGCTCGCCTGGTGTAGTGACCATTCATCGAATGGCTCAGCAGCCGGGTTCGTGTGTTGCGGTCCAGGGAAGCAGTTTGGGTGATGCGAGCACTATAAACACTGAATGTGCACCCCCAGCGACGACGGATCCAAGGATTGTACGAAGGGAGCCTGTCAGTCCGGTAGGTAGCTCGTCCAGGTCTATCCGGACCGCGAGCGAGAGAGGCCCCTCTCTCTTACAACAACATCTGTGCCGCGATGTTGTTGTATGTTCATTCGTTAGAGCATACGTCCACTCCTCCTGTTCGGGACGCTCCGCCGCATAGACAGTCTGACGCGGCTGGTCTTATTGGCTTCCTCATCCTCACGTCAGCACACACGACCGCACCTTGGCTATGTGACCACAGATATCCAGCCTGCTTTGCCGACCAGGGAATCCATGTCGACCAGGCCACGCCATCCGCTAGCCAAGGACACGAGGCCTTTCTAGTTGGGACGTTCGCATATTATATAAATGCAGGAATGAACGTCCTTGGAGCTTCCAGCGGCTAATTACGTAAGACCGCGGCTTCACAAGCCTCCGTGACGGACTTGCTATTGCAGATAGCTCAATTCATCGCAGCATCCCAGCAGCTATCAGAAACTTTTTCAGTAAAGAACTATCTGAGCAAGCTGGGTCGGTTCGCTCCCCTGCAGAGTCAGTAGGGACGACCAAGATTATTATGTGGTCCAGGCGGATGGTAAAAGGGAATCAGCACTGCTGAAATTTTCCCTTTCTGAACAACTGAAGAAGTTGTTTCACTGGACAAAAATGCTGCGTTACCTGATAAGAAACTGAAAGCGTCACTGGACACAGGCTATTTTTATACTGTACCAATGACCCAGACATAGCTGGTGCTAACTCTTAAAATATAGGGCCAAACACAAATTTTGCCCCCCAATCCCCAAAATTTGCATCTAAAACCAAAGAAAACATGTCCTGAATGGCCCTCCACACTTCACCTCTACTGCGCATGCACAGTGTCAAGGACGTTCCGAAATTGGCGCCATTAATCATTCTAAGCCTTCATCAGTTAACATCTGACTGATCTTTGTGCTTGTAAATCTCAGTTTAAATGATGCCAGACACATAAATATTAGTGAAATGGTGATTCTAAGGAGGATAGAGAAGGAGGAGAGGAAAAATGTGTGACAGAATATTATCAGGGCTGTAACTTAAAATTTTTTAATGAAATTATGTTAAGTTACCTATTTTCGAGGCAGCAGCCATTTTGTTGTCATTCTGGTTATTTAGTTACACTGATTTTTCAGTGTTTTCCTCTCTCCCTTTCCTTTAAGTCCCCCCTTGCTATTCTCCCATGCTTTTGGCATAGTTTCTGTAATTATTGTTACTAAATTTTCTTGGGAGTTTTAGCTGAATAACAGAATGAATTCTGTTCTTTTCCCCATGTTTACGTCTTCATGTACGGGTGGTTAGGCATTGTGTTCTGCATCTACCATCTGATGTTCTGCAGTTTCTTCCCTGGAAGTCTCTGTTTTGCATCAGATAGTGTATTTTTGGTAACTGATTCCGGGCCTGGGTGCCTGGAGTCTTATTTTAGTGTTTTTACATTCATTGTTTACATTTACAACAGCCCTCTGTGTGAGGGGGGGATTTCTTGAAAATAATATCTTGATGTTATTTTAATCATAACTAGATATTATTATTATGTATTTTGATTGCCAGGGGTTGGTGCGAGTACCAGTACTTGTTTTCTTTTCACGTTGAAAGGATTTTGATCAATTGTAATAAGAGGAAGTCTTCCTCTGACTTTTATAATCATTCTATATGTGGTCAGTGTACTCGCATTAACTCCTGTTCTGTATCGTATGATTTCGATGACAACATGGGACGCGTATGTCACGGTATGTTAGTGGGGAATTGGACACTCCGGTCCTTTCCCCGCAGGGTCACTCTACTTTATCAATTTCTATTTCAGACGATCAAGATTAGGGTGATGTATCTGTGATGTCTTCCAACAGTGTGCCTCCGTCGTCACAATTAATGAAGGGCTAGCGGAAAAGTGCTCATGTAAATACGCCAATTGCCTAAGAGGACCCTAGTAGGTTCGACGGCCTTTGACGTCCGCTAGCTCACCCGGTGTAGCGTCCATTCATCGAATGGTTCGGCAGCCGGGTTCGTCCGTTGCGGTCTAGAAGGAGTTTTGGGGTGATGCGAGCACTATAAATCAACCAAATGCACACCCAGTGACGGCGGATTAGAGGGAGAACGGAGGAAGCCTTTTAGTCCGGTTCATAGCTCGTTCTGGTCCATCCGGACGGCGAGCGAGAGAGGCCCCTCTCTCGTACAACAACATCTGGCCCCAGATGTTGTGGTACAAAATGTTTCGCATTCGGAGCATACGTCCGTCGCTCGGGACGCTCCGACATATAGTCAGTCCAGAGTAGACTGTATATAAGGCTTCCTCATTCTCATGGTAGCGCAAACGACCGCTCTTGGCTTCGTGACCTCGGATATCCAGTCAGCTTCGCCAGTCAGAGAATCATCAGCGACCAGGTCACACCATCCGGTAGCCAGGGACACGAGGCCCGCAGACTCCGGACGTTCACATAGGAAAGTGTGCGGGAGTCAACGTACACAGAGCTTCCGGCGGCAATGCATCGTAAGACCGCTACTGCACAGGCCTCGGGAACGGACGTGCTTTCCTAAATAGCACAGCTTATCGCAGCATCCCAGCATCAACTGAATCTGTCGCATATTTTTTATCCGACGATGCTGGGTCGGGACGCTCCGCGGAAGCAGGTACGGACGTCCGAAAATTTCATCCGGTCCGACGGGATACCGAAAGGGATTTGGAGGATTTCGAGCTTTCCCTTTCGGAACAACATATGCTGTTGTGTATGTCATCTGACTTGATCTTCTACAGCTTCTTTGGTCGGACCAGAATGCTGCGATGCTGGATAAGAAACTGATAGCGTCGGTGGACTTAGAAATTTTTGGTTCGGTTCAGGGACATCGTCCCTCAGTTCCGACATAGTCCAATAATGTCACACAAACTTTCGAATTATTGAACGACGCTGTATATATTATTATTATATGCTTGCTATAACCAAGCATTTCTGGTTTCTTGTTCGCAAAGTTACGGAGATGTCTTTCAAAAGTGTGCCTCTGTTGTCATAGTTAATGAAGAGCTAGCAGCAATAAGTGCTCATGGAATATGTCTATCGCCTAAGAGATCCCTTGTAGGATCGACGGAGTGACATTCGCTAGCTCACCCGGTGTAGCGTACATTCATCGAATGGTTCGGCTGCCGGGTTCGTCCGTTGCGGTCTAGGAAGGAGATTTGGGTGATGCGAGCACTATAATTACTTTAGTACTCACCCAGTGACGGCGGATTGAGGACAGATCGGAGGAAGCCTGTTAGTCCGGTTCCTGGCTTGTCCAGGTCCGTCCGGGCTGTGAGCGAGAGAGGTCCCTCTTTCGTCCAACAACATAGGGGACCGCATGTTGTGGTTCAGATATTTTACATTCGGAGCATATGTCTGTCGGTCGGGTCGCTCCGTTATATTGACAGTCCGAGAGACTGTCGATAATGCTTCCTCATCCTCACAGCAGGGCACACGACCGCACATTGGCTACGTGACCTCGAGTATCCGATCAGTTTCGTCATTCAGTGATTCCACGACGAATAGGTCACGCCATCTGGTAGCCAAGGGACACAAGGCCTATACACTCCGTTCGCTCGCATATTGGTAGTATGTGCGGGGTAACGATCACAGAGCTTCCAGCGGCAATGCATTGTAGGACTGCTTCTCCTCAGGCCTCAGTGACGGACGTGCTATCCGAGTTAGCACAGTTTTTTCGCAGCATCCCAGCAATCGACAGTTTCTTACTCGAATCAGGAATTATCTGACGGCGCTGGGTCGGTGCGATCCGCGGTTGCATCAGGTACGGACGACCGAACGCTTTATAGGGTCCGACAGGATGGCGAAAGGGATTCGAAAGATTTCAAGTTTTCCCTTTCGTAGCATTGGAAGCTGCCATTCATATCTTCTGGCATTATCTTCCAGTGATTGTTATTTCGGACTACATTGCTGCGATGTTGGATAAGAGACTTATAGCGTCATTGGACACAGAATTTTGGATCGGTTCAGGGGCATTGTCCCTGACTTACCGACACAGTCCAATAATGTCATTACAACATGTGTTTTATTTTTCGACGCTATATATGCATATAAGCCTGCTACCAAGCATGATAGTTTAGTTTCTTGTCCGCAATGCTCATTTCTGCCGTTTTACCATTTATACGAATAATTTATTTTGGCAGAGCAGGGCAATCCGAGTGTTCATATGCGTCTAGACGGCGTGGTTAAAGACTGGAAATATTCTTTTTCGCCGTCTATGTCTTTTCCAACCACAATGTTGGAAACGACAATGATGTCTAGTAGACTTAACTTAGACGCTTTATCATACGTAATCCACCTTACTGAGGCGTTATCATTACGTCTTCAAGAAAAGATTTACCGGATATTATTCTCAATGTGATTTCTTTTGAGGGCAGTAATTTGTTCACGTATAACTCCGCCCTTCAGTGGCTGATTGGAGTTGGTTAGACGTGACGCAGCCCTAGCTACATCCACGCGCGTGGATAGTAAGGTGAAGAACTCTCTCAGAGTCGCTTCGTTCTCGGAGAAGCCTCTCTTCGACGGCAACTTTTCAGCAATCCATGAATTGCTCGATTTACACGTTCTCTTGTCTATCTAGTGTTACAAGAGATTCAGACTGGGGCAAACATTCAGTGGTTGACTCAGAGAGTGCCACTGCAGTTGCCGGATCCGAGTGTTATTGTTATGACGGTTGCCAGTCAAACAGATTGGGATATAATATTGATCCCAACGGATTCAAAGTGCCAGGGTCTTTGGGTTCCGCAGTCTCTAAGCAAGCAATTATCTTCCGCGGAATAATGTTTTTTAGGCTTGCTTTATGTCATTGGATGAACATTATTCAGAAACGCATGTCCAAATCCTGTCCGTTAATTCGACAGTAGTGGCGTATCTCCGGAACCAGGGAGGCACTCATTCGTTTCCGTTATTCAATTTAATGGAAAGAATCCGTCTGTTGGTTATAGTACACCAAGTTCTGTTTCGGTCCGTCATATTCCGGGTCGTCTGATTGTTTTACCGGACTCCCGTTCACTTAGGGGTCGCTTGTTGCCGTCAGAATGGACTCTCAACAAACAAGTATTCAATCAGATTTGCTATCTATGGGAGCGCCCAATGATAATTTATTTACGACACAGCTTGCTAATCAATTGCAGACGTATGTGTTGGCTTGTCCGGATCTCTGAGCTAATGTTGTTAACGCTCTATTGATCTAATAGGACGGAATGATAGGATACGCGTATCCTCCGGCGCTGTTGTTTCAGCAGGTATTGCTAAGATAAACAACCACAATACATTTCTGTTGATAGCATCTCTGTCTTCACAGAGACCGTGGGTAATTTACTCTGATGTCTACTGTGGGACTTAACGCGAAATCTTCCTCAATGAGAGGATCTTTTTTCGCTGGGTAAATCGTGTCATCTTTATCACAACCCGCAAGGTCGCAACCTTCACGTATTCCGTTGTGTGGTCCATATTGCATTGTAAGCATTGTACTGGACGAGCTTTGGACGCAATTTCTTACTATAGGAGATCCTCTTCTTCGCTATTCTATGCGGCTAAAGTGGAGGCTCTTCCGTCGTTGGTGTAGGGATCACTATGTTCATATTGTTGATCCCTCCATACTACTCATTGCAACTTTTTAGTATACTTGTTTGACAAGATCTACTGCAACCTGTTATTATTAAGGTTATAGGTTTATGTTACCTCATACCTATGCACTCTATGATAGTTTACAATTGAGTCTTATGTCTCTTTATCTAAGTCAGTTAGTAACTTTTTGATAAATAGACTTAGAATCTTTAGATTAAATTCCTATATGGAATTTAACTTCGGTTCTTATTTAGCTAAGTAATCATTTGAGCCTCTGGAAACAGTAGTTTTCAAATTCTGACCTTTTAGACAGTAATTCTGTTGGCTTCTCTTTTACTGAAGAGTCAGTGAGTTTCATGCACTATCGATGGATGATTTTCACTTTCGTAGTTTCGGAATCACTACTTCCTTTACTATTTAGGTTGGATTTTTGCATAAGAGTTAGGCTCCTAATATCCGGAACCTATTGTTATTAAGGTCCTTCCGTCTTCGTACGGGCATAGGCCTTTACTCTGTCCGGTTAGAGTTTATGTATTTATAAACAGATATCTGTTTATTACTACGGGCGTAAGCTTCTTCTGTCTTTGATGCCTAATAGAAGGACGTTACGCTCCATTCTATTGCTAATGGATTCAATTAACTATCGGTACTGCTTATGGTATATCATTGACTCAGCAGTTGTGCTTAAGATTTCGGCTCATGAAGTAAGAGTTCTTCTACATCTTGGGCTTACATTAATAGTGTCGCTATTATAGATTTTTGAAGGCTGCTCATTGCGCTCAGCCATCTACATTCATGAATTTTTATCTCAGAAATATCGAGTCCATTTCTGGAGGCCTCTATTGTTAGGTCTATTATCTACTGCTCAGAATGTCATTCACTTAACAGTTGCTACTATAGCTAGGTAGGCTGTCTGTTTCGGCAGTGACTCCGTTCTGCTGCCCTCTTCGCTCTGGGCTATTTGACCCAGGGCAAGAAAAAGGGGGGGGGGGGGAGGGTGTTCCCTTGGGTCACCTGTTTTACTATGAAAACAAGGGGATACCTCCTCCGGAGTTAGTAATTCTGAGCTGTTATTGGGATGGTTGTTTAGTGAGAAGTTTATGTTTTAAAAATTCATTCAAGTCTTAGTTTTTAAAGTATAGCTTTTGAATATAGCACGTGTCAACGGACATGATTATGCAATCCTCAGACTCTTTTAAGGAGTATAAGAGTCTCTTTTCTCTAGACTTACTTTATTTATTGGCTTACTTTAAAAATTATTAGTATAAGGATTATATTGGATATTAATAGAGTACATGGATGTATGATGCTCAATTTTGGAAGGTGTTGTATCTTTCTAATTTATCATAAATAAGAAAGATACATGTAAGGCCTATTACTTCTTTTTCCCTACAGGGGATGACTCTATTTTATATTATTGAGCGTATTCCATCTTGCTCTATGTCCTTGGCCCTCCAGCCTTTTTACTATTCAGCTATGTCTGGGTCATTGGTACAGTATAAAAATGTTAAAAAATTTATAGTAATTTCTATATTTTTTATACTTACCAATGACCCAGACGGGGATGGCCCTCCCAGGAGTTGGGAACTCTTGCCTCCCCGCTGAGTACATAGCGCTTACCAGGCACTGGTTATTAGAATGATTAATGGCACCAATTTCGGAACGTCCTTGACACTGTGTATGCGCAGTAGAGTTGAAGTGTGGAGGGCCATTCAGGACATGTTTTCTTTGGTTTTAGATGCAAATTTGGGGGATTGGGGGGCAAAATTTGTGTTTAGCCCTATATTTTAAGAGTTAGCACCAGCTATGTCTGGGTCATTGGTAAGTATAAAAAATATAGAAATTACTATAAATTTTTTAATTTTTCGGCCGGATTAGGGACACCGTCCCTGAGTTTCCGACCCAGTCCAGAAATGTCATGGACATTTGAACTTTTGAATGACGCTATATTCAAGCTAGCCCCTAAGACTGGCAAATTAGGTTTCTTATCGCCTAGCACTATTCAGCTGCCTTTCATCAATGCAAGACATAATTTTGAAACGGCAGGACTAGGCGTGCCGAGAGTTCCTCTGCGTTTGGACGACTAGGCTGAAGACCTGGAATTGTCATTGCCGTCGTACTTGTCTATTTACTCCAGTATACTGGAGACGACAATATCATCTAATAGAATTTAGACGCATTATCTCACGCAGATCACCTTACCAAAAGAAGAACTTGGATGACATTCTTCAGGGTTACGGCAGCAAGTTAACGCTTCAGAACGATGTTCAGAGTGTGCTTCAGTTGCTCCGACGTCTCGGTTTCTTAGTAAACAAAAAGAAGTTGGATCTAGTGCTGTCCTAATCATTCATCCATGTGGGAATGAGCTTAGAGATGCACAACAATCTCATTCGTCTACCATTAACCAGAGTGATATTAGTCAGTTGTTACGCTCGCTTTTGCCTTCACTCACATGTAGTAACAGCGAGAGAATTCATGAGACTGACAGGTTTGTGCGGAACCGCTGCAAATATTATTCCGATGGAGCGGATACGCACTTGTCCACTCTACAGATATTTTATCTCAGAATTGGAGTGTGAAGACTCATTCGCTCAAAGCGAACACCGTCTTGTTGATTCAAGTGAAACAAGAGATTCAGACTTGGGTAGATATTCAGTGATTAACTCTAGGAGTACCACTGCAACTGCCGGATCGGAGTTTAACGATAATGACAGATGCGAGTCAAACAGGTTGGGGCACAACTCTGAGCCCAACAGATACAGGGTGCCAGGGTCTTTAGGATCCGCAGTTCCTAACAAGTACATAAACATCAAGAAATGATGTCAATATGGCTTGCGCTACGTCAATGAATGAACATTCTTCAGAATTCGCATTTTCAAATTCTGTCCGACAATTCGACAGTAGTAGCGTATATTCGGAACCAGGGAGGCACTCATTCCATTCTGTTATTCAGTTTAACAGAAAGGATCATTCTGTTTGTCCTAGAGCATCAAGTTCTTCTGTCGGTCCGTCATACTCCGGGTCGTCTGAATGTTCTAGCAGACTCCCTTTCTCGGATAGGTCGTATGTTGTCAAAATGGACTCTCAACAACGAGTTTTCAATCAGATTTGCTACCAATGGGATCGTCCAATGGTAGATTCATTTGCGACGCATCTCAACTATCAGTTGCAGACGTATGTGTCGCAGTGTCCAGATCCTTGAGCGTTTCCAGTAGACGCTCTCTCGATCTCTTGGGACGGAATGTTAGGATACGTGAATCCTCCAGCGCCATTGATTCAGCAGATATTGCTCAAGATAAAGCAATCTCACTGCAAATTCTGTTGGTTGCATCTCTGTCACCCCAGAGACCATGGATAAATCTACTCAGGTGTCTGTTGTGGGACATTCCGCAGAAGCTTCCTCCACGAGAGGATCTTCTTTTGCAGGGGAAAACGTGCACACTGCATCACAACCCGCAAGGTGTCAACCTTCACATATTTCCGTTGTGCGGTCCTTCTTGCACGGCAAGCAATTTACAGGACGTGCAGTGGACACAATTTCTAACTTAGGAGGACCTCCTCTTCGCTAAATTATACTGCTAAGTGGAAGGTTTTCTCACGGTGAGGTAGGGATCATTCTGTTGATACCTATGCACATCATGATAGCTCACAGATTGGATTTAATGTCTCTTTATCTAAGTTACTGAAAAACTTTTTGATAAATAGACTTAGAACCCTTAGATTAATTCCTAAGTGGAATTTAGCTTGGGTTCTTAAGCTTAAAGAAGAGCCATTTGAGCCTCTTGATACAGTGGACTTCAAATTCTTATGTTATAAGACAGCTTTCTCTTAGCCTTCTCTTTGGCTAGAAGAGTTAGTGAGCTTCATGCACTATCTGTTGATGATTCTCACTATCGTAGTGTAGGTAATGCTATTACCTTGACTACTAAGGTTGGATTTTTGGCTAAAATCAGGCTCCTATAAGTATCCGGAACCTATTGTTATTAAGGCTCTTCCATCTTCAGACAGGCGTAGGCCTTTACTCTGTCCTGTTAGAGCTATACGTTTTTACAAATGTAGATCTGAGTTTATCAGAAAGGGACATAAGCGTCTCTTTCTGTCTCTGCTGCCTAATAGTAGGGACATTACGGTCCATTCTATTGCAAGGTGGATTCAATTAACTATCCGTACTGCTTATGAAAAATTATCTTCAACTCAGCAGTCTGTGCTTAAGATTTTGGCCCATGAAGTATCTGTTCCGGCAGCGTATCTGTCCTGCTGCCCTCTTCGTTCTGGGGTATTTGACCCCGAGCAAGGAAAAGGGGGGGGGGGGGTGGGGGGGTAGAGGGGGGGGGGGGGGGTGATGTTCCCTTATATCACCTGCTTTATAGTGAAAAGCAAGGGAATACCTCCTCTGGAGTCAGTAATTCCGAGTCGGTGCCAGGATGTTTTTAAAGTGTAAAGCTAATTCAGATAATATTTTTAAAGTGTACCTCGATGTGAAACATTTGTATATGTCACGGATCATACGAGCACTAATATACAATCCCCGGACACTTTTTAATGAGTATAAAGAGTCTCATTATCTGGACTATCTTTAATTATTGGCTTTCCTTTAATAAGATTAGTATAAGGGATTATACTTATATGTTAATAGAGATCATTGATGATTATTGTGCTCAATTACAGAATGGTATTGTGTCTTTCTTTTTTGATACAAACAAGAAAGATACATGTAAACCTGTTCTCCTCTTCTCCTTGAGGGGATAATTCTGTTTTCATGTAATTGAGTCTATTGGAATTTCCTTTATGTCCTAGGCCCTCCAGCCATTTTTCTATTCAGCTGTGTCTGGGTCATTGGTACAGTATAAAAATGTTAAAAAATTTATAATAATTTATATATTTTTTTATACTTACCAATGACCCAGGCGGGGATGGCCCTCCCATGAGTTGGGAACTCATACCTCCCCGCTGATTACATAACGCTTACCAGGCACTGGTTGCAAGAATGACATTTGCACCAAATTTGAGGCCTCCTTGACACTGCGCATGCGCAGTGGATAGAAAGTATGGAGGACCATATAGGACACTGAAATTTTGGATTCTGATGCAAATTTGGGGGATTGGGGGGCAAAATTTGTGTTTGGCCCTAGAATTTAAGGAGTTAGCACCAGCTAAGTCTGGGTCATTGGTAAGTATGAAAAATATATAAATTACTTCAAACTTTTTAACTTTCTGAACCGAGAGGCCAATTTGAACCAAATTTAATGTGAGGTATTATTGGGTTATAAGTATTTGATTTATGCCAAAAAATATTTTTCTGCAGGCCCATGGGAACCTCAGGAACCAAAAATAGAAAAAAAATGAAAACGTCCATATCTCCAAAACTGCACGGCATTGAGAATTTTTATATGGTGTGAGGCTTCCTTGGGACCAACAGAAAGGAATGGTAAAAAAAAATTGCCATCAGTTTTGTCATAAGGTACTTTTTGGACTTTGTAAAATGCTGAATCAGCATTTTTTAACACTGTGGGCAATGGGAAAAAATTAAAGAATCGTTTGCTTCCAAACCACTGCTCCAAAAGCTTTCATATTTTACATATGACGTCTTTGGAAGATTGTTTCACATGTTTATTGAAATCAATTCCCTGGGTCCATATTTGAGCTCTATATGGGCCCAGATGTTTAAATTAGTGCAGTATGAGGAATATTCTTTAAAAATCTTCTTCTTCAGATCTACCAATAAGAATCTTTTGATATTTGGTATGAAGCATGCTTAGGAGGTGAGATTCAAGTTTGTTCAAGCCATATCCCTGGATTCATATTTAGGCTGAAAATTTGGGGTCCCGGACCGGACTTATAAATTTTGGACCCAAATCTGGAATTTAGTTTTTTTGTTTTTATGCATTTTGGTCAATTTTAAGACAAAATTTTTTTTTTTTTTACACTGAAAATTTGATGGCCGGGTGGGACTTGGAAAATTTTGGACCAAAATCTGGAAATTAGTTTTTTGGTTTTTTTATGTGTTTTGGTCAGTTTTGGGATGTAAAAGTGCAGGAACTGAAAATAGAAGGAAAATCCTGTGTATTGTGTGGGCACAATCGCTTCATCTAGTTGGTATTTGCTTTTCTTAGGAGGGGTGTAAGCATCTTATTCAAGTCAAGTCCCTGGTTTGATAATTAGACTACCATGTCAGGTGAGTGCCCTCAGGCCCCCTGGGGCCTCTTGTCTTTTTTACCAGAGTTGTGCCCCTCTTCATCTTAGAATAATCATAGCAGTGGGGGGAGGGGGTTGCAATGGGGAGTATCGACAGGCCCATCTGGGGCAGTAACACATCTAGTTTTGATTGGACCTTTTTGCCAGAGTTGTGCCCCTTTTTGTCTTAGAATGATCATGGTGGCAAGGAGTATGGACAGGCCCGTCTGGGACAGTCACACCTCTAGTTAATCCAACTGATTTTATAGTGTACTGAAAAGTGCTGAAAGGCACTTTAGTGGTTTTCCAATGTATGCTTCAGCTTGTTGTTTGGTCAGAAATGGAACAAAATATTGATATTACAGTGTTTTGATGTATTGGATATTGGAGAATGCCAGTATGTACTCTGTAATATACTGTAACAGGGCAAATAATTCTGAACGAAATCTTGGAACAAAAAATAAAAAAATGTCAGAAACCAAAAAAGTAAATCCTCAGTTGCCATGTTCAAGCTTTTCTTTCATGAGAACAAGCTGTTTTGGCCAAATCATATCAAAACATGTTATTTATGTGCCAGATGTGAGAGGATTTAGGCCGAGCAGATTCTTGAATTGATTTGTACCATAATATAGTAATCGTGCATAAGATGCCATTACCTCCACCCCCCACCCCCACCCCCACCCCCACCAAACATGACAACTAACATTGCTGCCTCCATGTAATATTGTATTCAAATGCTTAATCAGTGCTCAACATCATTTTTTATTGTGTTACAAACCTGTTTTGGTTACAAAGTCTGTGTTTTTACCTAGGTTGTTTTTTTTTTTTAAATTCGGTTCACATTTGAGACTAATATAAATTTTGAAGTATTATGTATAATAGTGTAGTTAGTCATATGTTTCATATCTGTAATACCCAGCATTCGTTGGTGCTACTGCCCATGTGGGGATGCTGTCAGCAGGTGGATAAGACAGTTCAGAGTAGAGCCTTGATTAATTCTCATTGAATAAACATTGTTTGGCGTTGTTAGCAGTTAACATTTTTTACAGTTGCTATTTGGCTACTGAGGATATTTAAATACTGACAAGACCAAGTCGACTCATCTATCAGTATGATTGTGTACAATGCAATGAAATATATTACCAAACAACATCCGTGAATTCCCCTTGGCCAGGGTTTTCAGTTACCCGCCACTGGCCTCCCCACCACAGTCAGTCACTTTGACAACTACATTATTAATATGGTCTGTGTTATTATTACATCTCTCCAGTGTGACAGACTTTAAAATAACAGCAAATACCCTCTATTAGTTCATCTTTCATTTTAAGTCAGAATATAATTTCTGAGGTACTCTTTCATGGTATCCCAAATCATTTCAACTGGGTTTAGGTCTGGTGATTCTTCTGCTGGGCTTGACCTCCACGAAATGGTATTATCTTCCATGAACCTTTTTGTCACCTTGCTCGTATGTTTAGGGTCATTATCCTGGTAAAATCTGTAGCCGTCGGGATATACATGGTTCACAAAAGACATCATGAAATTTTCTAAAATATTTTTATGTTTATATTTTTATAATAGTCACTATTCAAGCTTTCTCTGTAGAAGTTGTGACAAGACTTCTAGTAGTGTTGGGAGGTTAACCGAGAATACAACTTGGTGTCAGTTATTAAAAAACACCGACCGACGTGATCACAGAAAACCGTCGTCCTGGTTACATGCGCCGTTAATTTATTTATGGCACGCGATGACACAATCTCGCGGCCTCGTGGTACATTTTGGCAAGAAATGGCTGAAACAACCTAGCCCAGTGTGGCAGTACTTCTGAGAACAGGTAAGCAGGGCTTGCCTTGGGTCGGGGCCGATCGGCCCTGGCACCTAGAGACCCCTTCTCGGGGCTTTTTTTTCGGCCCAGACTTTTTTTCAGTCTTGGCTCCCGAAATGTGTTGGTAGGTTTGGGCAACGAAATTTTGCAAGATTAATTTTTCCATTCACGTCTCATTCACGCAAGTGTGATTACAATAAAAGAAGCAGCAAATAACAGATAAAATAATAATACAAACCGTTTTTGTATGATTCGATTTAACATCCACCTAAATCCGCATGAAAACTGAGAAAATACCAAGATTAAACAAAAAAAAAAACAAACACATTTACGAGACTTCGAAAGCACGCTTGTCAACTAATGGGGGAATTCCCTTCAATCCCACAATACTATGCTTGGGTACATCCGATCCTAACATCTGAATAAATGCAACACTAGACACAGAAACTGCCTTCAAAATAAATGTACGAAATAAAATAAAATGTGTACCTGTGTCTACGTGGAGAGGTGGGGCGCATTCCATTTCTGAAATATCCAAAGCTATGGGGAATTTTCATGGATTGAAATTATTTAAACGGTAAACTGAAATGTTTTTCAATTTTTTCTTTGAGACAACCCTTGCATCGAAAATACACACCCCACATGCCACAATATGTACGAAACGTCCTAAAATTTTATCAACAAAAAATCCAAAATGTCTATGTACGAAACGTCCAGCACCCACATGATGGGTCCAAGTCGTTTCGCCCCCAGGATTTTTTTTTCTGAGCAAAAGCAATCAAGTAAGGTTTCATTGGAAAGAATGTAACAACATAAAATTACCCCAAAAGGACCGACCTCAATATCTGGGGGACTTTTTTTCAGGCCCCAGGCAGGCCCCGACCTCAACATCTGGGGGACTTTTTTTTAGGCCCCGACCATTTTACTCAAGGCAAGCCCTGAGGTAAGTAAATAACATAATTCAACAAACTTTAGAAGCCAGTAATCCTACTCATTGTGTTTCATGCATTCCGTGGCGAATCATTTGATTGACGTACAAAGTGGTGATTGCATTTCATGTATTTTATCTACCATTTACTCCCAAAAACGCAATCGCAGACAGAAATATTAATAGCGATAGAAATGCGGCAATAAAAGATCTTGTAACACTATTGCAATAGCGATAAATGTCACGTGACATCGCAAGCGAAGAACGCACATGCGTCTGACGGACTGTTTCAGTGGTACGGACAATGTCAAGTCATTTCCATCAAAAACTTGTAATGCTGTAATGAACAATGCATCAAATTTGCCTCAACAAACATTCCACGATGCAGGGAATTGCACAATCCACCATGCAAAACACCAAAACAAACCAGAGGCTCAAGTGAGCCTAAACGCTCACCTGGCTCAGGTTGTCAAAAGAAATGAGTGTATCTGGGAAGGACTTATAAGGTGGAGACCAAGAAAAGTGGAAAAAACTAAAAGATTTGGGCTTGTATTTTTAATATTTATTTCAACAAGACTAGTAATGGGGATAACATGCATGATCCATGGCACTGACAGCAAATTAGTGCTACAAACTGATAGATACCTCAGTAAATTATGTTTTTCAGAACAAATAACCGAAACCGGAGTCAACTCTTTTTGTAAAAAACTGAGTAGATACCTACACCGAGCAAAAATTTACTAACCTCCCAACACTAACTTCTAGTCTTAACTGTAGTATCCAGAGAAGAAAGTTGTGTGGAAGACTGGATGTTATCTAATAGGTTTTGATCGAACTCAGATGTCTTACTCATTTCCATCCTTATCTTTCATCATCTTGAGTATAAACTGTCGACCATGTGTTTCCACCATTTTCAATGTAGTGTACCTCCATACCTGCCTGCAGTCATCTAGCAAGATGTTGCTTGCTCTAACAGAAACCAATTACAAGACAATTGGACAACGCTGTTTCCCATATGCAGCATCAAAAGCTTAGACCTCTCTACCTCACAATTTGAAATCTGCATCGTCGCTTGACGTTTTCAAGAAACAACTGAAAACACATGTGTTCGGGCCTATCTGAAATGAACATTATTTTTCAATTTGATTCTCATCCTCACTGTACATATTTAATTTTTGACATCTTGCATACACCATATGTTGCACATCTCATAGCATTTTGAGCAACCATTGGTGCTATACAAGGGTCATGTAGAACTTTACACCCACTTTATGTACTTCATTCAACAATCATTCAGGACCTCCAGCATCATATTTAATGAATCGTGCGTACACATCATAAACACCTTTCTGCCTCTCAACATCCTTATTGAGGTGGTTCATTGCAATTGAATGAGCAGTATACAATCTTTCTTGCAGGTGGTCAATATATTCACCATATGAGCTACACTCTTCCTCAGTCTCATATGATATCTATTCAAGTTGAATATAAATTCTGAAGGGAGTCTTAACTTCCCTTTCTAACATCATAAGAGTCTGGGTTATTGCTGTACTTTCATATGAAGTGGCTCTGAGCCGCTGCAAAACAGCCTAGATTCAGGTCCCAATCAGTTTGTGACCCTTTCAGGAAGCTTTTGATCATCTAGATGAGTGTTTTATTGAATCTTTCTGCCTGACCGTTACACATAGTATTTCTGGCGCTAATTCTCGTCTTTCTTATCACCAATAGATCATTCATCTCTTCAAAAATGTCACTTTCATAATTTCTTCCCTCGTCTGAGTGCAAACTCAGTGGACACCCATATCTTCCTTTTACTTCATTTAAATTTTTAAGCTGAGCCTGACTGATCTGGCACAGGAAATATTTTTAACACATTTTGTAAAATGTTCAATGACAAGTAGTATGTACTTGTTTCCTCTTGGGGTATGTGGAAATGGGCCCAGTATGACTGAGGCAAGTCTGTCTTAAGGTGCAGCAACATTCATCTTTCCCAGCTGGGCAGTATTTGTCTTTACTGGTGCTTTGAATGAGTCTCACTCTTTGCACTTCATTACCCAATTTTTAACATCTATACAGAGTTCAAACCAATAAAGCCATTGCAAGGTTTTTGCAATCGTCATTTTACTTCCTAGGTGACCTGAGAAAAGAGTATTGTGCATCTGATACATGACATCCCTTTTCATCATTTTAGGTACAAACAGTTTGTAAAAATGTTTGTGAACCACAACGCTTGAAAAATTGCTTCAACAGTAGTCCAATCCTTCATCTCAAGTGACTCCCAAATGTTCCAGTAATTGTGTGTAGATCGACTTAATACAGTAACTTCTGAATGAGGTGGATGTCGGGTCTTATATTTCGACGAGAATCCATTCACGCAAAGATTCGCACAACAACGCCACTGAGAATCCATGTAGATTCATGTGAAATGAATTGAGTCAATTTAACCGTTTACTTAACAAAGCAGCAGCACATTAACCAATAACCAATTAACCAATACAAGGCTGATATTACCTGAAATATGCTGACAATTTGTCAA
Source organism: Pictodentalium vernedei (assembly GCA_031216915.1). NCBI lineage: Eukaryota > Metazoa > Mollusca > Scaphopoda > Dentaliida > Dentaliidae > Pictodentalium > Pictodentalium vernedei. The sequence goes on from CM062290.1 coordinate 291,111,177, forward strand.
AAAAATTGTATAAATATGGCTGTCATTGAGCTGGTTCCAATGGCATTCATATCTGTAAGGTTTTATTGATAAATATTCTTTTTTTTTTAAAAACTATCAAATTCAGTTTATATGTTAAAAATTAAAAAGCTGTTGGGTAAAGAACTAACTTGTGTTATAAGCATACAGCAGGGGTTCAACCATGGTGATCTAATGGGATCCTGGGACACACTCATAGCAGCTGTGGATTGTCGCAACCATTTTAGTGAGCATTCAAATGGATTATCCCAAATTTAGATGAAATATAAGCACTGGACATTCAAGCTTCAATTCTGCTTCAAGGATAAGCTTGATATCTTCATCATTTTTCTTGCATTGTTATGGCCCAGCCAATTTGGCGAAAGGGCATTAAGTGTTAGCCTTGTCCAATCTTCTGTACGTACATAAGTACATACCCGAACATGGTTTTGATATGATAACTTTAATTTGACTGTATGATATGAAATAAAATTTTATTCATATGTTTATAACCACATAATACAAGTTGGGATTGATAGTGGGCATGGTTCAGTATTTTTTGGCACAGTTATAGTCCATTTAAGAGGGGGCATTAGTGCCCCATGGACACATTTGGTGGCCTGCTGTATTCGTGCTATGGTTTAATGGAGATAAGATAAGATATTTATTAATTCAATATCAACAAAGATAAATAACTAGAAACTCATTCTTGGCAGTTGCACTGGTTCTAATTTGGGTAAGCGTATACTGTGCTTCAAGTGGTTGAACGTTTACCTCAACAGGAACGTCAACATTAACAGCTTCATTTGATAAGTCACCCTGTTGGAGTTTATATGCAGATTGGGTTTTGACCATTTAAGTAGCTGGAGAGGGTTGAGTCAGAATCTTATTGTAGTTTTATTCCATTTGTCTGCCTTGTGATACATTTTAGCTGTATTTAATTTTGCACATGGCCTGCACTTCAATATTTCCATCTTATTATATGACAGAAAAAATCTGGTAATTTTATTGACTAAAATACTCGTCAGATGTGTTGATATACTCCAGAATTGGTGACTGTTCTATTTTTATCGAACTCGAGTTGATATTTCACCACTCGGGCATTATTGTCTATAAATAGCGCATATGCAGGTAAGTTGATATAATGATTCCAGATACCTGTTTGCGATAAAAATAGAAATGGTATTTCCAACCTGCTCGTTCCTTTAATTTCACTGTTCTAATGTTTAGGAACTGTTCAAATATAACAATTGACTACAAATTGAACAAATAAGTTAATGCACATTGAGTCTTATATATAAATATGTTGAAATTAAATCTATTTTGTTGCATATGAATATGGTGTTTTTCTTTGAAAAATATGTGAAAAGCAAGGAATTTGCAAATGACTTTTTCTGTCATAATAATAAAACAATAATTGAATTACCTTGAGTTTGATAGAAGGAATATCAACCCTTGAACATTAATATTCACCTCAGCATACGGCCTCAGTAAATCTTACTTTTCTTGGTTTGATAATTCTTTTTATCAACCTGAAGGAAAGTCAATAACTGTTTTATATCTTATTCTGCACATTGACAATCCCATGGCTTGGGACATCTTAACATAACATCAGCATCATTATGTTAGCTCCCTTTTTTATATGTGACAGAGAAATCATAAGCTGATAGAATTTCAATCCACCTTGCCACTTTTGCCTTGGGTTCTTTCAAACTAAACAGCTAAATAAGCCCCTGATGCTCAGGTCTCACTTCAGATGTTCTTCCTTAGCAGAATTGGTGGAAATACTCAACAAAGTATCTGAGAGTTAACAGCACTTTGTCAGTGACACAGTTGGTCTTGTCAGCTTTGTTCAGTGATCTGCTTGCAAATGCAATCACCATTTCTTCTCCATCTTGTACTTGGCTTAAAACTGAACCTATGCCTACATCGCCAGCATCTGTGTCTAATATAAATTTGCCTTCATCTTTAGAATAAGCCATTACCTTAGGACTTGTTAGGGTTTTTTTAAAATCTTCTAGTGACTTCTGGCATTTTTCATCCCATTTAAATTTAACTCCCTTTTTGGTCAGCTCTATCATTGGTCTCACAGTTTGGGAAAAATCTTTCACAAATCATCTATAATAAACTGCCCTTTCCAATAATCTGCCTTATTTCCTTCACATTTTAGGAATTAGCCATTCCAGAATTTTTGCAAGGTTTTCTGGATTTGGCATGACCCCATCTTTTGATATAACATGACCAAAGAATTGCACCTTCTTTTGTAAAAGAGTACACTTTTCAGGTTTCAAATTCAACCAAGGTTCCTTCACTTGCCTGAGTACTTTTTCACTCATTCTGTGTGTTCATCAAAATTTCTACCACATACCACAAAGTCATTAGTGGATATCAGGCATGTCAAGCATATTAATCCTTGCAAGGCAAACTCAACAGCTCTTTGAAAAGAAGAAGATATATAACGGAGGCCGAAAAGCGTCATCTGGTACTCAAATAAACCATATTTAGTGACAAATGCTGTCATCGATATGTCTTCCTTCTTTATGGGTATCTGATTTCAGATCAAATCTAGAAAATAAGCTTGATCCTGGCACTGCATCTAAACCGTTTCTCACCCAGGGCAGGAGAAAAGCATCTTTTTTTTGTCACAACATTTACTCTTCTATTATCAAAACAAAGTCTCAGTTTTATGGATTTCTTTGGGACCAGAATGATTGGTGAGGACAAAAGGGATGTGGACTTCTGTGTAGCATCTTGCTCTTGTAATTTGTCAATTGTCTTTTCTAGCTCATGGGCATGGCCACTGACACACTTCTTGGCAACTGCTTTATGGGTGGTACATTGATTGTATCAATGCCATACTCAACTAAATCAATGCGCACTAGGTCATCCTCATTTCTTGAAAATACATGTTGGAAATCACATATGCTTCACTTTCATTGCAATTTAAAGTTGTCTCTTTGTATAAGATTTGTAGATGATATGGTACTGGTTTAGCCCTAAAACCTTCAGGTCCATGAGTTGTGATGTTTTCTTCTGATTTGCTTTCATAGGTCTTTGTTGTCTCTACCAACTATATCTACTTTCCAGTTCTGCAGTAAGTAATTTAAAATCACTTATGACCCTCTTTGAGAAGTTGTCTAAAGACAAAATCACCTGCCAGTGACCTTATGAGGAGCTCATCTTACTTCATGCTATCTGACCACTTTTTCCTATTTGCAACAGCATTAAAACAATACAAGCAAACTTTCTGTTGCTCTTTCCCGGTGAAAATTGAGAGTTTGGCACCCTGGTGTGGATTTAGGCCCATGTCATATGAGGCAGCATGGAACATGTTGAGATTTGGCTCATTGTGTATTTCATGCTTGCTGGCACCATCACACTCTGCATCATTCAGGCAGATACCTTCCATTACATTCTTGTCTTTTATTCATTCTGTTAACATGTACTTTACTGTCAACATGAGGCTAACATGCTTTTAAAATCTGCTTTTTATAAGCCACTTGCAGTAATGCTTAGATTTCTTGTTTGCAACTTACTTTAGTGATGCAGATTCACTTTTTTTCAAAGAAACTCAGTAAATCAAAATGTGAGCTCCCAAATTTGGGCTGCACTCAAAATTTCTATTTTCAGAGCCAATGGGCAGATGTGAACCAAATTTTTCATTTAGTATATAACTGGGTCATAAGTATTTCTTTTATGCCTGATTTTTTTTTACGGGGTGGGGGGTAGAGAGAACCACAGTAGTTGAAAACAAAACAAAAATTTTGTTCTGTTGTTGTTTTTTAATACCTCACAGCACAGAACTTGCTAGGCAGCTTTCCTAGGACCAGTGGAAGTGAATGGCCAAAAAAGTTGCCTTTTGTTGTGTCATAGCAAATCTAAAAATTGCTCTTGCTGCTGATCACTTACTGATACACTCGTCTCTTGACAACTTGAGCCAGGTAGGCATTTTAGGCTCACTTGTGCCCCTGGTTTACTTCTTTTCTCCACCATTCAAACTTAGTTTAGTTTGTGAGGTTTATATTTGCCTATTCAAATAAATAATCCTAATAAATAATTATAAACAATAACAAACAAACAAAACAAATCAATATATTACAAACATAGACATGTGCTTGCACCACTGGATTCAGCTAAATGAGGACGAATCCTACTTCTGGACACCAAATATATGTAAAAGTAAACCATTGTTGCGGACCCATAGGACCATAACAGTTGACCCCTGTCATAGATCCTCAGTGACCACCTCACAGACAGACCAGTTACAGCCTACAACAATTTTCGTATATCCTTAAGGTGAGCAACTGGAAAGCCCATGGTTCAGAACCAGAGGTCCATGACAGTTAACCCTTTACCCAACATAATGGCCCAAACCGGCCAGCACTATTCTAAAAATCAGCAATTAATTTTAATTATTTTTTTCTTTTTTTGTCTCAAAAACATGGGTTATGACCCCACAATTAACAGGGTTCCACTGTATATACATATGTGGTAAGTTGTATTATCTATATAGATCTATATCTGTTTACATTTTGGAGTAATATTCTGTTTCCCTTTATATGTTTCTCTTTATACGTGGATTTTCTCAGATAGAGAGATCAAGCTTCACTGATACAAGCTCCAAGAGCTTGCACCAACAAAGAATCTGTTTAAGCTGAATTGATAATTTTTTACTGGTACAGTGGAACCCTGTTAATTGAACAGCCACTTTGCCAATGAAAATTATTCAATTAACAGGTGTATTCAATTAACAAGGATTGTGTCACTTTTCTGTATTCTAAAGATAAACTTAGTATTTATTCTATTATATCTTGTTTGACAGAGCTCCATGAGCTCTCGCAAACAAGATATAATAGATTAAATGCCTATATTGGATGTACTGAGACCAAAAAGGTCTATAAACAAAGGAAAACTGGGGAGAGTCAGGGTAATATTTTGAAATAGCAACCAATGGCCCAGACTAGCTGGTGCTAACTCAAAAATTAATCCAGGGCCAAACTCCAATTTTGCCCCGCATTCCCCAAAATTTGCATGCAAAAACGAAAATTGAATGTCCTGTCTGGTCCTCCATACTTCTGCGATTTTATTCACTGCCTGGGGTCTTGTTTTCCGTTTTTCTTGTGATGTTGTTTACATTAGCAACGTCTTATTAATATATGTAGTTTCCTATTTATTTTACTGTAGCATTGTTGTAAGGTACATATGTTATTCCGGTAGTGTAGCAATTATTTTTGTAAATTTGTCCACACTTAGGCTCTATGAGGATACCCTTGGGCTTGTCTGTTCCCTTTGGGAACTTGGGCTCCTGTCAAAATTTTTTCGAAAGACTTTTTTAAATTAATTTTTTGGTTTGTATTTTGAATGTTGTTTATTATGTACCTTTATCATATATTTATTGTGGAGTTGGTGGGAGTACTGTCGACTTTGTTTGATTAATTATGAAAGCTTTTTGCTGAAATTTACATGCTTGTTGTCTTGCTTGTAGTCGATGTACTCCCACTAGTTCTTGTCCTACATGTGTTGGCTGGGATGACAAACGTTGGACATGGGTGTCACGGTATGCTGTTAGCAGTGAGAGGCCAGTGCCAGTCCTCTCACCGCACATTCAATCAAGTTTCTCAGTTTCTTTTTCAGAGGAACAAGATTATGGTGATGGTTATGTGACACCAAGAGAAAGTGTGCTACCGTCAGAGCTAGTTGCCAAGGTGCTCATGAATATTAGATGTGATAAAACCACTAGCCGGTGGCTTTAGTCCCTTGTCTGCAGTTAGCTCGACCGGTGAAGCGGTTACTCCATCCGTGGGTACCGGACATCCGGGTGTGTCAGTTGCAGTTGAAAGAAGTGGATTGGGTAGAGTGAGCACCTTAAAACAAACATGCTCATCCAGCGACGATGGAACAGAGGAAGAAGCCAGCAAGTACCTTGGGAAGCTCGGCAAGGTCTGAAAGGACGGCGAGCGAGAGAGGTCCCTCTCCATCCCAGTAACATCTGGGGCCAGATGTTGTGATAAAAAAATTGCATGAGTCGGAGCTAACGTCCACACCTTCCGTCCGGGACGCTTCATATAAATTGCAGCCGGCCTCGGCTACAGTTACGGCTTCTTCCACGTCATCTACAAAGCACACACGGCCGCACCCTGGCTACCTGACTTCGGATATCCAGCCTGCATCTCCAAGAAGGGACCACTCATCGTCTGCGAAGTCGGACCATCTGGTAGTAAGGAGACTAGGCCTCGCTAAATCGGGACATTCAGAGAAATGAGCCATCTCTGACACACCGTCCCAGGAGCAGCAAGCGGCAAAGAAACAGAAGAGCGCTGCTCCTTAGGCCACCGTAACGGACTTGCTGTCGCAAATTGCGCAGCTGATCGCAGCATCCCAGCAAGTGCAAGAGCAGTCTTGGAACATGAGCTGTCGGATGGTGCTGGGTCGGTCCAGTCATCTGTATTCAGATGCAAGGGACCGAGATTCACAACTGATTCTCTTGGATGGTGAAAGGGATTCGGAAGAAGATTTCCCTTCCTTTTCCGAACAACAGATGGTTGCGATGGATTTCATCCATCAATTCTACCCTAAATTTGTTCCGGCGAATCAGAATGCTGCAACGACTAGAAAGAAATTGCTGGCGCCAGTGGAAACTGACTTTATACGGACAAAGGAGGAGGTCCTTTCTTTTCCGGTTCAGTCTAGGCAGGTGTCGCAGTCCTTCAGCCATTTAGATGATACCATAGGGTAAAGGTAGCGTACTTTCATGACCTGGTACATCCGGCATTCAGAAAGTACCTGCGGTTCGCTGTACAAGGGAAAATGTATCAGTTCCGAGCGATGTGCTTTGATCCGAGCCTGGCTCCCTGGTCATTCACTTTAATAATGAACTTGGTAATGTCTCTCTTCCGAGCTCATTCGTCTGTGGTAACGTCGGCTTATTTGGATGAAATTCTTCAGAGATATGGCAACAAAATTATTCTTCAGAACAATGTTCAAAGTCTGCTTCTATTGCTCCAACGTCTCGGTTTCATCGTAAACGAGAAAAAGTCGGATCTAGCTCTGTCCAAGTCGTTCATTCACTTGGGAATGAGCTTCGAGACTCACAACAATCTGGTTCATCTGCCGTTACCCAGAGCAAAATTAGTCAGTTGTTATGCTTGCTTTTGTCTACACTCGATGCATTAACAGCGAGGGAATTCATGCGACTGTTGGGTCTGTGCGGAGCGGCTGCGGATCTTATTCCAATGGGTTGCCTGCACACACGTCCCCTCCAGATATTCTTTACTCAGGACTGGAGTGTGAAGACGCATTTGCTCGAGACCAGTATTGTTTTAACGGACCTAGTAAAACAAAAGGTTCAGATTTGGGGCAGATATTCAGTGGTTAACTTAGGGAGTTCCGCTGCAACTGCCGGATTCGGCTTTCACAATTATGATGGATTCGAGTCAAATGGGTTGGGGCGCAACCCTGAGCCCCGCAGACTTGAAGTGTCCGGGTCTTGGTGACCCTGGGTTCCTAGAGAAGCACATAAACATCAAGGAGATGATGTCAATATGGTTAGCGCTACACCATTGGATTCACATTCTAGTGGACGCTCATGTTCAGATTTTGTTGGACAACTCGACAGTCGTAGTGTATATCAGGAACCAGGGCGGCACTCATTCGATTCCATTATGCAAACTAACGGAGAAGGTTCTTCTATATGTGGTGAATCATTATGTTCAGCTTTCTGTCCGTCATATTCCGGGTCATTTGAATGTAATACAGACTCACTATCTCAGAAAGGTCGCCTGTTGCCATCGGAGTGGATGCTCAACAAGCGAGTATTCAGACAGATTTGCTATCAGTGGGATCGCTCCATGGTAGATCTGTTTGCAACGCTCTGAACAATCAGTTATCACCATGTCCTGACCATCAAGCATAATCAGTAGATGCTCTGTCAATCTTATGGGACGGAATGATAGGATATGCGTATCCTCCAACAAAATTTATTCAGCAGATTCTGTTAAAGGTCAAACAGTCTCGTTGCAAAATTCTTCTAGTAGCACCTCTGCCATCACAGAAACTAGGGATCAATCTTCTCAGGTGTCTGTTATGGGACGTTCCCCAGAAGCTTCCTCCGTGAGAGGACCTTCTTTATCAGGGGAAGTCATGCACACTGCATCACAGCCTGGAAGGTATCAACCTTCACATATTTCCGTTGTGCGGTCCTTCTTGCACGGCAAGCAGTTTATAGGACAAGCAGTGGATGCAATTTCTGACTGCAGGAAGTCCTCCTCTTCATTGAATTATTCAGCGAAGTGAAAGGTTTTCTTCTGTTGGTGTAAGGATCAGTCGTTAGATGTCTAGGATCCGTCCATACTGGATATTGCCAACTTTCTAGTCTACTTATTTGACGATCTCAAACTGCAGCCTGTCACTATTAAGGGCTATAGGTCTATGTTATCGGACACTTATGCTCATCATGATAACTTGGCTATCGGATCTAATGCTTCATTGTCCAAACTGGTTAAACATTTCACTATTAATAGATCTAGAACCCTCAGATTAATTCTTCTTAAGTGGAATTTGGCTTGGGTTCTGTTGAAGCTTAAAGAAGCTCCGTTTGAGCCATTGGACATTGTAGAGTTCAAATTCTTGACCTCTAAAACAGCATTTCTCTTAGCCTTTGCATCTGCTAGAGGAGTTAGTGAACTTCATGCTTTATCTGTTGACGAATCTCACTACTGTAGTGTGGGTAATACCATTACTCTAACTACGGAAGTGGGATTTTTAGCTAAGAATCAGGCTCCAGATAAATGGCCTGAGCCTATTACCATTAAGGCTCTGCCGTCTATGGACAACCATAGACCTCTGCTGTGTCCAGTCAGGGCTATGCGCATATATAAACGTCAATCAGATTTTATTAGAAAAGGAAGGAAACGTTTCTTTCTTTCATTAATTCCTAACAGAAAAGATATTTCTGTTCATTCAATTACTAGATGGATTCAGTTGGCAATACGCATCGCCTATGAAAATCTATCTTCAGATCAACATTCTGTAAATAAGATTTCAGCGCATGAAGTTAGAGTGCTGTACACTTCCTGGGCTTATTTTAACAGTATAGCCAGTACTGATCTCATGAAGGCTGCGTACTGGACACAGCCCTCTACATTTACCACGTTTTACCTGAGAAATTTAGAGTCCATCTCTGGTGACCTTAGATGTTTAGGTTCTCTTTCTGTTGCTCGGAATGACATCCATTAAGGGTTACATCTATAGTTATTTAAGCAGCCTGTTCCAGCAGTGACACTGTTCCGCTGCTCTCTTCGTTCTGCCGTCTCGTACCTCAGACCAAGGGAAGGGGGGGGGGGGGGGGGGGGAGTATGGTTTTTCCCTTATGATCATCTAGCTTTATAGTGAAAAGCAAGGGAAGACCTCCTCCGGTGTTAGTAGTCCCGATTTGGTGCTGGGATGGTTTTAATGTGTAGCTCAGTGTGAAGGAAATACTATGTCTCATTTATGAATGGCTTTGAAAATGTAGCTCACTGTGAAGCATTTGTATATGTCACGTGTCAAACGGACATTAATATACAATCCTAGGACACTTTTAAATGAGTATAAAGAGTCTCATTCTCTGGACTATCTTTATATTTTGGCTTCCCTTCACCGAATTAGCATTATGGGTTATGCTGGCATTGAATGGAGAATTATATATTATGTAATACTCAAGTACATTGTTGGTGTTATGTCTTTCTTGTTTATCGTCAAGGAGAAAGACATATATAATTCCTTTCTCTCCTATTCTCCTGTAGGAGATATCCTTTATGAAGTGATTGAGTAATTGGATTTTCCTTTATGTCCTAGACCCTCCAGCCTTTTTACGATTTAGCTAGTCTAGACGATTGGTGGTTGTATAAAAATATTATAAATTCAAAGTAATTTGTATATTTTTTATACTTACCAATGGTCCAGACGGGTATGGCCCTCCCATGAGTGGACACTCGTACCGCCCCACTGTGTACAACATTTAACAGGCAATTATAGAAAGAATGATGGTTGGCGCCAATTTTGGTGTCTTCCTGGATACTGTGATGCACAGATTGCAAAAGTATGGAGGACCAGATAGAATATTTAATTTTCGGTTTTGCATGCAAATTTGGGGGATTGGGGTGCAAAATTTGTGTTTGGCCCTGGATTAATTTTTGAGTTAGCACCAGCTAGTCTGGGCCATTGGTAAGTATAAAAAATATACAAATTACTTTGAATTTATAATTTCATGACAGGTTACTAGATTTTTTATTCAGTTAACAGGAGTTTACTCTATAACCTATATTCAATTAACAGGTCAAATTTGTACTGGAGGTATGGTAAATGGTTTTGTGGTGGGAAATTATATTCAATTAACAGGATTATTCAGTTAAGAAAAATCCAATTATGTGGGCCCCACTGTATATGCATCTGAGGTAAGTTGTATTATGTATATACGCGTACATTAAAAGTAGAACCTTCTCAGACAGTGAGATCAATCTTCATTAGTTAGGTTGTTTTATCAGTGCAACAATATTTATTTACATTTAGGAGTAATTTTACCTTTCTCTTTATAAGCTAATTTCAGAATCTTCTAAGATTGAGAGTTTAGACTTCACCAATACAAGCTCCACGAGCTTTCCTGTATATAGGTACAGTACGTGGAGAGTGTATTATCACTAAGTCACCCACATAGTGGAGATTCCACCCAAGGTATAATTGCAAATTTGTTGCAAAGCATAATCAGCACAAGCAAAGTTTCGGCCAATGGACCTCCGGCTGAAACATTGCTTGTGTTTTTTGTCGGCATGTACAAAATTTGAAAGTTATAGCTTGGGTGATAACTCCACTCTGTGGGTGATTTATTTACAATCCACTCTCCATGTACTGTACATGTACAATATGAGGTAAGTATTATTTATAGAATGTATCCATTTACCTTTAGGAGTAATATTCTGTTTCTCTGTACAGGTAAAATGCAGAAGCTTCTCAGGTAGAGAGATTTTACGTCACCATGAGCTAAAAGGGTAATATTTAGTTGAAGGGTAATATTCAGTTTCTCTTCATAAGTTTGGTGTAGAATCTTCTCATATAGAGAGTTTTAAACTTCACCGATTCAAGCTTGTATTATCTATAGAATAATATCTGATTACATATAGGAGTAATATATTTATCTTTATAAGCTAATTTCAAAATCAGCTCAGGTAGAGAGATTATACTTACCAAAACAGGCACCTTAAGCTGAATTGTTTAACCCTTTACCCAACATAATAGCCAAAACTGGCCAGCGCTATTCTCAAAAATCGCCAATTAATTTTCATTATTTTTTCATTTTTTGTCTCAAAAACATAGGTTATGACCCCTCGTTGGAACGAGCTCGTCGAGCTCATTCAAACGAGGTGTCATAACCTATGTTTTTGAGACAAAAAGTGAAAAAAATTAGTTATTCAAGATTTTCTTTTGCAAGTGTCGTCTGCTTTTCATATTAGGTAAAGGGTTAAGCTGAGTTGTTAGTATTCTACACATTACTATTCATTTTTTATTTTTCAATCTTTAAAATAGTACAATTTTTTACACCCATGTTTTGACAACCACATTTTTTATTTTAATATTAATAATATCCAGTTTCCTCGTATCAGTTAAGTAAGATAAGAATCTTCTCAGACAGAGAGATAAAGCTTTACCAATACAAGCTCCACAAGCTTCCATGTATCTAAGTATGAGGTAAGTTGCTTTATCTATAGAACAATATCTATTTACATTTAGGAGTGATATTATGTTTCACTTTATAAACTTTATAATCCTAGAGCAAGAAAAACCATTAAAACATTTTTTAGCTTGAAACAAAAGTACTCTAATGTGCAGGTGGAGGTTATAACTGAAAAAGCTGCTTTCCTCCCTCAAATTCAATGCCAGTCCCTTTCCAAGAAAAAGACAGTAGCTGACCAACTCAAAAAAGAATCTTATGGAAAAGTGATTGTAGACACCCCTATGCTCCAGCATCAGAATTGATAAAGAAGACCAAATTTGTTTCCGATTCACCCATGAAAAAGTTTAAACTAAATTACTTCTTGATTTGGAGGTACAAAGGTCAAGGTTATAGGTTACTTCCATACTTGATACATGTATGCCTTGGTCTAGGATCATGACCCTTTTGGATTCAGTGGCTAGAAGAAAGGAATTACCCCTATTGATTTTGGGGTCAAAGTTCAAGGTCACAAGATGCTCTAACCCCGAAGCAGTTTCCAAACTCAAACTTGAATATGCTTTGACCTAGGATCATGGAACCTCAGAAGTTGGGAAACAGATGAACTAATCAACTTGGGGTCCACAGGCCAAGGCCATGGGGGCTCTGACCCTCAAATGGTTTCCAGACCATTAACTTGATAATGCTTGTCTCAGGATCAAGGAATTTCACAGGTACTCTGCCAAGGACAAATGGATGGACCCTATTGATTTGGTGGTCATAAGGACACAGGATACTCTTACCCCAAACGGTTTGCCGACTATCTTTACAATGCTTTCGTCTAAGATCATAAAACTTCACAGACATTCTGTTCAGGGGACGAGGGGTTGAATCATGTCCAAAGGTCAAGGACACAGGGTACATCAGCCTGAGACCAGTTTTCAGGCTCGAACATAGAATACTTTAGCTTAGGATCATTTTCAGGGACCCAGCGATGGACTCTGTGACAAAAGTATGTAATCTCACATAATTTTATTGTACATTCACTTCAAATTATCCATATATTGATATTGATTGAATAATATTTTTTACATATGAATTTTCTGAAAGCTACATACACTGAGCGACATGCGTGTGTGAATGGGTTAATCGATATGGCTCAAGTGCCAGCGCGGAAGGATAGAACGAGAGGCCACAGGCTTCGAGTTTTATCCTTCCGCGATGGCACAAGTGCCATATCAGTTAACTCCTTCACACACACTGTCATTCTGTGTTTATTACATGCCTTCACGCCTATAAACAAAATATTAGAAGGACACCCAGCAATTCATTTAAACTATCAGAAAATGGAACACATTTTATCGAAAACCAAATTTATGAGGGGAACGCGAGTCACTATTTTGTTCTCTCAGTTCCAATGCATTCTATGTGCCTACTAGCACTTCAAATTGTGATTGCATTGTACCATTTGTAGAAAATTCCAGTGAAATTTTGCTTCTATTTAAAAGTAGTTCGTCAAAGATTTCCATTCCGCACATATGTGCGGAACAGATTTTCATTTTCCACATGCTTTAGTGTTACTGTAGATGAGGATTTCATAGAACGGGCGTGTAATAAAATTGTGTAATGATTGATATTTTATGAAATCCTTTTTGTATACTACAAAAAATTTCAAACAATAAAATATATTTTGCTACAATGTCATGTGGAAAAATATACCCATCATACAAAAATCTTCTCTGGAACTCTCTGTCTGCTGTTATAAAAGAAAAGAAGTATATCTCAGGCATTCATTCTGCAGCTCATTTTGTCAAGTACACTGCAGACTTTTATTATTTACCCAACAAAAGTGGGTCTCATTTGCAGAAACTACCATTATTTCAGATACAAAGGAAAAACCATCTATTTTTTTGTGTTTATACAAATTAAATTTGTTTTACTCAATTTTGTTGCAAGTTCAGTTCAAATTAACCATTTTTAGCTCAACTTTGGCAAAGCCAAATTTGAGGTATTGTCATGGCCCGTCGTCTGTTCGTCTGTCCGTTCATCGTGCCATCAACACAGCTTGAGCTAGAGGCTGTATTTATGCACCGATCTTTACGAAACTTCATAGGTACCTTTGTTATCACCGTGAGACGAGAACGAGTGTTTTTGTGTCCGGTCTGAAATTCAAGATGGCTGATGGACGCCATTTTGTACAACATTAGATGCAGTCATATTGTTGTGCAGAACTTCCATATGAAAGAGCTGATTTGAATAATTTTTTGTATGAATGTTTAGTACCATGGGATACATCACATTTTTTCTTGTGCATAAATTTTGCCAATTAGACTAACTTTGATCTATTTAGTGTTACTTTCAGTACTGTAACTGCAAATGCCAATACGGCTTAGGCTAGAGGCTATATTTATGAACCGATCTTTACAAAACTTTTTTGATATCTGTTATCACCGTGGGACGAGAATGAGTGTTTTGGGGTCCTGTCTGAAATTCAAGATGGCCACCAGCAGCCATTTTGTACAAAATTTTGTGCAATCAGTTTTTTGCTCAAAACTTCTATATGAAAGCTCTGATTTGAATAAATTTTTGTGTGAATGTTTACTAACACGGGATGCATCACATATAATACTTATGTCCTATTCTTTAAACCATTGCAGTCACCTTGTAATTGATTTACTATGGTTGACGTGGTCACAGCAAAACTCTTTTTTCTCTTATTCATTATTGTTGACTTGGTCACAACAAATACTGATTCCTGTCATATTCATTATTGCTGACCTGGTCACAGCAAATACTAATTCCTGTCATATTCAAAGTTGAGCTACAGTGTCATTGACACTTTCATTTAATATTAAAACGTTTTATTTATCCATTTTATGAAAGTGATAATTTTATGACAATATTTTATTGATTACTGTTGTTACAGTATGTTGAGAGTGCATTATCACCCACAGAATGGATTCCTCATGCAAGTAATGACACAAACTCTGAAAAAAATCATAAGCACAAGGAAAGTTTATCCATTTGAATCTGATGGTCCAGTGACTGTAAGCACACCTCATGTTTTTTGCCGACCTTTTGAAAATTTTAGTTTATTTAAATTCCACTTCATGTGTGTTTTTTGTAGTAATCCACTCTCCACATACTGCATGTAAGAATGTCTAATATTGCATTTGTAGTATATTTTTTGAGAAAACATCGAAATGTTCATTTTTCACAATTTGCAACATTGATTTTTCTTAAAATGGATATGGAATATTTCATTGACAAATATTTTTAATGTGCAAAATATATTTTTCAGAAATATAAAGGGGAAAAGTAAAATCAATAGCCATTAAGCAAAAATCTTATCTAGGGCTCTAGGCCCAATACTGCCAAAGAATGAAAAGTAGAACTTCTCATGCCAGGGATTCTTCTGTCTTTGTGAAAGGGTCCGGAGCTCATGCAGTTGAGAAACTTTGTGTCATAAAGGCTCCATTTGAAAATTTGTTGTGAAAAAAAGACATGAAGAATAATATAAAGATAATGACTGGGGTACAATGTGTGATAATGGTCCCAAGGATAGACAAGCCACATTGTTACCCTCAAGTTCAGTCATTATTTTTTTTATTATACTGTATGAAGATTCCGTCTTGATACAATAATATATGGATTATTGTCTCAGACATATATAGAAGAGGAATCAAAGTTCCTAACTTTTAATAGGGAAAGAAGTGAATGGCGAAACACTTGTCCAGTTGCTTCAGTTCATAGGTAGATAAATTGCAGTTCATGTCTTTCTCCCTTAAGAAATTCCTCGAAAGAAAATCTGTTTTGATTGCTTAAGACATTGTTTAGTGCTTTTATTGTCCTTTTTAGAGCAGTTCCTCTATATGAGACTGACAAATATTGGCAAATCTTCCGGTAGACATTTTACGTGTTTACATTATTTCACAACATGGAAGTTGTTTGGTAAAGAAACTACATCATCACGTGCGCGAGCAACAATACATTGGGTGTCTCCGCTGGCGTTGTCAGGATATCTTTGGCTGAAGATGATTAAGCAGCATTATCACAATGATGGAATATTGTGAAATGTTTAATGGGATAATATGGGAGATTAGCATAACATTTGTAGATGAGGTATAATAAGAGATATTATCTTCAAATTGAACTGAAAACATTAATACAGGCATTACTATATGCATACAGCATGCTGTAAGTTTAGAACAGTCACATGAAGTCATGATCAATCCACTCTCTGTAATCTCTTTGAAATTTTTCTTGCACTATTACTCCTTTAATCCTTTACTCAATGAATCACCCGCATCCGCCTGCGTAATGTGCAAATTCAGCAGCTGAAAAAATATTATTTTTCAAAAAATTTCAACAAAACCATATCATGTGACCCCTCTTTGGAACGAGCTCATTGAGCTCGTTCCAAAGAGGGGTCACATGATATAGCTTTATTTATTTATTTAATAAAAATGTTATTTAAAATAATAAATTTTGAAATCGTCTGCATTGGGTAAAGGGTCAAGACCTGTACATATTTACACATTTTTACAACACTTTGAAAGTCTAAATTCTGTAATTTCTGCAGCATTGCTGTTGTGTCGTGGCAACTCTTGGCTGTTTTTAGGCAGCCAAGACTTGCCTAGACACTACTGACAAGGCTTTTAGAATGTAGGCTGCACATCTGTAAAAACTGCCTATTGAAGAACCTGTTTTGTTACAGTAAAATAGTGACCAAATTCAGAATTGGCCCCTCAAGGGTCAAAGAAGAACCTGTGGTTTGCCCTTGAATTCAGATGCTTTCTATGCTTGGTAATTACTGGTTTTCTGGAGGCTTATTCGCTCAGTTCAGGACAGCAATTATGAATTAAGTTTGTGTTTAAATGGGGATTCAGATTGGGAAGTTTTTCATTTGTATTGAGAAAAATCATACCCATTGGAAATGGGTCCCTATATTCAGCCCCTGTGGATACATAGAAGAATCCCTGCATGGAGTCATTCTGAAATTTATTTTGTAAAGTACACAGCATAATTCTTTTACTTTTCCCCCAAACGTTGTTCCATTTGTTTTAATAGTTATTTGTGCGAATAGCTTGCCATGATCATCATAATATATGCATTTTTTTTGTATTTTGTTAATTCTGATTTTTATCTTTTTTCATTTGAGTTAATGTTATTGATTTTAATTGAACAATATTTTTATATATCCATTTGATGAAAGCTATAATTTTATGATAATAGTTTATCAGTCCACTACCTTTATTTCTCAATATTATTTTGAAACTCCCTCACTCTCTCCACCCAGAGTTATATCTCATGAACCATCAGAGGTAGCTTGATGAAATTAGCCAAAACACACTTTGTCAACATTGCCTTTTGGCACCACAAGATTTATGTCAATTCTTTGAATGGTTTCACAGTGATTGTCCATGATCTGCATTCAGGCACCATTACTGTACTGACCCGGGAATAAGCCCATAATCGAAAATAAATCCACCTACCAACTTTTTAGTTTTAGAGCCTCCTTCTTGTAAATAAGCCCAGTCCCTGGCGATGTAATGACAACATGCAGCCATGCTAGTACATGTCAGTCATAACAACAAAAAAGAACAACTTGCCCAATACACATGTTATGAAAACTTGTTATTTTTATAATTTTTTTTTTTTTTCAAATGTTTCAAAAAGTTTCAACAAAATCATATGATTGGAACAAGCTCTACCAGCTTGTTTCATTGAAAGGGTCACATGATATGCTTTTGTTGAAATTGTTTTAAATTATTCTGGCACATGTTAGGCAAAGGGTTAAGGCCTAAAAAAAGTTTAAAATCTGTTTCTCAGCCCCCTGCATGGTCCTTTTGGCTGCCACATGCTCTCTTTTTATAACCAGTGCAAACTTAAAAAAATTAAAATTAAATGGTTTATATCTGATATTTATTATTTATTGGTGTTTAAGGTCATCTACTTATGCACAATGGCTAATCATGACCGGGCACTTTTACGGGTGGAGGAAGCCGGAGTACCCGGAGAGAAACACCGAGCAACGACGAGCAGCTGCCAGCTCCCCAACAACGTAACTACGCACTGCAGCACAGGCAGGGTTAGATTGCTTGAAGACACGCGTACCATCGACGTGCAGTACGCCTTAGTACACCGCGCCATCGTGCCCCCATGTGGACAATTGGGGTTAAGTGCCTTGCCCAAGGACGCAACGCGGGAGTCTGAATTGATCGCTAAGATGGTCACCCATCCAATGATTAACCGGGCTCGACATTGCTTAACTTCGGTGATCTGACGAGAACCGGTTACTGCAACGCCACCGTGCCCCCCTTATATCTGATATTTTATCCAAGTTCTTAAAATTGATAAATTTGTCCCTTGAGTGCAACAAGGCTTTGCAGTGCTTTAGCACTGCAAAGCCATCTTGCACTCAAGGGACGAAATACACCACCATCCATGCTATTATGTAGACTGTTGGGCCTAAAACATAAAACAAACCAAGAACATGAATTTTTGATAGCAAAGATATAATTTCAAAAATAAAAAATAATATAAAAAAACACCCACCCACATGCAATTTTTAAAAAATGACCCGAGAAACAGAAGAGCTACTTTGTTGGGCCTAATCCATCATGGTTATGGGATTTTCTGAATCACCTAACTTCGTGTCAACATTGCATCCAAATTCTACTGTCGACTTGCCCTCTCAAAAATAATCCCGACCATCTTCATGTACTTTAGCCTTCTTTTACTTCATGAACCCCCGGGTCAGTGAGGTATTAATTAGCAGAGTTTTAGATATTTGGTTTCTGTGTGATAAAGTCTGTTGGAAATAACTGTTTATTTTGTATTCTCAGGAATATATTCTTTGTTATGAAATGTATGAAATATCAAAATTCCACACTTGTACATATCATAGTTTAGGATAAAACTTGTCTGAAGTAACTTATTTGTTTTCAAACATCAGGATCTTCTTACCATCATGATGCCCTGGTCAAGTATCATTTACACACATGCCTCTATTCTAGTAAATAATTTATGCTCTTTGAATAAGATAAAATCACCAAATTTTTAGATTTTCTTTCGTTTCCGTCAGATAAAATCCATTTCATAGAACCAGTTGTCTTCAAACTTCTGGAGCATTATTTGTCATGGAATATACAGGTCATATTCAACATTAGCCATTGTGCCTATTGTCATTGAAGAATTATGCTCTGTGAATCAGAGAAAAATGATGGTTTGTTCTCTAGGTTCCATCAGATAAAAATCTTTTTCAGATTTTTATTATGTCAGTCTGTTTGTTCAAGTCATAGTTAACCCTTTACCCAACGAATCTCCCACATCCGCCCGCGTAATATGCAAATTCAGCTGTTGAAAAAAATATTTTTCAAAAAATTTCAACAAAACCATATCACGTGACCCCTCATTGGAACGAGCTCGTCGAGCTCGTTCCAACGAGGGGTCACATGATATGGTTTTGTTGAAATTTTTTGAAAAATGAAAAAAAATAATATTTAAAATAATAAATTTTGATATCGTCTGCATTGGGTAAAGGGTTAATTCCAGCCTGTTAGTAGAAAACGTGTGCATCAACAAATACATTATTCATGGACTTTTTTTGGATGAGACTGTTTCAGTTTCACTATCTTAATGCACATTTTAAAATAAATGTTTCACTTTCCCATCTATTACTCAGCATTGCATTTTCATTGAGCTTTAAATAATCGTTTGATTTCATTTCAGTGATGAGAGACTTACACTGCCATTCCAGGTCAGTCGTTTAGTCAAAGATAGGCTTGCCATTTGTTTAGGGCATCCAAAACAAATTTGTCCCTGGTATTACTATGCTCCTGAATTCAACCTCCCAGTTCACAAACGGCATCAAGTTGCCATTCACATTCACAGGAAAAGTGTATTTTTGGTAGCCAAGCTCTGATATGATTTGGATATCTTATCTGTTTTCACCCAGTATTGTTGGTTTGCAAATGCCCAGAGTCAGTCGGGTCAGCAATCGAAAAGTTTGCGCCTGAGTCTCTTTTTGTCCTCATATGACATAGGCCAGGTGGGTATTTGTTGGAGCAGCATTTGTGGGAAGAAGATGGTAATGGAGTATAATGAGCATGTCAGCATTTTAATTCGATACAGCTTGGTTGTTTTAATGGCTTATTCACCCCATTTGGTGGAACAATAGACATCTGCATGGGAATACATGTATATCTTCCGTATATGCATATTTTATACTTTTAATTGTTATTAATGTTTGTTATTTTCGGCTTTTGCTATTAATGTTTGTTATTTTCGGCTTTTGCTGTCGTAAAAAAATATACAGTACAGTCGCTGTGGGCAGTCACTTTTCCACGTGTCCACAGTGGTTGTGGAAAACCGTGGACAAATTACCCTTCAACTGCCCACAGAGATTTCTGAGGACAGAGATTTTTCTAGACCGTGGGCATGCTACCTACTTGCCCACAGAATTAATAACTAACACGGCGATTCCCATGGAGTCCACATGATCTGACTTTTTATTACACCACTATAATATTTATGTTACGTAATTTTTCTACACAATAGCAATAAGAAAAGAAATCTGTTAACATTGGAACGAGGTCAAAATATCAGACTAGTTTCTGTTCTGCCCTGTCAGGACAAATTCACGGGATAATCCAACTGACGAAAATGCAGAAACTAAAAAGCTTGTGGACCATGTGATATTTATCTACTCATCTGTTTGCCATTTGTTAACCTTTTACCTAACGCTAGGAATAGACGACACTCGTGAAAAAAATTCTTGTGTAACTAAAAATTTTCATTTTTGGCTTCCAAAACATAGGTTATGACCCCTCATTGGAACGAGCGTTCGAACGAGGGGTCATAACCTATATTTTGGAAGCAAAAAATGAAAATATAAAATAGATTGAATGGCTATTTTCGTGTATAGCGCTGGCCGGTTTTGGCCGTTACCTTAGATAAAGGGTTAAATAAAGGAGGAATATTTCCACCAATTATGAATTTATCGTCACCAAATAAGGCCTCTCCTCCTCACGGCATCATTTTTATCTTCCGCTTCCGTAAAGTTCTGGTTCGTTTTCGCGACAGCTACCTGCTGTCTTCGAAATTCGAATCAAGAGTTGAGAGTATAATTTCAGAAAAACAACTCCTACCCCAAGCATTGGTTACTGGGTCATAATCCACCAGTAATGCAGGGCTTGTTTACCACAAATGACAATGAACAAGCACTGCTTCACTTCCCGGGATCCCCATGGGGGTCGGTCCATTACAGGTGGGGAAGCATCTCTCGAGTATTCGCTTACCAATACCTCATGTTGATTTTTAACCCTACTCCCCGTGGATATTAATAAAAGTTAGCCCCAGTGGTCTGCGTCAGACAAGATAGATCCATTAGTCTCGTGAACACAAGTCGTTTGAAGTTTTTAATCCTTTCAAACGCTGCTGTATATAATATACACATGCCACTAACTTCTGCAAAACTACTTCAGAAGGATTATAGCAGGTCATAAATCATAAACACAAGAGCAGCATTAATTGCTGATCAACATAAGTCAATCAAGTTAATTAATTTAATCATTGATGAATAACAAACAATCTGGCAGAAAAATAATAACAACCAAGAGAATAAAAATGTTTGGTTTATATTTTTTCATTCTTTCACTTTAACAATTAAAAATATACATTGTAATTTATCGATAGGGCCAGGTTGAAAAAAAAACGAAATTAATTTGACGATGCATTTTTATTGCACGCTGAACTATCAGAATTACTCCAAAATTATCCACTAAAAAGTGCGAATTTCATATTGCAGTTTTTAGTGAATAATTCCAAAGTAATTTATCGATAGGGCCAGGTTAAAGAAAAAACGAAATTAATTTGACGATGTATTTTTATCGTACGCTGAACAATCAGAATTACTCTGAAATTATCCACTAAAAAGTGCGACATTCATATTACACATTTTAGTGAATAATTCCGAATTAATTTATTGATAGGGCCAGGTAAAAAAAACGAAATTAATTTGACGATGCATTTTTATTGTATGCTGGATAATCAGAATTACTCCGAAATTATCCACTAAATAGGGCGACTTTCATATTACACTTTTTAGTGAATAATTCCGAAGTAATTTATCAATAGCAGGGTTCATACAGCTCTTGAAAAACCCTTGAAAATGAGTTTTTTCTTGAAAAACCCTGGAATTTGAAATTAGCCCTTGAGAAACCCTTGAACTTTCAAAAATCTCTTGAAAAACCCTTGAATACCAAGCCATTTCCTGGGCATTGTAAATATATGTTCTCGCCTTTTACTTGTTTGTTGCGCTTGTGTCGCTCAGTTAAAAAAAAACATAAAAAAGTATGGAACATTTTACCAAGATAACTGTAACACAGATCACCCTTTGGGTACCAGTACTTCCTCACTTCCAAAGTCAGATCCGTGTCACATGAATCTTAGATTTTCAGAGCTCATACAACAAGCTGAATAGTATATGTAGCCCTTGAAAAAAAGAAAGAAGCCCTTGAAAAACCCTTGAACTTTGTGAGCAAATTTTTGTATGAACCCTGGATAGGGTCAGGTTAAAAAAAAAACGAAATTAATTTGACGATGCATTGTTATTGTACACTAAACTATCAGAATTACTCCGAAATTATCCTCTAAAAAGGGCAACTTTCATATTGCACTTTTTAGTGAATAATTCCGAAGTAATTTATCGATAGGGCCAGGTTAAAAGAAAACCGAAATTAATTTCACGATGCATTTGTATTGTACGCTGAACAATCAGAATTAAAAAAGGTTGAAGGCCTGTGGGTGCTGTCATGATTAGCCCCTTTCTACATAAATATATGACATTAAACACAAATAAATAAATAAATGGGCCTGAGTACTGGGCGCTAATTATCCCGGGCTGATGTTCCTTTGTCAAAATATTTCCAGGCCGAAAATTCTAGAAGCCGAATGTTCCCCTTCCCGCCTGAGCTTAGAGTTGTCAACGAAAGCGAACGAATTGTTTAACAGTCGATCGAAAATCAGATTCGGTTTAACAGAAAGATCATATCAATACATAATTGCATATCAGCGATATTCGCAGGTGCACACTTTTATTTGCAACTATTTTTTCGTTTTGTACACATTTTTTTCAAAGCACTCGTTCGCAATCGACATGGGTTTGTCACTGTATATCTTGTTTTCACTTCACAGTGTGGGTTGTGCTATTCACTTTTCAAATTGAGAAAATGTGACGTAATTTTAACAAGTTATCATTTTTTTCCTTTTCGTAAAAATTTTTTTCTAGACCGTGGGCATGCTACCTACTTGCCCACAGAATTAATAACTAACACGGCGATTCCCATGGAGTCCACATGATCTGACTTTTTATTACACCACTATAATATTTATGTTACGTAATTTTTCTGCACGATAGCAATAAGAAAAGAAATCTGTTAACATTGGAACGAGGTCAAAATATCAGACTAGTTTCTGTTCTGCCCTGTCAGGACAAATTCACGGGATAATCCAACTGACGAAAATGCAGAAACTAAAAAGCTTGTGGACCATGTGATATTTATCTACTCATCTGTTTGCCATTTGTTAACCTTTTACCTAACGCTAGGAATAGACGACACTCGTGAAAAAAATTCTTGTGTAACTAAAAATTTTCATTTTTGGCTTCCAAAACATAGGTTATGACCCCTCATTGGAACGAGCGTTCGAACGAGGGGTCATCACCTATATTTTGGAAGCAAAAAATGAAAATATAAAATAGATTGAATGGCTATTTTCGTGTATAGCGCTGGCCGGTTTTGGCCGTTACCTTAGATAAAGGGTTAAATAAAGGAGGAATATTTCCACCAATTATGAATTTATCGTCACCAAATAAGGCCTCTCCTCCTCACGGCGTCATTTTTATCTTCCGCTTCCGTAAAGTTCTGGTTCGTTTTCGCGACAGCTACCGGCTGTCTTCGAAATTCGAATCAAGAGTTGAGAGTATAATTTCAGAAAAACAACTCCTACCCCAAACATTGGTTACTGGGTCATAATCCACCAGTAATGCAGGGCTTGTTTACCACAAATGACAATGAACAAGCACTGCTTCACTTCCCGGGATCCCCATGGGGTCGGTCCATTACAGGTGGGGAAGCATCTCTCGAGTATTCGCTTACCAATACCTCATGTTGATTTTTAACCTTACTCCCCGTGGATATTAATAAAAGTTAGCCCCAGTGGTCTGCATCAGACAAGATAGATCCATTAGTCTCGTGAACACAAGTCGTTTGAAGTTTTTAATCCTTTCAAACGTTGCTGTATATAATATACACATGCCACTAACTTCTGTAAAACTACTTCAGAAGGATTATAGCAGGTCATAAATCATAAACACAAGAGCAGCATTAATTGCTGATCAACATAAGTCAATCAAGTTAATTAATTTAATCATTGATGAATAACCAACAATCTGGCAGAAAAATAATAACAACCAAGAGAATAAAAATGTTTGGTTTATATTTTTTCATTCTTTCACTTTAACAATTAAAAATATACATTGTAATTTATCGATAGGGCCAGGTTGAAAAAAAAACGAAATTAATTTGACGATGCATTTTTATTGCACGCTGAACTATCAGAATTACTCCGAAATTATCCACTAAAAAGTGAGAATTTCATATTGCACTTTTAGTGAATAATTCCAAAGTAATTTATCGATAGGGCCAGGTTAAAGAAAAAACTAAATTAATTTGACGATGTATTTTTATCATATGCTGAACAATCAGAATTACTCCGAAATTATCCACTAAAAAGTGCGACATTCATATTACACATTTTAGTGAATAATTCCGAATTAATTTATTGATAGGGCCAGGTAAAAAAATCGAAATTAATTTGACGATGTATTTTTATTGTACGCTGGATAATCAGAATTACTCCGAAATTATCCACTAAATAGGGCGACTTTCATATTACACTCTTTAGTGAATAATTCCGAAGTAATTTATCGATAGGGTCAGGTTAAAAAAAAAACGAAATTAATTTGACGATGCATTGTTATTGTACACTAAACTATCAGAATTACTCCGAAATTATCCACTAAAAAGGGCAACTTTCATATTGCACTTTTTAGTGAATAATTCCGAAGTAATTTATCGATAGGGCCAGGTTAAAAGAAAAACGAAATTAATTTCACGATGCATTTGTATTGTACGCTGAACAATCAGAATTAAAAAAGGTTGAAGACCTGGGGGTGCTGTCATGATTAGCCCCTTTCTGCATAAATATATGACATTAAACACAAATAAATAAATGGGCCTGAGTACTGGGCGCTAATTATCCCGGGCTGATGTTCCTTTGTCAAAATATTTCCAGGCCGAAAATTGTAGAAGCCGAATGTTCCCCTTCCCGCCTGAGCTTAGAGTGTCAACGAAAGCGAACGAATTGTTTAACAGTCGATCGAAAATCAGATTCGGTTTAACAGAAAGATCATATCAATACATAATTGCATATCAGCGATATTCGCAGGTGCACACTTTAATTTGCAACTATTTTTTCGTTTTGTACACATTTTTTTCAAAGCACTCGTTCGCAATCGACATGGGTTTGTCACTGTATATCTTGTTTTCACAGTGTGGGTTGTGCTATTCACTTTTCAGATTGAGAAAATGTGACGTAATTTTAACAAGTTATCAATTTTTTCCTTTTTGTAAATACAAAAATGACCATATACCCGTGCTGCAAATTGAAATGATGAAGAAATAAATATTCTTAATCAGAGTCATATTCTATCAAGACGTGTTAAAAATTACTTCCAGTTACATTTCTGTGGGTAGACGTGTTTCGGATCAATTATGTGGACACTGCCATCCGGCATTATCATCGTTCAGTAATCTTTTCCACAGAAGTCCACAGGCTTTTGCCCACAGAACTACATGCCCACAGAAGTCCACAGAAATTGGTATCAAACTTATTTCTGTGGAAAATCAGTGGGCGCCCACTGTGGACATGTGGAAAAGTGACAGCCCACGGCGACTGTACTGTAATCAAATCAAAATCCTTAAATGACAGCTTAGTCCATTTCTTATCAACCTACTCACAATTGTTTACTACAGGCTTGCACTACAGTGGAAGTCCCTAACTCGGATAAAATACTCTCTATTTTTGTCTTTCCCAAGCAAGTTGGGAAAGAAAAGTGGTGCAAAAGCACCAATAAAAATAAGTCAAAACTGGGTCGAGTGCAACCGGCGCAGACCCAGTACGGGACGCTCTCTCCCAAGTACAACTCCACGACTTCCGTTGCCAGTGCGCATATACCGTCTCTAAAGACTCATTCTTTTTATAATCCGCTTCGTGTCGAGATGTTTTTGCACGCTTATCAGTGTTCCACCAGCTCGATGTTTGATGATTCCTGATTCATTATACCACAGTGTATCCTTTGTATTCTCAGGAACAGTGTTTTATATTCTCTTTTCTATTATATGTCCATAATGTATATTTATTTGCTCTCTCTCGAGTCGCACGCGAATTTCGTGTGCCACGCGGTGCGGACTTAGAATTTTCACAATTATTGTTAATGCTTTTTTTGCAAAATTTTCTAATTGTGTTCGAGTTAGGTGTCAGCGGGGTACCACTCCTACAGTGTTTCTTCTTTCTTTTGAGAGTAGTCTTCCTGTTGTGTGGTCCCCGGTCGACCGTCTGGGGTCTTTGTTTCTGTCACCTTTCTCTCTTCTTTGGGGGTGTTCTGTTTTCTGATCTCACCTTCTCTGCTCCTCTCACCTCTATCATGCCCAGGACAATTCCTTGTGGGCAATGTCTGCTGCCAAAGCATGTGGACGATGTACATTCGTCTTGTTCCTCCTGTAATGGGTGTTCGGCCGAGCGGCCGTGTGGTGTCTGTGGAACATGGTCTTCCACCTTCTGGGCGTCAGTAAACCGTGTCGTTTGTTCTCGTGGCCGTGCCTCCCGCTCCCGCGGGAAAGGAGAACGTGGTCGTTCGGGGCCTCCCGAGCCGACTTTGCCTGGTGAGAGTTATTCCTCCTCCGTGGGGGATGTGCAGTCTTTTCCTGTGGTGGATACTGCGGGAGCCGTTGAGTGTTCTGGTGAAGAGATGCCTGGTTCCGGGACTACGGTTCCCCTCCAGTCGACATCTGAGGCTGTCACTAGGGTTGTGACTCCTCCTTCAGAGCCGAGCCGGTGTGCTCTCTCCACTATTTCACCAGCCTCAATGACTCTCGACGTTTCTTCTACTGCTGCTGGTCCTTCTGCTTCGTTGTCTGTTTCAGCCGGCCTCGGCTTTTCGCTGCAGGGGACTGCAGGAATGTCCGATACTGTAGACGTGGGATATCGGCCTCAGCCTTCCCTGACTTCAACTCGGCGAAGTCGGAAGGGGCTGCCGGCCGAGCCCATCGCTGTGGTCTCTTCGCCGTCGAGCACCACAGTTGTGTCTTTGGATTTGGATGTTCGTAGTGGAAACACTATGAACTCCGTGGCGTTTCCGTCTACTCACTCTAGTCACACGACCAGTTGTGGGGGACCAACGCCTTTTGTGCAGCCTGGACCTTCTGCCCTGCAGAGGTCCGTGGTGACTCTCATGAGTTCTCACAATATTGATCCTCGGGGTGCATCGTACCCCTATACACATCTGCCTTCAGATGTTTCAGCTGCCGCCCGTCGTCCCGCGTCAGGTGTTTTGGAGGATCGTGACCCTTCGCTGGTTAAGAGGGTCAGAGGTGAAGCCACTTTGCCGGTTCGCTCCCCTGTCGAACCGGTCGGTACAGGCAGTGAGCTTAGGGAGGCCCTCTCCTTACTCACTCAGGTTCTTTCTAAGAGCCTTCCTGTTGTTTCCAGCGAGGCTATGGGTGGTTTCCAGGCGCCTCCTATGGCGCCGCCTCCCGGGATTGGAAACAGGCCGGTTTCCGATTCCTCTGGTGTTCCGACACCATGGGAGGCGTCGGTTGTTTTGCCCATGATGGGCTATGTGTCTTCCGACTCAGGGGAGGAGTCCGACATGCTTGAGGTCGAGGGCCAGCAGTCTTCGGACTTGGGGGCGGCTCTTGACTTTGTGTTTGGGTTTCTGCCTGAGCTCAAACCTGCTAACCAGCCGACAGTGTCAGCCTGGCCGCGATCATCGGTCGCGCGCCAACAGCCTATGGAGCAACCTGCTTCTGGGCACCTTCGACCGTGCCAGTCGGTACAGGTGGTTGAAGCTTTTTCAGCATTGGATGCCAAGCTGAATTCCAAGGCTTTGAAGACTTTGTTCTTCACCAGGGTTGACACCTTTTTGCCTCCTGTTCGTTATCGTTCCTACGATTCCGCCAATCCGTCAGTCTGCCAGGCTTTGACGGTTCTGGATCAGGACTCCACTTCCCTCGGCCTTTCCAAGCCCAAGTCTGCCGCCATTCCAATGACGACTCTGGAGTCCACGTTGGGCTTATCTAGAGAGATGCTTGGCATGCTTTCTCTCTCAGATCACGTCATCTCAGCTTTGGCTGCTTATCTGCCTCCAGA
This sequence comes from Pictodentalium vernedei, assembly GCA_031216915.1. Taxonomy (NCBI): domain Eukaryota; kingdom Metazoa; phylum Mollusca; class Scaphopoda; order Dentaliida; family Dentaliidae; genus Pictodentalium; species Pictodentalium vernedei. The sequence continues at coordinate 291,139,351 of CM062290.1, forward strand.
TAAGTTTGACGAGGTACAGGCTCCTTTGCGTGTGCTGTCCAAGGCGCTTATGCACCTTACTCACACGCATGCCTGTAACACGGCTAATTTGGAATTAGTTCGAAGGGACGCTGTGCTGGACACAGGACGATCCCTTCCCGAGGAGCAGTGTGCTACTCTTCGATCTGCTTCTTTGGCAGGTCCGCAACTTTTCCATGGTTCCGTGTCGACGGTCCGGGATGACGTCCTACGTCATTCCAAAGATCAGCTGCTGTTTCGTCAGCTTGATCAGCCTTCTCAGGGAGGCAAGGGCCGTTCCAAGCCTAACAAGTATCCTTCTGCTTCCTCTGTGAAGCAAAAGGCTGGTCCTTCTGCCGCCGCCTCTACTTCTTACTCACGGGGTAAAGGTAGGGGTCGGCAGAATCGAGGGAAGTCTCAGGATTCTTCATTTAGCAGAGGAGGTGGTTTCTCCTCTCGTGGGCCTCGTCGGGGCTCGAAATGAAGGTCCTCACCTCGACTCGTCCCAGGCTGGAGGAAGGATAGCAGAGTTCGCAGACCATTGGACCACCATCACATCCGATCCATGGGTGTTAGATGTTGTTCGGTCCGGGCTGCGCATATCCTTCCGATGGCACCCCACTCTGTCAAGGGTGCCTCTTCCAACCACAGTTCCTTCAGATGTTTTACGTCGGGAACTTTTGTCCACGGAGATTGCCAATCTCCTGGCAAAGGGGGCGATCGAGGTCGTCAAGAACGTTCAGTCAGTGGGTTTCTATTCCCGCCTGTTCTTGGTGCCGAAGAAGGACGGCCGACTCCGACCGGTTATCGATCTGAGTATCCTGAACCAGTCTATCATTGCTCCCAAGTTCAGCATGGAGACTTTCAGGTCGGTCCGCCAATCAATTCACCAGGGAGATTTCGCCGCCAGCATCGACCTGCGAGACGCTTACTTCCACGTTCCGATGCATCGGGCGTCACGGAAGTATCTCAGGTTCACTTTTCTGGGGCGAGTTTACCAGTTCAAGGCCATGCCTTTCGGCCTCAACCTGGCTCCTTGAGCGTTCACCAGACTGATGTCGCATGTGATAGCGTTCCATCGCACACAGTCCAGGGTGACTACTTCGGCATATCTGGACGATATCCTCCAGAGGCATTCCAATGCTGCCTTACTGGAATCGGATGTCGCCACTCTGTTGAGCTTGCTCACGTCGCTAGGATTCAGAGTCAACGAGGAGATGTCGGACCTGGTCCCTTCTCAGTCGTTTTGTCACCTGGGGATGTCTTTCCAAACCAAATTCAATTTGGTGGCTGTTCCCCAGGCCAAGGCTGTGATTCTCTCAGCTTTTGCTCTGACTCTGTCCCAGTCCAGGTCCGCGACCGCTCGGAGTTTTCTCCGGCTGATCGGTCTCTGCGGTTCGGTGACGGATCTCATTCCTCTAGGTCGGCTGCGTGTCAGACCTCTCCAACACTTTCTGCTCAGTCGTTGGAGGCCGAATGTAGATTCTCTGGATCAGGTGCTTCCGTTTCCGAACTCTCTGTATCCTCACCTTCTTCCCTGGACAGATGTTCAGTGGATTACGCAGGGTGTTCCACTGGACTTACCCACGTCCGATCGCGTTCTGACGGCAGATGCCAGCGATCTCGGATGGGGTGCGACGTTGGATCCTCTTGGTCTTTCCCTACACGGGATGTGGGACCAGGATCAGCAGCTCTACACATCAACCAGAAGGAGCTTCTTGCTCTTCTTCTGAGTTTCAGGCAGTGGATCCCTCACCTGTCGAATCGCCAGGTCCTTCTACTATCCGACAATTCGACAGTGGTTGCTTACATTCGGAACCAGGGCGGCACGCACTCGCTTCCGATGTACGAGTTAGCTCGGAATCTTCTACTGCTCGCTCAGGATGTTCACGCCGGAGTGGTTGTTCGTCACATTCCCGGTCGTCTGAACGTCCTAGCCGACTCCCTGTCCCGACAGGGCAGGGTTATTTCCACCGAGTGGATGCTTCACAGGGCAGTGTTCCAGTCGCTTTGCGATCTCTGGGGACGTCCCCACATCAACCTCTTTGCGACTCGTTGGAACCATCAGGTGGACACTTTCGTGTCCCCGTGTCCAGATCCTCTGGCTTTTGCCGTGGACGCTCTGTCACTCGATTGGTACGGTCTAGTCGGCTACGCCTTCCCGCCGGTTCCGATTCTTCCTCAGGTTCTCGCCAAAATTCGAACCTGCAGTTGTCGAATCATTCTGATCGCTCCCCTGTCGCCTCAGCGGGTGTGGATCAATCAGCTCCACTCGCTGATGGCGGCGGTTCCGGCACGTCTCCCGCTACGTCGCGACCTTCTTTGTCAAGGTCGCCCGAGGAGGTTTCACGTCGACCCGACTTCGTTGTGCCTTCACGCATATCTTTTGTCAGGTCCTGTCTCCTCCGTAGAGGTTTTTCGAGACGAGCAGTGGAGTGCATTTCTTCTTCAAGGAGGCACTCCACTGGTTTAGCTTATGCAGCTAAATGGAAGGTCTTCTGTCGATGGTGTGCTGATCACTCTGTTGATTATGCCAATCCTTCGATTTCACAGATTGCGGAGTTTCTGGTATATCTGTTTGATTCCCGGGGTCTCCAGCCTGTTACCATCAAGGGTTACAGGTCTATGCTTTCAGAGACTTTTTCTTATGTGGGGAAGCGTCGTATCGGCACTAATCCTTACCTCTCCAAGCTTGTTCGGCACTTTTCTTTGAAAAGGCCTCGGAGTTTGCAGCTTACTCCACGATGGAATCTTTCGTGGGTGCTGCTTTGCTTGGGGGGGGGGGGGGGGGGGGGGGCTCCGTTCGAACCTTTATCCCAGGTGGATATGCATTTTCTCACATATAAGACGGCTTTTCTGATGGCATTTGCTTCGGCCAGACGGGTTAGTGAGCTTCACGCCCTCTCGGTTGACCCGGCCTTTTTTAGGAGCTCTCCCAACAGTGTTACTTTTACCACTGATTGCTCCTTTTTGGCTAAGAATCAGTTACCAGATACTACTCCTCCTCCTATCTGTATCAGGGCTCTTCCCTCTGTTGAGGGTACTCGCCCTTTGCTCTGTCCGGTCCGTGCTATTCGCATTTATCTTGATCGGACACGCTTCATACGGAAAGGCAGAAAATGTTTTTTTCTGTCTCTCATTCCGGGTCGACAGAAGATCTCACCTCAATCCATTTCTCGATGGATTTGTCTTGCTATTCGTACGGCTTATAGTCATTTAGCAGCTGGCGATTGTATTACCAATTGTATTTCTGCCCACGAGGTGCGGGCACTGTCTACCTCTTGGGCTTATTCTAACTCCGTCAAGTTGTCGGATGTTATGCAGGCAGCCTACTGGAGAAATGCTTCTACTTTCTCCACCTTTTATTTGCGCCAGTTGCAGGAGCAGTCGGAGGATCTTTTTGCCCTGGGTCCTCTTTCTTCTGCTCAGGCTGTTGTCTGCCATAGCCATTAGGCTTCTTGAAGGTCAGTTTCAGCCTTGTGCTGTTACTGCCCTTTTTCTGTCTGTGTGTCACACAGACTCATATCTCTCTTTTCATTGTCCTTTACCAATGATTGCGACATTATGGTTGATAAGCCTCGGGACCTCTTCCTTCTACTTTACGGTTCCAGTGCACTGGGGTTATGTGGGGGTTGGTTATGCGATTCCCTCCAGCCTTTTGTCTATTCAGCCTGTAGTAAACAATTGTGAGTAGGTTGATAAGAAATCTAAATTTTATAGTAAATTTCCTTTCTTATTATTCCTACCACAATTGTTTACATGGAGGCCCTCCCGTCTTCTTTACGGGTAAAGAATCTTTCCTCCCCGCTGATCACATAACTCTAACGTTTACAGATTCAAAAAGAATGAGTCTTTAGAGATGGTATATGCGCACTGGCAACGGAAGTCGTGGAGTTGTACTTGGGAGAGAGCGTCCTGTACTGGGTCTGCGCCGATTGCACTCGACCCAGTTTTGGCTTATTTTTATTGGTGCTTTTGCACCACTTTTCTTTCCCAACTTGCTTGGGAAAGACAAAAATAGAGAGCATTTTATCCGAGTTAGGGACTTCCACTGTAGTGCAAGCCTGTAGTAAACAATTGTGGTAGGTATAATAAGAAAGGAAATTTACTATAAAATTTAGATTTTCGGCCCATTCAATCTTCTGTTGTCTTTTCATCCCAGTGCCTAATTTTATATTGGTTAATAAATGAACAACAAATTCACAGGAACTTTCTGTGTTTATTAAATAATATATGATCGTTTACTTTCACAAAAATTCTATTTTTGGTAACCCAGTTCAAGCAGAGGAGTACCACTAGAGGTTTATTAACCCTTTATCCAATGTAACACCCAATTTTCACCCACAGAATGTGTTATCTCGAATAATATCACCTAATATTTTAATAATATCCTTTGTGCCAGGGACAAAAACTAGGAGGAGGCCAGAGTATGTTATATGACTCGTCCCCAGCCCCCCCCCCCCCCCACCCCCCCCCCCCCCCCAACTTTCCATATGCACCTATGAATATTATATGAGAAAGATTCAAACTTCTTTAGCTGTCATTCTGAAAGTTATATTCTCAAGTACAGGGCATGATTCTGTTATTTTTGTCCCTAAATATTGTCACATTTGTTGGAACAGTCATTTGCTCAGATGTTTGTAGTCATGTATTTTCTCGTGTTCAATGAATTCAAATTTATTTTTCATAATCTTGTTGCATTTTAATTTGATATTAATCATTTTATGTTATTAATTGAATAAAAATATATATATATCTATTTTATAAAACATATATTTTTGAATTGTTGTATTGTTGACTGTTGTGGATTAACATGAACCGCCCACAAATTGGAGTTTCCACCCAGAAAATAACAGACTCTTCAGAAAAAGATTCAGCCAGTGGATTTCTTGATTGAACTCAGACGTCCATTGGCTGGAATCTGCCCTGCTACTTTTGCCAATTTTTAAAAATTTTATTGTAGGTTTGAATTCCACTCCGTGGGTGTTCTTATGATAATCAACTCTTGAAATAGTGCACAACACTATACAATTATTGACTTTCCTAGAGGTTGAAACAAAAAATTATCAACCCCAGAAAAGTAATATTCACTGAGGCCTACAGCCTCAGTGAATATTACTTTTCTTGGGTTGATAATTCCTTGTATCAACTATTATTTTGACAGAAAAAAATTGTTTACAAATTCCTTGCTTTGTTACATATGTTCCAAAGAAAAACAGCATATTCATATGCAACAAAATAAATTTAATTTCAACATATATATATATACATGTAAGAAACAATGTGCATTTACTTATTTATTCATGTTATAGTTAAATGTTATATTTGAACAGTTCCTAAGCACTGGAACAGGGAAATTAAAGGAAGGAGCGAGTTGGAAACATCATCACAAACATACATCAAACCTACTTGCGCTGTTTATAGACAATAATGGCAGTGAAATAGCAACTCTATTTCGATAAAAATAGAAGAGATCTGCAATACTGGAGTATATCAACACTTCTGACGAGTGTTTTAGCCAATTAAATTACCAGATTTTTTCCGTCATATAATGTCTGGTTTTTCATTAGCATTACTGAATTGTAATCACAGAAGCAGAAAGAGAATGTAGACTGAATTGTGACTGGGTCCCGATTCAGTCAAAATTCTCTGTTCACTTCAATCTTAGCAACACTGTAGAATTTCACCTGTCCTTTGAGTGGAACAAGGTGCCTTCTGCAATGCTCTAGCATTGTAGATGGTGCTTTGCACCACTCAATCTATTTTGATCAGTTATTTTCGATGCGATCTTGAGTTCACTGTATTTTTATTTAAGAAATCCCAATGCAATCGTGTAAAAGTGTCATGATCAAGTCTTAACCCTTTACCCCACATAATGGTCAAAACCGACGAACGCTATTCTAAAAAATCACCAATTAATTTTCATTATATTTTCATTTTTTGTCTCAAAAACATAGGTTATGACCTCTCATTCCAACGAGGGGTCATAACCTATGTTTTGAGACAAAAAATGAAAAAAAATAGTTCAAGAATTTTTGCAAGTGTCATCTGCTTTCCATGTTAGGTAAAGACTTAATCTGATTTTTTTTCATCACTGTTCTGTATGTGTTTTGAGAAAAAATAAAAATGTTCATTTGTTTCATTATATCTATTTATAACAATGTATCCATTGAAAATAGAATATGTTTTTGGTTTTGTAACTCACTTTAAAAAAATTTTCCACATTCCTGGGGCGTGAGGCGGTGCTTGTTCACTGTGGAAAACAAGCTCTTGTTTTACTGGTAAATAAGACCCAGTCACCAATGCTTTGGTTGGATGTCCTTTAAAGTGGGCAACATGGATATAAACGATTGAGTAAACTTGACTTTATCCCCATGCTGGGGTCACAATTCGCCATTGTGTAGAAATATGTGACTTTAAACACCAATAAATAAATAATAAGTAAATCTGGTACAAATATTTCTATTAGTTGCTTGAAACCCTGCACCCTATTTAACTAACTAATCTTCTGCACTTCTACAGCTTTGGTTAGTGTATATTTTCATGTAGTATGTGATATGGCAACTAATGCCTATGGTAAGTCAGTGTAGGTCAGCTTACCAACCAACTGTGCTGTGCACTGGGTAAGCCACTCTTTTCTTTCTTGTAATCAATAAGATCTTCTCTGTTATGCGACTAAACCTGTGCATTGCACAACCTAAGTCAGTGTACATTTTCATGTAGTGTGTGATACGCAGTTACACATTTTTTTATACCCCCATCCTCAGCGGTAGTATATGGGAATCCTCTTGTCTGTCTGTCCATCCGTCAGTCCATACATCCATCCGGTATCAGTCTGTCCTAAAATTCAATCATGAATAACTTGTAAACTTGGTTAAATGACTTGACATTTGGTATGCAAGTGTATCTTATTGCTGTATACTCATAGTGAAATGCAGGTGTTGTGCAAGATTTTATTGCCAGTGTCATTGCCCTGTATGAACTTAGAATTTGTCTGCCTTGAAATTAACTCATGAATAACTTGTAGAGTACTCAACCGAATGACTTCATATTTGTTGTGCAAGTCTATCCTATTGATGGCTCCACATAGTATAAGGCAGATGTTATGCAGTGCATTATTGTAAGAGCTATTGCATTTTATGGACTTTGATTTTGTCCATCCCAAAATACAATCATGAATAACTTGTGAAATATGGTGGTAGAATGACATGATATTTTGTATGCAAGTGTATCCGATTGATGTCTATCCATAATACAATGCTAATGTTATTGAGGCAGATGTTATTCTGTGTATTATAGTAGGAGCTATTGCATTTTATAGACTTTGATTTTGTCCATCCCAAAATACAATCATGAATAACTTGTGAAGTATGTGGTAGAATGACTTGATATTTAGTATGCAAGTGTATCCGAGTGATGTCTATCCATAATACAATGCTGATGTTATTTTTGGGAGTATTATTTTCCGAGTTATGGCCCTTTATGGACTTGGTATTATCCATCCATCTATCTCTCTGACTTTCTATATCCCCAAAAACTGCATCACCTATAGTCCAGACTTGCATTTGTTAAATAAGCGGGGTTATCTTTTTGTGTTCTTTATTTTCCTTTCCTTTTCTGAGTATCAAAATGAAGCACCTATACAATGTGCAAACATATTTTTCAAAATCGACTTGATAGCAATCTTCATTTTGGGTTGGCCTGCACATTGCGGGGTATTTTGTTAGTTGTACTTTACGAACAGGTCTAGTTAAGTTTATATCCAGAAAGCGTGATTAACCCTGTGCATTGCACAGTGTTAGTCACGCTTACCTTTATAAAAATGTTCATTCTTAACTCGGTAACTAACCATATGCAGTATACAGCCTTGATGTAAATCTCATCTAGAGCAACTCCTTACCAAATATAATGGGTCAAAAGCAGTCAGTAATATACTCCAAAGGCGGTGGAGCCAGGAGGACGTGCCCCTCCACTTTTTTCCACAGATATGTTTCACAGTTACACAATGAGTTAAAATGGGCACATGCAAACGGTCAATATACAGGCATTCCTGTAACATTATTTGCAAATCCAAACAATATTTAGCCCAAGAATCCCATTTTCGATCACTTAGGTCCGTTTCTTCTACTTCAACACTCTTTCAACCAGCAGGCTGGCCTTCGGGTTGGAATATGATTGAAGTAGGAGAAACGACGGACCGGACAGTGGCCACACAGCGGTATTTTCATCTAAAGCAAGACTATAGTGAGTCATGGTACATTTACCGATAATACGATTGTAACCTTTCTCACACTGAACCATGGTAGCATTGTAAATTTGTGCCCCTCCACTTTTATCGAGCTTCTGCTGCCCTTGGTATTCTCAAAAAGCATTTAAACTCTGCTTGTGAATGAATTGTGGAAATTATTTTTTTAGTGAATTCCAAAAGTGACGTCATATTTTATTTTCAATTAATAGCTTGTTATCTATGCTAAAATAAATATGGGCATCATCGATGGCATTTTTCAGTACTTAAAAATGAAATTGCAATTTATTGGAATTTGAAACGAGTCTCATGTGTTATGAATCTGCAGTTGTCTCTATTTGCTTGGTGTCAGGTTGCTAGAAAAAATGAGTTTTCGGTTCAGTTTTCAGTTTCTATTTATAAAATAAATACTTTTTTTCATATTTCTAAATGATCACACACCAATTCAACAGTATTAGTAAAACATGTGACAAGATATCCACGATGCATTTCCTATTTCTCAACTGGTAGAGTGCTAAATTTTTCTCAGCCTTAAAATTTGTTCTCACGTTTTTTTGTTTGCCTTGTTACAATTTATGGGAGAGGAACTCTCCCATAAATTGTAACAAGGCAAATCGATGGAAATTTAATTTCAAAGATGAGAACATCCACAGAATATGAAGAAGCCTTTAACTTAAGGCACTTGCTATTCAGAATAAACTCCAAATATGGACTTCCAGTAATCTACCAGTTAACTGACATATATATACTACTCAAAGTTTGCTAAGCACCAAGTATATCCAACTACCTGTTTTACGTTTTAGATGAAATATTGTTATGAAAAGTGTATATATTTTTTATTTAATTATATTTTTAATGATTTAAGTACAGAAATTAAGATCTTGTTTGTGTTTGACATTATTTTTGAGCTTTTGAGTACTATAACCATGGAAAATGAATATTATTGGTATAAGAGGAAATTTTTCTATATGCCAGAAAGTTGACAGAGCGAACTGGTATGGGTTTGATATCAACTTTGAGATCCATTACTGTTAATTACATCTTGACAACACCTTTGCATGCCCCCAGTCAGGTTCCTGATGGTTCCCTGTGGGATGTTGTTCCATTCTTGGACCAGCATGGCACCAAGCTCCTGGACACTTCTTGGTTGGACTGGACGGACTAAAATTGCACGCTGCAACTCATTCCAGACATGTTCGATTGGATTGTGGTTGGGGGATCTTGCTGGCCAGTCCATACGCTCAGTCCCCTCCATCTCTCTCGGTACAGCCGGACAGTATGGGCAACATGAGGACGGGCATTATCGTCCATCAGAATGAATCAATCGCCTATTGCACCTGCATACAATCTAACCTGAGCTTCCAGGATCTCATCAATATACCGCTATGCAATCAAAGTACCGCGGTCAAGGACGCGGAGCTCTGTACGCCCATCCCAGTTGATGCCGCCCCAGACCATTACTGACCCTCCACAATAGCGGCCGTGCTCAGCAATATTGGCTGCAGGGAATCGCTCTCCTCGTCTTCTACATACCCTAGAATGCATATCTGTTTTATCTAGGCAGTACCTTGACTCATCTGTAAAAAGGGCAGGTCGCCAATCTTCTCTGGTCCATCAAAGTTGATCCATGACCCATTCATGTCGTGCCTGGCGGTGGTTCTGGGATAGCTGAACGCGAATACATGGTCCTCTTGATCGGAGACCACCTTCGTGCAACCTTACACAGATAGTCTGCGTCGAAACATTTACCCCGGATGCATTCTGAAGGTCACTGCGAAGCTGGGTTGCTGTTGTAAAGCGGTTCCTTCGGTCTTGAATGATCAAAAACCGGTCTTCAGCTGCAGATGTTGCCCTGTCTCTGCCACCACCATGCCGTCTTATTGGTGTGCCATACTGCTGAAATCCTGCTCAGGCTCTGGTGATCAGCATATGGTGCATACCAAGGGCCTCACCAACCTGATGATGCGTAGCCCCCTGCTCCACCATCCCAACAGCCCGCCACATTTCTGCTTCAGACCAATGTCTTCTTACATTTGCATTCGCCACATTCAGTCATTAAATCACAAGGGTCTGTGTTGAAATGAAGATTGAATACCCTACACATGTCATGTACATGTAGACAGGATACGAAAACATCATGAAAATCAAGGAATACATGCTTTCCATGACTGTCACGAAAAGTCTGCCTTTCAAGAGAGCTAATGTAAACACTGGGGACCATCATATCCACCAAAAATATCGCAAATATGTCACATGCAAATTTCACAATGATGTGTCAAATATGTTGTGCTTAGCAAACTTTGAGTAGTATATATATATAGAGAGAGAATAATTTTTTATTGCGCACTTTCAATAAAGACATAATAGATTAATTTCCTGTATTGATGTAATGTGGCCAAATACATGTAGGTGTATCAACACGTCAATTTGGTGATGGTCACTGTAATTTCTCGATACATCACAATATTTTTTATTTAATTAGCATGAGTTTACTTTATAACTTATATGCAATTAACAGGTCAAATTTGTACTGAAGGTGTGGTTTTGCACTTAGAAGTTATATTCAGTTAACTCTTCACCTGCTTAGTATTTTTAAAATATTTTACATAAAATCTAGTTAAAGCTGCTTTAAAGCTGCCATAACTACACTTAATGAAACATTCATCTAAATTTAACTCAAGAAATCACTGGCCAAGAAGTAAATTCAATTGACAGGAGAGGAATTTGGTCAAATGTGCTCAAATTATACTTTATTTCAGTGGCAAGAGATTTTGTGTCCTGGTCCAGGGTTTGCATTTTGTAAAATGGCCGGGGCCTGAAATAGGTCCACGAGATTTTAGGGTCAGGGCCTGCGCGGGGCTGATTTTTAAACATGCCTTGATTGTTTAGTTTTTGTTTTAAATTTTTGTCGGTGATGGGGAAAACAGCCCCGACAGAAGCACTCTCAGGGCTGATCTCGGGGCCTTGGCTGATCACCCCCGATAAAATGCAGACCCTGCTGGCCAGGAATATCCACCGGTTTGTCTTTGTTCTGTTTTATAATTAAGTTAAAATCCAATAAGCATCCATTTACAGCTAATTTCAGCGGAGGCCGCTGGGTAGTGGATCGGGGCATTGAAGATAGGGGCACCGAACCCACCGTGTTGACCATGGTTTGGCTCGGCGTGAATTGATCTTCAGATACGAAACTCGTCAAATCCTTGGCTCTAAATAAACCTTTTGGAATGCTTGTACCTAACACTAAGATTTTAGGGACTCCACACTCAGAATTGGACCCCGCAAGCAAGTACAGCACGTACGGGAGACATTTAATGTGTTACTAGAGGGAATGGATGGAGAATCATAAAAAACAATAATCCGATATCCTTTAAAACTTCTGAGCTCAAAGGGCCCGCAAATATTTAAGAACAATTTTTTTTTCATTTAGTAAATTTTTTTTTTCTTCAAGCATTTGCTCGCCCTATGGACTTGCTCCACACTATCCCTATGGGCGGGCCGTCACTGGCTCTTTCACCTACTCATAATTGCAGAGGAGCTTGTTGATTATTTCAAACAACCTTTTATCAAATAATTCACTCATTTTTGATACACGTACCCAGAGAAATGACTAGAAATACATGTACAATCCTTCATATTTTCTTTGACAGTGCTCAAGGAACCAAGCCTCATTTTAAAGTGTCATATCGTCCCTTTAGTGCAGATGACGACATGTTCCACTCGAGGGATGATATGACTTTATTGTAGTACAGTACTTGCAATACAGTGGAACCCTGTTAATTGAATAGCCAGTTTTCCATTGAAAATTATTCAGTTAACAGCAGTATTCAATTAACAGGGATTGTGTCACTTTCCTGTATTCCAGATATAAACTTAGCATTTATTCTATTACATCTTGTTTGACAGAGCTCCATGAGCTCCGTCAAACAAGAAATAATAGATTAAATGTCTGTATTCGATGTACTGAGGCTAACAGGCCTCTAAACAAAGGAAAACTGGGGAGAGTCAGGGTAATTTCTCGACAGGTTATAAGATTTTTTATTCAATTAACAGGAGTTTACTCTATAACCTACATTCAATTAATAGGTCAAATTTGTACAGGAGGTATGGTAAATGGTTTTGTATTGGGAAATTATATTCGATTAACAGGGTTATTCATTTAAGAGATATCCAATTAAGTGGGCTCCACTGTACTGCTTAAACACTACTCTGCATATCGCTTGTTGATGAACGTTTCGTAGTAGCGTGCAATTCCGGCCACCCGATAAATGTAGCTTGAGGACATGTGTTTTTCTAAATTCTTTAGAGAATTGCTTTGTTTTTGGTATGCTTGTCAACATGTAGTCCAAACTTGATCCCACAGGGTGTTATATAATTTCACGGTTGCTCGCTGTACGGGGGGAGTGGGGGGGGGGGGGGGGGGGGGAGTAGCCGTTAAAAATTAAGTAACGCACCGTGTGGGCCAAGTTTGGACAAGTCGTAAGCCCACCATAATAATCACTTTTTGATGTCCTCTATTTACACCAGAACCCAACAGCACTCGAGTTCCTAAAATAGGTGACCTTTTTATGCTCAGTTCAGAAACCATAGGTGTACTAATAGGGAGCTCCCTGGCTGTCGGGCATTGTAAATTGTAAATCAAAATTGACACAGCAGTGGAAATAATCACCATTTATGTTGCATTTACCTAACAGGTCTAGCGCAATTTGGGGGGGGGGGGGGGGGGGGGGTAAAAACAATTACCGGGCATTAAAAAAAAATTCCGTCGGGCAATCACACGTCTATTACAGTTATGTTGGGCAATTGTGTCACATTTCCTACTTGATCGTTGCATTGTACAGTGCCCAACAATTTTCCTGACCTAGATCCCGATGAAGTCCCTGCCTGAGAAAATATTGGAGGGGTGACACATCCCCCTCCGAATTTGCGATCACGACTACACATTCAACAGCCAGGGTCATACTGCATAGGGCAGTTTTGCGGGTGGGGGAAGCACGATTACTCTCAAAAACATTTAACAGCAAGTAACTGTTGGGCTTACTAAGCCGGCATTTGCAAAGGAATGATTGACAGGTAATATAAACAATGTGTAGTTCTCACACTCATCCAATAATTGGGCATTACAATTAAACAAAACACCTGGAAATATTTTATCAAATGATTTAAAAAAAACGTTTTCACTAAATTAAACCTAGATCTGCACATAAAATCGTTTAACTAGCAGATGGGGAACGGCATTGGACTTCAAACCGACAGCTCCACGGTTCGATCCCCACCAAGGGTAACTGCTTTGTGTCCTTGGGCAAGGCACTTCATCCCGATTGCCCATGCAGGGGCACGGTGGTGCTGTGCACAAAGGTGTACTGCACGTCGATGGTGCACTTGTCTCCAACCAATGCTAACCCTGCTTGTGTGGAGATAGTACGTCGGGGAGTCTGACAGTTGCCGTTGCTCGGTGGTTCTCTCCGGATCCTCCGGCTTAAAACAGCACGACACGAGGTTGAGCTCGTTCCTATATGGGGCAATTTTAGAAAAACAAAATAATGAAAATTGAATGGTGGTTTCGTTCATAGCGCAGATCAGTTTTTGCTATTGCGTTGGGTAAATGGTACTTAACCCATACTAGCTGGGTGAGTGATGCAACGGAGAAACCGTGAAAACTATTTTTTGTAGCCTTGCAATCTGGATACAATGCAGTGTCTAATTTAGCCCTGCTGGAGAACGTTGGCAATAACTGATCAGACCTAGTCCAGTATCCGAAGTGAATTATAAGCGTGCCTTGAGCGCAACAAGATACTCCATTGCTGATGGTGCGTTGTTGCTGCGGGACGAATTGCTCATTTCAGTTTGAACATTGGTCACCTCCCTTCATAGCTAGGCAACAGTAGCCGTATATCCTAATTGCAGAGTGAGAAGAATAACCATGTCTTGTTGCATCTCCAGAATTGGATTCATCTTGTAACGGCACCTACTTTACTAGATGTTGATCCCGGGAATGTGGCGACTGGGGGGGGGGGGGGGGGGGGGGGGGGGGGGGGGGGCCTCCTCATTAGCTAGAAATTTCAAGCTTCAGTCCAGAGTTGACAATTTCATATCCTGTGGCAGTAGAATTCGTGGCATTTTATCTTCAGTTGTGAGCGACATTTATTGATTTTCTACCTTGAGTCAATATTTCTCTTCGTGAGTGGAACATATGGCGCCTTCTGTTATGCTAAAGAATTGCTGATGGTGCCATGTTGAACTCAAAAGACGATTTCGAACCATAGAAGCCAAAGGTCACATATTTAGAACACAGGGGGCGAGGATGCTTTTGGAATTCTTCAGCAGTAGGAAAATTTATCACTCAAAGTGATTGGGCGCATTTGTAAATAATTTTAATAAAATGTTGGACAGCCGGGGGAGGGTACACTTGGAAATTCAGAGGGGGCACATACTGAACCAAGACCCTCTAGCCACGTCCCTGGTTGATCCTGCGCATAACACTTTACCTAACATGAACTGCAGACGACACTTGCAAATAAAATTTTTGAATAACTAATTTTTTTTTCGTTTTTACGTCAAAAACATAGCTTATGAACCTTCATTGGAACAAGATCGTTCCAATGAGGGGTCGTAAGCTATGTTTTTGAAACAAAAAATGAAAAAAAATAATGTAAACTGAATGGCAATTTTTTTGTGAATAACACTGGACGTTTTTTCCGTTTCGTTAGGTAAAGGGCTAACTGAAGTCAAGAGCTAGGCCTTTGAGGGAGGTTTCATAGATGTTGCAAATGCTCAGATTTTGCAGATCGTTTTTTTTTTCTTTTTTTGTTTTAAAACTCCCCTTTTTTCAACACTGTACTTAAAAAAGAAAAGTTTGGTTTTTATTTTTACCTGTTATAGTTTGATGGAAATATTTGAAATCCTGTTGTGACGAATGCTTTTTAGCCCACCGAAGGGAGCTAAACTTATTTGCCGTCTGTCGTCCTGCCGGCATCGTGAACTTTTTTCAAACGACTTCTCCTCTGAAACCGCAAGGTCGATTTGCTCGAAATTTGGTATGGATGTTCATTACAATATGTCAATTCAAGTTTGTTCAAATGAAATGGACATGCCCACTTGGGGCTCCATAGGGGGCATAACTCCGATAGCACGCCATGTATATTAGAGAAATTACTAAAAAATCTTCTCCAGCACAAGTGGGCAGAATCATTTGATATTTGGTATACAGCATTATGGGGTGGATCTGATTCAAGTTTGTTCAAATTGGCCTCCCTGGATTCATATTTGGGCTCACTATAGAAGCCCAAATTCAAACTTAGTGCATTCAGGCAAATTTCTTCAAAAATCCTCTTCTCCAGATCCAGCTGGCAGAATCTTTTGATATTTGGTATGCAACATTGTTGGGTGGATCTGATTCAAATTTGTTCAAATCGGCCCCCTGGGATCATATTTGGGCTCAATATAAGAGCCCGAATTTGAACTTAGTGCATTTTAGGCAAATTTCTTTAAAAATCTTCTCAAGATCCAAAATCCAGCAGGAGAATCTTTTGATATTGGGTATGCAGCATGCTTAGGGGGGGGGGGGGGGGGATTCAATTTTGTTCAAGCCAAGTCCCTGGGTTCATATTTGGGCTCACTGAGGGAGCCCGAATTATAACTTAGTTCAAAATGAGGAATTTTCTTTAAAAATCTTCTTCTTCGGATCCAACAGTCGGAATGTTTTGATATTTGGCGTGCAGCGTCCTTAGGGGGTGAGATTCAAGTTTGTTGAAGCCAAGTCCCTGTGTTCATATTTGGGCACACTGTGGGAGCCCGAATGATAACTTAGTTCAAAATGAGGAATTTTCTTTAAAAATCTTCTTCAGATCCAGCAGTCGGAATGTTTTGATATTTGGTATGCAGCATCCTTAGGGGAGTGAGATTCAAGTTTGTTCAAGCCAAGTCCCTAGGTCCATCTTTGGGCTCACTGTGGGAGCTCGAATTGTAACTTAGTTCAAAATGAGGAATTTTCTTAAAAAGTCGTCTTCTTCAGATCCAGCAGTCGGAATGTTTTGATATTTGCTGTGCAGCATTCTTAGGGGGGTGAGATTCAAGTTTGTTAAATCCAAGTCCCAGAATTCATATTTGGGCTCCCTGTGGCAGCCCGAATTATAACTTAGTTCAAGATGAGGAATCTTCTTTAAAAATCCTTTTTTTTTAGATCCACTGATCAGAGTATTTGGATCTTTGGTATAAGTTTTTCTTGGGAGGGGCAGATGCAACTTGTTGAAATCAATTCCCTGGGTTGATATTAAGTCTACCTTGTTAGGTGAGCGCCCTCAGGCCCCCTGGGGCCTCTTGTTATTTTATCCCGTTAAAGTTCGATGGAAATATTTGAATTGTTGTGGCGAATGATTTTTAATTTATCCTGTTAAAGTTTGATGGTAATATTTGAAATGTTGTGGAGTCTGATGTATCGATCAGTTGACATAAGTTGTATTCACTATATTTAGATATTTTTTTCATTTACCCTGTGACAGTGGCTCCCATGTCATAAAAGTGATCCACCTTTATGTTCCAATTTTTTTTTGCATTGACGGGTAATTTATAAATGATTTTGGTGGATTGTATTCAGAATATATCATCTACTTTTTTGTATTATTATTTTCTTTATATATAAATAAATAAGTTATAATTTATTCAGTTCTTTGTCTCAAACCAGAATTCGATCATCAAAACGTCATCCTTTGGTGGGGGGGGGGGGGGGGGGGGGGGGGGGATTCTCCAAAACACCAGAACCGCACAGAACCCCCTAGAACCGCGCAGAATCCCCCTCCAAATTACCCTTGCGCAGTGTTTCGCGATGAAATATTTTTATTTTTTGTAATAATCTTTAAGGAAACAAGAATAGAAGTAAATTTATTCTCATAGTATCCTTTGTCCAGACGGTTCTGGTATTCAGTATTTTTCTCATGAACACCAGTACCCCCCTCCCCACCCCACCCCACCCCCCCCCCCACCCCCAGAATTCTCCAGAACCGCCCTCTAAATGACATTTGCATGCCGTAGTGGGAGAAAATATTTCATTTGGAATTCAATAACACTCAGTACTATCCAATAACTCCCAGTACTGCCCAATAAGATTAATATGTTCAGTTTGGTAGTACTTAGTATAGCGTATATAAATACCGGTACAAGATGAAATTGCAAATCAAAAATGAGGTATAGTGAGCAGAAAATGCACTACAAACCCCTCTTGGTATTTGTGACGCTCGACAAACTCCTCATGGTATCCTGTTATATTGGTAGGAAAAGCATTGCTGGGGAGGGAGGGGGGTCGGAATTAGAAATAGAGTTCGGGGAATTTGGGGGTCTGGTATTTAGGAGAAAATACTAAACACCCGACTCCCCCACCCCCGGGGCACTCAGACGAAGGCGACTTCGAGTTTAAATTAACTTCTACATTTCTTGCGAATGCTTACAACTTACCGGCAATGAAATTCTTTCTCTAAAAACACCACGCAAGTGTAATTTAGAGGGGGGGGGGGGGGGAGGGGCTCGGGTATTTAGGAGAACCGCCTTTTTGCACCTTGAGAAATGGACCAGTGGTTATTTACTGGGAGTAATCAAATTTTGCTTTTCTTTTATAATTGAACTTCGCAACTAATACTTAGTTGCTCAGTTTAGTGGATCGTCATCAATGCTTTAGCATTTCAGATGGCACATCGATCCACTCAAGTCATGGTTAAGGATTAGTTGCAATTGGTTGTATATTTGGTTTACAGTCACAAAATAGCCGAAGCTGTTGAAAATGATCTTGAATACCAACTAACATCAGCAGTACCTAATGAATGGAATATGCATGTCACTCGACATACAGTACGGCTGCCGCGGAGTGGTCAATTTCCACGAGGTGAGCAGTATTTCCCTTTACTTAACATGAAAAGCAGACGACACTTGCAAACAAAATCTTGAATAACTCATTTTTTTCTGAAAACATAGGTTATGACACCTCATTGGAACGAGCTCGACGAGCTCGTTCCAAAGAGGGATCATAACCTATGTTTTTGAGACAAAAAATAAAAATATAAGGAACACAAATTGGCGATTTTTGAGAATAGCGCTGGCCGTTACGTTTGGTGAAGATCCAACAATATTTATTCAATCTTCAAACAAATATACAGAAGACAACATAATGAAATATGGATCTGACAGGATGCTATAAAGCTTAGACTAGGTCGTTTTCCACGTGCATCATTTACCGTAAAATACGAATACAATAGGATCAATGATATACGTACAGTTGTATATTTTGTTCAAACTATGCTTATTAAACTAAAACATTTTGAAATTTGAAGCAAAAAAGAATATTGGGAGAAGAGGAGAAAGGTCGAAGGAGGGCGGAAGCTAACCTGGGTGGAAAATTGGTTCGTAAACCTGCCTGATAGTACAAAAAAACATATACCACTCAAAGTTTGCTGAGCACCAAGTATATCCAACTATCTGTTTTACGTTTTGGTTGAAATATTGTTATGAAAAGTGTATATATTTTATTTTTAATTATATCTTTAATGATTTAAGCACAGAAATTAAGATTTTGTTTGAGTTTGACATTATTTTTTAGCTTTTGAATACGATAACCATGGAAAATGGATATTATTAGTGAAAGAGGGATTTTTTAAAATTTGCCAAAAAGTAGACGGAGCGAACTGATATGTGTTCAGTATTGAGTATGAGACCCATTATTGTTAATTATAGCTTGACAATGCCTTCTCATGCTCACAATCAGGTTCCAGATGGTCCTTTGTGGGATGTTGTTCCATTCTTGGACCAGCATGGCACCAAGCTCCTGGACACTTCTTAGTTGGACTGGGCGGACTGAAGTTGCAAGCTGCAACTCATTCCAGACATGTTCGATTGGATTGAGGTCAGGGGATCTTGCAGGCTAGTCCATACACTCCATCCCCTCCCTCTGTCGGTACTCACGGACGGCATGGGCAACACGAGGACGGGCATTATCGCCCACCAGAATGAATCTACCACCCACTGCGCCTGCATACAATCTAATGTGGGCATCCAGGATCTCATCAATATACCGCCGTGCAGTCAATGTACCACAGTCAAGGACACAGAGCTCTGTACGTCCATCCCAGCTGATGCCGCCACAGACCATTACTGACCCTCCACAATAGCGGTCATGCTCAGCAATATTGGCTGCAGGGAATCGCTCTCCTAGTCTTCTAATACCCTAGAACGCATATCTGTTTTGTCTAGGCAGTACCTTGACTCATCTGTAAAAAGGGCAGGCCGCCAATCATCTCTGGTCCATCAAAGTTGACCCTCCTCCATAGCGGTCATGCTCAGCAATGTTGGCTGCATGGAAGCGCTCTCCTGGTCTTCTCCATACACTAGAACGCCTTTCTGTGTTGTCTAGGCAGTACCTTAACTCATCTGTAAAAAAGGACAGGTCGTCAATCTCTGGTCCATCCAACGTGATCCGTGGCCCATTCATATCGTGCCTGGTGGTGGTTCTGGGACAGCTGAATGCGAATACATGGTCTTCTCGACCGGAGACCACCTTCGTGCAACCGTGCCCGGTTAGTCTGCGTCGAAACATTTACCCCGGATGCATTCTGAAGTTCACTGCAAAGCTGGGTTGCTGTGTCAAAGCGGTTCCTACGGGCCTGAATGATCAAAAACCTGTCTTCAGCTGCAGATGTTGCCCTGTCTCTGCCACCACAATGTCGTCTTACTGGTGTGCCATACTGCTGAAATCTTGCCCAGGCTCTGGTGATCACCATATGGAGCACACCAAGGGCTTCACCAACCTAACGATGGGTAGCCCCTTGTTCCACCATCCCTACAGCCCACCACATTTCTGCTTCAGACAAATGTTTTCTTACATTTGCATTCGCCATATTCAATCATTAAATCACAATGGTTTGTCATGAAATGAAGCCTGAATACCCTATTCATCTCATGTACAAGTAGACAGTACACGAAAACATCATGGAAATCAAGGGGCACATGCTTTCCATGACTGTCACGAAAAGTATGCCTGTCAAGAGAGCTAATGTAAACACTGGGGACCATCTCAATTCATTCCTCTATCATATCCACCAAAAATATCGTAAATGAGTCACAGGAAAATTTCACGATGATGTGTCAAGTATGTGGTGCTTAGCAAATTTTGAGTAGTTTTTGAGCAGCCTAGAGTCACAGCATCAAACATTCCATACAGAGTTGTTACATTCGGCCGAAATGACCATATATATCCGCTACTGAAAGCGCTTTGTTGCCTCAATAAATTCTTGAACGACATCAAAGACTGCATAACTTTTCTCGTTGGTCAGAAGTTCGGTACCATTCTACAGTAGTGCTGACACATCAAGAGCAAATGATAACTGGCCAATAGTGCGATTACGGATAGTGATGTGCAATGATATTAGTTTGCAGTAATATTAGATTGCAGACACTCATTATAGGAATAATAATAATCAAAAGTTTAATTAATGAAGCAAGGGGTTGTAAAATTGTGCTGCTGATGATGATTTTATTTCTTGTTAAATGCATGCATGGACATCACTGCCCACGCATGGATCACGACCAGTCCACGGCGACTGTACTGCTGGAGGTGCACTAACTTCAACAGTGTGAGCATATTTTGACTCTTATTCAATTTCTTCTGTGCAGGTCTGCTTAAATACCACAACCTCTACAACTTCGCAGGCCACTCGAAACCTTCATTACACAATGACATAATCTGTTTGCAATGAGTAGCTGTATGTCAGGCCTGTCATTTTCAGGAGAGCGATTTATTAGCCCGCCTTAAATAAATTAGGGAGGGCAAAAACTCGCTCTCCTGACCTTAAAATGATGTCCTGCATACGTATGTCTTGCAATGAATGTTTAAAAGTAAACTTGATCATGCATTTTTAGCTCATGTGACTGAACGTCACTGTGATCCATTACTATCTCTTGGTGTCTGTCGCCAGTTAGTGTTCTTCGAAACCACTGGACTGAATTGAACCAAATTTGGCACATATTTTCGTTTGGGGGATATCCTTCTATGTTTGCTCAATATAAGTAACTAAGCTCAAGGAGCCTGGGACAGTGTCCGAAAAACCCGAAATTCTTCAAAAATCTCCTAAACTACCAAGTCACCATGCTTTGAAATTTGCAATGAAGGTTCTTTGTATGTTCAACATTCAAATTTGTTAAAAGATAGTTTCTCGGGCAATATTAAAACCCGAATTTTAGCTTGGTGCAAGATGAGAAAAATTCTTTAAAAATAGCCTTCTTCATATCCACCAGTCAGCTTTTTCTCATATTTGGTATACAGCATCCTAAAGTGAGGCTTAATCAAGTTTGTTCAAATTTAGTAATATGTGGGTTCGCATATTGATCCCACATGAGAGCCCGAATTTTAACTTGGTGAAACACGAGGAACATTCTTTAAAGAAAGTTTCTTCAGATCCACCAGTCAGATGTTTACATATCTAAGTTACGGTGTCTTAGGGGCTCAAATTTAAGTTTGTTCAAATCAAGGCCTTGGGTTCATATTTGGGTTCCCCGGGAGAGACCGAATTTCAACTGAATGTAATATGAGGAATATCATTTAAAAACTTCTTCAGGTGCACCACTCAAAATCTTTTTGATATTTGGCATACATCATCTGTGAAGTGGCCGGATTAAAAAAAATTGTCAAGATTAAGCCTGCGAACTCATATTTTGTTTCCTTGTTAGCCCTATTCTCAATTGGGAACAACATAAGTAAATTAATTGAAAATCTTCTTAAGATCCACTGTGCAAAAGCTTTTCATATTTGGTAATCAGCACTCGGGGGGGGGGGGGGGGGCAGATTTACATTTGTTCAAACCAAGTTCCTGGGTACATATTTGGAATTCCAATGGGAGCTCAAACTTTAACGTTGTTCAGGAAGGGAAATGTTCTATATCTTTTTCTCAAGATCTATCGTTCGGAATCTTTGGCTTTTTGAGTCAAAGCATCCTTTGGGGAGTCAGATTCAAGTTTGTTCAAATTAAGGCCCTGGTTAATATTTGGGTTCCTTATAGGAACCTGAAATTTAACTTATTGCAATATGAGGACAATTCTTGAAAAGTTTTCTGAAGATCCATCCAGGCCGAATCTTTTAATATTTGACATCTAGCATCCCCATGGGGGTCAAATTCAAGTTTGTTCAAATTAAATTCCTAGGTTCAAATTTGGGCTACTTATCAGTACCCGAATTACAACTTTGTGCAATGTGAGAAAAATTAATAAATTCATTAATAAATTCAGTGGTCAGATTCTTCTTATATTTGGTTTACAGCATCCTTAGGGGGCAGATTTAAGTTTGTTCAAATCAGGTCTGTGAGTTCATATTTTGGGCTTTATTTTGGAGTTCCTAATGGGAGCTCAATGTTTAACCTACGGCAAAATGGGGAATATTCTTTAAAATCTTCAGATTCACCGGTAAGAATCTGTAATTGTTTGTGGACAGCTTCCTTGTAAGGGCCATATTCAGATTTATTCAAACCAGGCCCCTATCTCATATTTGGTCTCCTTATAGGACCCCCTGTTTTAACGTGGGTGCAATATGAAGAAAATGGTTTGAAAATCTTCAGATCTACCTATAGAAGAAACTTTTCATATTTGTGGGGAGGGGGTTCTCAGATTCAAATTTGTTCAAGTCCAAACCCTTGCCCTGGGTTCATATTTGAGACCAGAATTTATCTTAGTTCGATATGGGGAATATTCTTTCAAATCTTCGTATTCAGATCCAGCAGTCTGAATCATATATTTTGATACTTTGTATACAGCATACTTGGTGGGGGCCAGATTCTAGTTTGTTCAAATAAAGTCTCCATGTTACATTTCGGAACCCGAAATTTAACTTAATATGATATGAGGAACAGTCTTTAAAAGTTTGTTTCTTCAATGCCACAAGCCCAGATCTTTTGATATTTTGTAGACAGCATCCTTGAAAAGGTGTGTGTGTGGGGGGGGGGGGGGGGGGGGGGAGGGGGGATCAGATTATGTTTGTTCAAATCAAGTCCCTAAGGCCATATTTTTGCTCCATATGGAGCCTGGATTTTAACTTATTGAGGAATACAGAAGACATCCTGCAGAATATTATGTTTGGTAAAAAACAAAATTTTCTTACAAACAAATGTCCTGTCTCAATCATGTTCTTGTTGACTGGAATTTCTCGCTATTTCTTCACACATCTGATCGCTTCCAGGAGCACAACATATTTCACTCAATATCAACCAGATATTTCAACAACCTACGAGGTCTTTTCAGAGGGAAGCTTTCAGTTGTTTTTCAACATAATTTCTATCCTAATATGATGTGTGCAGGCCGGATGTGGGATGGGTGGGGCGCTTGAGAAGCACACTCTGTGTCAAAGCGTTTGTGGTAATGGTCATTGCTATATGCGCACATGTACAAGGTGACACGTTGTTGGCTCCGTCTCTCTGATCCACCAATACTAACGCCAGTGGCGGCGCCAGAAATTTGTGTGTGTGTGGGGGGGGGGGGGGGGGCAGACTCCCATGAAGGGGGCAAATACGTAAAGGATCATATCATTACTTTGTTATGAGGTAGTCCAAACTTGGACCCAGTCCGCCCTGTGGACGTACCAAACCAAAAAATTATATTACGGACTTTGGGTCCAAGTTTCGACTAAATGTAATGGTAATTAGCGGTCATCCTTTCAAAAAATCCTGGATCCGCGTCTGGTGGGTCTGTGCGTGAGAGAGAGAAGAGAGATAGAGAGAGAGACTTCAAATAATTGAACAGTGCAAGGGAGATAATGCCCGTCTGTCATAATGCGAAATCCATGAATTTTTTTAGACAAGGGATATGGATAGACATGCCTTTGTTGGCTCATAACTTAATTATAACTTATAAGTATCTGCATCGGAGTCTTTAAATCTCTACTGCCTGGATGTGTTCATCAGCTAGCCTGAGGCTTTGGACTAAGTGTGTATGGGAAATTATTGGGAATTAAAAAAAGAGAGGGGTGTGTGTGTGTGAGAGAGAGAGTGACTGAATGTGTTTGTGTGTGAGGGTGGGTGGATGGAAATGCATGCGAGATGGTTGGGGGGGGGGGGGGGGGGGGCAACTGGGGGGCAAAGCCTTCGTTTGGGGGGGGGGGCAACAAGTACCCCCCATGCCCCCCCTCCCCCCCCTCCCCCCCCCCCCCCCCCCCCCCCCCCCCCCCCCCGTAGCGCCGCCACTGACTAACGCCAGTATTTCTCACTTGCTTACTCCCTCTAACCCATATTAATTTCCCGGTGGAAAACTTTATTCAGGTGAGTGTTTTAGGTTCACTTGTGCCTGTAGTTTCATTTAATTGTGTACCTCACTTGAAAGTTGAAACTTAACTGATCACTCTCCCTTTGTCCGTCGCGACTTCAAAGTTTTCTACTGAAAAACACTGGGCTGGTTTTCACCAAACCTGGTTTATAATTATATTCCTCATGTTAAACGAAAGTATGTTTGTTCACTGCAGGTCGCCCTACTATTTGAGGTCGCACACGAGGCAAAACTTTGTAAAAAGAATTCTAAATGTCCGTTATGCATCATTTTTAAGGCAAAGTTCTTGAAATATAATCCCTGAATTCACAGTTGACTTTGCCTTGGGAGTCCAGTAGTTTGATTTATGGGCAAATTCCTTAAAAATACTTCTTCTAAAGAACCGGTGCATACTATCATTTGACCGTCGGTATGCATTTCGCTTAACCCTTTACCTAACACGAAAGGCAGACGACACTTGTAAATGAAATTCTTGTAAACGTTACGTTCGGTAAAGGGTTAACGATACAAGATTCGAGATTTATAAATCAAGTTCCTGGATTCAATTTAGGGCTCCCTGTTGGAGTCCGATTTTTCAACTTTGTCCCAACTGAGGATATCTTCTTTGAAAAAAAAAATAATAAAACGATTCTGGTGAATTGGGCTGTCCAGATAGATATCCTTATTGTGATTAAGAGTTAAAGATCTTCACAGGGCCTATCGTGCGGAATGTTTTGATAGTTTATGTTAAGTACTCTTGTGCGTGGACGATTTAAGATTAAAATCGGGTCCATAGGGTTAAAATTGGGCTCCATTGGGAGCCCAAATTGGAACCCTGAGCGTAAGTCTTCCAATATATTCCCAAGAGCCATTGTATAGAATCAGTTGTCACAAACTTACTCTCTTATAGCAAGCGCTATGTTAACTCTTTATCCAACGAATCGGCCACATCCGCGTAATATGCAAATTCAGTAGCTGAAAAAATTCTATTTTTCAAAACATTCCAACAAAACCATATCATGTAACTCCTCTTTGGAACAAGCTCGTCGAACCCCTTCCAACGAGGGGTCAAGTGATATGGTTTTGTTGAAATTTTTTGAAAAATTAAAAAAAAATGGTATTTAAAATTTTTAATTATGATATAGCCTGCGTTGGTTAAAGGGTTAAACAACGGGAAACAACTCCGTGGTTTGTGTACAGAAGATACCAGACCCAAGTTGTTTATATATAGTTCCTGGATCCATTTTTGGGCCCCTTTATTATCCTCGCCACGCAGTGGGAGGTGGATATAGGAAAGAGTCCTCTTTCACTGGGCCGTCTTTCATTCCGTTCGTTCGCCCGTCCCTCCCCATTTCTCGCCATCACATTTTAAAGAAAACCGTTCAAGATTTGTTTTCCAAATTTAATATATAGCTTTTTGGTGACAATATTCTGATGCTCATACTTATCCCGTTCAATACTGGCGCCCAGGAGCTATCATTTCAGTCAATATTATCAACCGTGAAATGGGTGAAACCATCCTGTGTTGTTGGGAGGTTCAGTAATAATTTAATCGAACAGCTCTCGAGCTGTTGGATTAAATGATTACCGTGCCTCGCTTCAGGTTGTTTGCTCTTTATATCGTCTGCTCGTCCACAACTAATTTTTTTCTTTACGAAATAATTTTTGCACACCGGGTTTAAAGGGTTTTATCAACGATTCCCATGTCTTGGCCAGATCACTGTGTGACTTCCCATACCGTCAACACTTCAATTATCCCACCAAAACGAATTTGCAGAGGATGTAGCAATGGGGTCTCTCCGTCTGCCCGTTCGTCCGTCCGACAACTTTAGACCTCTGTATGTCTGTCAGTGCATATCCGATTTGAATGATCTTCGGTGTGCTGATGGACCATCATGGGAAAGGGATATTCACAAGTAACGGGTTTTGTCCAATCGTTTATTCTTGAGGTAAGGGCCTTTTTCGACTTAGGAAATGTCAATTTGTATGGTTACTGGTTAGTAAGACACTTATCTGGGGGGGGGGGGGGGGGGGGGTACCGATGGCGTTGCACCTTGTTGCCGATTCAGTTATGTCCTCGGACCTATCTTTTACGTTAGATTATGCAAGTTGGTCCCGACTGTTTAAGGCTGGGGGTCATGACAGCCACTCCGATTTACTGACTAGTTGGTCTAAAACTACTCCTGAACTGTTTGAAGACTGCCGTATGCTGATGTGTTCTTCACTCTCGGAGGTCGAGGTTGACGATGCACTACACTGTATGAATAGTATCTGTTCAGATCAAACCGACTTATAAGCAATTGATAATTTGTATACCATTGTAAGAATTCTCCAAATCGCAGACCGTAAATCAATTTCAACACAAAATAGCAATTCACTGAAATCGTTGGAATGATATAGTCAAAGACAGACATGATGCAGCATGCCGTTGGTACTTGACTTGACGACATCTTGGTAAGCCAGTTTATAATCTGGTATACAAATCGCTTAAATTCTTTACCTAACAGTGAAAAGCAGATGGCACTTGCAAACAAAATTTTCAAACAACTATTTTTTTCATTTTTTGCGTCAAAAAACATTGAAATATGCATAATTTGGACACATTTAGTCAAATTTTCCTCTTCTAAATTGAAAGGATTTTGCACCAATGATTTCTTGAATTAAATATATAAGAATTTCTTGAAATTCTCAGCGGGTTAAGAGTTAACCCTTACCCAACGTAACGGCAAAAACCGGCCAGCGCTATTCTCAAAAATCGCCAATAAATTTTGAGACAAAAAATGAAAAAAGTTAGTTATTCAAGTGTCGTCTGCTATTCATGTTAGGTGAAGGATTAACAGAGTAATAGCGGCTGAGAGAAAACGCATTCAAGCGACGGATAATGATAGTTTTCTGGCACCTTTCAAAACGAATTCAATGATTCAATTCAAGTACAGCAACCACTCTACAGTCTCTTGGTCTCAAGCTTACAACATCCGTCTAAAGTTGTCGACAACACTCGCTAATGGATTCTATAAATAATTGAACGGGTTCAGCATTTAAAAGAAGATGGAGAGACACTTAAGTTTTCTATCAGAGACAAGTGCTAAATAACTTACCATCTAGTTCAATCGTTACACTCAACGATACTATTCAAAAATAGAGGATACCCAAATTGATATTGATATTTTCGGAAAATGGTATTGGATACGCGTGATTGGACAAATCAAGTTTAGTGTGGATCATGACTGTAACCGGCCCACGAAAATTTCGTGCAGGTTTTTCGCACGAGCGCCGTGTTAATGTCTGTGGGGTATGTTTTGAAATTTTCATTTGTACTGGACGGGCTTTTTCAGAGGTCTCATCGTTCTGTTCTTGGTATAAATTCGTTCATCAATAGTTTCTCGTCGAAACGTAACTTTTGAGATATGCTAAGACTAACACGTGGCGAACGTTAATGTGCCGTTGGCATGTTGGAAGCTGGCAACAGACAGACTGCAGTGGCTAAAATTCTCAACGTTACTCAATCGGTGATTAGCAGGTTCTTGTCGCGCTACCTTCAGACAGACAATGTTGATGACAGACTTCGGTCAGGTCGTCCAACGGCGACAACTGGTAACCAGGATCGTTTCATCCGAACCACAGCATTACGTAACCGCCATCAAAGTGCCCCAGAAATTGGACAGCAGCTGCACAGAGCAACAGATGTGCGAGTCAGTGGACAGACTATCCAAAATCGCCTACACAGCTGGAATTTGTACGCTCAACAACCTCGAATAATTCCATGTTTGACTGAACGTCACATCGCAGCAAGGCGTATTTGGTGTGGAGCACGAGAGCTCTAGGACAATCGTCGGTGGAGCAACGTCATGTTTTCCGATGAATCGAGGTTCACTCTCGACTTCCACGACAAGTGAAACAGAGTGGCTGCGGCGGAACGAACGATACCATGACGTAACCGTTATGCAGCACGATCGTTTTGGTGGTGGTTCGGTTATGGTGTGGGGAGGCATAACCATGGCAAACAGAACAGCATTACATGTCATCCAAGGTTGTCTCACAGGGCAGTACTACCGTGAGAACATGTTAGCAGCTTATGTGGTGCCATTTGCGCGACGTCACGGCCGTCGATTCATTTTCCAAGATGACAATGCAAGAGCTCAAAGGGCCCGTGTCGCTACAGAATTCCCCCAGGAGCAGAACATCACTGCCTTGGGGCCAGCACTTGGTCCAGACCTTTCATCAAATGAGCTCGTCTAGGATATGCATGGCAGTCTCCTACGACAACACCAACAGCCCCCACCAATGTCCGGGAACTCGCCGCTGCACTGCAGTAAGAATGGAACAACATCAGTTAAACTGATATTGGACGTTTGGTGAGGAGTATGCCACGTCGAATCCGCACTTGTCTCTCGAACCGTTTTGACCAACTGGGGGAATGTTTTGAGCCGAATCAGAATCTTGCCAGATTTCTCTCCAATTAAACCATGGTGGTGGGGAATGATGCGCTATGTTATCCGGAGGGTATTTTTACCGACACGAGTAGTCTTCTCTTCCAGTAAAGTAGTATATCATAGCCGTCTGACCACTTTAGGGGGTCAAATACCTCAGTTTTTGCCCATTTTCAGTGACTACCTAATTTCAGTGACTAAATGTCAATTTTCGCATATTTCTCTCGTTATAACAATATCCTAATATTTGTTTATTTTGCTAAAAGGTTTTCTAAAAGTTAAGATTAAAAAAAAGAGATGGAGGTGGCAGTGATGGTGGAGATGGTGGAAGGTTTGTGGTGTCACTTTGAGCCAGGACTACCAGGTGGAAGGACGGGAATAGGATGATGAAGAGGAGTGGGGATTAGGATGATTGAAAGGGAAGGAGTAGGGATTAGGAGGAGGAGGAGGGATTGAGATATCGAGGTGATTGTGGAGAGGAGGCCACGGGAAGAGATGTGGAACTGGATGATATGATTGTGTAGTGCAGGTTGTGGAGATGGTGGAGGAGGTGGTGGATTTGGGATTACATGTTTTGGAGGCGGTGGAGTCGCTCAGAACAACGATTATGATGAGGAGGAAAAGGAGATAGCGGAAAAGGTGGCGTAGGAGGGAGGCGTAGGGATTAGGATCGGAACTGGAATTAGGATTGGGATTGAAGTTATGTGTGGTGCTGTATTAGGCATTGTGCATTCTATGGTATTCTTCGTTTTCTTGCTTCTTCTTCTTCTCTCTCTCTCTCTCTCTCTCTCTCTCTCTCTCTCTCTCTCTCTTCTCACACAATTATATCTCATTTTTTTCTTTCCCTCTCTCACTCAGATGGCTACCCACCATCTTCTAGCCTATGTAAGGGATGTGTTTTCATTCTTGCTCGTTCTCTTTTTGCATTGGCGTATGTTTATACATACCACCTCTCCCGCCCCTTTTAGCCCGCCTTTCCATGGTATCCACACCGCCCACATCTTCTACCCTCAAACTACGATACCCTTTGCCATCCACTACCACCCTGCCATGCCATACTCTGTCATTTAGCTCTTCCTTCTGCTCACTTTCAATTTCCATACTCCTCTCAGACCACCCCAGCAACCCGTAACTTTCCTGTTTTTTTCTCTTGTGCGTTACCTTGCCTTTATTTCGCAAGTGAAACGTAAAAAATGTCGCTCGGGTTAATGGTGTAGAGCCGTAAAACTGTCACCGACATAATATGACCTTAGCCGTTGAAACTGCCGGAAAGACCGAATAATCCATCCTTCTACATCAATGTTTCAGATAACTTCATAGTCGGGTAGATTTCCATTCGGCAGGTGTTCTCAAAGGCTGAACCCTCTCTACTATCTAGTTTCGAACCTACATGTACTTTTTCTACGACCCGAACCCAGATAACCATTCGGCAACGTAAGTAGTAGGAGATGTGAAGATCGTTCTCGGTTGGCCAGACTCCGGCTCGGACCCCGACCCGGACCCCGGAGTGACGTCATGTCACATGACCTGGTGGCGCTATGTTGTGTTGTCATGGAACCCCGCGTGAGCGGCCATATTGTGACGTTATCCCCATAGTGTTACGTGATGTGAGTGTGCATGTGCAGCGCGTGTTGTTAGGGTGATACGCGTTTCCGTCGTCAACATTTATATACTGGAGGCCGCCATCTTGGTTTCTATTGTAGCACGTGGTTGCTATGTTACCCAATGGCCTACAACAAGACAGGGGTATGTTCGGAGGGTATGTTTCTTTTCACAGGAGTAATTTCCCGATTCGTAGAATTACCCAAATAAACCCGACAAGTTTTACTATTTCGAATTCTTTCAGAATTCTCTGCTTCTATCTATCAATGCAGTGGTTTTCTTCTACCTGGGCATGTTCCTTTGTCCTGGCGTATACTGCAGTAGATTAGAAGAGCCCATAACCTGCTTATTATTACTATATTTAGCTTTTCTGGTCTGTTCTTGTTAGTTCTGACCCTATTCTGAGTACTCGTGTTGTTTCGTTTATCTAGATCACCCAAGCAGTTCACTTTACTGGCGCTATTACTTTATTTCCCATAATCTGTATGCAGAATTATCTCCATGTGTATATCAAAAGCCTATATCATTCCCAAAGCCAATAAGCTATCGAGTTGTTACTGAAGTCATTGCTCAAACGACTCGAAGCTTTGAGCTTTAGAGTAATTTCTCGACCGAGTGTCTCGATATATTGCTCGAACGACTCGAAGCCCATCGAGCAAATGAGCTTTGGAGCAATTGCTCGTTCAAGTGACTCGACATTCTGCTCGTCGACTCATTTCGGTATTTGGGGATACCTGTGGCCTGGTATTGTATTATTTGAGATTATTTTTTATAGGATACTTATCTGAGGATACTATTACTTGTTTGGCCCAGCCTTCTGGGCCACCCCAAGACATACCTATTCCAAATTCTCCCAATAAGCTATTGAGCAGTTACTGAAAAGTCATTACTCGAATGACTCGAAGCGCATCGAGCAAATGAGTTTTGAGTAATTGCTCGATTGAGTGACTCGACATACTGCTCGAACGACTTGAAGTCCATCAAGCAAATGAGCTAACGAGTAATTGCTCGCTCGAGTGACTCGGGCATACGACTCTTAGCCTCATTTCAGAAAAAAAGGATTCTGTAGCCACAGACATATCCTAAAAAAGGATTCTATAGGGATTCCAAAAAGGGATTCCATAAGTGGTATTCTGTTTTACCTCAAGTGACTCGCACATACTGCTCGAATGACTCGAATCCCATCGAGCAAATGAGCTACAGAGCAATTGCTCGTTCGAGTGACTCGCGCATACTACTCATAGCCTCATTTTAGAAAAAGAGATTCCATAGCCACAGGCGTTTTCCAAAAAGGGATTCGCAAAAAGGGATACCGTAAATGGGATTTCTAGCCGACTCCGTAAAATGATGTTCCGTGATTTGATGTACAATCTCGAGGGTATTCCCCTCTCTCCACTAGTAAGAAGGAAGAAAAAAAACAAGAATTTTTTTATTATAGTTTAAATATTTATTGACTTTTCTGTACACTGTTATATAATTCAATGTTTGTTTGTTACGTTATCTTCGGTGTGTTTAATCACTTCATTCTTAGTTCACTTTGTTCTCTCCATTGTCATCATTGGTTCTGTATCTTGATCGTTGTCGGCTGTGAAGCATTATTGTAGAATTCTCCACATCTTTGTAAAATCTGGTTGTAGTGAAGAATCTTCTCGGTCTCGTTCATGGTTCTAGATTCTGTAATCTCTCTCATTTCTCTATCCAGGTCCATCGCGCAAGTTCGTTGAGTTCTCTGCGCAACAAATGTTGTCAATCCAGTAAGCTTTCTAGTAAACTGGGTTCGACCAATACGTAATCCTTCTCTTCTTGCCCCTTCATTGTTGGGTTAGACTCTGGTTCTGGTTTCCTCCTTGTCCTGGCCATTACTGTCCGAGGTATTTCTGTTGGTGGTATTGGTACCCACAGGTTTCTGGTTGGTTCATGGTTATTCACCTGGTACGGTTTTGACAGTTCGATGGTTCAACCTGTTTTATTCGTTTGCGTTCTTCTCTTCTTCATAATTGCCGTAGTTCCAGTGTTAAGTGGACCTTCTCGTGTCTGGATACGTGGTGTCTCCTGTTAAATGTCTTTGCACACTTTAAGCCTTGATACCTCTTAGGTTCGTGGATGGTTCGCCTGTGTAGTAGGAGGCATTTGAAATAACCGAATGATTTTTGACACTCGTCGCAGGTGTGGTGTTGATCCATCGCTGGTTAAACGTGGAATGACAAAGTTCGGGAGATGAATCCCTTTTTATACCTTCGAGATTTTCAAATCACGGAACATCATTTTACGGAGTCCGCTAGGAATCCCATTTACGGAATCCCTTTTTGCGAATCCCTTTTTGGGAAACGCCTGTGGCTATGAATTTTTTTCTGAAATGAGGCTAAGAGTCGTATGTGCGAGTCATTCGGACAAGCAATTGCTCTATAGATCATTTGCCCGATGGGATTCGAGTCGTTCGAGCAGTATGAGCGAGTCACTCGAGGTAAAACGGAAAAACACTTGTGGAATCCCCTGTTTTGGAATCCCTATGGAATCCCTTTTTAGGATGTGTCTGTGGCTACAGAATCCCTTTTTCTGAAATGAGGCTAAGAGTCATATGTCCGAGTCACTCGAACGAGCAATTACTCATTAGCTCATTTGCTCAATGGACTGCGATTCATTCGAGCAGTATGTCGAGCCACTCGATCGAGCACTTACTCTAAAGCTCATTTGCTCGATGGGCTTCGAGTCATTCGGGCAATGACTTTTCAGTAACTGCTCGATGGCTTATTGGGAGAATTTGGAATAGGTATGTCTTGGGGTGGCCCAGAAGACTGGGCCAAACAAGTAATAGTATCCTTTGAAAAGTATCCTATAAAAATATCCTCAAATAATACAATACCAGGCCATAGGTATCCTCAGATACCGAAATGAGTCGATGAGCAGTATGTCGAGTCACTGGGCTTCGAGTCGTTCGAGCAATATATCGATTCACTCGATCGAGAAATTACTCATTTGCTCGATGGGCTTCGAGTCGTTCGAGCAATAACTTCCGTAACAACTCGATAGCTTATTAGCTTTGGGAATGGTATAGGCTTTTGATATACACAAGGGAGATAACTCTGCATACAGATTATGGGAAATCGAGCAATCTGATTGGTTAGTAAGCGCCAGTAAAGTGAACTGCTTGGGTGATCTAGGTAATTAAAAACAACAAGAGTATGGGAATAGGGTCAGAACTAACAAGAACAGACCAGAAAAGATAAATATAGTAATAATAAGCAAAGCTGTTCCGGCTTATGGGCTCTTCTACTCTACTGAAGTATACTTCAAGACAAAGGAACATGCCCAGGTAGACGAAAACTATTGCATAGATAAACCGAAGCAGAGAATTCTGAAAGAATTCGAAATAGTAAAACTTGTCGGGTTTATTTGGGTAATTACTCCTGTACAAAGGAACATACCCCTGTCTTGTTGTAGACTATTGGGTAACACAGCAACCACGTGCTACCATAAATACCAAGATGGCGGCCTCCAGTATACAAAATGGACGACGGAAACACGTATCACCTTAACAACACGCGCTGCGCATGCGCACTCACATCACGTATCGCTATGGGGATGACTTCACAGGATGCCCGCTCACGCGGGTTACCATACCAACACAACATGGCGCCACCAGGTCACGTGACATGACGTCACGGCAAACCGGGGACGATCTCCACATCTCCTACTACTATCGTGCGTGTGGGAAAGGTACGTCCATAATAATGCCATTTTGCTCCATCCCCCATTCCCATAAACCCCCCCCCCCCTCTCTCTCTCTCTCTCTCTCTCTCTCTCCCTCTCTCTCTCTCTCTCGATACTAGTCCGACTATACCTAGGCTGTCTGTTGGCAGAACACAGTCCATCCAACATAGCCATCTTCAATACGATGTTGCACTATTACCTTTAGTTCTGCATAAATCAACACAATGTCGCATCATAGCCCTTGAAAATGATGCCATAACACTATAAATTACTCTCGATGCGAGTTTATTTATGAGTTGTAAGATTATCGGCTCATTTGTTTATCATTATGCGTTGAAAAAATGTAACAGTATGCGTTAATTTTTATTACATTATGCATTAGAAAAAGTTATAAAATTATCCTTATCTTACAACATTATCAGCTGTTAACAACATTTTTTATACCATTATGTGCCTCGCCGTTTCGATCCGTTTATAATAAGCTATGTTTTAGAGGCAACAGTTGAAAAATCATAAAATCTGAAGATCGATTTTACAATGAAATGCTGGGGCTGATATGGCCGTTATATTATGAAAAGTGGTGTTGACCATTCTCTTTTATTCTCTAGAAAGTTTGAATTGTCTTAAAAATCAGAAAATGGAAGAAAATATAAATAAATAAATAAATAAATAAATAAATAAATAAATAAATAAATACGATTGGGCTTCACATGGGAGAATTCATATTGACAATTTACTTTTGATTAGCGTGTGTCCAGACACAGGGCCAGGGCCCACACCACCACATAATCTACCAGTTCGAATTGCCCATAGCAACCAGGTGATTGTAAAAGGCGTAAGAAGAGTAAAGTAGCACCAAGGGTTAACTGTACACCAACAGGCGTACATACCGTCCATACTATACAACCATACCTGACAACCATACACACCCAGCAATAACATATGATCGCGAATTACGTACAACCCAAGGCAACAATACGATGAAATAAGGTGGGTGAGTTGAACAAGTGCTAATAGATTTGTTGGTGCTGGTGAAAAAGAGTTATGTCGCACAAAACCTGTTGATTTCTATAGCAAAAGAGGTGATATATTTTTTTCTTTTATGACTTTGTAATCTGGTAAAATATGTAAACTTGTTAAAAAATACATCTGCAATCATTAGTATGGTGAATACAATCAGGGCCAACTTGAGGTGTGTGTGTTTAAGGTTAAAAAGTCGCACTGGCACATGCATTTCCTACTGAAACGTTTTTTTTTCTTTTAATATGCCACCGAAAAATTGTTTTCATTTACTGAACCTTGATGAGTTTCAAAGATGACAAAAATATATATAAAACTGATTTAAACTAAGTGATGAGCTTAGGAACTGGTTAAACTGACTGGCAATACATGATGCTATTCATTGATGGGCTCTCATTTAGTCCTTACAAGGATGTTACGCAAGCTTTTGTTTTTCTTATAGGCGATCACATGTCGAAGATTCAAAGGTTCATTTAATTTAGCATTGGTTAAATTGAATTCATCTTTTAATATTTTTGCTATTTCGATATTCATTCTGTTGTATGCAAAAATGAAAGGAATGATGGACCTCCTTTCGCGTTCTCCATGTGATATGTTCATGCGCATTGGCCAGAGGGTTTGAAGCGTATTGATCCAAAAAGCGTCACGTTTTTTTATTCTAAAAATTAATTATCAGATCCGTTTCTAAATTCATCCGTTTCTTCTAATGTGTGGTTGTTCAATAGGATGGATTTCGAATTCGTCCGAAGGATGGCCAGGAAGGTTAAAATGTTGTGCTACCGGGGCATCAGCATTATGTTTTATATCCTGTTTATGTCTAGTAGCACGTTCTCGGAAAGAATTTTGACTTTGACCAACATACTGCTTCCGACAGCATTTACAAGTGATAAGGTAAATAATATTTGGTGAATCACAATGGGGGGGGGGGGGGGGGGGGGGTTAAGGATCTGATAATTATTTTTCGTTTTTTCGGAGGAAAATTTCTCTTTCTGATCAGGCATAAAAGTATGCAATCTACAATGAGGCTTTTTGCAATTAAATACAGCGCCACTATTATTCTGCAACGGTCTGTTGTGTTCAATTTTCAGTGGTTCGAAATCAGTAGTTTCTGCTGGACTTTCGAGCTTTTTCAGAGTGTGAGATTTCAGGTTACGCAAAACGCGCAGTTAGTACCCCTTCGATCCGAGTGCGCCAAATAGAGTAGAACCAGCCTCATTGAAATTTACCTTATCACTTGAATTGCGGTGGAAATGAATGAGCGGTGATTTGATGATACCTTTAAATGTATGTTGAGGATGAAATGATTTTGTGTGCAACAGTTGATGTGAATCAGTTGGTTTAAAATATACTTTATAATCTAAATGACCGGATGCCTGGAATTGTTCACTGATAGCAGCTTTTAATTTAATGTTTGATTCATGATTGTTCAAAATTTCTAAAAATTCATCAAAATCTTCTTTTGAATCCCAAATAATAAAAATGTCATCTAAATATTTGAGATATACGAGAGGATGCTTTGCATATTTGCTTAAGGCGTTTTCCTCTCATTACGCAACACAAATGCTTGCAAAATTAGGACTGAATCTTTTGCCCACAGGACAACCCATTATTTGTAGAAAATATTCTCCATTGAATTGAAAGTCATTACCTTTTAAGCTCAGCTCTGAAAGGTCCCAAATTTGTTCAGCCGGGCGTTTTGCATCGGGATATTTTTCAAATGCATTTTTAACCGATTCAGCACCTTCATCAATATCAATGTTCGTATACATACTGTCGAGTGTCGATATCCAAAGTAGCCAGGATCGCATTTTTCGATATTTTCAATTTGGACAGGAAATCCTGTGTATTTTTGAGATAGTTCGTATGTCTATTTTCTATAGGTTTAAGATGTTAATCAATTAGTTCCGAGATCGCATAAGATTCTGAGTTACAATCTGATACAAATGGCCTCCCGTGTGGAGTTAAGTCATCCTTCCAAGAAGAACGGTCCTTGTGGATCTTTGGTAGGATGTAAAATTGTCTTGTTTGAGCACTGAGCGTAGCTGTTAAATATTTCAATTGTTTTTTGGTTATGTGACCTTCGTCGAGGAGAAATTTTAAGATCTTATTGAATTTTTGTCATTACTAGGCCAAATAAGTGAATCAATTTTCTGATAATGTATAGTATTGCCGAGTCCTTGTATGGTGAATACAATCAGGGCCAACTTGAGGTGTGTGTGTGTGTGTGAAGGTGTGTGTGCTAGTGCACATTGTGCCACATTGTGCATTTTCATATAAGCACATAGCGACACATCCAGCATGTGCTTATGTGCTACCTGTAATGTGTGCAATAGGACATAAACATGTCTAGGGAAGACAGAATAAATGGAACAAAGAAGTCATAAAAAGGGATTCTGGGGGAATCCGAACCAGAAAACCTACTCTAGTTCAATCGAACTTACCCCTGGGGACATTCTCGGTCCTATAGCACTACGTGCTACTGTTAAAATCTACGGTATGACGATCCTAAAAAGGATTCTTGAAAAATCCGTTGTAAATAAAGTCAATTTCGGTACTTTGGAGGAATTATAGGGTTGTTTGTGGTAATTCTACGAATCGGGAAAATAACCTTCTACAAAGGAACACACCCTCCGAACATACCTCTGTCCTATAAGAAGGTTTTATGTCACATAGCACCTACGTGCTACCATAGAAACCAAGATGGCGGCTTCCAGTATACAAAATGGATGACGGAAACACATATCACCATAATAACACGCGCTGCGCATGCGCACTAACACCACGTGTCACTATGGGAATGACGTCACAAGGTGTCCGCTCACGCAGGCTACCATGACAACTCAACATGGCGCCACAGGGTCACATGACATGACGGCACTTCCGAGATCCTGCACCGAGGTCCTGCAGAATTGGGGTGAAACGTGCATGACATACTACTTACAGTCCACTATTTGTTTGACCGAGTGTATGTGTGACAAGTATCAACCCTTTGAACACCAGAGGCCACTTTACTGGCCCAGGGACATGGTACATGCATGTGCATTTTTTCATCTCAGAAATATTAGCAAAATTCGACCCTTCATTGATACACAGACGTCACAGCATCTTGTCCACGTCTTTTTTTACCAGTCGCGTCGACTACTGCAACTCTCTTCTGATTGGCTCTAAAACGACTATTCTTGAAAAGCTACAACACATCCAAAATTGTGCTGCACGGGTCATAACCAGAACTCAAAAGTATTGCCGTATAACACCAGTACTCTCTGAGTTACACTGGCCACCCGTTAAGCAAAGAATTCAATTTAAAATTGTCCTTTTGGTGTTTAAATGTATCTCGGGATCTGCACCATCCCACCTGTCCGATCTGCTTATCATCCACAAACCACCGAGGTCTCTAAGTTAGGTCATCAGGTCGATTCAATCTGGTTCTCGACTCAATCTGGTTCAGCCCGCATCTAAATTTACTAGTGCAGTTGATTGGGCCTTTGCGGTTGCTGGCCCAAGGCTTTGGAATTCTCTTCCAATCGACATAAAAAATAGTAAATCACTTCAGTCATTCAAGTCTAGTACTAAAACCTACCTTTTTCGTAAAGCATTTCCTTCAGTGGTCTTTTAATTTTGGTCATAAACTGACATTACCAGGTGCGTGAGTGTGACTGAGTCAGTGAGGATTGCCTCGTTTCTCTCAAGTCACACCCACATACTTGTTTTGGTAAAGTTTATGATTGTTTTTTATTTTATTTTAATTCATTACCCTTTTCTTTTAGGTTCTGTCGTTTTTATCGCCACAATATAGCCTTGGTTGCTGATGTGACGTTGGGCACCAATAAATGATAATAGTGATCCATGTATCAATGTATCTGTGAGAGAATGAATGTGCGTATATTTATGTATGCAATTATTGTATAGCCATTGAGCACCGTGTGTAGATTCCACGCTTTAAAATTATTATTATTAAATTATTATTATGGTATGTCATACTTTCATTAAGTAGGATGCCTGATAAGTTAAGGGTGGGGTAGACCAATCAATATTTTCAACGTGCAGCCCTAAGACTACACGTTGAAAATATTGATTGGTCTACCCCCCAAATAGTGAAAATGGCCTCTTCTGATTGCTGCATATGAACTGACATGGAAGATACCACCAGGGTTCAAAGGATTAAGAAAGTACATGAATACTAGCAAGACAGAATTGACACCTTATACTCCATTCTTGACGAAAGTATGCCAGCTAGAAATCATTTTTTTGTGTGTGTGTGGGGTGGGGGGAGGGTCTCCCCAACCCCCATAGCGATACCCGACGTACAATCGAGCTTCAGACTAGATTTAATTGTGGTTACACGTCTCTATCCACTGTGCTTTATTTCACCCCACTGTTGTTTGGCGATATAACCCGATAATAAAAGAGTTTGATGATTCATAAACCACTCAGACAGGCATTAAAATGAAACTGAATATAGGCAATGACTCCTTCACAAATGAGATGTGGCCCCCTAATGGCAGCCTGACAACAGACATATTTGGAATACAAAAAACCTCCAACGCTACTAGTAGGTAGGAGAGCGATGAACCGGGCCTTATTGGGGGAGGAAATGGCGGAGGCGGAAGTGACGTCATAGTCACGTGACCCACTGGCGCCATGTTGTGCTGTCATGGTAACTCGCGTGAGTGGCCATCTTCTGACGTCATCCCCATAGTGATACGCGGTGTTAGTGCGAATGTGCTGCGCGTCTTGTTAGGGTGATACTTGTTTCCGTCGTCTATTTTGTATACTGGAGGCCGCCATCTTGGATTCTATGGTAGCACGTGGTTGCTATGTGTTCCAAAACCTTCGTATAGGACAGGGGTATGTTCGGAGGATATGTTCGATTGAATCGGAGTATCACGAATTACCCAAATAAACCCGACAACCCCCCCCCCCCCCAAATCACCAAAAACGACTTTATTTACTACGGATTTCCCATTTTATTGGCTTAACAAACATGTAGTGCTATGGTACCGAGGGGGACCACGGGGGTAAGTTCGATTGAACTAGAGTATACTCCAGTAGAGTAGAAGAGCCTATAATGTGGAACATATTTGCTTATTGTTACTATATTTAGCTTTTCGGATCTGTTCTGGTTAGTTCTGACCCAATTCCGAGTACTTTTGTTTCATTTATCTAAATCACCCAAGCAGTTCACTTTCCTGGCGCTAACTAACCAATCAGTTTGCTTCATCCCCGTAATCTTTGTACAGAGTTATCTCAATTTTTTGCAACAAAGTCCTATACGATTCTCATCATCTCTATATCCAATGGCCACGGCCCATGGAATCCCCTTTTTGTGAAACATCTTTGGTTATGGAATCCTGTTTTAGTCGTATGAGGTCATGAGGGTTATGAGAAAGTCCCTCAATGAGGTATCCCTCTTAACCTCATTTCGTTTGAGGCCATGAGGGTCATGAAAAAATCCCTCATTGAGACCTAATTTACTATCCCTCTTTGCCTCATTTCGGTATTTGAGGATACCTATGACCTGGAATTGTATTACTTGAGGATACCTATCAAGAATATTTTCTAGAGAATCCCTTTTTGTCGTATGAGGTCATGAGGGCCATGAGAAAATCCCTCAGTGAGGTCTAATTTACTATCCCTCTTAACCCCATTTCTTTTGAGGACATGAGGGCCATGAAAAAACACTTAATGAGGCCTAATTTACCATCCCTCTTAGCCACATTTCGGTATTTGAGGATACCTATGGCCTGGTATTGTATTATTTGAGGATACCTATCAAAAATATTTTCTGGAGAATCCCTTTTTTGTCGTATGAGTCCATGAGAAAATCCCTCAATGAGGTCTAATTTACTATCCCTCTTAACCCCATTTCTTTTGAGGCCATGAGGGTCATGAAAAAATCCCTCAATGAGGCCTAATTCACTATCCCTCTTAGCCTCATTTCGGTATTTGAGGATACCTATGACCTGGTATTGTATTATTCGAGGATACCTATCAAGAATATTTTCTGGAGAATCACTTTTTTGTCGCATGAGGGCCATGAGAAATCCCTCAATGAGGTATATTCTACTATCCCTCTTAGCCTCATTTCTGTTGAGGTCATGAAAACATCCCTCAATGAGGCTTAATTTATTATCGCTCTTAGCCTCATTTCGGTATTTAAGGATACCTATGATCCAGCTCCTATGCAGCCCCTATCTCCTATATGGCTCCCATACAGATCCTACACAGGTAGTCTTACCAACAGCTTCCATCTTGTCTCTAAAGCTCCAAGACCACTAAGTCTTATCTATGGTCTATCTGTACTATCGTTAGCTTCTACAACAGTCTTGTGCCATTGCGGCCTTGTACCAGTACTATTGGCTATACTATCATCCATTAATATTGACTTGTAACACTGCTTTCTAGCTATACCTATTTCAGTCTCGACCATAACATCTATCAAGGTTCAATCTGAATCATTTCCCCTGTATACATATAAACGGGCTGCATAAGGCATTCAGTAATTGAGATTCTTATCCGATTCCGTAAAATTTGGATTTCGTGATTTGACATCAACACTCGAGCATTCGGATCCTTGTTTGCATATCAACTGCCAAGCTTTATTCCATTGGTATCCCTTACATCACTTGCTCTCTGAA
This sequence comes from Pictodentalium vernedei, assembly GCA_031216915.1. NCBI lineage: Eukaryota > Metazoa > Mollusca > Scaphopoda > Dentaliida > Dentaliidae > Pictodentalium > Pictodentalium vernedei. Next base: position 291,181,254 of record CM062290.1, read on the forward strand.
CTGAACAATGAGAATGTGTTCGATGTCATCGGTCTGATAGAAATCTGTCAGATCCCAGCTAATATATCTTACTGGAAGGATATGAACCTTTAATAAACACACGAGACCCAATGATGACGATGGGCTCGGTGAAGTTAGGCTATTCATAAACATGGCATTTACTTTAACATTCGAGAAGACCTCTCTATGTTCATACTATGTTCGAGTAAATATTTGTTAAATTGAAGTATTAAAAATGCTCAAAAATAATTGTTTTGTAATTTAAAGACCCAATACGCCCCGCAAAGGGGATATATGTATTTTCTAACGAAAAAAAAATTTTGTATCTGATTTTCCCAAACCCAATAAGGAAAAGAAAACATCTCTAGTTATGGGCGACTTTAATATTGACCTTTAGAAAGAAACCTCACATACGAAAACAGACCAGATCATTTCCTTAATGTTTAGTGTGGGATTTGTGCCCGTAATTACCAAACCACCAGTGTGCACGATCATTCTGCTACACCCATAATCATATATTTTCAAATAATCGTAAAAACCGCGTCAAGTCCTGATTTAATTCTCACTGATGTATTTGAACATTTCCCGAGGCCTGTGGCCTCTCGTTTTATCCTTCCGCGGTGGAACAAGTGCCATAATTATCGATTAACTGTCAACAAAAAGAACCCATTTTATCGCCAACCAAATTTGCGAGGGGAACCCGTATTACTATTTCGTCCTCTGAGTTCCAATGTGTTCTGTGTGCCTATTGGCCAATAGAATACATTGGAACTCGAGGAAGATATTCAGCTATCACTAGCGATTCAAATTGTAATTGCGTTGCACGATTTACAGAAAATTCCACTGAAATTTCGCTTCTATTTAAAAGTCAAGTCCGTAAACGATTTCCGTTCAGCACAAATGTGCGGAACAAATTTCCATTTTCCTCACGGTTCGGTGTTGATGTACATGGCGATTATACAGAAGAGGCGTGTAATAAACTAAATTATTACATGTCCATGCAGTCTCTCTTATGCAATACGGCGTGCAATACGGCTGTGCAATACGGAATTCCGTATTGCACACCAACCTGTTCCAACCGGGACTTTTTTATGCAATGCGACTGCATAAAGTGCATGGTGTTTACCACCGTTGATAGAAAAGAAAATTAGGTCAGTAGGTGCTTGGGTCATGTAATAAATACAAAACCACATGTATGTTTCAATGAGTCGTTTTGTATTCAATTCGTCAGATGTGCGTAGAAAGAAAACGTCTCGACCTTCGGTCTCGACGTTTTCTTCCTACGCACATCTGACTCATTCAATACAAAACGACTCATTGAAACATACATGTAGTTTTGTCTATTTATCGAACACCCTATTACACGACAGTTCAAAACCAATTCTTTCTTGCAAAACAAACCCTACCTCCATCGACCACTTCGAAGTGATATTTTTCCGTGTAGTTTTTTTCACAGTTATGGAATTCAGCTGAACATTTTGAAAAATTTATTTGGATGTTTTTCAAACAGCAGTCCAGTCACAATGGCGCAAACAAAATACGAAACTCATAAAATGAGAGCCTTGGATAACAATGTATTTTATTTACATTACGCTGTATTATGGCGTATTTACGCCACATTATGGCGTAATTACACCGTATTATGGCGTAATGCCGCCGTATTATGGTGGCAAATGGCCTTATCATAATTTCAGCCAACAAGAATATTTTTTTCCCAATAAAATTAAAATGGCCCACAGAATTGAATATTATAAAAACGACTGTCGGTTTTTCAATAGAACCAAAGGACTAAATGTTATGTACTATGACTATACATTCTCTTCGGAAATAGAAATAACATAATACAGTGCAGCCCACTTAATTGGATATCTCTTAACTGAATAACCTGTTAAATGAATATGATTTCCTAACACAAAGCCATTGGCCATCCCTCCAATACAAATTTGACCTGTTAATTGAATATAAGTTATAGAGTAAACTCCAGTTAATGGAATAAAACATCTTGTAACCTGTCGAGAAATTACCCTGACTCTCCCCACTTTTCCTTTGTTTATAAACCCATTTGACCTCAGTACAATCAATACAGGCATTTAATCTATTACACATCTTGTTTGCCGGAGCTCACTGAGCTCTGTCAAACAAGATATAATAGAATAGATGCTAAGTATAGCTATAAAATACAGGAAAGTGACACAATCCCTGTTAATTGATAAGTCCCGTCAATCGAATAATTTTCATTGGCAAAGTAGATATTCATTTAACAGGGTTCTACTGCAATAGCAATTTCCCAAACAAAGGTAATCTGTCCTCCTTTTTTAATCATGGTGACATGTCAGCAAAAAAAACCCTGTTGAATTCGTGTGCAATTTTGTCTGGATTAAACAAAATTGCACAAGAATCATCGATTAATTTTGAGCTTGATAGCGCGATAACTTCAACAGACGTTAACCGATTTAACTGATATTTGGCACATGGGTTTCAAAGGACAATGTCTTTATTGAGTTCGAAAACAGGTTCGGTCTGATGTCTGCACGAATTCAGCATTATTTTTTGCAAACATAGGAAATGAGACCTTAAAACTAATACGATGCCCTCAGCCTTATACCAATGACGCCTTTTGACATTGTTAATATGGTAACTAAAACGAAGTCAGTCCAAAGTGAGTCAGAACTGTGAAAATATCATACCCAGCATCCTTAAGCATTCGATAAATTTCGTTGCCACACCACTTGTGCAAGTCACGAACGGCTGATTTAGCCAGGGAATAGACCACAATAGGATGAAAGTTGCAAAGGTAATTCCATTCGTTAAACAAGGGGATGGATATATTTTAATCACAGACCAAATGGTATATTTCCTGTCTTTTCTAAGATTTTAGGAAAACATGTTTTTGTAAAACTTAAAAGCTTTTTTAATAACTACTAATAAAAGATTCGATGCCCACTCTGATCCTCTGTTTATTAAGGACCATATCCTGAAGGTTAGTGATCTATTTAAATGTCATGTATCATTCATCCAACCTTCCAGCCTCATTTGATAATTTCTTTACGTACGTTAACAGAAATACCAGACAGTCCACACTTCTATACGTGAGTAGAACTGGAACTCGGTCTCTAGAGAAGTTTCCATTGTACTCGTATCCAAAATTGTGGAATGAATTAGATACTGAATTTCGTCTGTCCAAAAGAAACGTTTGGCTTTCAAGCTCTCAGCTTCATACTCTGACTGAGTTGAATGCAGCAATCCTCACCCTGCAGATTGTTCTCTGTAAATTAACTCTACAAGACAATGGACAAGTAAATTTGACATACATGATTAATGAAACAAGTTGTGGGACTTACGTCAAGCAATAATTCTTGCCCAAGTATTGTCCGTTGTCCCCAAACCATAAGTTGTGTATCATTTTTACCTTTTTATCTGTTATCTTCTCTGACCTGGCTTTCCTGCCCATTTTCATTTATATAAAGTTGTAGTAGGCGATTAGGTAACTCAACATTTCTACTTATAAGGCGTTCTCTCTACATTAACGTTTCAACAACAGCATTGCAAAATAGTGTTAATGCCAAGGGACGCAAAGTTCCGATTTCGTAAGTGGAAACGTCGTGGGCGCGCTTGATTACTTAGGAGGTAATGAGTTTAGCCCCATTAACTGGTAGAGTGCTATGTTTTTTAGGTTGTCAAAATATTGTTCCCATGTTTTTACCTTGTTACAGTTTATGTGAGATGTGCTCTGTACCAACTACTTTTGTAATACAACCACTTTTGCAATAAAATTTATTACAAAAGTGGTTAACGCGTACCAACCACTTTTGTAATAAAACCACTTTTGTAATAAACTAACCATTATTGTAATAAACTCATTTCGGTGATAAATCACGGACGTCCATTTTATAGTCGGACATTGGAGTGGGGTGAGGGAATAGTTTACCTAAACATGAATGTGTGTCGTTCGATGGAATAACGTGTCCATTCACCAGTTAAAACACGGTAGTGACTCAAGAAAGTACACAGCCACTTTTGCAATAAACTTCATTACAAAAGTGGTTATCGCGTACCAACCACTTTTGTAATAAAACCACTTTTGTAATAAACTAACCATTATTGTAATAAACTCATTTCGGTGATAAATCACGGACGTCCATTTTATAGTCGGACATTGGGGTGGGGTGAGGGACTAGTTTACCTAAACATGTTTGTGTGTCGTTCGATGGAATAACGTGTCCATTCACCAGTTAAAACATGGTAGTGACTGAAGAAAGTACTCAACCACTTTTGCAATAAACTTTATTACAAACGTGGTTATCGAGTACCAACCACTTTTGTAATAAAACCACTTTTGTAATAAACTAACCATTATTGTAATAAACTCATTTCGGTGATAAATCACGGACGTCCATTTTATAGTCGGACATTGGGGTGGGGTGAGGGACTAGTTTACCTAAACATGTTTGTGTGTCGTTCGATGGAATAACGTGTCCATTCACCTATTGAAACTTGGTAATGACTGAAGAAAGTACGCAAGCACTTTTACAATAAACTTTATTACAAAAGTGGTTATCGCGTACCAACCACTTTTGTAATAAAACCACTTTTGTAATAAACTAACCATTATTGTAATAAACTCATTTCGGTGATAAATCACGGACGTCCATTTTATAGTCGGACATTGGGGTGGGGTGAGGGACTAGTTTACCTAAACATGTTTGTGTGTCGTTCGATGGAATAACGTGTCCATTCACCAGTTAAAACATGGTAGTGACTGAAGAAAGTACGCAACCACTTTTGCAATAAACTTTATTACAAAAGGGGTTATCGCGTACTAACCACTTTTGTAATAAAACCACTTTTGTAATAAACTAACCATTATTGTAATAAACTCATTTCAGTGATAAATCACGGACGTCCATTTTATAGTCGGACATTGGGGTGGAGTGAGGGACTAGTTTACCTAAACATGTTTGTGTGTCGTTCGATGGAATAACGTGTCCATTCACCTATTGAAACTTGGTAGTGACTGAAGAAAGTAGGCAAGCACTTTTACAATAAACTTTATTACAAAAGTGGTTATCGCGTACCAACCACTTTTGTAATAAAACCACTTTTTGAAATAAACTAACCATTTTTGTAATAAACTCATTTCGGTGATAAATCACGGACGTCCCTTTTATAGTCGGGGTGGGGAGAGGGTCACTGTTACTATTCTGCATTAAGCATAGGTTATTTCTTTTCAAGAACGATGAAAGTTCAGACACGATTATTGCTACGGATAAGTTAACCGTTGCGCAGTCCGTCCATGCGGCACAAGATCAGGGGCATGCGTAACTGGTTTCGTGTTATGTGGAAGGACTAGATCAGAGTAAATAAATTTCTTTTGACTACTATACATTTGCCAACTGTTATATTGCCAACTGAAACACTCATCCTTCCGGTATGGCAATATACAAATCGGCCCGTAGTCAATTGTTAAAATGCCAAATTAGGTTCATGAAAGTTCAGACTCAGATGTTTGATAAGATTACATGTGCGACTGCACGTAATTTATTACTCCGTTTCAGAGCGAGCAATTGGGCCAGTGGTGAATCCTTTTCATGGATGCAAAGGGATCAAAGTTGAATCCAGTTTATCACCAGCGTCTAAGTTGCGCCATTCTTTCGTGTACCAAAAAGCAAAAGGGCATGTTTTACTTGCCTTGTGGCACGCGGAGAGACAAGACCAGAGGGATAACGTGCAGCTGAGTTTACTACTGAATACTCAATATTTGTTATATTTGTTATGTTCATTCAAAAAAAAAAAAACAAAAACAAAACGGCGAAAGTTTAGATTGATGTGTCGGAAGTGATATGATGTGAGCCCCTTTTCACGGCTGCAGAGTCAGACCTGCTATCACATCCCTAAGAGCAGCCGTTTAGTACAGCAGTAGACCAGCCAAAGGCGCCCTCTTGTAATTCAGATGGATCTTGGAAGTCACGTCATGTCACGTGACTGCGGGCGCCCATGTTGTGTTGATATGTAACCAATGTACGTGGTTATGTTGTGACGTCATTGCCATAGCGATACGAGGTTCGAATGCGCGTGCGCAGCTTGGGTGTTTATGGGGACACGTTTTTTGGTCGTCCATTTTGTGTATAGGGGCGCCATCTTGATTTCTCAAGTGTCACGTGGTTGCCTGGTGACGAAACCTTACCTCTTTGTATAAGATCGGGGGTATGTTTTAAGGGTATGTTTGATTTGAGGGGAGTATGTTCCGGTAGTATAGAATTACACAAATGAACCCGACTTTCGTGTATTTTAGTGGATTTTACTCTGGTAACCATGTTAATGTTGTAGCTAGGAGTGGAAATGTTCCGGATCCAATGTTTTTTACGGAGTGTGTTTTGGGAAAACATGGAATTACCCCAAACAACCGATATTAAATATAGAATTACCAAAAACAGCTTGACAATGTTTAAAAAACTATCCATGGATGGATTTTTTTCTGAAAATATCGCGTCTTCCAGACACGATGGACGGCAGCGGCAGGGGCAAACGGGACCAGGAGCTCTCGGGATGAGGCGACAGAGGCGGCAGAGGCGGCAGGGAACCAGCGGCTCTTGGGGTATGGGCGGCAAGGGGCAGGGACGGCCAGGTAGCAAAAACCGGGAGGCTAGTGGCACTAGAAGCGGCGGAGGCTCCTCTTCTTCCATTTTCCCTCTCTGTTTATTGTTTAAAAAGAGTTATCTCCATTGAAAGCAGAAAGTGCCTGTATGTAAAATGATTTTTCCTTAGAATCCATTTAATGAGTCCTAGTTAGTGACTCGGTGGATCCAAAATTATCGAAATGAGGCTATGATACGTATGATTTTGCACGCATTGAACTCATTTTCATAATCTTCATTTTGAGACATATGATTTTGCGCGCAATGTGCTCATTTTCACAGCATTCATTGTTCCATTCGACGAAAAACGGTATTCAGTGGGTCTATTTATTTATTTATTTATTTATAATTTATTAATTAATGTATTTATTTATTTATTGGTGTTTTACGACACTTATATAGTCTGAGTCATTTTGTGTTGGTGACAGTTTTTTGAGTGCAGGAAGCCGATGTACCAGAAGAGAACCACCAAGCAGCAACGAGACCCTATAACCTCTTCAACGTCACATAAGCCAAGACTGCACTACGCACTGTACATCAGTACTACGCACTGCACAACATAGTCAGGATAATTAAGGTTAAGAAGCGTGCACACCAGTCCATCTCAGAACACCGTCAGCTTCCCCACCCGCTCCACATACGAGCAGTCGAGGTAAAGTACCTTGCCCAAGGGCACGAAGTGTTAAACCAAATCAATCACTGAATGGTCACCCCATCAATGGACTAACCGGGTTCAACGGAGCTTAACTTCAGCGATGTTGGTGGCTGATGCACGTCCACATGTATTGTGGTAATTTACTAACACCAGTCAATAGTGTGTAATAAAATTTCTAATTTTCTCGCCTCATTTGGGGTTAACAGTGTGCGGAAGAATTCAACCCGACCTATAAAAGGGACAACAAGATCGATAGGAACTACGGGGTTTAAGACAAATTGCGCCCGTAGGAGGAAGCGGGCAGACATATCAAAAGCGATAGACGTCAAACCTAGCTTTCCCCATCAATCCGTGTGCAGTGAGATTTTAGCGCCCACCAAATTTGGGAATAGATTTGACGCTACTTTGTACTACCCCCCCCCCCCCCCCTCTCCAAACAAACACACCGCCCGGCCATAAAATGGACGTCCATGATTCATCACAAAAATAGGTGTATTACAATAATAGTTAGTTTATTACAAAAGTGGTTTTATTACAAAAGTGGTTGGTACACGATAACCACTTTTGTAATAAAGTTTATTGCAAAAGTGGTTGCGTACTTTCTATAGACACTGCCACGTTTCAACTGGTGAATGAACACTTTATTCCATTGAACGACACACAAACATGTTTAAGTAAACTAGCTCTCAACCGACCCCAATGTCCAACTATAAAAGGAACGTTCGTGATTCATCACAAAAATAGGTGTGTTACAATAATGGTTAGTTTAGTACAAAAGTGGTTGGTACGCGATAACCACTTTTGTAATAAAGTTTATTGCAAAAGTGGTTACTTCAGTCACTTCCAAGTTTCAACAGGTGAATGGAATGGACACGTTATTCCATTGAACGACATACAAACATGTTTAGGTAAACTTGTCCCTAACCCCACCCCAATGTCCAACTATAAAATGGACGTCCGTGATTTATCACCAAAATGAGTTTATTACAATAATGGTTAGTTTATTACAAAAGTGGTTTTATTACAAAAGTGGTTGGTACGCGATAACCACATTTGTAATAAAGTTTCTTGTAAAAGTGCGTTCGTTCTTTCTTCAGTCACTACCAAGTTTCAATAGGTAAATGGACACGTTATTCGATTGAACGACACACAAACATGTTTAGGTAAACTAGTCCCTCACCCCACCCAAATGTCCGACTCTAAAATGGACGTCCGTGATTTATCACCGAAATGAGTTTATTACAATAATGGTCAGTTTATTACAAAAGTGGTTTTATTACAAAAGTGGTTGGTACGCGATAACCACATTTGTAATAAAGTTTCTTGTAAAAGTGCGTTCGTTCTTTCTTCAGTCACTACCAAGTTTCAATAGGTGAATGGACACGCTATTCCATTGAACGACACACAAACATGTTTAGATAAACTAGTCCCTCACCCCACCCCAAAGTCCGACTATAAAATTGACGTCCGTGATTTATCACCGAAATGAGTTTATTACAATAATGGTTAATTTATTACAAAAGTGGTTTTATTACAAAAAGTGGTTGGAACGCGATAACCACTTTTGTAATAAACTTTATTGTAAAAGTGCTTTCGTACTTTCTTCAGTCACTACCAAGTTTCAATAGGTGAATGGACACGTTATTCCATTGAACGACACACAAACGTGTTTAGGTAAACTAGTCCCTCACCCCATCCCAATGTCCGAATATAAAATGGACGTCCGTGATTTATCACCGAAATGAGTTTATTACAATAATGGTTAGTTTATTACAAAAGTGGTTTTATTGCAAAAGTGGTTGGTACGCTTTAACCACCTTTGTAATAAATTTTATTGCAAAAGTGGTTGTATTACAAAAGTGATTGGTACAGTGCTCACACAGACGACACAATATCAGATGCAAAATTAATTGAAGCATATCCACAGAATATGAAGCCTTTAAGCTGTGGTACCCGCACTTCAGAATAAATCTCCAAAATTGGTTTCCGGCACTCAACCAGTTAATAAACCGAATATTGAAGTACCGATGCTAACCCTTTGAACCATAGCGGCCGTTTTTCCGGCAAGCAACATGATTCGTCATAATGGCATTAAATAGGATTGCTGTTCAGTAAATGCGTGGGGTGGACCAATCAATATTTTCAACGTGCAGCCCCGAGGCTGCACGTTGAAAATATTGATTGGACCACCCCAAATAATGAATATGGACTCTTCTAATTGCTTCCATTGAACTGGCATGGAAGATACCACTAGAGTTCAAAGGGTTTAATATTCATCATCGGCTAAATTGTTACGTCATTATTAGGGAACCGTCTAACATTGGGTGTGCATTTCAGAGATAACAAAACAGCTTCCATTTGCTGACAACTGTCGCCTTCGTCATGTGTTGTTCCTTACAATTTGGGCTGCTGCTCGTGATTGTTAGAAATGTTCAGTCTAAGATGCATAGCTCTGCTAAAATCTTAATTGTGGTCAAAATATAGTATTTTGTTATTGAGCTCTTATAGATATTAGTTCTATTAATCTCTTATCATTGTATACCTTTCATTTAGTCGGTAGGGTAAGCCAGTTTATAAACATACTATTCTTACGTAGTCACAGTCGCTTATTTTAATTTCTTTTTGCTGTATCTAAGTTTTCAGGTTTGCAGAGTGTTCAATAGGAAAATGTAGCTCGGTCTGAATTGAATTGAATTTAATGTAAATTAATTCCAATCTGGCAATGTCATCTCCCATCAGTATGTATCATATGTTTTTGTCTTATACGAAACCTATTACTGTGTATATATGGACATACTGCTAAATATATATCCATCTTTATACATGATTAGTTATTATATACTCTACTATACAGTGGCGTAGGAAGCATTTCAGTCTTGGGGATGGGGGGGGGGGGGGTGGGGGGGTGGGGCACAATGTCTTGGGGGGGGCACAAACCAGCAGATGCCAAAGGCATCTGACGCGAGCGCCGCGCGACCTAATTGAGGGTGTTCTGGGGGAGGGGGGGGGGGGTCTCCTCGCAGAAAAAAATTGAAACAGAGACGTCAAATGGTGCATTCTGGTAGCTTTTGGGCTGAAATAAAGTTGTTTTCTTTAATAGAAAAAAGTTGATTTTCAGCTGCATGTTATGCATTGCTTTTAACAAGTGACATGATACACGAATCTCCTATCATAGAAAATGGGTGCCTGGGTTATTTTTAGTATATCGGTGGTTAAAATTTATTGAAGCAAATTCCTGTCTTTCTGCATACTGTGAGTGTGGAAGGCTGGAAGCCGACATTCTTCAACAAATACCACAAACATGACATGATGTGTTTCCAATGTTAGGTCCTCGGCACACCTACATAACTCCCAATGTGATTAGCCTGGAAAATATTGCAGTTAACTGAATTGACAGCTGATTTTATTTTAATTTACCTGCATGCTGTACTGGAGAATTCATCCGCGAAGCCTATTATGTTTACCTATACACGGAAAACAAGTTGGGGACAGCTGTCCCCTGTGCACCCCCCCCCCCCCCCGGTTCCTACACCCCATGCTACTATATATAAAAGCCTATGTCATAAATTTTAGCTTTACACAACAACCGCGGTGAACACGTCAGCAATGGGATTTCAGTAGTTAAAATTTACACCTACAGTGGAACTACATTCAAGTTGACCTTTGGTGACCTCGACTTGAATGCAAACTTGTCTAAATTTATCACTCGCCGCCTCGCGAAGAGTGAAATGAAACCAGCAATTATTTAGTACGTTTTTAAATGAGTTTACCTCATAAGATACCAAAACTTAAGAAACATGCGTGGTCTCATGGTAATAAAGCACCCATAACTCAAAAGAGTATGTTTTTATGTTATTGAAATGAAAAAGGCCCTGTGATCTGCGTGTTTATTTTTGCATTTCGTTTCTACAATAAAATTGACAGCGGAAGTACCACCCATCGGTGCTCATGTAAACAAAAACAGATTCGCACACGTGAATTTTGTATTATTTAACATTCAAACTCTTGTTAATCTGACGATCAAGTTATAAATAAAATATACCCAAAGTAGCTTGGTGTACCAAATATTCACCACTCATGGTGAAGTGGTGTTAACCGCGCGCCAAAGGCTCGCGGTTAACACGACTTCGCCACTCGTAGTGAACATTTGGTACACCAAACTACTATGGGGATATACTATATATCTATCTTACTTTGATAGTATGTGTCGCCACCAGTAAGGCTTTAAAAATGAGCATAGTGCATCACATCCTGTAATGTAGTTGTTAAAACACGTAACGATAGAAAATAACAAAACAATAAAGTCACTAATAACTGGTTGAAAAGTGCCCTTAAGAATAGGTGTCAGTGCGTCGCTTTTGGAGATAGTAGATTCAACCTAGCCGATTAACATGTGGGGTTCCACAAAGCTCAATACTGGGCCCGAATTTATATCTAATATATATAGATGAGATATTAAGCATTACATTTATCGTTTACAGATGATACTACAATATGGAAGGAGAGGAGATAAACCCCCTAGTCTCCGATTTCAATGAGGAACTTCAAAATATATCTTATTGGTGCGCCGCTAATCACTTAGTTCTGGACTCTAAGACAGCCAAGTACATCGTACTCAACCCAATTCACGGAGAAAGGAACCTCACACATCAGAATGTATGTAAAACAATCGGTTTATAGTGAAGTTTGTATTGGTGAGTACGGGGATAAATCCTTAAAATGCTTTGGTATAAATCTTGATGAAAATTTCAACTTAGAAAGTACACATATCCCAAATTAGTAAAAAGGTACCACTTGCCAGTTTCGTTTTCAGAAAAAGTTAAGAAGGTCTCCCTCACAAAGCTGTGAAAACTTTATATTTCACACTAATCGTCGCCTGAGTGCTAGAATGTTCTATGTCCCATAGGGGACATAGAACATTCTAGCACTCATGCGACGTGATACAGAGTCACTTCATTTGCGGAATTCCATTATGAGATGCATTAAAGATAATATGCATAAGATAAAAATACTTATACAAATGACGTTTCATTATTTCTCTTCGATTGGCATAATGGGAACATTCTGCTGCAATTTTCTCAATGGCAAATCATCAAACCAACATGAATACACACCAAACAATTTTCTTGTGTAGACACAGAACCAGAATGAAAACCCTTGACAAATTGTCTGTTTTGCATTCCCAAAACTTTGGATTCAATTTTTTTTTAAATTTTGGGTTTGACAACACTTTCAACAGACGGAGTCACCTCGAGTCGGACTGTATTCCGGGTGGAGAAGCTAGAGTACCCGGAGAGAACGACCGAGCAGTGGCGAGCAAATGAGAGACTCCCCAACGTACTAACTCTGCACAAGCATAGTTAGCGTTGCTTGGTGAATACATGTGCACCGCACCATCGACGTGCAGTACGCCTTAGTTCACACCGCCACCATGCCTCTACGTAGATTGAGTTGGAACTGGGTATATGTGAAACAGAAAAGAACAGGAAAGAATTCAAGAAAAGGTTAATAGAAGAAAAATTCTCCCTCTATTCTGAAAACATTTCCTGTTCAAACCCCTATTGTTCAGATTGTATTATCTTGTGTGTCTTAAAAAGCAGTTTCACTTTTCTCCATGATGGACGAATGGAATTAACAAGGTTTATATTTGTGTGTACACTTGGTGTCATCGGGTGGTGTCTGGTATTTTCGTCCTCGTTGCCTCTGATTCTCCTCTCGCTTAACATAATATGGGTATTGTTTTTGGAACTCTACGTTAAAAGGAGAAATGGTGACGACTGAAATTATAATGAGACACACTATCAGATATTGATCATCAGCGACACAGCGCACTCAAACCGAAGTGAAACCTCATTCGACTGAGTTACTGGAATACACGATGTTGCACTTGCTGTTGTCCTCCTTTGATTTCTTCTCTAGATCTCTCCTTGTTTTCATCATTCCACCTTTCTGTCATCTAACAGGGAAAGACAGGAAAACATGTATTTTTTACAGGTGCATCTACATTCAAAAATAGGGCTGCAACCATAAATTCCGGGTGGATCGATAAAAAATATACGTCGGACGTATATTTCAATCTCATCGCGATAAAAAAAGATTTCCTATGCTGGGCACTGTGGTGGAATTCACAAAGGTGAACTTGGGCTGCTTCCACAACTCTCAAGTTAGCTCTAGACAGTTAGGATACCCATGCGAGTACCATTTGTAACCTCACAGCAGAATACAAAGGGAATATCCAGGGATATCTTCATTTTTCTGCAATCTCTATGTAAAACATGAGTTTTTATGTGGAAACTGGTTGCATAAATTATGAAAACCCATGTACTGCTTTCAAAGTAGGCACAATTTGCAAAAAATGCATGAATTTTTTTCCATTGTCCTCACGACCCCGACCCCTGAGTTCCAGTGACAATCACCCAAGTTTCCTGTCATTGGATGCATATATACCACTCAGAATGCTTTATGGTTGGTATACAAATAGATGCAATGCACGGTGAAGCTGTTTTCGAACAACAGTACATTATAAATACACACACTAAAAACTAAAGTGTTAAAACTGACACTTTCAAGGTGTTAAACCCATTCTAAGTCTTAGGGTTTGATTTTAACACTCTAAGTGCAATGCTTTAAGCACTTAGACATTACAATCGTCAGACATCTGAAACTTGAATGGATGGCACTTCCCATGCGTCTAGCATTGGTGGTTCTTCCAGAATCGTCCATAATTAGATTTGCGCTTGGTGGGTACATAATTAAAAGGACACAATGCAGATGATGCGGATCAGGCTCGAGAGTTCGAGACTGATCCGCGTCATCTGTGTTGTTTCCTTTCAAGTGTCGCTACGTTACACTTGTCAAGTGGTATTATTGTAACACCTGTCAAGTTCTGGGATATCTACACTTGAACAAAGTGCTAGTTCAGCACTTAGTAAGTGTTAAATACACCACTTCAAGTGTAGTGTTTAACACTTTAGTTTTTAGCGTGCACGAGAAAATTAGCATGATCTGGTGAAAGCGCGTTTTTGACACACACGCACACTTTTTCCGCCCCCCCCCCCGGTCCTACGTAAGTGTTTGATTCAATCAATGGGAGAAATGCAGGACCATCAGGTTTCCTACAAAAGAAATACAAATACGACGTACACACTAAAAACTAAAGTGTTTAAACTGACACTTTCAAGGTGTTAAACCCATTCTGACTCTTAGAGTTTGATTTTAACACTCAAAGTGCAATGCTTTAAGCATTCAGACATTACAATCGTCAGACATCTGAAACTTGAATGGATGGCACTTCCCATGTGTCTAGCATTGGTGGTTCTTCCAGAATCGGCCATAATTTGATTTGCGCTTGGTGGGTACATAATTAAAAGGACACAATGCAGATGACGCGGATCAGGCTCGAGAGTTCGAGCCTGATCCGCGTCATCTGCGTTGTTTCTTTTTAAGTGTCGCGACATTACACTTGTCAAGTGGTATTATTGTAACACCTGTCAAGTTCTGGGATATCTACACTTGAACAAAGTGCTAGCTCAGCACTTAGTAAGTGTTAAATACAGCACTTCAAGTGTAATTTTTAACACTTTAGTTTTTTAGCGTGTACATTTTGAGGCTGAAATACGCGTCCAACGTGCATTTTTGATTCAGCCAATGGGTAAAATGCAGGTGCAATTGGTTTCTAAAAACTGAAATGCAGACTTCACGTTCGTTGACCAATCGAAATGTGTGTTGCAAATGTGTCTTGGATCGATTTAAGGCAGAACTGTAATATGTCTGCTTCCATTGCGTTAATTTGCAATTTGTTTCATTTATTCGCAAAACTTTCGCGAATATACGCAATAACGTTTAGTTTTCAGCGGGACATTTCCGTCATGTCGCCGAACTTAACTTATGGGAATGCCCCAGAGGAAGGTATAGAACGAAGGTGGTCGGTATAATGGATACCTTGGGAAACTGCCGATTTCTAAGTTCCCTACATACGAAGTTCGAAGGTTACTGACACTTCATTGTGTATTATGGGGAGGGTCGCCACTGTTGATATTTTTCTTGTCAGAGTTGGAAGGAAACTGAACCTTTCACTTGCAGTGGTTGCTTTATGTATGATTGTTGGTGAAAATACCGATGGAGGAGTGAGATTATTTCCTTGTGAAATACTTGAATTGTTGCTCAGTTAGTGTTCCTGTGTTTAGGCAGATTTTTTGTTTATCTCGCGTACACTGGGTACACGTTTGCTTATGATAGAACTGAAGTTGTCAACTTCTGTGCCTCGCATATCATTATTTCACTAGTAACAGTGTTGCCATCGCGATGGTTTCCAAGCCATACATGAGATATGTATTTGTCTCTCAAATTTGAAGACACCATTGATCGAAAGACACGATTCAATAAAAAAAAGCGATAAGCAAATCTAACAAAGTGGCTCATGCAGTATCCCTTATATAATGAATGAAGCACGCTGCGGTAAATATGTACCATTTGTTATCTTATTTCAAAGAAATGTGTCAAGCATTATTTGTGAGCACTTCATATTCACTTTTTAACATCGATTCTCCCATTGTAGAAAAGGTCTCAGCCGTTCTGACATGTTTTCAAAATCAAATGTGACATTTGTGGGTTTTTTTTGGAATATGTAAAAAGTAACTTATGATCGATAGTGGTGTTACCAGTAGAAGGAGGGCGATGGATTGACTCTGTTTGGCCGGACCTACCCCGGACCTAAAATGTGACTTCATATTCACGTGACCTAGTTACGTCACGTTTGGTTGTGACGGTCGTCCGCCATCTCGTGACGTCATAGTGATACGTGGTCTTAGTGTGCATGCGCAACGCGCGTTGTTAGGGTGACACGTGTTTCCGTCGACCATTTTGTACACTGGAGGCTGCCATCTTGGTTTTTATGAAGGCACGTAGTTGCTATGTGTCCCAAAGGCCTACAACAGGACCGGGGGTTATAATTCTGAGGGTTCGTTCGTTTGAATAGGAGTAATTTACAGGTTCCGATTACTGGAGAACCTCGGATACTTAGCAGCATTACCCAAATAGTCCCGACAATCCCTATAAATCAGAAAAACACCCCAAATTACGGAAACGGACCATCTAGGGCTTATAATAATAGCATTTTGTGCTATAAGGCGCTTTCCTTTGCATCCTTTGTACAGGAGGAATTTTATTGGTTCGGATTTTTCGGATACTTCGTAGAATTACCCAAATAGACCCAATAATGACCCCCAAATCATCAAAAAGCACCCAAAACTACCGAAAGCCCCCCCCCCCCCCTCCCCCCGAATAATATTTTTGCCTATAATAAGCGCATTTTTACTTTGTCTAACCCCTTTTGTTCTCATCCAAGACCAAGAGGAGGGACCACTTCCCCTACAGGAGGATCATAAAGTCCTTGTCCCCATCCAGGCTTTCCTGTTTTGGGTATGGTAAAAAAATAATACATTTTTTTAACATTCTAATTTCTTTTATTAAGATAACAATGAAACAGTTTCTTCTTGGTACATTCTTCTTTGTGCAAGCACTCTTCTGTGGTATGTAGATTGGCAGATATTCATAAAAAATCTTTCTGCGGATTGGAAATCTCAATGGTTTACAACAGTCTTTGCACAGACACAAATGATTGCGTGGTCGCGGATCGAGATTGGCTTCAGTTAATAAACAGACACAGTATTTCATCTTCTGTGAATCTTCGATTTTTGGAACTTCTTCTTGAACTTCTTCGACGTCCATGAATTCTGGTGGTAAATTATGAATGTGATAACAGCCTGAAGCATATTTTTCGTGCTTTTGCATGGCATCATCTTCATTATCCCAGAAGCGCACAATAATTCCACATTGAAAAAATTCAGTTCTGTCTTCTCTCCCAAGATAAAAGAATCCGGCACTTGTTGGATCCTTTGATATTTTGTACATTCACTTGATTACATGAAGTCGAAGGTCTTGAGACGAGTTTCTTCCGATGCATACTTGATGTGTTTTGGGGGTCTCTATTCTGGTCTGGTTTTCCTTTGGGCTTCTATCAACCTGGGCCTATTCTCTCCACATAGAAGCTTCTCCAGTACTCGGTGGGGAAATAACGTTTATCTTCAAAAACGCAAATCGCTTGAAACTTAAAACTGTTCCGAAATTTTGGGCAAAAGGCGGTTTCCAGGGCGGATTGGGGCGTCGTTTTATGCATCCGAAACCAACGAGGGACATAATTTAACGTTGCTGGGGCTGGAAATGAAATCTTTAGCATATTTACTTTCGACATGTGTACGGTGATGTCTGTATTTTGTAAAGGTTCAATGTCAAACAAACTCATTCAAATTCAACGTGCGATAAAACTAGCGTCTAAAAATAGAAATGCGTCGCTTCGCGCTCCGCCACTTCCGAAAAGTCAATTCGTCCGCTTATCCACTGTGTAAACCGAAGAACCCACACGATGGACAATCTGTAAGATTTTTTCAGGTTGAATGAGCTTTGGCAATATTGTATCCGATGTGTCGAGCACAGCGAGGGGAGACAACGCTGCTTGGAGTTTGAAACAGTATATGTTAGACCCAACAAGGCCTACTTCGCCTAGATGACCCCTACTCATTTTGGCGCTGGGAATGAGAAGTAGCAAGAAGTGTCTTATGTCTTATTACCAATGAAGGCGGAAAGTCAAGAGGGCACAGCGGCAAACCACGTTATGATGGCAAATTGAGAAGAGCCTATTGTTTGAAATAGTTTGTATCCCACAATAAAGCCCACTGACCCACGTAACGGAATTCATTAGATAGGCTACGCGCAAGTGACAACTGCCAACTGAGCTGAAGGTTTTCATGAATTTGAACAACCCACTGATGTGCGGTGAGTGACATAGAATCGCATAGCGAGGTGGTGTAACAGTGTGGGGGGGGGGGGGGGGGGGGCGGGTGCAGATTGGTGGCTGAGTTACAATTTGTTCAATCAATAAAATGCACTGGCCCAGTCATACGCCGTTGACAAGAGAGGTAATCAGGCGACGTCACCTGAACACGCAGTCTTGGTTACCCACCCCAAAACGACAAAAGTGCCACAGTGTAAGTATGTCATTCAAAGTGAATGATCAAGCCGCATCAACATTCACACTTCACACACTGTCATATGATGTTCTTCGTGTCCATTCCAAAACAATCCGCTGTTATATGTTTCTCGTCTTGTCTATCAAGCAGTATCGAAATACGCCCGCTGTTATAAAATGATCTTCTCGTCGATCAAGCAGCAGTGTTCCAGTTATAGATATTCCAATCCATATGTCTTTAATATATCAAAATATTAACATAATTAATGAAACTACAAGGCGGAATCAGAAAACTACGGTTGCTGTCAGTCTTCATTCCCAATGATAATGTCATCAAATATTCGGTCAAATCAAGTCTCGATTGAGCAAAATTCCTTCCATTAACCCCTTACCTAACATGAAAAGCAGATGGCACTTGCAAAAAAAAATTCTTGAATAACTAATTTTTTTCATTTTTTGTCTCAAAAACATAGGTTATGACCCCTCATTTGGTTGAACGAGCTTGACGAACCTATGTTTTTGAGAAAAAAATAAAAAAAATGATGAAAATTAATTGGCGATTTTTGCCGTTTTGGCCGTTGATTTGGGTAAAGGATTAATTAAAAAAAATTGAATGCTTATAATATTTTTTAGATTCACTCGTCTGGAATCTATCAGCTGGTCAAAAAAGCGAACCGAAGGTTCGCTTTTCCGACCAATTGAAATATGCCAGACGAGTGAATCTAAAAAATATTATAAGCATTCAATTTTTTTTAATTAAAATTTTTATTTTAAAATTGAATGCTTTTAATATTTTTTAGATTCACTCGTCTGGAATCTATCAGTTGGTCAAAAAAGCGAACCGAAGGTTCGCTTTTCCGACCAATTGAAATATGCCAGACGAGTGGATCTAAACATAGGCGATGGAGTATTTAGGGCTGACCTGGTTTCTGGCCATAACAGCATTGGATCCCTCACACAGTTAAACTGGTGGCCTGAGGACTTGGAAGATAATGCTCAATTTTTTAATTGGGTCCCAAAGGTAAAACCCTTGCTCTGGCTAGTTGTGTACCCACATTTAGTAGAATTTACGCGTAGACTACCGTTCATTATTGTGACGTTCCTGTTCTCACAAAGATACACAAATATTCTTTTGTGCTCCAGTTATAGATGTTTCAATCAATAAGTATTTAATTCACCCTGAAACCATAAATATATTGACACAATTAGTTGAAATATACGCTGTAATCATAAACCAACTACTGTGGTGATTCTTTATTCATAATGATAATGGAATCAAAGGTTCGGTCAAATCAAGTGTTGATTGAGAAATATTTCGTGCGTCGATTCCCATATTACGGCAGCGTAGAAGCGTCACGTGTTGTTGTGATAGTAATCTGTTTAAACAGATTAGTAATCCGTTTAAACAGATTAGTAATTCCTTGAAACGGATTAATAATGCGTTTAAATAGACTAGTAATCCGTTTAAACAGATTAGTAATCCGTTTAAACAAATTAGCAATTCGTACGTAGAAGCGCCACGTGTTGTTGTGATAGTAATCTGTTTAAACAGATTAGTAATCCGTTTAAACAGATTAGTAATCCGTTTAAACTGATTAGCTGCACGGATTTGATTGGTTGATTATCACGTGGTCTGTTATTATGATATAGTATTTGACTTAGTGAGGTCTCACCGCACAGTTCACATGGCTTTGAGGGCTGTGGGCCATGAGATGAGGCCTCAGCACATAGCCATTATGTCGTCACATAGGAAAATTGATCACTAATGATGCCACGATAATTGACTGAGGAGATCACTATTGATCAATTACCCCAGATGTGGATTTTGTTTTTATGAGTTGAGCCTTCTTAGCCACGAGAGCCATGAGTTGAGACCTCATTGATGCCTCTCCTATACTCCTATACTTAGTCGCACTTCCCTTTCCTCCAGAACCCCCCTTCGGCCCTAATCTTCCTCCACTCTATCAAGTAATCTGTGATTAGTGATCCGTAACTGCGGGACTCGCAGATATCACTTGATGAATATTATAATTCAGATGAATCGAAGCGTCGTTTAGGGAGTCACTCGCAGGAGTCACTCCTCAATAGTAGGAGATGTGGAGAACAACCTACATTGGGGGGATCTCATGGTGACGTGACCAATTGACGTCATGTTTGGTTGTCATCAAAGGACATCATATGTGTATAAGAAGCGCATCAGAAGGGAGAGGCCTAAAGCCGTCCGGTCCCTGGTGCATGTAGGGGAGACTAAGGCTTCTGGGGTAAGGTCGCCGGGTCACTGATGGAGTGAGAGGGCTGGCTGGAGTTGGGATGAATAGGGCTGTGAAGGGCTTCTGGAAGAAGAGAAAGGGCGACTGTGTCGCTCTTGATCGGGCTGCTGAGGCAGGGTCCTCGAGCCAAATACTGGAGGCTCGGACATCGGGTATCCCTTGGAATGGAGAGTGGTAGAAGGAACACAAGGGCTTCTATGATGGGGTTGCCGGCATCGCAGAGCCTCATATGAGTATAAAGACCCATCAAAAGAAGCCTCAATGAGGTCTCCATTCACAGCCCAGGCGATTGATCATCACTGATCCGTGATTGTAGGACACCTTCTGATCGCTTAGTTATTAAATGTTGTAGAGCAATTACCCGGGGAGTCAGCGGGGAGCTGCTCAAGAAGGAACTCCAAACGACTCGATGCCCTCGAGCCGATGATTAATCTACAAGTGACCCCAGCGAGTGACTCCTTAAACGACTCTTCAATTCATCTGTGTTATAATGCTCACCAAGTAATCACTGGGTGTCCCGCAATTAGGGGTGGAGAGGGATTCTCTAAGAAGTGCGACTGAGTATAGAAAGCCCATCAGGGGAGGCCTCAACGAGGTCTCAACTCACAGCCCTCGTGGCCATGAGGCCTCATCTCATAGCCGCAATATCCACATCTGGGGCAATTGATCAGAGGTGATCGCCTTATTCAATTAGTGATCAGTCTTATGATGATTGGATAGCTTTGCGCCGAGGCCTCATCTCATAGCCCATAGCCTTCAAAGCCATGTGGACTGTGCGGTGAGATCTCACTACGTCACACACTATATCGTCATAATATACCACGTTACAATCAACTAATCAAATCCGTATAGATAAGCTGTTTAAACGGATTACTAATCCGTCTAAAACGATTACTAAGCTGTTTAAACAGATTACTAATCACGGAGAGGTCCCACAATCACGGATCAGTGATGCCCAATCGCCAGGGCTGTGAGTGGAGTCCTCATTGAGGCCTATATTTTGATGGGCCTTTATACAGCAACCCCATCTTAGAAGCCCTTGCGTTCCCTCCCTCACCCTCCATTTCAAGGGGGATCCGATGTCCAGTATTTGACCCGAGGACCCTGCCTCAGCAGATCTATTAAGAGCGACACTGTCTCCTTTCCTCTTCTTCCAGAAACCTTTCACAGCCCCATTCCTCCCAACCCCAGCTAGCCCTTCAATCCATCAGTGACCCGGCGACTTTTCCCGGAACCCCTAGCGTCCCCTACATGCCTTTCCGTTCTAATGGGCCTCTTATACACATATGGGGTCCTTTTTATGGCGACAATCCTATTTCAGAATCCCTTGCTTTCCCTCTCCCACCATCCATTCTAAGAGCCGCATCGTCGTCACTATCCATCTTCCAGAACCTCTCTCTGGCCCTAATCCTCCCCACTATACCCAACTTCCTCACCCAATCAGTGACCCGACGACCTTATCCCAGAAGCTTTAGTATCCCCTACTTGCGCTAGTGACCCACTAACCCTTCGACACCATCCTGATCAAGAGCAACAGGGTCAATCTTTTTCTTCTAGAAGCTCTGACCTCCCCAAGCTGGAAGCGTCGCTCAACAGGTCAGCCACTGATGATCAGTGGGGAGTCAATGAGAATCACTGATCGTCAGGTACTTGGTGATTAGTGATCAGTGATCCATGATCGCAGGACACCCGATGATCGCTTAGTGATATTATAACCCAGATGGGTAAAAGAGTTTTCGAAGTGTCATTCTCCTTGCTCAGGCCGTTTGAGAAGGGTCCTCGGGTAAAATAGGGGATTGCGGGCATCGCAGAATATCATATGAGTATACATGTCGATCGAAAAGGCCTCAGTGAAGTCTCCACTCACAGCCCTGGCGATTGGTCATCTCTGATCCGTGATTGTGGGACACCCTGTGATCGCTTAGTTAGCATTAAAAGTTGTAGAGCAATACCCCGGATAGAGACTCCTCGAACGACTCTTACAAATGAGTAAACAGGAAGCTGCTCGAGAAGGGACTCTTCGAGCGACTCGATGCCATCGAGCTGGTGAGTAATCGTGTTGTGTCCCCAGCGACTGATTCCCCGAACGACTCTTCGATTCATCTAAGTTATAATGCTCACCAAGTAATCACTGGGTGTACCGCAATTACGGATCACTGATCACCAACCATTAGAGTGGGGAAAGTTTAGGGCCCGGGAGGGTTCTGGAAGAAGGATAAGTGCGACTGAGTATAGGGTGCCCTTCAGGAGAGGCCTCAATGAGGTCTCAACGACAGCCCTCCTGGCCTCTACTCTTAGCCGCAATGTCCAAATCTGGGGGAATTGATCAACTGTGATCACCTGCTATATTGTCATAACAGATCACATGACAATCAACCAATCAGTTCCGTGAAGTTAATCTGTTTAAACGGATTGAGTAATCTGTTTAAACGGATTACTAATCTGTTTAAACGGATTACTAATCTGTTTAAACGGATTATTAGTCTGTTTAAACGGATTGCTAATCTGTTTAAACGGATTACTTATCTGTTTAAACGGATTAAGTACTCTGTTTAAATGGATTACTAATCTATTTAAACGGATTACTAATCTGTTTAAACGGATTACTAATCGGAATAAACTGATTAGTAATTAGATTAAATGGATTACCAATCCGATTAACCCTTTACCCAACGAATCGGCCGCACCCGACCGCGTAACATGCAAATTCTTTAGTGGAAAAAATATTATTTTTAAAACCATATCATGTGACCCCTCGTTGGAACGCAATTTTGAACATCCAAAAAAATAAATGAAAACTTCTTACATTTCTTTAGATATATGACGCCATCGAAAACATGTCGCCTATTTTGAAGCTAAATTTCATATTACTTATATAGCACCTTATTGTATGACCTTCGTGTCTACACTACTGTACGTGGTGAAATTGAACTCATGCACCTCTGATTTCATGAATGTACCTCTAATACTTATGTCCGGGAATGCTATAATCTACACATACGCATATGTATATATCTACCAAGTGTCAATAAACCAAATATGGAAAAACAACTAGGAAGGAGTAGAAGACACCGTCCCTATTCTTTTAATGTACCCATAGTCTATACTTCGACGTCGAAAATAACACAAAGCCATGTCAAATGCCAATATAAGTAGAGTTGACTTACCTTTCGTTGAGCATACTCAAGGCGTAGTCAAACCTGCTCGTGACAAAACAATTGACATTTTTATTCTTCGTAAAGTCACTCTCCATTCGTAAACATGGTCAGCCTATACCTAACTATTCAACTCGTCCCTAACTCGCCCCAACCTATTATCATGGGTTCATTTTAAGATGCCATATAAGTAAGGGGAATTTGTTTACTTTGAGATTTCCAGCTCTGATATTCCATAAATTCGAATTAAATACACACAAATTATACAGCAAAATGAAGGTTGTGATGAATAGAACACGAAAATAGATGCCGTCAACTCACACAGTTGACCACGGCACCGATGGTTCCTGGAAGTGTAGGAAAGGAAGTATTGCATATATTTTTCGTGTAGTATACATCAAAAACCTCCATTTTGATACATAAGTATGCAGTATATTTTTGATTTATATCTCCAGTTACTATATTTGTAATTAATCGGTTGTTACCTATATACTGCAGCTGAAAGTTACGTTCATTGCATTTCATTTCATTTATCCATCTACCCCATGTGTGATAATAAACCAATGTAATATGCATACCCGCTTCAGATCATCCACACCAGTCGTTCGATCTTAATATGGGACAAAAAGAAAGAATGCCCGGAGACGTGCTGACAAATTTGAAAACTATGCAATATGAAAGGGCCTAACTTGCATCCAAATATTAGATATCAATACCTACAATCATCCTTGGTAATTTTAAAAAGAACCTTTAAAAATATAGAGTTATGGGATAATATATCCATAGGGTATTGGGGAACAGGAAAAAAGGTTGTATAATATACAGAGCACAGTTTAAAGATATTACTAAAGCACTTGCTTCAATAAATAATTTAAGTAAAACAAACTGGGAGTTTTTAAAACGGATCTTATTCTTGCAGATGACATAAATCCTTCATCTGAACAAATACAATTAGTTGTGGTAATATTAGCAGAAAAAAATCGATTTGTGGATACTGCTTCAGAACTGGATCATATCAAAAGAGCAAAAAAGAAAACTTACACCTTTATCCGTCCGTAAATTTAAACAACTCAGTGGTAGACCGAAGACAAAACAAAATATCTGTGTACTTGGGGAGAACTAAGGGAGTAAATACCACTGTTTAATTCTCTCACTTTTAACAACGACGATAAGAGACCAAACGGACAAGCAGAGTAAAAATAGAATCCAAAGCCTAAGATAGATTATGTTTGTGAAGTTAATTAATTTAATATATTAACTCTTTACCCCCTCTCCCCCACCCGCAACACACACACCCAAAATACGATTAGAGTGGAGCCAAGCACAAACAATTCTTGGACAACTAAAGTACAATAAAACTGAAAAAAATCATAAAACTGAATCTGTGGGTGGGAAGGGGGGCGGGGGGGGGGGGGGGTGATATTGTGGGTGAATTTGCAAGAAATTAAGTTACATTTTTTTACATCACCACCCATCCACTCTATTTGCATTGTTTTCCTTCCAGTTCTAGACACCCACCACCTATCCCCTAATACAAATGATTTCAAGAGTTTGTTTCTCAAAAGAAGAAAATACACAGAACGGCGTATGCGTGTTTATGGGTTAATCGATATGGCACGAGTGCCTGCGCGGAAGGATAAAAGGAGAGGCCACAGGCCTCGAGTTTTGTCATTCCGCGATGGCATAAGTGCCATATCGATTTACCCATTCACACGCGTGTGATGTTCTGTGTTTATTACACGCCTTCACGTCTTTTAAAGCAATTATTAGAAGGACACTCAGCAATTCATTTGTAACTATCAACAAGAAGATCACATTTTATCGCCAACCAAATTTGTGAGGGGAACCCGTGTTACTACTTCGTCCCCCCACTTCCAAAGTGTTGTATGTGCCTGCTAGCACATAGAACACATTGGAACTCAGGGGACGATTTTCGGCGCTATCGCTTGCGATTCAAACTGTAGTTGCGTTGCACGATTTGTGGAAAATTCCAGTGTAATTTCGTTTCTACTTAAAAATAGTCCGTCAACGATTTTCGTTCTGCACATATGTGCGGAACAGATTTTTATTTCTCGTACGGTAAAGCATTCCTGTAGATGGGGATTTCATCGAACAGACGTGTAATAAAGCACTGTCTTTGACTACGAATCCTGTCATCATTTTGTGACGGCCCCTTTTCTGGAAGTTCAAATTTATTGCTATGTGCATTGCTTTGTGGACGAATATCGAGCAATTGGCAATGAATGTGGATCAGTGGATGGATGTCTGAAATTCTGTGTTTCCTATTATTCATTGTCAGCTGGCTAGATCCAGCGCTCATCTGTGCTCATAGGAAATTACCTAGAATTACTGAAATGGCGATCCAAGACAAATATTAAAAAAAATCTCAAACCAGTATACCTACATTCTAAAGTAGGTTGGTTTGAAAATTAAACCAAATCAACTGGGCTGGGTGTATATAAACCCAACTGGATTCATATTCACTCAATCCAGTTCATTTGGGTTGTTTTTTTAACCCAACTGATTTCAGAGTATAAACACAATATTGTTGAATTATTCCAACCAGCTGTTCCAATATTATTGTTGTTGTATTGTTGATACCTGTTTTCATTTTTTTGTTGACTAGTCTAAAGTCTCGACCTGAGTAATAACTTACGTTTTGTACCTCGCCGCTGAACCACTCTACTGTTCTTTGGAGAGCCATCCTTCAGTAAATCACACCCAAGTTCCTCTCTCACAATGGTCGAACCACTGTCACTCTCCTTACTGTCAACGAGAGAAACATACATTTTCTCCAGTAGTTACTATTTTCATCGTTCCAAGACACCTCAAACCATCTATTATCTAACTGCCGTTCACAGTACTTATATAACCTGTATTGCTGTGTTGCTGATGATTAAACTATAAGAAATGACTTGTTATTGTTGTTTTCGAAACGCTTCGCGCGTAAAGTTTGTAGCACCGGTCATAGAACAATGTGACCTTCTTCGTTTTGAGATGTGTGCATGCATCAGACACACTGATGAAATCTTCGTTTCGTTTGTTACATTTATGTGTTTATCAAACCTTAAAAGAGTAAAACACATCACTGGTAGGAGATGTATGGATCGGCCCCCATTGGCCGGAGGGAGAGCCGGAGGGGGAAGTGAAGTAGTAGGAGATGTATGGATTGTGCCCCATTGGCAGGATCTCATGGGGGACGCTGCAGGGGGTCCGATGAAGGGAGTAGTTGGAGATGTATGGATCGGCCTCCATTGGCCGGAGGGAGTAGTAGGAGATGTATGGATCGGTCCCCATTGGCCGGATGGAGAGCCAGAGGGGGAGTGAAGTAGTAGGATATGTTGGATCGGGCCTGTTTGGCAGGATATCATGGGGGACTCCGCAAGGGGACCAATGAAGGGAGTGGTAGATGTGGAGATACGATTGTAGAAACCATGTGTTTTTACGCCAGTTAGCCTGCTAGTCCCCACCAGTCCCAAATAGTCCCCACCAGATCCCATCAGTTCCCACCAGTCCTCAAAATCACCAAAAAAACCCGACTATATTTGATATGGATTCTTCAAGAATCCTATGTAGGACCGCCATACCTTTCACATAGCCCTCATGGTTTCATACGACTAAAAAGGCCAAATGTTTTTCCAAAAAAGGGGTGCTGAAATTGGGTTCCTATGGGCTATGGCTTTTAACCCTTTACCTAGCATGAAAAGCCGAGTTATTAAAACCCTTATCCTACTCCTGGTTTAAATCTGATTACCTATTTATTCTATATTTTAACACTTGACAAAGTAATTTATTTGGTTTCATAATTCAGACTGCCCTTTCCGAAAGCACAACAAAACAGAAACCTTGTGCTTCTGCTTATAGTCACATTTCACATTTTGATTCAAAGAAGGAATCGCCGCCAATCGTTCAGACTGTTAAACAGTGAAATCGTCATTTCAATCGCCACAAACTGTCACAATATAAACCAAAAAATGTGTCATCAGATTTAGGATCTGACAGAAACCCTTGCAAAAACTATGGGGATACCTCGCACTGTACTGGAAGCGAAAAATGCCCGGCAGTTGGAAAGACTTGCGGGAGCTGTAACATATACAATCACTTTGAAAAAGTCTGTCGCTCTGGCAAAAAGAGCAGCGAAAACAAGTGCAACAAATAAATAGCCAAAACATTTTGTATTTTCGGTGAACACAGAGACTGACAATTTGAATAATTTCAAGAAATGCACTCTGCTGTTGGATGATAAACCAGTTTCACTTATTGCCATTGGTACAAAAGCTTCTCTTTTAAATGACAGTTTATATCCGACATATTCTTCAAATTTTCAACTTTTTGCATCTGACTGAACATCAACGTATGATAATGCTACTATTCCAGTAAAGGGTATTGTGTATATACCAGTGGTTGCATTAACACCACTGTGGAGAACCTTCCTTTTTACATAACAACCACAGGATCTAGTGTGAGGGGTATAGATCTTTTTAACAGACCTGAATTTAAAATATTTAAAGATGGCACGCCTAGCAAGTCTGTCATCTGATTTAGAAGGGCTCGGCAAATTAACAAAAAACATTTGTTCACCGCCCGCAAGTTAACCCAGAAGTCTAACCAGTCTCATGACCTTTGCGTCGACTTCCACTTTCGATCAGAGAGGAAGTGTCAGCCGAGCTCAAACGCTTACAGTCGAGAGGGAATAACTGAACCTGTAAATGCATCACCCTGGATCTCAAACCGTGTAGTAGCGCGAAAAAAGTCAGGAGAAATTTGACTGTGCTGACCTGAAAGCTGGAAATAAATCTATTATACCTGACAAATATCCCTTTCCAACCACAAATGAGTTATTAACAGAATTTCATCAATCTTGTGTGATTACAAAATTTGATTTAAAGCGCAGCTATTTACAAGTGCAATAGCTGAAAACAGTAAATATAAAACTGCATTTATCACTCATGTTGTTTTTCAATTTAGTCATATGCCGTACGGTTTAACCCTTTACCCAACGTAACGGCCAAAACCGGCCAGCGCTATTCTCAGAAATCGCCAATTAATTTTCATTATATTTTCACTTTTTGTCTCAAAAACATAGGTTATGACCCCTCGTTGGAACGAGAGGTCATAACCTATGTTTTTGAGACAAAAAATGAAAAAACTTAGTTATTCAAGAATTTTGTTTGCAAGTGTCGTCTGCTTTTCATGTTAGGTAAAGGGTTAAGTTTAGTGTATGGTTCAACAATGCAAGAGCATGATGAACGATTGAAAGTTGTACAAGAACATCTACAAGAATATAGAGAGTAGTCGCTTGACTGGACTGGTTACGTGAAATAATTCATGAAAGGTGAGGGACGTTGTACAAACACGAGTGCGCGAATGCGCTCGAGTGTTTTACAATATAGTCCCTCGCCTCGAATGAATTATTTCACGTAACCAGTCCAGTCAAGCGATTACTCTATTTATTACTTTTCATTATTAACGATAATTACATTATTTAACCCTTTACCTAACGTAACTGCCAAAACGGCCAGCGCTATTCTCAAAAATCGCCAATTAATTTTCATTATTTATTCATTTTTTATCTCTAAAACATAGTTTATGACCCTCGTTGGAACGAACTCGTCGAGTTCGTTCCAATGAGGGGTCGTAACCTATGTTTTGGAGACAAAAAATGAAAACAATAGTTATTCAAGAATTTTTTTTGCAAGTGTCGTCTGCTTTTCATTGTAGGTGAAGGATTAAAAAACATAAAAAAAACATTGAAGTCCCCATTACATCCACGGCAAAGCGTCTTCGTTTGCGCGCACGGATGCATGACACAATTGTTGATTGCATAATTCACTTGCGAAGTTATCGTTTATAATCAAACCCGGAAATCACAGTAAATCATACTTTGGAAAGTAATAAATAATGTTACTTTGCACCCAGACAAAAGTCAGACTGCAAGAAGTGAAATTGACTTTTTGGGCAGTCACGTCTCTGTAGATGGAGTCCGGCACCTTAATTCAAATGTCGATGCAGTCAAGCTTCCGCAGCCAAGAAATAAGAAAGAATTGTCATCTTTTCTTGGAACTACAAATTTCTATTTATAGTTTGTGCCAAACCGTGCCCACACGGCAGGACCTCTACGGCGACTAATGATGTATCCTGGAATTGGGGAGAGGAGTAAACAAAAGCAATTGCAGAACTTAAGTATAAAATTACCTCTGCACCAGTTGTAGCTCATTTTTATCCTGAAGCTCCTACATTTGTGACAACTGATGTATCGGCTATTGCATTAGGCGCAGTCCTATCCTTGTGGTCAAATGGGAGAGCACGACCTGTTGTATTTGCCTCAAGGACTCTGTCAACAGCTGAAAGGAAGTAATCGACAGGTGAACGAGAAGGATTTGTCTGTATATACGCTTGTGAACATTGGCATGTTTTATTATATGGTCTACACTTTATCCTGCATATAGGCCATCAAGCACTTGTTACTTTGCTCGCGACATCTGGATTTGGCCACAGAGCATTACGCATCTATAGATGGTCAGACCGTTTACACGAATATGATTGATGTAGAACTTTCCTCTGGCAGGAAAAAAACACAAATTGCAGACATGGTGAGCAGATTAATACAAGAAGATGAAAGTGATTCTTCTGAGACAGATGACAGTGTGTTGGAAATAATTACATTGTTAATGTAGTTATACGTTTTGGGTCCAAATACTCAATTTCCTTTGGTCAGCTGCATGAAAACGTCATTACCAAATGTAATTCATTTTCCATTGAATACATTTGGTCGAACTTTGACCCGCATTTACGGTAAAGCGCAGTTGGCAATGTAATTCGGGTGGTGTTTGGGCGGGTTTTTAACTTTTAGCGCCTCTCGCAGTGATCAACTCCGCTGCTGTTTCTTTGGTGACATTTCGCAACTGTGACATAAAGCCCGTTACTTAAATACTCGTTTCCATTTCTAAAGTTGTGAAAATTAAAGCTTATTTGCCTTTGGGATATCATTTAGACGGAACAAAGGCCTGTGCTAGTTCTTGATTCCAACGACTGAAAGCCGTATGATTTTCAACAATGGCGAATGACGATTAGTGGGGAAAAAGTAGTTTAAACAGTTACGGAATGTAATTATAAGATTCATACAATTTGTACCCATTCCCACACGTTCATACTACAGTAAAGATTATAAAAATTGCATTCAATTCTTAAATAAATTTAGATATTTTAGTTACTGCTGCAGAGTCGCAAACAACTTCGTCAGAAAACTTAAGTATTGTGTGAAGTTAGAATCTTTTTTCAGAACGGTTTTCCGAAGCAGCCATCAGTTGAAACAGAACCCTACTTTCGCATCAAAGATGAATTTATTTTCTTAATTCAATGATTTGTCTCGTGACAGACGTGCTGTTCCTGCCCTACGTCCGGGGTGCGTTCTACAAATGGCTCATGATGGCCACCCAGGCATAATTCGGACAAAGCAACGTTTCCATGAAGCAGTATGGTGGCCTGCGATGAATAGACACACCCAACAGTACATTCGAAGCTGTGCATCATGTGCTGTGTGTGAAAAATCTACAAAACCACGCCACCCATCAGTGCTGCAAATGCCATGACCTGAGAAGCCATGGCAACATATTCAGATTGATATTTTTGGTGAACTACAGTCTGCATCTCATCATCAGCGGTTTCTTGTAGTTGTTGTGGATCTACATTCTAAATGACCAGGAATTGTTGCGAGTAGTGCTGTAACTTCAGCAACTATCATTCACATTATTAAAGGCCTGTTCCACACAATGTAATCAAATTAAACCAGGTTTATTCCCAACAACATTGAAACTATGACAACAAGCTTCTGTTTGTCAATTGTATCGTCAAGACAATCAACTCATGTATACAAAACTGGGATATAACTCTACCCAGCACAGATAACAAAACAATATGTGGCAACATAATTGCTCGAACATTATTATGTTTGTCTGGCTGGTGGTGAAAAGGAAAAAAAATAAATTTAAAAAGCATTAGAACTGATAACGAAAATTTGCAAATAATCTTAATGCACAGATTGATGAATCATCTTATAAAATGCCCATTTATTTATTGGTTCTTAACGCTACATCAGCATCCAAGGCCATGTCGTGACGAGAAAATGCTCATAAGACACACAGAAATCGAAACATTTACAATTGGAAACGGTCTTCGTTCAAACAAAGAATACCATCTTTTTATAAACAGATACAACACAAATTATTGTTGACTTGGTATCTGATAAAGATATAGACGGATGTATTGGCACCACTCAAATTAATTTCCAAGATTTCAATTTGAACAAGTTGGAAGTAACAGTAGATGGACATGCCATTAAGTAAAAGTTCGATGGTGGACTTCACCTAAATTTATATCTATCCCTATATGAAGCTATGGGGTATTTTGCCAAAATCAAACACTTGATTTTTCTTTGCAGAGTTATGCAAGAGGACATACTGCTTGGGGAATTGATTTGATACCTGATCAGAGTGACAATACACTGCAAAAAATATAGGGGTTCTCTTTAGAACCAAAACTGGTTCTAATCTTGTCCCTGAGATGGAACCAGTTCTGTTTAAACAGTATTTATTTCAAAGCAAATAAATTTATAAAGATTAACATTAAATATTAACAGAATTAAACATAAATTGAGGGGGTTTCAGCCGTAAGTTTAGAGCATATACGAGGTAGTCTCAAATCATTATTAAGCAAAGGAGATATGAACAGTTGGCATATCTAACCAGTTTTGGTTCTATACAGAACCAAAACTGGTTCGATATGCCAACTGTTCAAATCTCCTTTGTTTCAAAATGTTTGGCGACTGCGTTGAATAAGCTCCAAGTTTACTGCTGAATCTACTTCAGTTCATGTAATATTCTGTTAAAATTGAATGCTAATCTTGGTAAATTTATTTGATTTGAAATAAATACTGTTTAAACAGAACTGGTTCCATCTCAGGGACAAGATTAGAACCAGCTTTGGTTCTAAAGAGAAATCTATATTTTTTGCAGTGTAGGCAATTGACGCACCCTATAAACACTGGTAATCTCCGATTTGAACAGGGGGGGGGGGGGGAGGGGAGTCAGAAAAGATTTGCAGTACACGACGCCGTTTGTTTGCATTCGACCTTCCCGGACACCCAAAAACCCACCCACCCACCCCTAAACCGCAAGCTTTTTCTTGTTTTCAGCATATTTTCAGGTCATTTTGAACACCCACCCCATCTTCTGCAAAAAAAGAAGAAGAATGTTTCCGACATATTTTGGACACCCACCCCTCTCAGCATCCTGTATCAATTTTTTTAGCACTTTTCCTGACTTTTCTGCCTTGTCAGTACGTGATAATATAATACATAAATTGTGATATATCCAGCCTGTAATATCCTGTATTGAACAGCTGGACTAAATGCTAATGTTGTAGAATGTTGAGCAATTTTTTTGAAAAACGGATGAAGTCGTTTTTGAAAACTGTGACGCAAAGGCCTACGTTGCATATTTCATTTGGCTGTACTGGGCTATGTACAAACTAAACCTGATTATTTTAGGTTAGTTGTATGAAATGGAGTGACGTTCTTTTGAAACACCCTTTACACCAGATCAGACTCAATCTTTTCCATCATCTAGTCAAATCAGGTTCATGCAGCAATCATTCCAACAAATTTATTTTTATTTTATTTGTGATCTATTTATCAGCTTTTATTTTTAAGTTTTATTGAAGGGCCTAAGCAGGTTCATGTGCCGAACAATGTTTTTATAGACCAAACTGCATGATATCCCCTGTGTCAAAATGCCTATGTAAAATCTCGGGGTCACATAAGAAACGTCCAGAAGTCAGAAGTGCTAGAAAACAGCCCCCGACAACGCAATGTTGACCGCATAAATAAACTCAAATAGTTTTTTTGCGTGGGACCAAAAAACTATTTAAGGCTTATTCACGTGGTAAAAATTGCCTTGTAGAGAACCATTTTCTAACGTTTCTGAGCATTTCTTATGTGACCCCGAGATTTTACACAGGTTTTTTGACACAGGGAATACCATGCGATTGCCTTTATAGAAACCGGTGATTTTTTGATACATGAACCTGCGTAGGCCCTTTAAGTTGTGACTATTTTATCCAAATAGGATATGAGAGCTTTGTTTTAAATTTTCGTAAATTTTATTTTTTATTTGAACACCGATTTGTGCAATTATTATATGAACCATTTGTTTTACTGTTAGTTGTATCTTGATTCTTGGTGTATGTTCACAATAATTTACATGTATACTTAAAGTCTTTATATCTTAAGTGCCATAAGGAACCTGAAAGACCTTTAATAATATGTGATTATAAGAAATGTTTAAATACACAAATAGGATATGCAATTCTAGAAATCGAGACACTCAAGGCCGAACATCATATGAACAACTTCAGAGACGTGATATTTGACTATCAACGGTGAGTTATTGTGAACAGTGCTACCTCTTCAAGAAACGGAAATCAGAAATACGAAATTTACAGAAAGATCAGAAAACAAAAGAGAGAATAGTTGTCACATTATTTCAAGAATGTGTCGTAATGGAGCTAACAAAATCCATTAAAGAAGAATTCAAAGATATTTGTGAAGGATGCCACACGAGTGAAGATAAACACGAACTTGTGTGACCACACATCCAAGACTATGGATAGATATGTGCATTGAACAGTGTTTGGAAAAACCGTGTACAGTCACTAAAATATTTGAACTGTTCAACAAAGCATAAAGAATGAATATTGTGCTGATATGAACTTTGAAAATATACTGACATTCAAATGTGGGCAGATTTAAAAGAAAGAGACTGGCCATGACCATATTATACAACATATCTTGAAGAAGAAAAAGAATATAACAATGGACCCATGTCAACACTGCGGCTTAATCCCGGGAACGGGAATTTTATGGTTCTCGTTTTTGAAAGTCAGTCCCAATATCCGGAAAATTCATAGGACGGAACCGGAAATCAAAGGATGCGTTCCGCAACCTTTGATTCCTTATTCTAGTTTATGAATTTCCCGTCCCTTAGCATACATTTTAAGACTCGATAACCGGGAAATTCCCGTTCGCGAGATTAAACCATAACTCCAAAGGCGATGCTGGTCTCTTTGATGTTATCTGTAATCCCATAAACTATACTGACGGAAAAAAGAAACGCAAGTTTAGTTTGGGTAATATATTTTTTTTATCCGTAGACCAAATGTAGTAATGTTTGACACATAGCTACCTAAGTGTACTGTCTAAAGAGTCTTTGGTTAAATTTCAGTCACCCATGACCACGTGCGACTCTGCATGCTTTCAACAGATTTTTCGACAAAGCGTGCACCCCGGGCACTTCCACGTGCTCTTGAAAACCATACCAAATCGAAGTTTTGAACAGTTCACATCTATTGCACAACATTTCATTTCAACTCGATTGAAAAGCAAAATTCCGCGAATGTCCGAAGTTGATGGGGTAGGGCTATTGCTCTAATCATGCAGGGCCAATCGCAACGCCTCGTCGCCCAGCAATTTGGGGTCCATGGGTCAACGATAGCTCGTATAGGTGAATGTCTCAGAGCCACAGGACGATTAGCTGACCGCCCCATGACTGGACGTCCGCGCGTTATGTCGCCACGTCAAGATACGGCATGCGTCTCTCACACCTCTGTAACCGATTTCAGATGGCGACGGATACGACGAGTCAGGTTGTAGGCACTCATGGTCGCCGAGTGTGTCCACGAACAGTTGGGAATCGGTTGCGGGGGTTCAATTTAAGGCCACGAAGTCCATACGTTGATCTGCAACTCATACCCCGTCGATGTCAAGGTCAATTGCAATTGCTGCGGGCACATGCACCAAATCGATTTCACTTGGCCCACTGGAGGCGTGTGTTATTCACTGATGAGTATTGGCTCACACTTTACAGGTGGATGACAACGTTGCTATCGACGTTGAGGTGAGCGATATTCTGATGCGTGCGTTAAGGAAAACGACAGAGGTGAAGCCACACGTTGCTAGGGTTTGTCGTGACTTCCTCAACCAAAACAATGTCCCAGTTCTCGTTTGGCCACTCTATAGTCCAGATTTGTCCCCAATCGAGAAATTTGTGGGACGAGCTGAACAGGAGGGCCAGGAAGCGCCTCAACGTCCTAAACAACGTCTCTCAGCTCACACAGGCCCTTCTTCGGGCGTGTAATACCAGGCCACAAGGAATCATAAACAACTTGATGGGTCCAACGGTAAGGAGAGTTAGAGCAGTGACTGAATCCCGGGGTGGACATACCCGCTATTGATTTTGATCAGAAAATGTCGTAGGGTACCCACGTTTGAACGCTATCCATGCAAACGCCGTCTGTGTTAAGACAACTAAACTCGTCAAAATTTAATCAGTAATGAAGAAATGACATCAAAATCCAAACAATGAAATAATCATCCATAACACATTTGAAATATTTATCAAGGAAAAAAGCTTGCGTTTCTTTTTTCCGCTAGTATAAAATACGCAATCATTGATACCATGGTCTATGAATTTCCCGCGTATCGTGATTGACTGTCAGAACCTGGAGCAACAGAGCTGGGAAATTCCCATTCCCGATATTAAACCTTAACCAGCACTGTTAAAGGCCAAGATGTTAGAAACCATGCAAATTACCATATATTAATAACAGTTCTCAAAGGTTATTATCCTGCGATGGAACAGCGTGTTGAAGAGACTTGTTATCAAAACAAAAAACCTAAACATAGACAAGTTTATATTATGAACACAGATCTCCAATAGAAGCAGAACATTGAATAGCAATACATTTCAAAGACAATCATTCTGACATCTACTTTGATTCATATGGGTTACCAGGAATGGATAAAAACATCTACAATTGCCGAGTGAAAAAACACAGATTCCTGGGAAATAAATTTAACGGGACTACAAAGTATTCTTAATGCAGTGTGTGGAATATACTGTATATTTGCATTAGATCATCTTGCAAAAGGACATGACTGAAAGACAGCCTTACTATCAAATTCCATCCAAGAAATTTCCACAAAAACGCAGAGATGTTCTACATTAGTTTGAGAAAACCTATGTTCATTATTTTAAATGATTGTGTTATATTTATTATTTAGTTATTGGTGTTCAAGGTCATATACTTATGCACAATGGCTAATCATGGCCGTGACAGTTTTAAGGGTGCAGGAAGCCGGAGTACCCGGAGAGAACCACCGAGCAACGACGAGCAGCTGCCAGCTCCCCAACATCGTAACTCCGCACTGCAGAACAGGTAGGGTTAGATTGGTTGAAGACATGTGTACCATCGACGTGCAGTACGCCTTAGTACACGGCGTCATCGTGCCCCCATGTGGGCAATCGGGGTTAAGTGCCTTGCCCAAGAACACAACGCGGGAGTCCGAATTGATCGCTCAGACGGTCACCCATCCAATGATTAACCGGGCTCGACGTTGCTTAACTTCGGTGATCTGACGAGAACCGGTTACCGCAACGCCACCGCGCCCCTAAATGATTGTGTTGGAATAAAACATCAATGCCAAAGCAAAAGTTCACAGAGGTATTTTTCCATTATACTTTTTATTTTTAAGATTAAACAAACGCCCCAAATCGTCCATCTCATTTTCTATTATATAAATGTCACAGAAAAACCATCATGTAACACAGACAGGTTTTCAAGTTATCTTAATTTTTTCTTTTTTAATCAGAGAGTTTGAATGATACAGTTCTATCACTAACTTTTTAAAAAGATAAAATACTCTCATTCAATTTGATTAAAAATCTTGATGCATAGGTTTTTAATAGATAAGGCTATCTCAGATCTCGGTCTACGTATTATATATTTATTTATTTATTTATTGGTGTTTAACCCTTCACCCAACGCAGACGATATCAAAATTTATTATTTTAAATATAATGTTTTTAAATTTTTCAAAAAATTTCAACAAAACCATATCATGTGACCCCTCATTGGAACGAGCTCAATGAGCTCGTTCCAATGAGGGGTCACATGATATGGTTTTGTTGAAATATTTTGAAAAATTTAATTTTTTCAACTGCTCAATTTGCATATTACGCGGGCGGATGTGGGCGATTCGTTAGGTAAATGGTTAAGGTCACATATTTATGCACAATGGCTAATCATGACCGTGACAGTTTTAAGGGTTGAGGAAGCCGGAGTACCCGCAGAGACCACCGAACAACGACGAGCAGCTGCCAGCTCCCCAACATCGTAACTCCGCACTGCAGCACAGGCATGGTTAGATTGGTTGAAGACATGCGCACCATCGACGTGCAGTGCGCCTTAGTACTCGGCGTCATCGTGCCCCCATGTGGACAATCGGGGTTAAGTTCCTTGCCCAAGGACACAACGCGGTAGTCCGAATCGATCGCTCAGGCGGTCACCCATCCTAGGACTAACCGGGCTCGACGTTGCTTAACTTCGGTGATCTGACGAGAACCGGTTACCGCAACGCCACCGCGCCCCATCTCGGTGTACATAAGTTTTCACTTTCACAAGAATGTAGTTCAGAAATTTATAATAAATCTTAAATTGTTGGTCAAATAACTCCTGTGACAGTTTTGTCGAAATATCAGGTTAGACTTGTAAAACATTTTATCGCCGTGTCCCTTTGTCCCGACAGTAAAACAACTAAGAGTCACGTCTCCATTTTTCTGTCAGTATTAGAAAAACAGTGTATGTATATTGTGAACAGTTATTCTGTTCACAATACAAAAGTTGATTGTTAGTCATACGATCAATGATATAGACCAACAAATTTGACACAGGATTCTCCATACCCCCATGTTGACAAGATAGACCAAACATTTTCTACAGGAATTCCCACAGGACTGCCTTTGGTCTATAAGTTTGTGACGATAATTTTGGCATATAACACCCCACCCAGAACTGACGGTATAGACCAAACTTTTCTGCGGGAATTCCTATACTAAATGATTGGTCTTTTCCGTCAACATTGGAGAATGTGGAATCATTCGTATCCTCTACATAAATAACGAGTAGATATTGAATAGGCGAGAGAAAGCTCCCCGTCGAGAGCAGACGATTTCAAAATTTGTTATTTAAATATCATTTTTTAAAATTTTTCAACAAATTTCAACAAAACCATATCATGTGACCCCTTTTTGGAACGAGCTCGATGAGCTCGTTCTAAAGAGGGGTCACATAATATGGTTTTGTTGAATTATTTTGAAAAATGGTATTTTTTTAGCTGTTAAATTTGCATATTACGCGGGCGGATGGGGCCGATTCGTTGGGCAAAGAGTTAATGTGATGTGAAATCTTAAGGGTCTTAACGTTATCCTTCCGTGGCCTTCACAAGTTTCAACTGAGGCGCGAAGTCAGAATCTCAAAATTTTTCGACATGATGGGACGAGAGTTCACATTCTCTGACAGTATTTCTGGGTCGTTGACAGTCGGTACGAACTTGAAACGTTACTGAATATGTCTCTTTTACTCTTTACCAAACGAATCGGTTGTCTCCTCCCAAGTAATTTACAAAATAAGAAGTTGATAAAAATTATTTTTCAAAACATTTCAACAAAACCATATCATGTGACCTCTCATTGGAACGAGCTCGTTCCAATGAGGAGTCACATGAAATGGGTTTAAAAAATTAAAAAAAAAGAACAAAATTTTGATAACGTGTTCGATGGATAATGGATTAAAATGGTAAACTTTTTTTCAAATTAGCAGCATTCAGAAAAAATGTTGGTATTCGATCGACCCGCAATTTTTCCGATAGACAACAAACTTTTCCGACAGACATTGTCATCTTATTTTATTTTACAAGGATTGGTAAACATGTTCTATAACCTAAAATAACGCCTTTAGCTAGCCAAATGTTGCGGGTTAAGATGGCATCCGAAGCGGCAAGTTCATTGATCAGCTCTTTTTGAATCCAAGACATGGTTCTTTAGCCTACACGGTGTGTGTGTCTCAACATAGGGAATAGACATTCTGCAACGTCCTCAACCGATAATACGGTACGCCGTAACAACACCAACAACACAATGATGCTGAATGACGAATAAAAAGCGGACACTTATCTCTGTTTCTCTCAGAATCGATTTAGAGTGCTATCTTGACAGTAACAGAAGTCACTCGAGTCAGCTGTTGTACGTGGTGCCGTAGTCATTTACGGGGGAATACCATTTTAAGAGACCCGTCAAGGCCGACGGCGTCAACAAACAAAATCGTTTTCTTTTTATTTCCCCAGATGGACCTACACAGTGCCAGCAGATTACAATCAGGCCCGTAACTGTCGTCAGATATTGGGTGTGGTGGAGCCATCTTTGCCGACTATCATATTAATATGCCCGGCGGCGGCTCTTGTGTACACATACCTTTTACTCTCGTGGAGCTATTCAAACAAGGATTCCACAATTGTCAAAGTTAGCCACGCCAATCTGCAGACTGCCACGGTTTTTACCACGGCAATAGCAATTTTCGTGGCTTACTTCTAGTGCTGCTCCAGCATCGCCAAACTGCATCCACCGGTGACAGTTTTATGTGTAGGCGGGACATTTGAACATGCCACAAATCAGGCAATACTACTCCGCCCTAGAACTGCCCAAAGAGGCAATTTTGGAGAGTGGAGTGGGGATGTGCCTCCCAAACCCACCATGATTCACGCCCCTTTAACTTTAAATTGTAAAAGTAGAAAAACTAATTTAACAAATCGTTCAAACCTCCAGAGTTCCGTGAGCACAAAATGACATACAAGTTTTGTTTAGGTGATGACTTATTTGAAGAAGACTGCCATGAACATTCCGGCCAAGATCATATACGTTGTGTGCAGGTTGCAGAGAATAAAAAAGTATTCTCATCAGCAAAAATAATATCCTCATTGAAGTCTTTAAAACCCTTTGAACTCTAGTGGTATCCTCCATGCCAGTTCAGTGGCAGCAATT
This sequence comes from Pictodentalium vernedei, assembly GCA_031216915.1. Lineage (NCBI taxonomy): Eukaryota > Metazoa > Mollusca > Scaphopoda > Dentaliida > Dentaliidae > Pictodentalium > Pictodentalium vernedei. The sequence continues at coordinate 291,221,926 of CM062290.1, forward strand.
AGAAGAGTCCATATTCATTATTTGGGGTAGACCAATCAATATTTTCAACGTGAAGCTTCTGGGCTGCACGTTGAAAATATTGATTGGTCTACCCCACACATTTTACTGTACAGCCATCATATATAATGACGTTATGACGTATCATGTTCCTATCCGGAAAAGCGGCAGCCAGGGTTCAAATAGTTAAATTGCGCTGGGTAGTTACAGACACTGAAGCCCGGGAGAGGGTGAGGTTTGAAGCACCACGACGAAAAGAACTCGATCGAGAGTATTTATTTGATGACTTCTGAAGACAAATTTTGAGGAATGGCGCCTGGACTTCTTCGCTCGCAGTCCTGGCTGTCCACCGGAAAATGTTCTTTAGTATGTCCCACGTAAAAGCAGTTACCACATTTCAAATAGAAATTATCAATGGATAAATTGTTGGCCGCTCGAACACCAATATTTTATCTAAAAACTGCTAATTGGAAAAAAATTGCACTTTTGACGAAACCACAATTTTCGTTATGCAAATTAGATTTTTATCTACTGTTAGACCATATCTGACTGACGAAATTCACCAAAACTGTCATTCAAATTTTATTATTTTTTCAATATTTGTTTCAAAATCATAGTTTTGATATCTCACTGAAACGAATTGGTCTACCTTGACACAATAAGGAGGTCAAAACTATGGTCTTTAGATGGGTCTGCAGATTTCCCATACACTGGGATGTGTGGGTGTGTGCGTTTGTTTAGGAGGATTTAACCCTTTACCCAACGTAAAGGCCAAAACCGGCCAGCGCTATTCACGAAAATCGTCAAATAATTTTCATTATTTTTTCATTTTTTGCCTCAAAAACATAGGTTATGACCCCTCGTTGGAACGAGCTCGTTGAGCTCGTTCCAACGAGGGTCATAACCTATGTTTTTGAGACAAAAAATGAAAAAAAATAGTCATTCAAGAATTTTTTTTGCAAGTGTCGTCTGCTTTTCATGTTAGGTAAAGGGTTAACGAAACGTTCAACATCCAGAGACACATCGTGTTGGACAGCTTCACGGATGGTGCAGCCGGAGTACGCGTAGAGAACCAACGAACAGCGGCGAGAAACTGTCAGACTCTCCAACTTACTGACCATGCACAGCAGCAGTTGAAGACAAGTATACAACTGGCTAGCTGTGTGTCCCAGTACACAAAGGGACGTGGCTAGAGGTTTCCGATTGGGGGTGTAGGATAGTGAATTTCCAACTAGTGGACGGACCCGGAGGGGGAAACCCCCTTCCGGGCGTTCCCCCTAGTTGGAAATTCACTACGAGAAAGGTTTTGGAAATGAAGCCATGAAAGGGACATAAAACTGATTCTAGTAACTGAAATGCCAACACATTTATGACAGAATTATCAGGTTATTATTATTGGTATTATTCTATCCAACATCAAAGAGTTATTTATCCTAGTTCAATAGATGTAAAACATCCAAACAGTTAGCTATGGGATATACAACCAGGGACGTGGCTAGAGGTTTCCGATGGGGGTGGGGGGGGGGGGGGGGGGGGGAGTGGTAGGATAGTGAATTTCCAAGGGTTGAAAATGAATCCCAGAAAGAGGGCATAAAATTGATTCTAGTAACTGAAATGCCAACACATTTATCAGGTTATTATTATTTGGTATTATTCTGGGAATTGATTATGTGCTAAACAAATGCACAAGCCTAGAACTTTGAACAATTCACACTGTCCTAACATTAAATCAGATCTTATGCAGGAATGACCAGTTTTCGATGTTTCATCATTTTGTAACTGTGAATGATGGAATTAACCCAGGATAACGATTTTACATGATGTGATTTTATTGAAGTGCATTTCGAGGATTTTTTTATTACGATAAGTATACTATAGAAATCTTGTACCGATTGACATCATGCATACTTATGAAGCTCGATATTGCGTACACTGTAGTCGTAAATAGTAACAGTTAGAATTCTTGACGATTTGAATCCGAGTTGGAATTTTGGGAAGTAAAGGACACATCAGCATCGCCAAAGCAGCTCTAAAATCCAGATAGATGGAGATTCCAACTACTTATGATCTGCCCGCCGAATTTCCAATTATAGGAAATTTTGACCAAAATTGGGGTGGGGGTGACATACCCCCTCCCCACTCCCTTTCGACACGTCCCTAGGCACACAACGCTACCGTGTCCCCGCATAGCCAAAACAGTTTAAGTGTCTTTTCAGAGGTCAGTAGGTAATAAAGGCGGATTTACCAATCACTTTGTACATGTGTACACGATGCGTTTACCAACGTGGAATTCGGTGTTAAATCACACGCTTGTTCACAAAAACGTACATTGATCTTGAATCCCCCATGTTTTTTTGTGACTCCTAGATCGCACTTTTAACGTTCAAATACTCGTGGTGAACGCGCGTTTTTTAAAAAAGGCGAAATTGTACATCGTCACTTTTATCTTTTACTTTAAAAATTTTTGTTGACGTTCCCATCGCAGATCAGACCATCGATCCATCGTTGGCGAACGCGAGCAAAAAATTCTAGGCCAGCATCAAAAAACGGCCTGCGGATTCTGCATCAGTGAATCAGAATCCGCTATTGTTTTGAGGTGGTGGGTTTTTCCCATTTATGACGTCATTAGGGGAATTCCCACTATTGATCAATCAGATCGCTCGATTCTCATAAATTCGATCATACAGAGTTATCTCCCCTCGTCGTGGGGTGGGGGGAACACCCGGATTTTCTTCCTCCAAAAAACTTGATGGACAACTGTCTATCATGACATTCGTTGCCACCTGATCGTTTAATAACGTGGATATAATGGCTAGAGCAATGTATACCAAAAACCAAAAGCTCTAAGAGCTTGAAATAAGTAATCACCCAATCATTTCACGTTCCTAACGCTAATTAACCAATCAGATTGCTTGATTCTCATAAACTTAATAGTAGTATGTCATGTACCCGGACGGCCCTTATTTGCCGAACCCCGGTGCCGGACCCCGGAAGTGACGTCATGTCACGTGACGTAGTGGCGCCATGTTGTGTTGTCATGGTAACCCGCGTGAGCGGCCATGTTGTGACGTCATCTCCATAGTGATACGTGGTGTGAGTGCGCATGCGCAGAGCGTGTTGTTAGGGTGATACGTGTTTCCGTCGTCCATTTTGTATACTGGAGACCGCCATCTTGGTTTCTATGGTAGCACGTGATTGCTATGTTACCCAATTGTTCTGTAATAGGACGGGGTATGTTTTGAGGGTATGTTCGATTGTAGAAGAGTAAATCTAATTACCACAAACAACCCGACAATCCTTCCAAATCACCAAAATCCACCCGAAATCACCGAAATTGACTTTATTTCCCCACTTTATCGGTTTAGCACGTAGTGCTATAGTACTAAGGGGTACAAGGGGTGCATTCGACTGAAGTGGAGTAATTTTCTGGTTCGGATTTTCCCTATTAAGAGTAGCACGTAATACCGAGGGGGGTGTGTTCGTTTGAAGTGGAGTAATGTTCCCATTTTTTGGATCCCATGACGTTTTCCCCTATTAAGAATAGCACGTAGTGCTATAGGACAAATTTACCCAGAATTTCTCTGCTTCTACTTGGAACTATATTTTTATAAATTCCTACGCTCTATTTTTAGTAACATCCTTAACTGACCCCCCTAACTAATTGTTAGGGTCTATATTTAGCAATTTCTTTAAATGACCCCCCTAACTACATGATTTTAAATAATAAAATTAATGAGGATCAAGATGTTTTTACACTAACCAATCAGAGCGAAGTTAATCCACCAATCAGATATCTGGATTCCCATTGTGTTTCTTTCCCATTACTTTCTATACTAATTTTCTAAATTTCCCAACTTTAACCTATAATCCTATAGGAAACAAACACAAACACCCATCGAGAATGAAAATATCGATGAAAAAACGTTGTGACGTCGTGACGTTTTCAAAAACGTCCGTCACGTCTAAATAAATTCCGGAGAAGAATAACGTCCCGTCATTCTGTTTCGATCCTTCGAACTGAACACATCGCTAGAGAGTTTTCTATAGCAATTTTGCCTTTGCAAGAAATTTATGAAGATGTCTGAAGCTGCTACTGCCGTTCCCAGAACTGATGTCTACGCCTGTGAAGAGTGTGGGAAGACCTTTACGGACCGTCGGAACCAGAATCGCCATGTACGCACCCAGCATGCCACCGGAGAGAAGAAGACCCACGATTGTACCAACTGCAACAAGACCTTTACGAGGAAAGAAGATTTGGTAAACCATCTGAAGAAATGTTTGGAGATATATACATGTATGGAATGCGGCCAGGAGTTTAACCAACTACTCCATTTTAATCGACACAAGAGCGTTGCCCACCGACCAGTTCCTGTACCATCTAAAAGGAAGACTGATGAACCGAAGAGAGGACCACCTAAACAACCACGGACCACGACGACCACCCATTATGATGTTGACCCAATGGAGTTTGAAAAGAATATGATGTCTGAAGAAGAGCCAGATGAGATATTGACCGTGTACGAAGATAACTGGAGTTCTATTAGAACTCGGCACATGATGAACAGAAGAGTCCAAGACCAATATAACTACCGGATCAACGATGTGAACCTGAAGATGATGACTGATGAATTGATGACTATCATATTTCTGCCACAACAGCTAAGATTTAAAATTAATCTGAGTTTTGGTTTTATCCTGCGACACAATGAAACGAATGAACTGAAGTATTACCATCCATCACAAAACAACGCCCGGGTACTTGATGTTCCACAACTTGTATGCTGCCAAGAAGACTTTGAAGAATTCCTTGATGATGTCATGGAAGAAGATATCCTGGAATGGGCCAAATTAAAACGACCCAACACCAAATGGCTTGTGTAGAGAGTTACCAACGTCACATTTTATGTGAACAAGCTGAAAGACCACCCAATTGGAATGGTAGAAGATCTTCCTGACTACATTCTCCAGAACAAAGCAGTAAATGCTTTGGTGAAAGATAACAATAACTATTTTACCTATGATGACAACCTGTGTATTTTCCGCTGTTTAGCTTTATGGAGTGGTTCCAAAGCACACACATTGAATAATACAACAGATGCCATGTACAACAAGTATACAAAGAAGCCAAAGAATGAATTCCGTGGAGTAACTTTAGCCGAATTACCTGACTTGGAGAAATGTTTTGAAGTAAATATCCAAGTATATGAACTTGTCAAGAATGATGATGACCAAATTGTTGCCAAATTAGTACAGAGATCTCACAGAAAGTATGAAGATACCATGTATGTGAACGTTTACAAGAACCATTTTAGCTACATCATCGATATAGACCAATACTGCAAATCCTTTGAATGCCGCAAATGCGGCAAATTATGGCACACTGTGAAGAAATTAAATCGTCACGAGAAAACCTGTACAGATGAAGTCAAGTACCAGTATGTTGGCGGTGTATACCATCCATCCCAGTCCATATTTGATCTGTTAGAAGATGAAGGTATAGAAGTATCTGAAGAGAAGAAGTTTTATCCATACCGTGCAACGTTTGATTTTGAAAGTTACTTTGTCAAATCCAGTCTACCTGCTGACAGTGATAAACTGATATGGGAAGCAGAACACCGACCATTGAGTGTGGGCATATGTAGTAATGTTCCAGAATACCAAGAACCGAAATGTTTCATTACAAATGGAAATTCTCAAGAACTTGTTGAAGAAATGATGACATACCTCACAGCTATTTCATCTCATTGCCACCAACTGATGCAGACCTATCATGCTTGGACCTTGTTTAAACTCAGACAGAAAATTGATGAAACGCTGGAAGCGGAAGCCAGAGCTACTGGAGAAGATACATCCAAGATGCACCCTTTACAAAAATTGGAGAAGAAATTTCAAGATTATCTTCAAGAGATGCCCGTCATCGGATTCAACTCTGGAAAATATGATATGAATGTAGTCAAGCGTGAACTGATGACATACCCGAAGAGACAGAATCCACTCAAGTTTGCAGTGAAGAAATCGAATAACTACATGTGCGTCTCGACAGAATCTTTCAAGTTTGTTGATATTTGCAACTACCTCGCTCCAGGATTCAGCTATGACAAGTTTTTGAAAGCATTTGGCTGCTCCGTGACAAAGGGATTTTTACCATATGAATGGATCGACAGCTTGAACAAATTGGATCAAGACCACCTACCAGACCATGAAGCCTTCTACAGTTCTCTCAAAAAAGAAAATATATCCAATGAAGAATACCAGTACTGCCAGCATGTATGGAACGACCTGGAGATGACAACTTTCCGTAATTTTCTGATCTGGTATAATAACCGAGATGTAAAACCATTCCTTGAAGCAGTTGACAAGCAGTTTGCTTTCTACCAAGAACGCCACATCGACATGTTTAAAGATGGTATCAGTGTTCCGGGCCTCACGTTGAAATACCTGTTCCAGACCATGAATGATGACACTTACTTCACATTATTTAACCAGAAGAATAAAGACTTGCATCACTTGGTGAAAGATAATATCGTTGGTGGACCTTCAATTATCTTCAACCGATACCACGAGAAAGATGTTACCCGAATCAGAGAAACAAAATATGGCAAAGAAGCAAAACCATGTGGAAGTATTATAGGCTTTGATGCGAATGCATTATATCTTTGGTGCCTAATGCAAGAGATGCCAACGGGTTGGAGTATCAGACGTCGTGAAGAAAACCAGTTTAAACCAGAACATCCAATGAAGTATGGTAAAATGGCTGAACAATGGTTAGAGTTTTTATCCATGAGAGATGACATCCACATCAGACATCAGTTTAACGGAGCTGAAAAAATGATTGGTCGAAGACAGTTGCCTGTTGATGGTTGGTGCAAAGAGACACAGACTGTATACCAGTTCCATGGCTGCTTCTGGCACGGACATACCTGCATGAAAGATAAGAATGGCCTTCCTATCATCCATAATGAAGTCAGAGATAAACCGATGAAAGAACTGCTACAAGACACCCGTACCAATGCAAAGTACATCACCGATTTGGGCTATAAACTTATTGAAATCTGGGAGTGTGAGTGGAGAGAGATGAAGAAGACCGATGCCACACTCAAAGCCTTCCTGAAAGAGAACTTTTCAGACAAAATAGATGGTGCGATGACAGAGGAAGAAATACTGAACAAAGTGAAGTCCGGTGAACTGTTTGGTTTAGTCGAGTGTGATATACATGTACCAGATCACCTGAAAGAGTACTTTGAAGAGATGACACCTATCTTCAAGAATACAGATATTTCCATAGATGATATTGGTGAACACATGAAGTCCTTTGCCGAGAAGAATGGAATCATGAAGAAACCCCGTAGAAGTTTGATCGGAAGCTATGGAGCGGAAAAAATGTTATTTGCAACCCCTTTACTGCAGTGGTACCTCCAGCATGGTATTGAAGTTGATCACGTCTATCAAGTTATCCAATATAAACCAAGAAGATGTTTTGAAAAATTTGGAGATGAAGTATCTGAAGCAAGAAGACAAGGAGATGTTGACCCTGACAAGTCGATCGTTGCCGACACCATGAAGCTGTTGGGAAATTCTGGATATGGCAAAACCGTCACCAACAAAGAGAAGCATCGACGTGTGTGCTATTGCGACGACGAAGAAGTTACCAAAGCTGTAAATGACATGTCCTTCAGAGCCTTGAATCCATTAGATGATACATTATATGAAGTCGAACTCAACAAGAAGACCATCAAGTTGGATCTGCCACTTCACATCGGATTCTTTGTTTACCAGTATGCGAAACTCCGGATGCTTCAGTTCTATTATGATGTCATCGATACTTTTATCAACCGCCAAGATTTCGAATATGCTGAAATGGACACAGATTCTGCATATATATGTACCTCGTCACCATCCATAGATGAATTAGTGAAATCAGAGAAGAGAGTAGAATTTTACAAAGAGAATCACAAGTGGTTTCCATCAGAGTGTTGTGATTTCCACAGAGATGAATATGTGGAAACCAAATTAGAAGGCAAAGAATGGCTGTCACCCTCATGCTGCCAAGAAAGAAAGCGTTTTGACAGGAGAACTCCAGGCTTGTTTAAGGTAGAATGGCAAGGAACCGGCATTGTTGGACTGTGTAGTAAAACATATTATTGTTTCGGAGCCACCAATAAATTCAGTTGTAAGGGAATCAGCAAACGCCACAATGATTTGACGAAAGACAGATATTTGCAAGTTTTGAAGACTCAACAAAGTGGATCTGGCATCAACCGAGGATTTGTGATGAATGACAACACTATGTATACCTACCAGCAGAGCAGAGATGGACTATCATATTTCTACCCAAAACGAAGAGTTTTAGAAGATGGAGTTAGTACCATACCACTAGAGATTTAAAGAAGAACCAATTGAGTGAGTGTCATATTTTTCTACAACCTGAACCAAGTCTAGCTTTTGCCTACAAAAAATTCCTAAAAAAAACCGAAATGGTTTTTAGGTGGTCTACTCAATCATATTAGGCTCATCAAATTTTTAAAGTCCTTTATGGCATTCTCTAAAGTCCTTTATGGCAGTCCTCATAAAGTCCTTTTATGGCAGTCCTCATAAAGTCCTATATGGCAGTCCTCATAAAGTCCTATATGGCATTCTCTAAAGTCCTTTATGGCATTCTCTAAAGTCCTTTATGGCGGTCCTCATAAAGTCCTATATGGCATTCTCTAAAGTCCTTTATGGCAGTCCTCATAAAGTCCTATATGGCAAGTTTTTTCTCAAAGTAAAAAGTCCTTTATGGCAGTCCTCATAAAGTCCTATATGGCATTCTCTAAAGTCCTTTATGGCAGTCCTCATAAAGTCCTTAATGGCAAGTTTTTCTCAAAGTAAAAAGTCCTATATGGCAGTCCTCACAAAGTCCTATATGGCAGTCTTCAAAAAAAAAAAAATTCTAAATGGCAAGTCTTACAAGGCAATACATTTTTTCTAGTGTAAAGATTTTTTCAATTTTTTTTATTTATTCTAATACAGAGAGTTTTTTCATCATTATCATCATCATCATCATGTTCCTGATATACTTTAGGCTAACCCTATTGGAAGTGGAGGATACTTCTTTAGTTTCATTCAAAACTTTTTAGTTCCATTTATTTTTAAAAAATGTTGATTCATGGTATCTTTTAGGTTACACCTATTGGAACCAGATGATACGTCTTTATTCAAAATTTAGTTTCATTCAAAACTTTTTAGTTCCATTTATTTTAAAAACATGTTGATTCATGGTATCTTTTAGGTTACACCTATTGGAACCAGATGATACTTCTTTACTTTTTAGTTTCATTCAAAACTTAGTTTCATTCAAAACTTTTTAGTTCCATTTATTTTTAAGACATGTTGATTCATGGTATCTTTTAGGTTACACCTATTGGAACCAGATGATACTTCTTTATTCAAAATTTAGTTTCATTCAAAACTTTTTAGTTCCATTTATTTTAAAAACATGTTGATTCATGGTATCTTTTAGGTTACACCTATTGGAACCAGATGATACTTCTTTACTTTTTAGTTTCATTCAAAACTTTTTAGTTTCATTCAAAACTTTTTAGTTCCATTCATTTTAAAAGACATGTTGATTCATGGTATCTTTTAGGTTACACCTATTGGAACCAGATGATACTTCTTTACTTTTTAGTTTCATTTCATTTTTTTAAGTTGATTCCTGGTGTCTTTTAGGCTACCCCTATTGTATAACCAAAGGAATAAATCATCATCATCATCATTACTAAGAAATTCTCTGTTGTGAATATTTAAAAGAAATGAGAAATTTTTATGACAGAAAAACTAAATTGCTAAGTTGGACATGTTGTTTTCGTTTTTTCTTTTTTGATGAACAAAAAAAAATTCCCTCAAAGAGGATACGAACTGTAGGGGGTGGGAATGCACTCGAGCTATTTCACTTATCTCCATTGGACAGAGGTTTGTAGCTTGACCTGTCCCAAGCCAGTATAAAATGCAGAGGGCCATATCCTACAGTTTAAGGATCAAGATTGCAGTTTGATCGCCAAACTGACCAATCAGATCGAAGTTAATCAACCAATCAAATTTCTGTATTCTCATTGTGTTTCTTTCCCATTACTTTCTATACTAATTTTCTAAATTTTCCAACTTTAACCTATAATCCTATAGGAAACAAACACAAACCCCAACCAAGAATCAAAAACTCAATCAAAATTTGTTCAACTGGGGTGATGTTTTCAATCACGTCCGTCAAAGATATATAAGATTAGGCAAAGCATGGCCTTGGCATCATTCACGATCGAACCATTGACCAGAGAAGATGTTCCGAATTGGCACCAAGCAGACTTATGCTAACGTCACCCAGTACCAGGGTGAACTGAAGATTCATCTCAGAAGATACTTTGAGGGAAAAGACCAGAAACCTTATCCTACGAAGACTGGTATTGCTCTATCTTTAGAAGAATGGAATGCCTTGAAATCTCAAATAGAAGAAGTAGATGCAGCCATCAAAACCCAACAAACAACTTTAACTGAAGACACTAAACCTACTAACCATGAAGACTTCAAAAAACCAAATCAAGAACCACCTTTGAAGAAGAAGAAGAAGAAGATCACAGTGAGAATAACCCAACCACGACCATTGATCGTTGATGAAATTGATAGTGAACTCAGGCAAGTTCGCTTGCAGCATGAACTTTGCTTGGCATATGCTCATTATGTCGAAGAGAACATTGACGCTGTAATGAAAGAAAAATGCTATGGATGTACAGTCGATCACCCAAGTCAGATTCAGCATAATGTATGCCTAATGATGTCTGAAGAAGAGAAGATTATAACATGTTTTAGTGACGCACTTGAAAGAGTTAACAAGAATGATGTTCATCTACTGTGGCACCATAATACTTCTGGAATGAATCCACCACCAGTACAGAAAGAATATGAAGATATGTTCGAGAAACCTCTCACAAATGAACAGAGACGTTGTATTATGGATTTGGTGATTGAATTTATGACCATCAAGAAACCTGTTACAATTGGATTCTAATTGAAGATGTAAATAGATGTTGTAAATAGATGATTTTTTTTATAAAAAGAAAAAAGAAGAAAAAAAGTATAAAATGAAGAAACAAGAAAAAAAAGGTGGTAATGACGCTTAAGTTATTTGATGTTTATCTTCTTGACAAATATCAAACAAACTTAAACTGTCCCCAGCCAGTAAGTCAGAGGGCCACCAATTTTAAATATTTTTTGGATGACGGTTCATATTGACCACCTCTCCAAAAGGTATAAAAGGGGGAGTAGTCCCCACGTTCAGTGGGGGCCACCTCACCAAAAGGTATAAAAGGGAAGTAGTACCCACATAGAACAACAAAGATGGATCCTCGTTGGAAGCATCCATTCACTTGTTTATTGTGTGGTCCCACGGGTAGTGGTAATTCATCCTTTGTAAATCGGGTTATTCAAAACATTCAAAATATTATATCACCTGTCCCAAGTCACATCATTTGGTGTTATAGTGACTGGCAACCATTATACAATACTTTACCCCAAGTAGAATTCGTAGAGGGTCTCCCTCAAGAATTAAAATCTGATAGTTTAGTCATATTGGATGATCTGATGCTCGATGCAGATGTTCGAGTGTCTAGATTATTTACTAAAGGTAGTCATCACCGTAACATTAGTGTGATCTACATTGTTCAAAATTTATTCGATAAAAATAAAGTCCATAGGACTGTAGCTCTCAATAGTCATTACATGATCTTGTTTAAAAATCCTGGGGATCGTTCTCAGATCTCACACTTGGCAGCACAGATGTATCCTGGTCATTCCAAGTTTCTGAGAGAAGTTTTCGAAGATGCCACGTCGACACCATATGGTTACCTTTTAATAGATCTCAAACAAGATACTCCTGAACACATGAGATTAAGAAGTCAAATTTTTCCTGGGGAAACCCAATATGTGTACCTCCGAAAAGTATAAAAGGGGAGCAACAAGTCTGACTCGAGTCAGAAGCATGTCTGACCGTCTCAAGCGCAACATCTCTCTTCTCAAGGTTCTTATTAAATCGAAACCCGCACTCGTCAAATCCATACTAAAACATGCAGACAAAGAATTGATAACTTGTTTGTGTGACTGTGCCTCGAATATACTGAAGGGAGCAGTACCTTTGACCAAAGCTCAGAGAACCAAACTCGTTCGTCAGAAACAACTAGTGAGGGCAGTGGCAAACAAAGGTACATCTGACAAAAAGAGGAGACAAATCTTGCAGAAAGGGGGATTCTTGGGTGCATTGCTACCTCCTGTACTATTGGGTGCTGTTAAAGGTATATTTGGATGATGGAATATGCAAAGAAGATGGCTTTGGTAGAACCAAGGTTATTGGAACGTCTACAAGAGACTCCAAGACAACCGAATGAACTGGCTGTTTCATCACTGGATAGAGAAATGAGAGATATTCTCGATGCCCCTTTTCTTTCGGCTGATGAAAAGATGACTCAATATAATCAAATTTTGCAAAGATACTTGACATTTCAACAAAAGGTAATGGCTCCTCGACCAATTAAAGTCGATTTCGAGAAAGATAATAAAGACGAAGACATTCTCGATTCTGTACCTATGACAATGAAGAGAAAGGGAAAGTTGTTGTTGAATCGTATTAGAAGTGACCCAAATATATCTTGGAATGAGAAGGGTGAATTAGTCTACAAAGATCAAACAGTGGTAGGGTCGAATGTAACAGATCTTCTAAACGATTTACTTAGAAGACGAAAATCTTTCCAACCAAAGGGATGGGAAATGTTGGCCGAAGCTTTGAGAGATAGTAACATACCCCAAGAATTAATTGGTCATAAAGAACGTTGGGATTTTATGAAACAGGCACCGATAAAGTCGGAACCAAAACAACCAAAGAAAACAGAAACGCCAAAGTGGATCGAAAAAAGGTATAAATAGAGTTGACACTTGAACAAGGCAGTCATGGAAGCATTGTTCTATGATTCTGAAGTGCCTGGTAGTTTTGGTGGTGTAGACGCTCTTCGTAGAGCGTCCAAGAAAAAAACCAAACAAGTTGTAAAATGGTTAGAGACTCAAGACACATACACTCTTCACAAACCTGTTCGTCGTACATTTCGTAGAAGAAAAGTAATAGTTAGTGGTATAGATGCACAATGGCAAGCTGACTTGGTAGATGTTTCAAACATAAGTAAATTCAACAAAAACATAAAATTTTTGTTGACATGTATAGATGTATTTAGTAAATATGCTTGGGTGATACCATTACAAAACAAACTTGGTGATTCCATCGTGAAAGCTTTTAGTAAAATTTTCAAACAAGGTCGTAAACCAGAATAATTACAAACTGATCAAGGCAAAGAATTTCTAAACAGAAAATTTCAGAATTTTCTCAAAGATCACAAAGTCGACTTTTTCACAACACAAAATGTGGAAACAAAATGTTCCATAGTAGAACGATTCAATAGAACTTTGAAAACCAAAATGTGGAAATATTTTACCAAGAACAATACACTAACTTTTCCACTTCAAAACTTGATGAAATCATATAATCATTCTCATCATCGCAGTATAGGTATGGCCCCCATTGCCGTGAACTTTGAAAATCAAGAAGAGGTTTGGCAAAGGTTGTATGGACAACCCATAAAACACAAGACACCAAAGTACAAAGTAGGAGACAGAGTGAGAATCAATAAAGTTAAGAAAACTTTTGAGAAAGGTTATTTGCCCAATTGGACCGAAGAGTTATTCACAGTAGTAGCCATCAAGAAAGGACATCCAGTCACATACATGTTACAAGATGATAATGGAGAAATATTGAAAGGGTCATTCTACACTGAAGAGCTTCAGCGAGTTTCACATAAAACAATTTACAAAATCGAACACGTACTCAAGAAACGTGGTCGAGGTAAGAAAAAGGAATTGTTCGTAAAGTGGTTGGGATACCCAACTTCGTTCAATTCGTGGATCAAACAGAGTCAGCTCACCTATAAAAGGAAGTGAACCTCTGAAGTTTCTTCAAAATGGAAGAAGGATCGAACGGTTCTTGGCCTCTGTTTGGTAAAAGAATTCCAAGGAGCGAGATAACTTATTTTTCACAAATAATCATTTTGTATATCATCATCATTACCAGTGTCGTTAATCTCACTCTCGAAAACACAGACAGCAAGTTGTGGACTGCTCTCTTGAGTAGTAGCATAGGATATTTGTTACCAAATCCAACCATTAAGAAAAAGTAATGTTTTATTTGACTCTACCAAGTAATAGTTCTATGAACGTGTTTCCAGAAAACACGTTGACTACGTACACCACTCAGTTATCACAACCAGTGAATCTCACGGGAGAATGGGAAGTAGGTCTGGCAGAGATTCAGTATCCAAATACTTGGTTCAATATTCGTGGAGAAGAAGCTTTCGTTACAGTGTTCTGGTCTTCGAAAAAGAATTACCGACTTAGTCTCAAGGAAGGTCGTTATTCGGATCCCATTGATGTGATACGAGCTATCAATGGTGTTAAAGAATTACTCTTGCCTCGTCACGATAAGGTAGCTTTTGAACTGGATAGAGTGACTGGTAAAGTTCGTATCACGGTACGTGATGGAGTCGTGGTCACATTGAGCCCTACTCTTCAAAATATTTTGGGATTTAATGAGTGTGTTTTTAAATCAGGAACTTACAATTCTTCCAGAGTTGCCGATGTCAACCAAGGATTTTATTCCCTCTATGTATATTGTGACTTGGTTCGTGACCAAGTCGTTGGAGATACAAGAATACCACTTCTTCGTATCGTACCTGTACGTGGGAAATATGGGGATATCATCTCTAAAACATTTGAGAATGTGTATTATGTACCAGTAGAACGAAAAAATTTCAGTACCGTCCAGGTGTATATAAGGGGTGACACAGGAGCCATAGTACCATTCGAGTTCGGGAAAGTGACAGTGACACTTCATTTCAGAAATCGTAGATCTCTTCATTTCACATAAACATGACTTACTGTTGTAAGTCCAAATTATACGAAGAATATTACACGAAACAAGCTGGGAATGGTCTACCGGCTTTTTCTGGAGCTCAAATACAGAGAGGATATGGTTTGGGAAGTATATTGGGAAGACTGAAGAATATGGTGTTACCTTTATTGAAAACTACAGCCAGGACCGTGGGAAAACAGTTATTGAGAAAAGGAGCAGCCTTTGCCGAAGATGTCATTGAAGGGAAAAATGTAAAAAAGGCAGCAATCAAAAGAGTCAAAGAGGCTGGTGCAGGAGCTTGGAATGAAGTGGTTGGTGGTTCAAAACCACCCGGTAGGAAAAGTATAAAAAGGCCCGCACCACGCAAAACTAGCAAATCGACAAAAAGAAGGAGAACTGTTCAGACCCAAGACCATCTCGGTGCATGATGTCTCTCATTAATGAAAAATCTTGTGAGTGTGTCAACAGTGAACTCGACTTGTTTTCCATACCACCAACACAGACTAGTGTGGAACATGGGCAATGGGTAGAACACAGGCCTTTGGCGACTATAGGAAACAGTGATCCAATAGAATTCCACATTGCAGGATTAGGAGATGATTATTTGAATTTGGCACAGACATACTTGTATGTTAAAGCAACGGTTGTAGATTCCAATGGGGCATCAATTGCACCCGATGCCAAAGTGGGCCCAGTCAATTTATGGATGCATTCCTTATTTAATCAAATCGATATCAGCTTGAATGAAAAACTGGTATCTCCTTCCAACAACACTTATCATTACAGAGCTTTCATAGAAACTTTGTTGAGTTATGGACCAGCTGCCAAGAAGTCACAACTGACTAATGCATTATGGTACAAGGATACGGCCGGACACATGGAAGATTTGACAGATGATAACAAGGGATTTCTTCTTCGAAAGAAATTTATAGAGAAAAGTAAAATCGTGGACATGACTGGAAGATTACATTTGGACATGTTTTTCCAAACTCGTTACTTGCTGAATGGAGTTAATGTTCATGTTAAAATGAATAGAGCCAAAGATGCTTTCGCATTGATGGCCGATACCGCTACATACAAGATCAAAATTCTAGATGTATCCATGTTTGTACGCAAAGAGAGACTCCAATCATTCGTGAGAATGGCTCACGAGAAAGCACTAACAAAAGCAACTGCAAAATATCCTATCGATCGTGTGGAAACCAAGGTGTTTTCAGTGCCGAAAGGAAACCTGAGCATTACACAAGAAAACTTATTTTTAGGCCAACTACCTAAACGCATCGTAGTGGGATGTGTAGACAACGATGCTTTCAATGGAAACTTTTCAAAGAATCCATATAATTTCAAGAACTACAAAATCAATTACTTGGCATTGTACGTGGATGGGCAGCAGATTCCAGCCAAACCATTACAACCTAGATTCGAACAACAAGAAGTGGCGAGATGTTATGCAACTCTGTTCCAAGGAACTGGACAAATGTATGAGAATGAAGGAAACCACATCAGCCGAGAAGAGTACATAAATGGATACACCCTATTCGTATTCGACCTGACTCCAGATCTATCACATGGACAACACTTCGATCTGGTGAAGAGAGGAAACTTGAGACTAGAAGTCCATTTCGAAAACCCATTACCAACCACAATCAACGTACTGGTGTATGCAGAATTCCAGAACATCATAGAAGTGGATAAGAATAGACAAGTAATCTTCGATTACTCAACATGAACACGTTGCAGTTAGAGAATGCACTTCGATCAGATAGTTGTTTGAAGAGAATATGTTTGGGTGTATTTTCAAGAAACAAATTACCAAGAAGATTACCTGATCACAGACCAGTGGCTTTGATAGCCAACACGGACCCAGACCACAGAAAAGGAGAACATTGGGTGGCTCTCTTTGTGAGTCACCACAACGCAGAATACTTTGATTCCTATGGATTACCACCACAACACAGACCATTCGAGAATTTCCTGAAGAAGAATTCCAGATATTGGAAGTATAATACGAAACGCCTTCAAGGACCATTACCAGTGTGTGGACAATACTGTTTGTTTTACTTGAAACATCGCTGTCGCGGTGTACCGATGGAAACCATATCCAACATGTTTACCACTGATCTAATGGATAATGATGTGTTGGTTAATGACGTCATAGAGGAAACCAGCCACTAGATGTCGCTGCATTGAAGGAAAACTATAAAAACTGGTGCACTTGGTGTTCAGCTCATTTGTGTTTCGACAGCCAAAGAAGAAGGATGTCTACTAATGTGACCGTCTTCAAAATTAACAACGATTTACAGATTCAACTGTTCAAGAACGACGTTGGGTTCCAGTTTACCACCAGAGATTGGGAACAAGTGACCAAAGCAGTGGATATTGCAAAGAAGAGAAGTCTTGAAATAGGAGAACCCAAACCAAAAAGAGAAAGAAAACCAAAGAAGAATGAAGATAAAAAGGATTGAAGAATGTTCACTATTCCATATTTGATCAGGATGGCACTGAATGATTATCAATCAAGAAACCAAGAAACAAGAAATCCAAGAGACTTTGTAGAGAGAATGAGCGTTTCATTCGAAACGTATTTTCGTGATGTTCCGCCACCGGTACTGGAGCAGTTATTACGTGGAGAAGAAAAAATAAGAAAGACACCAGAACAAAGACCACCAAAACACATCAAGTATGCATTGGAGGAAAATCGTCTCATGACATTTCAATTCATGTTACAAAGTGAAAGTGTGAAAACCCCGAATGAACTGACAAAAGCTGGATTCTTTTATTTGGGGACAGGAGACAGAACTCAATGTTTTCATTGTGGTATTATTGTTCGTTTCTGGGAAACAGAAGATGATGTTATAGAAGAACACAGAAAATATTCTCCAGACTGTTATTACATTCATAATTTACCACCTGAATTCATGGACGTTGAAAAAGAAGAAGAAATGGCCATCAAAGAAGAAGAAGAAATGGACACATCATTTCAAGAAGAAGAAGATTCACGGAGGACAAAATGTAGTGTGTGTTTATTAGCTGAAGCCAATGTCGCTCCGCGACCATGTAACCATTTGTGCCTGTGCAAAGACTGCTGTAAACCACTGAGAAGATGTCCAATCTGCAGAAAGACTGTTTATGAATATCTGACAATCTACATACCATAAAAAGATGTATTTTTGTTGTTGAATAAAAGAAATTTAAATTTATATTTAGTGTTGTTATTTTTGTAAACTTTCCATCGAAGTACAAAGAAAAATCAAAAAATGAGGGATAGTAAATTAGACCTCGTACGACACATCAGTTGGGTAGATCCTCATATGAGTATATGGTGGAACTTAGCTTCATGGCCTTCATGTACACATATGGGTCCTACTTATAATTTTAATAATGGATTCTGGGTAAATTTGTCCTATAGCACTACGTGCTATTCTTAATAGGGGAAAACGTCATGGGATCCAAAAAAATGGGAACATTACTCCACTTCAAACGAACACACCCCCTCGGTATTACGTGCTACTCTTAATAGGGAAAATCCGAACCAGAAAATTACTCCACTTCAGTCGAATGCACCCCTTGTACCCTTTAGTACTATAGCACTACGTGCTAAACCGATAAAATGGGGAAATAAAGTCAATTTCGGTGATTTCGGGTGGATTTTGGTGATTTGGAAGGATTGTCGGGTTGTTTGTGGTAATTAGATTTACTCTTCTGCAATCGAACATACCCTCAAAACATACCCCGTCCTATTACAGAACAATTGGGTAACATAGCAATCACGTCCTACCATAGAAACCAAGATGGCGGCCTCCAGTATACAAAATGGACGACGGAAACACGTATCACCCTAACAACACGCGCCGCGCATGCGCACTCACACCACGTATCACTATGGAGATGACGTCACAACATGGCCGCTCACGCGGGTTACCATGACAACACAACATGGCGCCACTACGTCACGTGACATGACGTCACTTCCGGGGTCCGGTACCGGGGTCCGGCAAATAAGGGCCGTCCGGGTACATGACATACTACTCTTAATCATACAAAGTTATCTCCCCTCATCGTAGGGTGGGGGTCACGCCCGTCATAAAAAGGTGAATCGCGTTTAATAACGTGCATATAATGGCTAGGGCAATGTATATCAAAAACCAAAAGCTCGAAGAGCTTGAAATAAGTAATCACTCAATCACTTCACGTTCCTAACACTAATTATCCAATCAGATTGCTTGATTCTCATAAACTTAATCATACAAAGTTATCTCCCCTCGTCGTGAGGGTGGGGGTCACGCCCATCAGAAAAATCGAAGTTTCGAGAAGGTGGTCACGTGACCTATCAAATTGAAGGTCTCGACGAGTGGATTAAAAAGATCGTAATTTTAACCCTCGTCGTGGGGTGGGGTCACGACCAGAGCCGAAAAACGACTTCCTTTTCACAAAGCCAGGCATGTGAGGTATTGATATGAAGGGCTCGATGAATACATTACGAAAATTACGTTTTTTCATTTTATGTGGGGGTGGGGGTCACGCCCATCATAAAAATCGAAGTTTTGAGAAGGTGGTCACGTGACCTATCAAATTGAAGGTCTCGACGAGTGGATTAAGAAGATCGTAATTTTAACCCTCGTCGTGGGGTGGGGTCACGACCAGAGCCGAAAAACGACTTCCTTTTTACAAAGCCAGGCATGTGAGGTATTGATATGAAGGGCTCGATGAATACATTACGAAAATGACGTTTTTTTCATTTTATGTGGGGGTGGGGGTCACGCCCATCATAAAAATCGAAGTTTCGAGAAGGTGGTCACGTGACCTATCAAATTGAAGGTCTCGACGAGTGGATTAAGAAGATCATATTTTTAACCCTCGTCGTCGGTGGGGGTCACGACCAGAGCCGAAAAACGTCGTTCTTTATACAAAACCAGGCATGTGAGGTACTGATATGAAGGCTCGATGAATACATTACGAAAATGACATTTTTCATTTTATGTGGGGGTGGGTCACGACCAGAGACGAAAAACGTCTTCCTTTTTACAAATCCAAGCATGTGAGGTACTGATATGAAGGGCTTGATGAATACATTACAAAAATGACATTTTCCACCATCGCCGTGGGGATGGGGTTAACACCGATTAGAAAATCAAAAGTTTCGAGAAGATAGTCGTGTGACCTATCAAATTAAAGCTATCGACAAGGATATTATGAAAATCATAATCTTTCCCTGCTTATAACGGTGGAGTTGGGACCATCTTGAAATCGAAAGTATTAAGAAAATGTAGTTATGGAACATATTAAATTGAAAAAAAACAAGTTGAATCTGATGCATCATTCATTTTTGATATCTGTGTTTAAAAACGTGAAGAATGTTTTCAAAAAAAAATATATGATTGTTATGCCAATTAGAGATGCACTCGCTTATTAACAAGTCACACCTTAAGATGTTTCCTTCAATAATAACTCTGTTTACTGAACCATAGATTTGTCAATACAAAAATTATAAGTTGATCTTCTAACGTTTCTACATATTGAGGATAGCCTATTTCACCATTTCCGAAAAAAGTGTCAATCCAAACTATTTTTTTAGGAAACAATGCCCACGTCGAGAAGACATTACAAACTGAACCAGTATAATCTTGAATGAATTCAAATAATATACCATTTGTCACGTGTTAGGAAAGATTTGTAAACAAACGCACGTGTGGAAAAGTTGTTTTGTTTTGTTTTTTACAACAGGAGTTAAAATATTTTTAAGATAGGTGGCGTTATATAAATACAGCAACAACAAAAAGCAGTGTTTACAGTGTGTCAGCGTGTGACTGAATGAAAATGAGAAAAAGCTCTTTTTCTTACCAGCTGATAGCGAAGCTTTACATCAGTAGTCGCGATATTTGATGTCATCCAACAGCAGCCAAGACATTAAGCTTTTTACGTCGACATACCACTTGTCCAAAACGATTCTCTTTTAACCCTAAAAATACATCTCGGTAACGACTCCCTTTTTTTCTTGATCAGACACAGTTGTTGGCGGAAAGTTGACTGGAGGGTCGTTCAAAACAATTGATCAAATATATCGAACGAAAACGAGTCATTTTTAACTACGATTGTCGCCGTATTCTAAACGTCATCGATTTACCGAAATGAGCACAATATCTCATGGTTTTTTTTTTAGTTTTTTTTAAAGATTTTTGGATGACATAAAAAGGTTGCATGCGCAGCAAAAATAACCAGTTTATCTTTCTTGTTTCTCACGTTTTCGAGTTGTAAGAATCGTTTGTTTCTGGCCAGTCTGTCTTGAAAATCGAATATGTGTTTGGTAAACGGATCGAACGATTTTTTCATCTTTTTTCTTTTACCTTCCAGAGGAACTTCGAATTCTCCTCTTTCGCTCACGAAAACCCGTTGATCATTTCCAGGTTCGATCCAGGTGAGCAATATACTGTAACATATCGCGCTATCGTAAGGACAATTCTGCTTTTTGTAAGGATTTTATAACCTACATTAGGAAGGGATACGGACCCTCTAGACTTTCAAATTCTCGACATTATCCCTATCTTTTTTTACACAGTAGAGTAATAAGACCTAATCTCTGAGACTCTGACAGATTTTACCAGAGATAAAACGCTCGGGTTGAGATACTTCCACTTCATGTTCTAATGATACTGAAACGGGAGTTCTCTCTCTGAATACCACTATGGAAAACTGTGATTATAACCCTCAACTAAATTGTCCAACACAAAAAAAAAATATTTATTTTTTTTCTCGATTTTATCCTTGCCTTCTGATTTTTATTAACATGACAACCTAGATTAATTTTTGATGCTATCAGACCTGTTCATGTTTTTGTTTGCTGAAATTTCACCGTTGCTTTCATTGCTACCGCTGTCGGTATTGTTGCTGCCGCTTGATAGACTGTTGATTAAAAACTCAATCAGCGTTTGTAACATTTTCTGCAAAGCATCAAGTTTTTCAAAACATTTTGCTTTAAAATTTCCTTTCTCACAATTCTGACCAGATGCATTCGTTTGGTTGATCAGTTGTTTGGTTTTCACCTGATCTTTCTTGTCGACATGTTGTTCAGTTGTCTCAAATGTCGACTATGATGGCGTGATTTGTTCCAAAGGAGGAGAGCGTGTAGCCAACTGACAGTCCGAGATGACGATTGCGATTCATCATCAAAATCAACATAAACTGATTTCTGCGGAACGTTTGGTAGTGAAGCAGCATCAGGTTCTACATTGTCCGATCTCAGCATAATATTCTTGTCCTCCACAAATCCATCAAAATGGACAAAGGTAAATTCGTCAGTGTCAGTAAATTTCCCAATGTACCATGGGTTACCTCCTTCTTACCTCCCTAATTGGGTTCCGCGTCCGGTATCTGGTATTCAAAGCTACCACCTGCGTTCTAATCCGAATTTACGCGTACCTCAATACGTCTGTAGAGCAGCTCAAGAGTTCTCTTGATAAGGACAATTAATTCCCTCAATCTTTTACAATAATATTTAATCTCGGATAGCCTAAATATATCACTGTAGACTGCAGCTCCAGTGCAGTAACTTGAACACCACTTGTTTATCAATAAATTTGCAACATCCCCGTTTTACTCTTGTGGAGAGCAAGAAACGGTTGATCATCTCTTGCTCTGTTCTCCATTTTACAGCTCAATAAGAAGGTAAACTGTTGGAACGTTTCCCTGCTATGCAGATTCTGATACACTCTTGTATGGCTCAATCACATAAGTAACCGATTGAACCAAGCTATCTTTGGTACTGTATAGTCTTATATTTTGAAGGCAGAGTCTCAGAGATTAGGTCTTATTACTCTACTGTGTAAAAAAAGATAGGGATAATGTCGAGAATTTGAAATTCTAGAGGGTCCGTATCCCTACCTAATGTAGGTTATAAAATCCTTACAAAAAACAGAATTGTCCTTACGATAGCGCGATGTGTTACAGTATATTGCTCACCTGGATCGAACCTGGAAATGATCAACGGGTTTTCGTGAGCGAAAGAGGAGAATTCGAAGTTCCTCTGGAAGGTAAAAGAAAAAAGATGAAAAAATCGTTCGATCCGTTTACCAAGCACATATTCGATTTTCAAGACAGACTGGCCAGAAACAAACGATTCTTACAACTCGAAAACGTGAGAAACAAGAAAGATAAACTGGTTATTTTTGCTGCGCATGCAACCTTTTTATGTCATCAAAAAATCTTTAAAAAAAACTAAAAAAAAACCCATGAGATATTGTGCTCATTTCGGTAAATCGATGACGTTTAGAATACGGCGACAATCGTAGTTAAAAAATGACTCGTTTTCGTTCGATATATTTGATCAATTGTTTTGAACGACCCTCCATTCAACTTTCCGCCAACAACTGTGTCTGATCAAGAAAAAAGGGAGTCGTTACCGAGATGTATTTCACCCGTTTAGGGTTAAAAGAGAATCGTTTTGGACAAGTGGTATGTCGACGTAAAAAGCCTAATGTCTTGGCTGCTGTTGGATGACATCAAATATCGCGACTACTGATGTAATGCTTCGCTATCAGGTGGTTAGAAAAAGAGCTTTTTCTCATTTTCATTCAGTCACACGCTGACACACTGTAAACACTGCTTTTTGTTGTTGCTGTATTTATATAACGTCACCTATCTTAAAATATTTTAACTCCTGTTGTAAAAAACAAAACAAAACAACTTTTCCACACGTGCGTTTGTTTACAAATCTTTCCTAACACGTGACAAATGGTATATTATTTGAATTCATTCAAGATTATACTGGTTCGGTTTGTAATGTCTTCTCGACGTGGGCATTGTTTCCTAAAAAAAATAGTTTGGATTGACACTTTTTTCGGAAATGGTGAAATAGGCTATCCTTAATATGTAGAAACGTTAGAAGATCAACTTATAATTTTTGTATTGACAAATCTATGGTTCAGTGAACAGAGTTATTATTGAAGGAAACATCTTAAGGTGTGACTTGTTAATAAGCGAGTGCACCTCTAATTGGCATAACAATCATATATTTTTTTTTGAAAACATTCTTCACGTTTTTAAACACAGATATCAAAAATGAATGATGCATCAGATTCAACTTGTTTTTTTCAATTTAATATGTTCCATAACTACCTTTTCTTAATACTTTCGATTTCAAGATGGTCCCAACTCCACCGTTATAAGCATGGAAAGATTATGATTTTCATAATATCCTTGTCGATAGCTTTAATTTGATAGGTCACACGACTATCTTCTCGAAACTTTTGATTTTCTAATCGGTGTTAACCCCATCCCCACGGCGATGGTGGAAAATGTCATTTTTGTAATGTATTCATCAAGCCCTTCATATCAGTACCTCACATGCTTGGATTTGTAAAAAGGAAGACGTTTTTCGTCTCTGGTCGTGACCCACCCCCACATAAAATGAAAAATGTCATTTTCGTAATGTATTCATCGAGCCTTCATATCAGTACCTCACATGCCTGGCTTTGTATAAAGAACGACGTTTTTCGGCTCTGGTCGAGACCCCACCCCACGACGAGGGTTAAAATTATGATCTTCTTAATCCACTCGTCGAGACCTTCAATTTGATAGGTCACGTGACCACCTTCTCGAAACTTCGATTTTTATGATGGGCGTGACCCCCACCCCCACATAAAATGAAAAAAACGTCATTTTCGTAATGTATTCATCGAGCCCTTCATATCAATACCTCACATGCCTGGCTTTGTAAAAAGGAAGTCGTTTTTCGGCTCTGGTCGTGACCCCACCCCACGACGAGGGTTAAAATTACGATCTTCTTAATCCACTCGTCGAGACCTTCAATTTGATAGGTCACGTGACCACCTTCTCAAAACTTCGATTTTTATGATGGGCGTGACCCCCACCCCCACATAAAATGAAAAAAACGTCATTTTCGTAATGTATTCATCGAGCCCTTCATATCAATACCTCACATGCCTGGCTTTGTAAAAAGGAAGTCGTTTTTCGGCTCTGGTCGTGACCCCACCCCACGACGAGGGTTAAAATTACGATCTTCTTAATCCACTCGTCGAGACCTTCAATTTGATAGGTCACCTGACCACCTTCTCAAAACTTCGATTTTTATGATGGGCGTGACCCCCACCCCCACATAAAATGAAAAAACGTCATTTTCGTAATGTATTCATCGAGCCCTTCATATCAATACCTCACATGCCTGGCTTTGTAAAAAGGAAGTCGTTTTTCGGCTCTGGTCGTGACCCCACCCCACGACGAGGGTTAAAATTACGATCTTCTTAATCCACTCGTCGAGACCTTCAATTTGATAGGTCACGTGACCACCTTCTCGAAACTTCGATTTTTCTGATGGGCGTGACCCCCACCCTCACGACGAGGGGAGATAACTTTGTATGATTAAGTTTATGAGAATCAAGCAATCTGATTGGATAATTAGTGTTAGGAACGTGAAGTGATTGAGTGATTACTTATTTCAAGCTCTTCGAGTTTTTGGGTTTTGATATACATTGCCCTAGCCATTATATCCACGTTATTAAACGCGATTCACCTTTTTATGACGGGCGTGACCCCCACCCTACGATGAGGGGAGATAACTTTGTATGATTAAGTTTATGAGAATCAAGCAATCTGATTGGTTAATTAGCGTTAGGAACATGAAATGATTGGGTGATTACTTATTTCAAGCTCTTAGAGCTTTTGGTTTTTGGTATACATTGCTCTAGCCATTATATCCACGTTATTAAACGAGCAGGTGGCAACGAATGTCACGATAGACAGTTGTCCATCAAGTTTTTTGGAGGAAGAAAATCCGGGTGTTCCCCTCACCCCACGACGAGGGGAGATAATTCTGTATGATCGAATTTATGAGAATCGAGCGATCTGATTGGTTAATAGTGGGAATTCCCCTAATGACGTCATAAATGGGAAAAACCCACCACCTCAAAACAATAGCGGATTCTGAATCACTGATGCAGAATCCGCAGGCCGTTTTTTGATGCTGGCCTAGAATTTTTTGCTCGCGTTCGCCAACGATGGATCGATGGTCTGATCTGCGATGGGAACGTCAACAAAAATTTTTAAAGTAAAAGATAAAAGTGACGATGTACAATTTCGCCTTTTTTTTAAAAACGCGCGTTCACCACGAGCATTTGAACGTTAAAAGTGCGATCTAGGAATCACAAAAAAACATGGGGGATTCAAGATCAATGTACGTTTTTGTGAACAAGCGTGTGATTTAACACCGAATTCCACGTTGGTAAATGCATCGTGTACACGTACATGTACAAAGTGATTGGTAAATCCGCCTTTATTACCTACTGAGGTCACAGCCCCGTGCTGGTCAGAATCGCACTGTCGACCTTTCGGTTTAATGTTCAATACTCTAACCAATGAACCATCGTGCTCCCCAAGAGGAGAGGACGGGTATTTTAGATGGCTCGAAAATGCACTTCCTTCTGATAATGTGAATGTCTCCTCTCAACAGTTTCCTGAACGATGATTATAAAGTGATTAGACGCATTACGAAGACTATTTATGCAATATGTATTGGTGTTCAAACACAGATGTCACTGGGAATAGAAGGCTCAGTAGGGTTGGTCCGCGACAGAACTTTTCTAATTTGCCTGGTGGGAAGCACTTGAAAGAAAACGACAGTTATATAATCCATATCGGTGTTTGGAAAACAAATATGAATACCACTGAACAGTATATATATTGATTCCACTCCTGGACAAGAATATTACACCACAAGGTCTATCCACCATTCCACCATTCCAGTGCACATACTTGTACCAGCTTGATATTGTCTGAGGACACAGGCGCTTCAGACAATATTGTCTGTTGCACAGCTCAAAAACAAGTTTTACGGTTTCAACCAAATTTGGCATACTGGAATTTTTGAAAGGATTAATTTCAAACACTTTGCATGTCCGTATTTACAATTGAATACCGAGCATATTTGTTGTTGTAAGTTTGGTTGTAAAGTTTAACCCTATGCCCATTCTCGTTGCATAAAAGTAGGTACCTTCCAAAAAAAAAAAAATTCCCATTTTTACAGAATTTGGCAAGTTTAAGGGAGAATTTACTCCATTTCTAATTGATCGAGCGCTGAATGTTTTCTATGGCTGCATGCAGCAGTCAAAGTATGACACATTTTGTTTAATATGTTGTTATTAAAAGTTTAACCCATGGCAGATTTGAGACTTCTCACAAGGGTGCTGTCGGAATAATTGTTATTTTCGCCAACTTTTACATGCGATTTATCAGCACTGGAGCCATATTTTCTCAAAACGTTTCCCATGAGAAGATAGGGCATTCATCCAAGAACAATTTTGCTGTTATATGTTTTTTCTAAAAGATTTAACCCTCGCCCAGTTGTCGGGCCTTGAATTGAAGAACCCTCAAATTGTACATGTTCATTCAAATACCAAGATTCAAGATTCCTCCATGTCTTTTATCAGACACTCAGTCTGTGATTGATGCCCACACATTTAGCGCATAATAGGATACACCAAAATCACTGCACACATATTTCAAAATTAACCCCTATTGGCCAAAACTGATATGAATTTCAAAATTGACCAACTTCATGGGCAAATTTGTCTAATTGCAAGGCTGTTGTAACAATAATTTTGGTATGGATAGATGCAACGATGATTGCAGAAGAAAGTTACCGTTTACTTTTTAACCTCAGATTTAATCCTCAAGCACAATGAGGGCGAGAATAAAAGAACCGTTTATAAATACCAAAATTAGTCAACTTTGGCTGCGCTTTTCTGTCATTTTGGAAAGGGCTAATTTCAAACACTTCGCTTTTCTGTATGCAGATATGCTTAATGAACACATCCGCTTTGTAATGCATGCTCTAGGGCTTAACCCAACATGTGCTTTCGCCACTTAAAGAATAGTACCATCGGAAAAAAAAGATTGTTAGTAAATTTTGCAAATTTCTGTTCTCATCTGTCCAGAAACAAAAATGAAAGAGCTCATTATGCTTTCCATAACTGCATTAAAAATGATTGGGAAAAAATTCTGTTTAAAATGTTTTGGTGTCCCGCTTTATTCAGTACCAGGTTTGGACGTACAAATGCGAGTAACGTTAGGCAAAATTCATTTTCCGATTAATTTCGTACTTTTCTGTACTCAGTTTCCCTTGGTACGATTGGTATACTTTTTTAATCTCACATTTATCCACCAAGTACAATGAGGTCGAGAATAAGAGTACCATTTTGAAATACCAAAATTAGCCAACATTGGTTGCTCTCTTTACTATCATTTCGGAAGGGGTTAATTTGAAACACTTTGCTTTGCTATATACAGAGATCCCTAATCAACAAATCCGCAGTTTTAAGTTATTCTGCGGGGCTTAACCCAACATGTGCTTTGGCCACCTAATAAATAGCACTCTCCGCAAAAAAATATTTTTAGTGAATTTTGCGAATTTCTGTACTCACTTGTCGAAACACAAAAAGGAAAGAGCTCATTGTGATTTTCATAACTGCATTCAAAAATCAATGGGGAACAAATTTTGTGTTATATGTATTGCTTCTGATTTTAGCCTTAAGAGCCCCCGTGGGTGCCTGAGAAGTGAAGGCCTGCATTTCGACTGAAGTAGATTTGTTTTCCTGCAGTGGTAGAACAGGACCTGGTAACTAACGCCACTGGGGTGCAATCCCTCGGTAGGTGGGCAAAATAAGCATAAACGATTAGCAAAACTTGACTTTATACTTTGTTGAGTCACGATACAGCTCAGATGCTGACAAGAACGTGAGACACTAATAAATAACACTTAAGAATACTGGATTGGAACCAAGAATAAGAGTACTGTTCAAGTACACCTATTTTGATTACTTTTTTCTATCAGTTTGGAAAGGGTAAACTTGAAACACTTTGCTTCCATGTGTGCACAGTAGCCTATTTATGGGTGACTAAGAATAATACAAACATGACATGCCAAAAGTCAATATTTATTTCGACGCAACAGAGTCACATACACGTAGCGGATATGCTGTAATATATACACAAGTTTCAGCAGGTGAATATAATAAAAAATATTCGGCCTTCCGCTGATTTGGCGCGGTCCTCCAACGAGGGGGCCTACATTAATACAGTGCCCCGCCGGCGTATTTCTCCCCCATTCTCCCTCCTAATCTCCAAGCATTCAGTCAAAACCTGTTTTATAATTCCCCCACTGGCGCGTGTTCGCTGCAATATATACAGGTTTCAGCAAGTGAATATGACGGTCTCATTTCATGGCGGCTGGATCACATACACATAGTGTGTATGCTGCAAAATATACACAGGTTTCAGCAGGTGAATATGCAAGACTTACTGGGGGAAAAGTGTACTCATAAAGCTGGTACCAGAAGGGTCTGGGTGTCTCGTGTTTGCTGTAAAGTACGGATCCAGGAATCAGAAGTAAACAATTTTACTTTTGTATGTTTTGAAGCAGGGCTTAACCCAATATCTGCTATGGTTGCTTGTT
This sequence comes from Pictodentalium vernedei, assembly GCA_031216915.1. Classification (NCBI taxonomy): domain Eukaryota; kingdom Metazoa; phylum Mollusca; class Scaphopoda; order Dentaliida; family Dentaliidae; genus Pictodentalium; species Pictodentalium vernedei. The sequence goes on from CM062290.1 coordinate 291,251,358, forward strand.
GAATAATACGTCCAACAAAGTTCGATTTCAAGTGAGTTTTGCAATTTTCTGTACTCATTATTTTCAAAATAGAAAATTTATATCTCACTTTCCAACTAGGGTTGTTAAGTACAGACTATATCTGCCCAGCTTTGGCCTGTTCCTTTGCTACTTTGACCGAACAGACAATTTGTGAGAGACAAGAGAGGAGTTAACCTGCCAAAAATCAGGTGTAAAGGCAATCAATATGGTTGATAGTTTCCTGTACAATACAGCATGCTTTTTCACATTAAAGGTTGGGAAAGCCCGTAATTTGTCCAACAAATTACAATTCTCTAGTTTTATTTATTATTATACATCTAATTTTTCAGTCATGGAATCACCACAACGGCTTGGAATAGCATTAACTCCTGGTACTGCTGGTAAAGCCGGCACTGGATCCCTTGCAACAATATCGAAGACGAAGTGATGCGCCGAAGCGTGACTCCATTTTGGAAGCTGATGAGGAATATTCCTACTTATCCATCAAGTCGATGGATATCGAGAAATATCGTTTAGATAATTTGCGATAATTCACAGGCTAGCGTATAATGAAGTTCTTTTATGACAAGCACGTCTTACGTCTGAACGTGTTCGATGGTTTAACTCAGGATCATATAAACAATGGAGTATTTATAAAATAATATAATATGATAGAAATTTAGATTTCTCCAAATTGTACTTGGGCAATTTGACTTGGATACAATGACGGATCCAGAGTGTGTCCCGATCCCGATCTATGGAACAAACAAAACAACTGCATAATTTTCATGCAAATGATTTAAAAACTGTCTGACTTTATTTCTTACAAAAAACTTTTAAAACGTTATTTTGCCACACACGCAAGGGCAATATCAATTTAACAGAACCTATAACAAAGTAAGTGTACACTGCATTTTTATGGCAAGCCGGAGAGGCTGTCTTCCTGCCATTCCAACATATCAGATTTCTTGGTATCAAAAAAAAAACACTCAAATTGTGTACGGATCAGAGACATTTCGGGCTTTAGTTAAAGTAGTTTAAAAGATTAATGGTTTGAAAGAAGAAATAATGAGTTTGAAAGACGAAATTCCTTTATGTGGAAAAGCAATCAGGACAACAGGGATTAGTGGCACAAGTGCTGGCTGAAGAATACGAATTTGAAGTTGTATTGATTACTTCATTTGAAACAGGGAACCACTGTACTGTTGGATTTAAATTGTACCAATTGTTTGGAAAAAGAATGAAGCGGGAGACTCGCCGAGATACGAGGTTCTTGGGTTGAGTGTGCGCATAATCCCAGATTGTCTAGTTTCCATTCCAGAAGGATTCATGCAATTGACAAAAGCACTATCAAAAGACACAGGCTCTTTATTCTGTCATACATAAACAAAAGAACATGTATTTCAGTATGGCACAATTTTTAAATAATGGTTCGGTGTATCAGATATATTTGTGGTTCGGTATATGAGGTATATTTGTGTCTGTTATAACGCAAATAGCTTTGTTTTACAAGGTTAGAATTCTACCTGTTGAGAAAATAAGACCCCAAACAAGTATACCGTACCTCAAATGACAATTAAGAGGGAGAAATATAATGTTTTTAAGGCTTTCAAGGGTAGGGCCCTGCGAAGCTTTAAGATTTTATTTGATTTCCAATCTTAGGTTGATATTTGATTCGATTCAAAATGTGCTTCCCGGTTTGTTTCCTTTCGAATCTGTACAGGAAATATAGCTTGGTAGTAGCCATTATCTTCGTTTCACAAAACTTATAGTTCAGATGGAATTGGTACGTAAATAATGCTGAAAATACAAAAAGAGTGTAATTTCATCTATATTAACATAAATAGCATCTGACCCATGCCACTTTCATGCTAATTCCAGTCTCACTAGGCTCTACCACAATTAAAAACAGTTCACGACGAGCTGTTGCTAGAGGCCAGTCCTTTGCAATGCTTAGTGCTGATAAGACTGGCACCCGTTCCTGAGTAATATTCCAACTACATCATCAAGGCATGCCTTCCAGGAAGGCATGCCTTGATGATGTGGCTGGAATATTTTATCAGTCGGGACTTGAGCCGTTGCAGTGAGAACAACGAGGTTTACAATCCCCCTCCCCTTTTTGTGTAATCTTCAAGACGTCCAGAATTCGATTCGATTTTGAATAATAGACCCTATTTGATTCGGGATTCGTTTCGAATCGAAAATGTCTGATTCGCAGGGTCTTAGACAAGGGAGGAAATGTTTTAGGGAATAGGGGAACATTTTCCGAGAAATTAAAGCAGGACTCTCAATTTTCCCAAGCATTTGTATTCTTTTTTTATAGAAGGTGGTGTGGTGGTGGTGAGGGTGATCCCTAGAATCATTTTGGACAAAGAACTCTTTCTGATAGAGGAGTGGAGAGTATTGTTTTTTGTCAGTAATGTGTTTGTAACTTGTTTCATCCTTCGAACCAACTCGGTTATTCAATTTTCTTTTTGGAGACGTGTCGATTAAAAGTTAACAACAATCTACATTTCGAAGAGAGCTCGGTTACCAGTTTTTAAACGAGATAGCTTTCTTATTGGATAAAGAAAACACAATGTCACTGCAGAAAAATCGAACTGGAACTACTATCGCAACGACGACGTAGCTTCACAACAGTCCAGGGCGGTATTGGTCTGCTGGGAACAGGTACCAGAGAGAAAGAGATTCGCACTATCAGCTCGTTATACCATCGATGATTTTCAATCATTTTATTGGAACAAGACACAATTCGAAATAATTAATTTTTTTCATCCTGTAACTCGATTATTCTGTTTTACCGAGACTGACATGTGTTTTTTGTAGTCGCAATATTATCTTCACGAGACACGTCAAACATCAAGTTTAACATTGACAACGTATCCCGAATCGAGCAGATAATGCAAAGATCACCACAATGGCACAGCTCAGTGCTAATAGTATTTTGTTTTCAAATGTTTTTCTTCGCTGCTACGTTTGGACTTCAGATCAACAAATATGTACAAACATTTGTTTCCAAAAGCAATATATCCAATTATTTTGAAAATAATGGAATTATGACACTAAAAGTTCGTTCCAACATCGAATGCGCTGCAACGTGCAATAAATTGACGTCTTGCAATTCGTACGCTATCGCTTCAGGAAATAAAAGCTGTGTTTTGATGTCCAGATATTTAGCCACAGTTGAAAATCCACCTAAAGCCGAAAATTGGAAACCATTTGCACTGCGTCGTAAGTATAATATTTTAACACGTTACTGGCGTTTATTTAACCCTTTACCTAACATGAAAAGCAGACGACACTTGCAAATAAAAATCTTGAATAACTACTTTTTTCAGTTTTTGTCTCAAAAACATAGGTTATGACCCCTCAGTGGAACGAGCTCAATGAGCTCGTTCCAATGAGGGGTCATAAGCTATGTTTTTGAGACAAAAAATGAAAAAATAATGAATAGCGCTGGCTGGTTTTGGCCGTTACGTTGGATAAAGGGTTAAGATATTAAGAACATTGAATAAAACAGCAAAATGATAACTGTATCCAAAATGCACTTAATTTCTCAGATCTGTAGCACATACACTCAGAGAAATCAGCGCCAAATTTGGTTTCAAGCAGAACAAAAACCCATCGAAGAACCCAAGAAAAAAGAGTATTATGTGGCCTTGAACCAGGCAATTTGAAATAGTTTCCCGTCTCGTTCATATGAAAGATTGCCGTTGTCGCGCAACGTAACCTTTTACACAACGAACCGGCCGAATCCACCTGCGTAATTTACAAATGAAGAAGTTGAAAAAACAAATTTCAACAAAACCATATTATGTGACCCATCATTGGAACCAGCTTGTCGGAGCCAAGTTTCAATGGGGGGAGGGGGAACACATGATATGGTTTTGTTGAAATGTTTTAAAATTTTTTTTAAAAAATCAGTAAAATAATAAATTTTGATATCGTGTGCGTTGGGTAAAGGGTTAATATTTACGTGATGGGACAATTTAAAACGTGTTTCTGACGTTGCTTCGTCGCCATTTTAAAACTTCAACTTTAGCCTGGCTTTATATTTTACTGTTTATACAGTGTTCAGAGGCCTTGACTGTTCAGTTAACCCTTTACCTAACATGGAAAGAAAACAGCACTTGCAAACAAAATTCTTGAATAACTATTTTTTTTCATTTTTTGTCTCAAAAACATAGGTTATGACACCTCATCGGAAAGAGCTCGACGAGATCATTCCAACGAGGGTTATAATCTATGTTTTTGAGACAAAAAATGAAAAAATAATGAAAAGTAATTGGCGATTTTTGAGAATAACGCTGGTCGGTTTTGGCTGTTACGTAGGGTAAAGGGTTAATGCGACAGACTGAAGAACCGAATCATGTATATGTTTGGTTCCGTGTAACCAAATGTGGTTCCTTTACCAGGACAAACTGAAGAACAGTGTTGATTCCTGGAGGAACCAAAATATCTATGTGTGTTGGCAACAGAAGACGCTGATACCTGACATAAACCATTGCAAAACATATTTTGTGGAACTGGAACTCATGAGTTTGAAGAAGAACGTTCAGTTTACTTGTAAATTTATTAACTAAAATGTGGTAATTCCAATTTTATGACCACATGTATGTCATTTCTAAACCCTTTAACCCCACGCGAATGGAAGATGACACTTAAAAAGAATATTGAAAATTTTAAAAAAAAATAATTTTCTGCTTAAAAACATAGCTTATGGCCAAACATTGGGATGAGCTTAATGGGCTCATTAGAACCCTCCGAATTTTATATTCTGGATCGAATCCCGAATCCGATCAGGCAGAAAATTTCAAATTGAATCGAATTTCAAATTAAATCTCACGGCTCTTCAAGTTGTCAATATTGCACATTCTCACAACGGTAAATATTGCTATTGTCCACCCAAGTATCGGACTCAACGGCGACTCGTCTTTTTAGGTAAGCCAATCAAAACGACAGAATAAACCAGAGTGGAGTCATAGTAGTTTCGAAGGCGGAACCCCCTTGACCTTTTCGTCTATCATCAGGTCTCCTATTCCGAATCTGTTAATCTTAATTCTACGCTCGCATGCCAATGTGTCCAAAAGTAGTGACACATTGATGCCGTTACGCCCAGATGTGCAATCCCAAACGCCGTACCCCGATGTCTACAGTTTGCTGTCTACATAATTCATTCATTTTGCGCGGAGAGTAAGAAACTGGCGACTTTTGCAGTCCAACTTTGGCCAATTCCACAGGAGGTCACCCATTTTGACTTCAAACGTCGAAAAGATATCTTGGAGAAACGAAAGTGTATGCGAATTGCGAGGACTGCCTTAAAACCAAGCGGCAGAAAATAAGCAGACTGTCATCTGCAAAATGAGGTCCCCGGAGGGTGAATTTAGTGATGCTACCCTGCTGCCCTTTGGAACCTCAATCTGAATCATGGTCTCAAAACTAAACAGAAAGAGGTACCCAGGGGATGAATTGGCCCAGTGTATGGGATAACATCATCAAATTCACCCCCTAGGGACCTTATTCTGCAAATGTCAGACTGCTTGTTTTCGGGCCTGCTTAAAACGTACTCTTCGGACAACCGATGTGAAGATTGCGCAGAGTAATCGGAGACTGGAGAGACATTTTAATATCTCTACTTCACTTAACACTTGCAATACGGTATGCATACCCTTTTACATATAGAATAAATAAGTACTAGGGCCGGTAATCAGATTTAAACCACTAGTAGAATAAGGGTTTTAACCACTCGGCTTGCCGAGTGGTTAAAACCCTTATTCTACTAGTGGTTTAAATCTGATTACCGGCCCTAGTACTTATTTATTTTATTTATACCATGCTCTTAATTAATAATCGACTTTGTCACTTAAAATGGAGAAAACACGACACTTGTTTGTTTTGTTTACATCTGCGCCGGTGGGCAGTACTTCCGGCTGTACGTGAATGCTTGATTGACAGCTAGACACATCGTCAAAGTTGATTGAATTTTCCTGGCTTTTTCAATCAAATTATTATTAACAATTCTTAAAATTTATTTTAAATATTCAATTGTAGGTATTTTAAACTTAATGAGTCATTTACATGTAGTAGATAGTACCGAAAAATGTCGTATGTTTGAATGAAACATATCGCGAAGTGTGAATGTATCGAAGTTGGCAAATTGCGTCATGCCAAAGGTCAAGTTGGATGACCTTCCGACTATAGCTGTAAATTTTTTTAAACCGGTAGTGGGGTTAAAAGCTAAAATTTAACATACTGGCTTTTCACAGGTAGTAACATTGGCGAGCATGGTATAAATAAACCTAAATCTGGTAGCCTGTGAAGAGACAACACAATAAAATCCAAAGTAGGAAGGTTGCTCAGTGATAATCAGTCTCTAAGACAGGATCTCAAAATGTTCCGACATGCGGGAGAGTAAACATTTTCCGATAGTGTTCCCGGGTCATTTTGAATTTGACACCCAACTCGATATAGTTTTTTCACCCTTTGCTGTATTGAATTAGCCGTATCCTCCCGCGTAATTGAGCAGTTAAAAAAAATTAAAAAAAAAAATCAAGAAAACCATATCACGTAAATCTCATTGGAATGAGCTCGTTCCAATGAGGGCCATATGACATATTTTTTTTATTCTTTGAAAATATTGAAAAAAAAATGAAAATAGGAAATATTTATATCGAGTGCATTTACCCATGCATGCATATCATGTGACCCTCATTGGAACGAGCTCGTTCCAATGAGGGTCTTATGGTATGTTTTTTTTCCATTCTTTGAAAATATTGAAAAAAATAAATAACACAAGAAATGTTTACATCGTGTGCTTTGCCATTTACTCATGCAATTTACTCACGGGTAAAGAGTTAACATGGTAATTTTTTTTCAAATTTTCGTCTTTCAGAGAAATTGTTGGTATTCGAGCGATAGGCTATTTAAATTTTCCCCACAGACATGGTCATGCAGGAGGTGAATCGAGCCCCCTTCCCCCGGCCGGCATCCCCAAAATAGCTTCGGGCCTTCAGATAACTTAATCTTACAGCCCATTGTGCTGCAGAATTAAACGATTACTGAACCTCCCCATAAAGATATGACGGATTCACCTATGCCATTGTAGACAGAAGTTTATTATGCGATACCATTCAGGGCAATGGAGTATCTTCTGAAGGGAGCTGAAAGCGATACCTACACAGTTTCAAATCATGAGAGTTGGTTTGTTGAGTGAATCTGGAGTCCATATAGTGCTTGCGCTCAGTCTCTGTAAAAGTAAACCACATGTTTCACGTTTCATTTTGATTTTCGAAGATTTTCTCTGAAGTGTAGTGAATTTCTTTCAACGAAGCAACGATAACTATCATTGAAATCCCCCAAAGTGATTAGAGCTGAAACGGTTAACCGATTAGTCGATTAATCAATGATCAACATCTTGATCGATCCAAAAAGTAATTGATCGATTTACCGTTACTTTTGAACTACTGTATTATATGAGTCAACAAACTTGCTCCAAAACAAGCAAACATTGTCACACTGACTCACATCAATTATATGAGACAGAGTAAAGCATGCAAGTTACTTGCTGACATACTTGTTTACATGCATGGTCATCATACTGTATCAGTGGCTGGAAATGGTCATTCTTAACCCTTTACCATTGCACAAGAAATTCATGAATTACTAAAAATGTTCAATTTTTGTCTCAAAGACATAGCTTATGACCCCTCATTGGCTATGTTTTTGAGACAAAAATTGAAAACATAATAAATTTGAATGGAGATTTTTATATATGGGCCCAGTCGGTTTTGTTTGTTACGTTGGGTAAAGAGTTCATGCTGTAAATCATCAACGGTATGGCAATTATTCAGATATCTATTTGGACAAGTGATTAATCGGTTAACCAAGTTTAATCCACGTGAGTAATCGATCAAGAAAACCCCTTAACCGTTTCAGCTCTAAAAGTGATATAAATCTAGATGGGACTGTAGTTTGGTGGTAAAGAAGAAAATAACCCCCTTTGTCGCCCCATGGTTTTAATTTTGCTTTTATATTGATTTTCATGTGAGGAAATCCTGCATTTTGTTCTATAGACTTTCCGGTACGTCTTATGTTTACTTTCCCATTCAAACTATTCAATCCTTGGAAATATATCATCGTTTTAACCCTCTACACATTGATATCAAAATACAAAAATTTTTAGTAGCAAATTTTTCCCCACAATACAACTATGAATTTAACCAATTCAGTTTTGTTTAACCCTTTACCTAACATGAAAAGCAGACGACACCTGCAAAACAAACTTTAATAACTATGGTATTTTCATTTTTGTCTCAAAAACATAGGTTAGGACCCCTATGTTTTTTAAACAAAAAATGAAAAAATAATAAAACTTAATTGGCGATTTTTGAGAATAGCGCTGGCCAGGTTTGGCCGTTACGTTGGGTAAATGGGTAAAGGGTTAACGAGTGACCCTTTACCCAACGTAACGGGTTTGGCCGTTACGTTGGGTAAAGGGTCACTCTCTCACCCATAGTGAGAGTGTGAAGTAAGTCTAGGGCGCTTCGGGCTCCAAGGGGGGGGGGGGGGGAGGGGGGAGGGCCATCACATTTTTGAAGAATAAAATTTTTCTGCTAAATTTATTTTCTCTCAAATATATGGGGATGGGGCTTAAAACATTGTTTTTTATGATACTCTCTTCCTTGCCTCTGGTAAGATACAAAATATGTCCCCAATTTGCAGTACTTGTCTGCAGGGCCTTACTCCTACCGCGGGGGCTCTAAACTTTTGGCTCTAGATGCAAGCCTTCCAAAAAGTCAATGGTCAAGGATTTACCTGGAAATCAAAGTTTTCTCACTCCGAACCGAACCATGGATTGGGAACTCTGTCTGTCTCAATTCCAACCCTCCCAATACCCATCGGCCTCCACTGACGCCCCGTAAACTCTTCCAAACAAGACTGAATTGCCTAAATTCCCAATTGCAAGAAGATGAAAATTTGCAGTTCAAATTTTGATTTTATCGACATTCGAGTGCAGAGGGTTAACTGACACTGCGGCTAACCAATTAAATCTCTACCACGGTTTGACAAAAAAAACCCGTCAACTGAGACAAAATATGCCTTTTAATACCAGGCAAATGTCGTGAACACAAGCGGATTCCTAAACGAGCACACATAATGATGAACAAAGATTATGCGAAGAGAGAATGTATCCACTTGAGACAACTGTCCCTGTCCGCTCTGACAAACTGGAAATTGCTTGAATGTTTATTCATGACTTTAGTGTGACATCAGTTGGAAAACCGGTGAATACGAACAATCTTCGAAGGGATGGACTTTTCAATCATTTTGGGGATCGCGTGCGTTGCCATGCTCGTAAACACAAAAAGGCATGAAAATGATGATCCAAAACATCCTGTCTGTGATATCAAGTTCGTTAAACTATCAAAACTGATTCATGGACCCACCCTTGCTGTTGCAAGTTATATATTTGTTCAAGCATGTATTTTCAATAAATTATATATTATGTAACAACTTCATCGTAAATTTATAGTGTTCAGTTATAAACATATACGACTACTGTGATCACAAAGGCGGACAGAAAGTTTCTGCCGGATCGAGACTCCCGTCGCGATCCGCTCAAAATTGTCTGTTCGCCTTCCTCCCCCACAACAGTGTAGAACCTCACTTGTCGAAAAAGGTATGCGAGATCCTTCATTCTGAGAATCTGCTCTCGTTTATTTTTCTTGATGCAGTCTTGTTATCGAAGTATTCTATTTGGGAAATCGCGATTTACAGGTGTAGTAGTGTCACGATCAAATCGCGATCTTATCGCGAAAGAGATCTCGTTTGTTAAGTAAAGGGTTAAATTACATATCATGTGATAAAAAATGTCATACTCGTGACTGGCCTATATGAAATTTCTGAATCTCGTTCACTAAAATCGCGACTCATTAGACATCCTCTATCGCTTATCAGTTAGGTTTAACCCTTTACCTAACATGAAAAGCAGACGACACTTGCAAAAAAAATTCTTGAATAACTAATTTTTTTCATTTTTTGTCTCAAAAACATAGGTTATGACCCCTCGTTAGAACGAGCTCGACGAGCTCGTTCCAACGAGGGGTCATAACCTATGTTTTTGAGACAAAAAATGAAAATATTTTGAAAATTAATTGGCGATTTTTTAGAATAGCGCTGGCCGGTTTTGGCCGTTACGTTGGGTAAAGGGTTAATACGACATCCCATCGATTGTTTTACCAGTGCTTGTTTTAGCGAAGTTTTTATGCATGTTCGTGGATACCTAATATTCTTGCTGTCAGTTTCTACATTCCGTTGTGAATAATGGTGACGTGGTAATGTTCTGATGTAAATAAGACGTTGGCGAAATTGTCCCGCATGTGCAGTGTTTTTGGCTGCAATGTTTGAGGTATTTGCTGTGTGTGGAAATGTTCATCGAGCACCTTAACTGTTACAGAGAAATTTCGGAAATGGTCAGACAAATTTCATTTCATTTTACCCTTTACCCAACACAGACCTTATCAAAATTTATTAATTTAAATATCATCTTTTAATTTTTTTTAAAAAATTTCAACAAAACCATATTATGTAACCCCTCATTGGAACGAGCTCGACGAGCTCGTTCCAAAGAGGTGTCAAATGATATGGTTTTGTTGAAATTTTTCGAAAAATAATATTTCTTCAGCTGCTGAATTTGCATATTGCGCGGGCGGATGCGGGCGATTAGTTGGGTAAAGGGTTAATTTCGTTAACCCAGAAATCTCAATATCGACTGTTCATAGACTTTTATCTAACAATCAACTAAATTTGCACCCCAAAACTCGGAAAAAACGTCTGTATCAGCACCCCTGTTCCGATTCCGTACCAGATAGATTCAACTTCCGGTATATATCGCACTATCGAATAACACAACATCATGAAAGCAATATAACAGGATATTAACGGACAGTCAGCTGAAACGGAAATTGTGAGCTGTCCGGCGAGACTCACCGAACTGAGACGTCGGAAATTGAAAAATTGCACGCGGGTTACCGATCATTTTTGTGAGATTTGTGTTAATGTAGAGGATGAACCTAGAAAATCCACGCTACACAAAGTAAGCAGAATAGTTTACTGTTATTTCTAGAACAAACTGATGTCCGATTCTGTGTGGATTTGTCTTTAAACGTATAATTTGTTGACTTGACTCACGACAATATCTGTATTTTTGCGAACGAGAATGTGATAAATGATACCGAAACACAAGACCAGTAGCGTTTTAAACACATTTGCCACTCGAAATAGAGTCACTTTCCACTTCATTGGGCCCTTCACACGGAGAATTTGTAACACATGAATCGTAAATCGAGCTAACATCTGGGACCACTATAGTCTCCCTAAGTGTACGACTAATTACGAAGTACCTGTCCAACTAACTGAAATGTGCACAATACTTTTTGACGACTAATTGCACCAAGAAAACTGTAAGAATCCCGGCATATGTTGCAGTGCTTGTCTGCTTGCAGGTTTGTCATGCCCCACTGGTAGAAAATTAAGTTGTTAACTTCATAAACACTAGTAATACATATTCCATCAATCGTTCCACTGGAATCTTGGAAAAGTCGGTAGTGCCTATTTGCCAATGTGAACTAGGCCTGTCATACCGAAACATACACGTGTTATATTTGATATTCAATCAACATATCAACATCCCCGGGAAACACAGGGCATATTTTGGCGAAAAATTTGATTTTTGTCACATGCTTTGTAGGAGAATTCTCTTTTGGATTCTCATTAAGGTGAACGAAATATAAACCCTGGTTTACGAACACGGTGTTAATAAAAGCTGATTTGTATTTGAGTACTAATTATTCGGCTTCTTCTCTTTTGGGATGAAATGTTGGTGTAATGTTGTAACCCAGTGGTTCCTTGAGAACGAGAGGTGAAGATATTGGAGATATGCACAGATAAACAGAAGCAGAGAGATGTGGGTGGCAGTGGGAGAGAGAGAGAGAGAGAGAGAGAGAGAGAGAGAGAGAGAGAGAGAGAGAGAGAGAGTATGTGGGTGCAATGAACACTTGTTAAAATAAGCCCGCCGGGCCGCATCACCCCCTCCCCCACCCCAGGTGGGGAAGGGGTAGTGAATGGGTCATTGTGGGATTTTAATTTTGCTTTAAAATTATTTTTCAAGGTCTAAGACAAATTTTGTGCCAAGCACATTATTGCCCTGTTGACCCTATTGGGTTTTCTGTGCGGGATTGGGTGGGGTAAGGCGGGGTCATTGTTTCAGAACTTGCGAATTATATATTGTTCAAAGTTTAGAGTGAACCTGAGACTTGTTTTTTAAATACTGTTTTTGTGAATTAGCAAGTGAGAGACACAGAGAATATGTATTGTAAATGATCAGTGACACTGACATTATTGTGACATCAGTTGGAAAACCGCAAGGGTGGACTTTTTAATCATTTTGGGGATCGCTTGCGTTGCTATGCTCGTTAAACACAAAAAGGCATGAAAATGAAGATCCAAAACATCCTGTCCGTGATACCAAGTTCGTTAAACTATCAAAACTGATTCATGGACCCACCCTTGCTGTTAGAAGTTATATACTTGTTCAAGCATGTATTTTCAATAAATTATATATTATGTAACAACTTCATCGTAAATTTATAGTGTTCAGTTATAAACATATACGACTACTGTGATCACAAAAGCGGACAAAAAGTTTTTGCCGGATCGAGACCCAGTCGCGATCCGCTCAAAATTGTCTGTTCGCCGTCCTCCCCCCGACAGTGTAGAACCTCACTTGTCGAAAAAGGTATGCGAGATCCTTCATTCTGAGAATCTGCTTTCGTTTATTTTTCTTGATGTAGTTTTGTTTTCGAAGTATTCTATTTGGGAAATCGCGACTTACAGGGGTAGTTGTGTCGCGATCAAATCGTGATCTGATTGCGAAAGAGATCTCGTTTGTTAAGTAAAGGGTTAAATTACATATCATGTGATAAAAAAAATGTCATATTCGTGACTAGCCTATATGAAATTTCTGAATCTCGATCACTAACATCGCGACTCATTAAAGATCCTCTATCCCTTATCAGTTGGGTTTAATACGACATCCTACCGACAACTCAACCAATTCTTCGTTTAGAGACAAAGCTATCCAGAATCTGACATTGTTCTAGAAATAACAGTAAACTGTTCTACTTTCTGTGTGTAGACTGGATTTTCTTGGTACGTCAATTAAATGAACACAATCTCACAAACATAACCGGAAACTTGCGTGTGATTTTTCAATTTCCGACTTTTTAGTTAGGTGAGTCTTGCCAGACAGCTCACAATTTAAGTTTCAGCCGACTGCCCGCTTATACCCTATGGATATGCAATGTTATTGCGCATTAAAATATAAAATGCAAACTTTTGACAAGTCCCAGCCCAATTTAAACTGAAAAACGGATGAATCGGGCTTTATGTAACGGGATTGTTAGATAAATATATTATCATGACCAAATGCATATCCTGTAATTTGTATCTGATTCTCGGTCGAGTTTACAATCGGGTCGCAACGAGCCAAATTCCATGACATCCACATGGTCATGATAATGTATATTTATCATAATTTGTGAAATGAGCTTATCTTCCCATAAGGGGTCAAAAGCTGCACTTTGGGTGAACAAGAAAACAGAAAATTTGAATGGCAGTTTTTGTGAACAGCCCATCGCTATGATTGAAGGGTTAACTCATTAACTCTGCATTGTTGATTCAAAGAGAAATTAACGACGGAAAAAAGCTCCATCCAAACGTAGAATTGTGTTTGTTTTCAAACAGTTTAAACGTGGATGACGTTATCTTCCAAAATTGGAATTTAAAATCCATATAATTTTACTATCAAAAGAGTACTATAAAGTTATAGGATCGATGTTCTTCTGAACGATGGTATTAAAAATGAACAATAATTATGCTAAACAAATGGCTCCTTGGTTTGTCCAAATAGGTACGAATCAATGTTAATATCGCGTACACAAAAGCACATATGCCCCGGAAGCAGGTTGACAGACTCAGCATTCGTGAAATGTCAGTAGTATAGCAGGAGGTTTCCCGGTCCCATTACCCTGCGCTTTGCCGCGGCAAGTAGTCTACAATTCCCATGGAAACTGTAGATTTTTGCCATTGCAGCTTTTCCCGATGCGAAACCACTGCTGTATCCAACTTGATCCGACATGTGGTGTACGTGCTGCATATATACAGTGGTATAGTAAGGCATACATGTATGCATGAATATATGACTTGGCTGTTAATGTGTCCTTAAACCCTAATAAATAAATAAATATGCATGAGTATGGGTATATTGACTGGGTATGTGATGGAAGATTGATGTGAAAGGTGAGATTTTTCTTGAATGTTTTCCGCGTGAAACGTTTGACTTTGCCAATACCGTCGCGACGTCACGATGCATACACAACGTCAGAGAAGCGTTGTTGATGTCCACTGTACGATCCGACATAATGTTGTTTGGGTCACGACAGAGAGATTGAGGGGGGGGGGGGGGGGGGGGGGCTATCACTGCCATTGCCCTCTATTGTTATTAAAAAATTCCTGGCCCCCTGGCCCCCTGGCCGTTGGCGTCAGAATAGCTCCAAAATAACACTGAGCATATCGGAAAAAATCGACATTTTCATAGAAAACAAACGTTTTTACAAAGATTCTGTACAAAAAATAAAAATCACGCCCAGTATGCAATAAATCGCGCAGAATGTAAGTACTAGAGTCGAAAGTACCTACTTTAGTTCGTATGTTTAAGCCAATAAAAATGGATAAAAACGATACATATTCCCTAATTTCGTGTATATTTCTCGCACTTTACCACACTGAGCACGATAGTTTTATTTCATAATTCGGTCTTGTTTTTTACAGCCAAACGCATTCAACCATCTAATATACAGCTGCAAGTTGTAGAAAAAAAAGGTTGTCTTGCTGTACGTTGTTTGGCCGTTCGCCATATGGCTCGCTCGCTCGCCCCCCCCCCCCTCTCTCTCTCTCTCTCTCTCTCTCTCACAGACACACACAAACACATTTGTAAAACTAAAAGTACACATCGCATTCAGACAAAACACGCCTGATCCCGAATGAGCAAGTCTTCCCCTTTTATTGGAAGATACACCAATAAAATAAAAATGGACGGACCCCAGTAGTAAAACAAATAATGTCATTTGTAAAATTTTCTTGCTAACATTGAAACAGGTAATTCAAAACGGGACAAGGCCGTTTCGTCCACCACCCGAATCGTCCGCTTGCGTTTTTACCCATATCGTCCGCCAAGTGTTTGACAATCATCAAAACATGGGATGAACAATAACTTTAATAATATTTATGCAGTATTAAATAGCACAATACAATAAATGGTTAACATGACATTTTTTAAATGTCCAACATAGCACATCTTTCAAACATGTTTCTTGGCATAAATTCTTATGTATTTGTGCACTAATTTTATACTTTGCCAATTATAACAATTTTCTTTAGTTTTTTATAACTTTGCGATTACTTATGGTTAAGCAAGGTTGTGTCTTTCAATTAGTACTTGCAAAATATTATAAGATTTTTTTATCAAACTTAATTAATATTCTATAAGTTTTGATGCGTTTCTTAATATATACTACGCAAAGTTTGCTAACCACCAAATATTTGACAAATCATTATGAAATTTGATTGTGACATATTTGCGATACTTTTGGTGGATATGATTGAGGAATGTATTGAGATAGTCCCCAGTGTTTTCATTAGCTCCCTTGTCAGGCAGACTATCGTGACAGTCACGGAAAGCATGTGCCCCTTGATTTTCATGATGTTTTCGTGTACTGTCTACATGCACATCACACGTGTAGGGTATTCAATCTTCATTTCAACACAAACCCTTGTGATTTAATGATTGAATATGGCAAATGCAAATGTAAGAAGACATTTGTCTGAAGCAGAAATGTGGCGGGCTGAAGGGATGGTGGAGCAAGGGGCTAACCATCGTCAGGTTGGTGACGCCCTTGGTGTGCACCATACGGTGATCACCAGAGCCTGGGCAAGATTTCAGCAGTATGGCACACCAGTAAGACGGCATGGTGGTGGCAGAAACAGGAAAACATCTGCAGCTGAAGACCGGTTTTTGATCATTCAGGCCCGTGGGAACCGCTTTGTCATAGCAACCAGCTTCGCAGCGACCATCAAAAAGCACCCGGGGTAAATGTTTCGACGCAGACTATCCGGACAAGGTTGCACGGATGTGGTCTCCGATCGAGAAGACCATGTATTTGCATTCCAATGTCCCAGAACCACCGCCAGGCACGATATGAATGGGCTGGACCACGTTAGATGGACCAGAGAAGATTCGCGACCTGTCCTTTTTACAGATGAGTCAAGGTACTGCCTAGACCACACGGATAGACGTTCTAAGGTATGGAGAAGACCAGGGGAGCGATTCCATGCAGCCAACATTGCTGAACATGACCGCTGTGGTGGAGGGACAATCATGGTCTGGGGCGGCGTCAACAGGGATGGACATACATAAGTATGTGTCCTTGAACGTGGTACATTGACTGCACAGTGGTATATTGATGGGATCCTGAATGTCCATGTCAGATTGTATGCAGGTGCAGTGGGTGATAGATTCATTCTGATGGACGAAAATGCCCATCCTCATGTTGTCCATGCTGTCAGGAAGTACCGACAGAGGGAGGGGATTGAGTGTATGGACTGGACAGCAAGATCCTCTGACCTCAATCCAATCGAACATATCTGGAATGAGTTGCAGCTTGCAATTTCAACCCGCCCAGACCAGCCAAGAAGTGTCCAGGAGCATGGTGCCATACTGGTCCAAGAATGGAACAACACCCCACAAAGGACCGCCAGAAACCTGATTGGGAGCATGAGAAGGCGTTGTCACGCTGTAATTAAAAGTAAAGGGTCTCATACTTGATATTGAACACATACCAGTTCGCTCTGTCAACTTTTTGGCAAATTGAAAAATTTCCTCTGTTACCAATAATATCCATTTTCCATGGTTATTGTATTCAAAAGCTAAAAAATAATGTCAAACACAACTAAAATCTTAATTTCTGTACTTAAATCATTAAAGATATAATTGAATAAAAAATATATACACTTTTCATAACAATATTTCAACTAAAACGTAAAACATGTAGTTGGATATACTTGGTGCTTAGCACACTTGGAGTAGTATAATTAAATCTGTAATCTATTTGCTAATAATTATTCATTGTTAAGGACCGGTGGTGCCGTACAACGAATAATTGCAAAATTATAGGATTTTAATGGAACGTAATGTATCATAAGTTTTGATGCGTTTCTTAATATAATTATTTCTTATAAATTTTAATTCTTATAATATATTTGCTAATAATTTTGCAATTATTCATTGCCAAGTGCCAGTGGCACCTTTCAATGAATAATTGCAAAATTCTAAGATATTTTTCGTTTAAACAATATTTATTGAAAAATTGAAAAATGCTGGCAGTTACATGGAACAAATATAATTTATAAAATATACATGAAGAATAGAAGGTATTGTACTTTTGTATAGTTAACTGTAATAACAGGATCCGACATCAAGCCTAAGTCTTATGTAAGTCATCTTCTTAATATGTAAAGTTACAATATTTTAATGTATGGTTTTGAGTGATACAATACAGGTACATGTATTTTCAAACTGGTTAAAGAGATGGAGAAAAAACACTTCAATTCAAAAGTTTCTCCTGGCGGGTGATTTTCATAAAATTGCAGTAGACGACTTGGATAAATTTCAGCGGACGATTCGATTTAGCAGGCGATAGGTGTAATTCATCAAAACAAAATATGCATTCAATTCCTAACCTCCAGGAATTTGATTATCTACTACTCAAAGTTTGCTAAGCACCACATATTTGACATATCATTGTGACAGTTGCTTGTGACATATTTGCGATAGTTTTGGTGGATATGATTGAGGAATGTATTGAGATGGTCCCCAGTGTTTACATTAGCTCTCTTGACAGACAGACCTTTCGTGACAATCATGGAAAACATGTACCCCTTGATTTTCATGATGTTTTCGTGTACTGTCTACATGTACGTGACATGTGAAGGGTATTCAATCTTCATTTCAACACAAACCCTTGTGATAATGATTGAATATGGCGAATGCAATTGTAAGAAGACATTTGTCTGAAGCAGAAATGTGGCGGGCTGTTGGAATGGTGGAGCAAGGGACTAAGCATCGTTAGGTTGGTGAAGCCTTTGATGTGCACCATACGCTGATCACCAGAGCCTGAGCAAAAATTTCAGCAGGATGGCACATCGGTAAGACGTCATGGTGGTGGCAGAGACAGGGCAACATCTATAGCTGAAGACCGGTCTTGGATCATTTAGGCTCGTAGGAACCGCTTTGCAGCAGCAACCCAGCTTCGCAGTGACCTTCATAATGCATCCGGGGTAAATGTTTCGACGCAGACTATCCGGGCAAGGTTGCACAAAGGTGGTCTCCGATCGAGAAGACCATGTATTCGCATTTCGCTGTCCCAGAACCACCGCCAGGCACGATATGAATGGCCATGGACCATGTTGGATCCACCAGAGAAGATTCGCGACCTGTCCTTTTAACAGATGAGTCAAGGTACTGCCTCGACTACACAAATAGGCGTTCTAGGATATGGAGAAGTCCAGGAGAGCGATTCCATGCTGCCAACATTGCTCGACATGACCGCTATGGTGGAGGGTCAATAATGGTCTGGGGCGGCATCAGCTGGGATGGACGTACATAAGTATGTGTCCTTTACCGTGGTAAATTGACTGCATAGCGGTATATTGATGAGATCCTGGATGCCCCCCTCAGATTGTATGCAGGTGCAGTGGGTGATAGATTCATTCTGAAGGACGATAATGCCCGTCCTCATTTTGCCTATGTTGTTCGGGAGTACCGGTAAGGGGGGGGGGGGGGGGTTGAGCGTATGAGCTGACCAGCTAGATCCCCTGACCTCAATCCAATCGAACATGTCTAAAATGAGTTGCTGCTTGCAATTTCAGCAAGTCCAGTCAAGCCAAGAAGTGTCCAGGAGCTTGGTGCCACGATGGTCCAAGAATGGAACAACATCCCACAAAATACCATCAGGAACCTGATTGGGCGCTTGAGAAGGCGTTGTCAAGCTGTAATTAACAGTAATGGGTCTCATAATCGAAATTGAATCCATACCAGTTCGCTCCTTCAACTTTTTGGCAAATTTGAAAAATGTCCTCATTTACCAATAATATCCATTTTTCATGGTTATCGTATTCAAAAGCTAACACATAATGTCGAACACAAACAAAATCTTAGTTTCTGTACGTAAATCATTATAGATATAATTAAATAAAAAATTTCTACACTGTTCATAACAATATTTCAGCTAAAACGTAAAATAGGTATTTGGATAATAATAATAATAATAATATACACATTTATATAGCGCCAAAATTATAGTTCAGAAGATATAGAACCATATTCTAAGGCGCTGTACATGTTACTGAGCTCGCGCAAATATGCAAACGGAATATATATATATACAGTATCATACAGTCCAGAACATCACTTATAGGCTTTTTGAAACAGGTATGTTTTGAGATCTTTCTTGAAAAGAAAGGTTGATATTTGACAGTCTTTTTAGGTGTTCTTGTAAATTATTCCACAAGTGAGGGCCAGCAAATGAGAATGGCCTATCTCCAAACGTCTTACACTTATGTTTTGGAACATTCTTGGTATTAAGGAGTTCTTCTAAGTAGGCTGGTGACATGTTGTTTTGTGTCTTAAAAACTAATAATAAAGTTTTGAATATTATTCTGTACTTGACTGCCAGACAGTGCATATCCCTTAGAACAGGCGTGATGTGTTGAGATCGTGATACTCTACATACCACTCGGGCTGATGCATTTAGTACCATCTGCAGGCGAGAGTACTGGTATTGTGGAAGGTTGAACAGTAAGGCATTACAATAATCCAAATGAGAAGTTACAAAGGCATAAACTAGGGTTTTTGTTGAGTCTTTGGCGAGGAACTGTCTTATCTGTTCAACTTTGTATAGACCTCTGAAAGCCTTATTGCACATATTTGTAACATGTCTGTCCATAGACATGGTAGAGTCGAAGAAGGCACCAAGATTACGTACACTGTTACTTGCACTGATGGCGGAATTTCCTACCTTCACTGAACTGATGTTAAGTTTAGTGAGTTGTTGTCGTGAACCAATTATTAGGAATTCAGTCTTATCATCATTCATCATTAATTTGTTTGAAACCATCCATGTGCGAATGTCCGAAATACATGATTCAATAGTTTCTAGAGCTTTAGTTTGATCCTTGATTGATGATCAAAAAGAGAAATAGACCTGTGTGTCATCAGCATAACCATGGACGTCAGGCAGGTGAGATTCAATAATGGTGAACATTTCTGAAATACAGAATAGAAACAGAACAGGACCAAGGCAACTGCCCTGTGGGACTCCACATTCAAGATGGAAGTCTTTTGACAGATTACCGTTTATTGATACACGCTGCTGTCGATTCTTGAGGTATGATGATAGCCAGCTAGCAGCAACACTATTAAGTCCAAAATCGGAATTCATTGTCTCTAGCAGAGTTTTATGACAAACAGTGTCAAAAGCAGCACTAAGGTCTAAAAAACACCCAATGATCCCTGGGTGACCTCAATGGCCTTGACCCATTTTTGAATCTCCATTGAGTTTCGACTCAATTAGCGTTGGTGCCAGGTCCATTCGTCATACCATGCTTGAGATATGAGCATGACCCACTTGAAGAGGAAAAAAAAAGAAAAAAGAAAAAGTAACCACACAAAAAAACAGTCTGTGTGTTTCACACAGACTAACGAGGAAATCTGTGGTCGTATCTTAAGAGCAAAGAGTCAGTGCACCTTATTCCTGCTAATTCCCAATAAGATTGCAAACAGGGGTTGGTAAGAAAATGATGGCCAATACACACACTCTCTCCTGCCTTTCTTACTCTCTACTATTTCGGCAAAAGTTGGGGAAGGGGCACGTGTCCCTCCTTGCCTCCTACCGAGTTCCTACGCCCTTGCATAAAAGGAAAATGAGATCATTGACAATTTATATTTATTTATTAAATAAATTAATAAATAATTTATTTATTTATTTGGGTTTAACGACACTTTCGACAGCTGGTGTCACCGCGTGTCCGACAGTTTTACGGGTGGAGGAACCCAGAGTACCCGGAAAGAACCACCGAGCAACGGCGAGCAACTGCAAACTCCCCAACGTACTAACTCCACACAAGCAGGGTTAGCCCCCACACGGGCAATCGGGATGAAGTGCCTTGCCCAAGGTCACAACACAGTTACTCCTGGTGGGGATCGAAGTTAACTTTATCATTAAATGCATAGAAATATCCATACCATGAACTACTATTTTGGCGCTCTGCCAAACACATTGTTTTTAACAACGTAATTCGAGGCCTTATAGACAACGCTGTTTGTTTGTCCTGAGGTTAAAATCTTTTGTCAGTTTATAGGATCAACTGATAAGAGAATCTTCCAGACCTAATTTAGTGAATTTCAGTATAAAATGGGTACTTTTTTATCCACGCTCTCAGCCCCAACCTCTCTGCAAGGAATGTCGACGACGCTGCTGTTGGTTATTTGTTTACCCACTTTTCGTGGAGTTTGCGCGCTGACTACCGTTGATGCAATGTGATGTCCCTTTCCGCACACACATGTACATATATTCTTTGTCTCTCTAGTTATATATATTCCAGTCACTAAGTATTTAATTAACCTTGAATACATCAAGGTATTGACATAATTAATGGAACTACGCGGCGTAACCAGAAAATTACGGCTGTGATCAGGCTTCATTCATAATTATTTTCTAAACAAACATGCATAATGGTATCGATAATACTATCAGGATTCAGTAAAATCAAGTCTCGATTGAGAAACATTTCTTGCGTAGAATCAAAGAAAATTAATGTTTATAGTATTTGTAGATTCAAATGGCGGGAAAATTTCAGTTGGTCGGAAAAGGGGAACCATGGGTTTGCTTTTTCGAACCAACTGAAATATTCCAACGGATTGAATCTAAAAATAAGAGATGAACTTTTTATGCATGGACCAGACTGGTTCCGGTACGTAACAGCGACAGCTTGTAAACGGTGTCTTGAGAGCTTGCTATTTATCATAGCATTCTAGAAGAAATGTAACGAAAGAGTAATATATTCGATTCATTCTTCATATTATGTTTGCTCATATAGAGTGTTTGAACACGGATAATAGCATCTTCAACACAACTTGATATTAAACATAAAAATCCATATAAACTCTATTATTCCAAGGGTGCTCTTGAAGGACAGGATCTCTGTTCCTTAAGAAATGAAACAAATGAACGATTAACCAGATATTCTACGCTTGAATTTAACCACGATAAAACTGAACTGATGGATGGCAGTCTCGCGTAAACGTAAAACAACCGCACCCATCTGCTCACAACCAAATGCCGAACACTAATATAAAAGAGCTACACTGACATAAACACACCTCGGTATCCGGACACTGCCCAACAAAGGCCTAATTAGCCGACTGAGTAACCGGGCAGTTTTCAGGAAACACTTTCTCCATGTATACAAAAATATGAAAAACTGTCGGAATACCCGACACCCGGTTTGGTCACCCGTTCTACGTTCCAATAAAACATATCCAACAAAATTCTACGACTATCAAAGGCTATATCGTGATACAGTATGTGGAGAGTGTATTTTCACTAAATCACCCACAGAGTGGAGATTCCACCCAAGCAATAATTGCAAATTTGTTGCAAAGCCTAACAACACAGGCTACAAAGTTTCAACCAATGGACCTCCGGGTTAAACCCGGAGGCCCATTGGCTGAAACATTGCTTGTGTTTTTTGTCCATATGTACAAAATTTTAAAGTTATATAGTTTGGGTGATAACTCCACTCCGCGGGTGATTTAGTTACAATCCACCCTCCACGTACTGTATATGCATTTTCACAAGAATTTCAGGTTGGAAATGTCTACCCATTTATACATTCTGTTGTGTTCTAATGTACTTTGTTCGGACGAACGTAAATCATTTACAGTGCGGCCGCCGTGGACTGGTCACTTTCTACGGGTGGGCAATATTTCCACGGATGCAATAATATTACATTCCGAACACTACTTACAGGAATAATCATCAAAAATGTAATTAATGAAGCACAGGATGCAACCCGGTGCCTTGTTTATTAAACCTGTGCATGCGTGGACATCACTGCGACGCGTGGATTACGTCCAGTCCACGGCGGCAGAATATACAGAATATGTACAGAATCGGTTATGAGTCACGCTTTGATATCAACTTTCTGAACCGAGTTCTTCAAAATAAATCTAAACCAATGTTTACCGAGGCTCAGATCGATTTTAGTGAACGAGCCCACCTAATTGTTTATATTTTAATTGAATAACATCGCTAATTGTATATAACTCCCGAACACCAAACCATTTTCCATAACTTCAGTACAAATTCAACCTGTTAATTGGATATAGATTATAGAATAAACTCCTGTTAACTGAATAGAAATCAAATACAAAATATGAATAGGATTTGTTTTATAAGATATTGAATGAAATTAATTTTCCTCTAAAAGTATTGTAGGGTTTTCGTTCACCCATGTCATGGGAGCGCGGTGGCTCAGTAGTAGACTGTTGGACTTGTATGCAAGAGGTCACGAGTTTGATTGTCGTCCGGGACGACACGCGTTGTGTCCTTGGGAAAGGCACTTTATCCCGATTGCCTTCATGGGGCACGATGACGCCGTGTACTGCGGCGTACTGCGGCGTATTGCACGTCTATGACGCACATGTCTTCAACCGCTGTAACCCTGCTTACGCGAAGCTTGAACAGAGTTAGAATGTTGAGGAGCCGACAGTTGCTCGTCGATGCTCGGTGGTCCTCTCCGGGTACTCTGGCTTCCTCCACCCGTAAAACTGTCACTGTCACGATTCGCCATTGAGCATAAGTATGTGACCTTAAACACCAATAAATAAATGAAAAAAATTCACCCAAGTCAATGTTGTTGAACCTTTGTTCGTGCAGCTTTACCTGTATAATTTGAGGTAACCAGTAACCTAAGTCGTATCCTTTCACCCGTGATGTAGTACAGCAGGTGTTCTGGTATTTACGATTCTGCCCATAGTGGCCAGGAGGGAGAGTCGTAAAACTTAACAGTTGTTTCTCGTCAAGTGTAGTCGCCTTGAACAGGTTGACGATACTGGACTGGAAACAGATGCTTGACCATTGGTCTTCAGTAGTATGTGAGTAAGTGATTTTCAATAAATTCCCTCTTACTTCTTAGGTTTGTAAGAATTTGAGCCACAGTGCCGTTGACATACTGGCATGATCCGCAGACCTATGGAAATTCTATGGAACATTTTTCAGCGATATCAATCAGATCCAACGTCTGGTACAAGAAAGGTATGGTCGCCCGAAAACAGTTGTCCATGTTTTCAAAAGTTTCATGACATTTACGGCTGCAACATTTTCAGCAACTTTCAGACATGTGTTTATCAGACAACATCAGGAAACGTCTTATAATAACTCTACTATGGTTTCAGGCATATCATAGCTAAATGCCTTGCGTTTTAGTGAACTTTCGCGATTTTCAGCACATATTTATTCACCATTGCATAGAGCGGTTGTGGTGTGGCTCTCTCTGCTCTTCATTATTCTTCAAAGAAGAAACAAAGTGAGTAGGTATTTCCTTTGTGCAGGTTTTAAGATAGAACACAACGAGGGTGGAGTATGGTTGGTTGGGGCAGGGGAGGGGAGGGGAGGGGCAGGAATCAACGAATCAAGTTGGTTTTTTTCAAGTGCTTCACGAGTGCCGTAAACATGATTGAAATCTGAGAAAAACTCCAACTTGGGTCGTTGATTCCTGTCCCTCCCCTCCCTTCCTTTTCATGCTTTACACTGTTTTGTGTAGAAGCATTTCATTCACGTCATAACGTCAATCAATGATCATTAGTCATTGGATGGAAACCAAATTCAAGATGGCCGCCATGTAAGGACTCGTCTGATAGGTTGGCAGATAGGCTGTCAACCTATCAGACGAGTTCTTACATGACGTCCTTAAACGTAAGCCGGATTCCACCCATGGTGTATCTAGCACAATTCTCAATGTCTGTATTGCATCAGGTAAAGTTAAATACGCACAGCAATCGTGGTTTAAAACCCTTTACCTAACGCAACGGTAAGAACTGTCCGTTACTATTTCCAACAATCACCATTCAAATTATACTAATTTCTCATTTTATTTTATATCAAAACATAATTTATGATCCCTCTTTGAACGAGCTCAATGATCGCATTCCAACGAAAGGTTAGTTTTACTTATTCGTGTTTTATTTTTGTAAGTTTCTTCTTCGATTCAGGTTGGTTAAAGTTTTAACAGGAACACGAACAACTTCAGACACGTATTGACAAATGGGGTAATGCACAATTAATGCCCCTGTGTATGTTTTGTACCCCCACTCTCTAAGAGAATGGAGGTATATTGGATTACATGCGTGCGTCCGTTCGTGCATCCATCCGCACGTGCGTCCATGCGTCCGCCGCTATATTACCGCCGCGAGTGGATGGATTTCAATGACATTTGGTACGAGGGATCCGTGTGACATGCCGCTCCTGCTCATCTTATAAAAAAAAGTTTTCCGCATATTATTCACCAGAGATACGGTCCGTACTTTGTCATTTTTTCATGATTTTTTTGGCTTTTGGCCTTTACTTTTAATTCAGTTATGCTTCATCGGTCCAACGATGCAGTGGGAGGGGAGAGGGTGGTGAGTGGGGGGGGGGGGAGGGGGGGGGGCTTGACTCCAGCAATGGCTTTTGTTTCATTCGTAAGTACTTTTGTGTGTCGCTGAAAAGTTTTATTTTTTCAGAATCAGCAAACAAGGGCTCGACCCAGTTCGCGATTGATGAATATTTTTCGTGGCAAATGTGGCGGGATTACTTTGTGGGATATATGTTTCAGAGAGGTTAAAACTAATTGAAACCCCATATAAGATTTTGGTGGTATTGGTATGTAATCTGTTCACTTTATAATGCCAATACTGATAAAACGTGCCTTTGAATTTGACGATTCATGGAGCAATGAAGGTTACCAGGGATGAACCAAATAAAAAGAATGCAATGAATTTTTTTTAAAAAAACGAAACAATGGAGGAAAGCTAACTATGAACGGATAACACGTTTACATTCATTAATTATTTATCCTGTCATTTAGGATAAAATTAGGATAAAAAAATCATAAGATGTACATTCTTCGATAAGGAGTACTTACGTATGGTTCAAACTTCACTTATTCGAAAGTGCCTGACACCGGGCTTATAAAATCCATCTGTGTAACGACTCACTTGAGTGGTATACGCCATACTTGATCCAGCACGCAGACACGATTAGCCTTTGTGCAGAAACATGTGACCTTGAACACCAATAAATAAACAAATAAAATAGTCTAGCACTGATCCTCGATCCAGTTTTAATCTACACCAAACAAAACGAACAGGTCGATCTGATGTTAACCATTTTAACCCTTTACCTAACATGAAAAGCAGACGACACTTGCAAAAAAATTCTTGAACAACTATTTTTTTTCATTTTTTGTCTCAAAAACAAAGGTTATGACCCCTGGTTGGAATGAGCTCGTTCCAACGAGGGGTCATATCCTATGTTTTTTGAGACAAAAAAGAAAAAATAATTAAAATTAATTGGCGATTTTTGAGAATAGCGCTGGCCGGTTTTGGCCGTTACGTTAGGTAAAGGGTTAACCTGTGTCAATCATAGTATCAAATGCAATGCGTAGCGTTAGTTGTGATTTGTGGGTGGCATATAATCACCACCCTCGTTATTTTTTTCAACATTCACGCTACCAGACAATACAATGATTTTAAAAAAAAACTGAAAGCATGCGGATGTGTCAATGTTCAGGCATTCCTGTGATATACTTCCTGCAAAATATGAAGAAATGTAGTTGCATTGAGCCAATGAATTTTATCTTCACTCGGTTCGGTGTATTTTTCCTACTTCAACCATATTTCAACCCGACGACTAACCTTCGGGTTGAAAGATGGTTGAAGAAGAAGGAATGAACCAAACCATGACCAGACCATTACATAGAAAAGTACTTGTATATTTTTGCTGATAAGATATAAAATTATAATGTGGCGTGGCTCGAAAAAATGTTGGTAGCTGTTTCGAAGGTACAGCATGACAAAAAGGCCTAGGTTCGTACCCACACTCACACCTAAACCACGCCCTCTTTTAACATCATCCCTCACACTCATGACTCGTCAAGGCATGCGAATGAAGGAAATGGCATTTCTATGGATCCATTTTTCCACTGAGTCGAATCACAGTGAAACGAGCGGTTTTGGATATTTGCATCTTCCTCCGCTTGGCAGTTTATCGCCAATCCTCCTTATCTTTTTGTCATTCAGTTTTTCATTTTCTAATCGCGTTGAAATTTGGAATGAAGAGTTCTAAACAGGTGATTTTGTTTTTTATCTCGGGTCACATAAACCGTTGTCCTTTCAACATGCCGAACGGTCCAATCTATTAGCTAGTCACGATGGCAAGAAGGATGGATGTGGTCATCTCATAGTGACAGATAGAATGTCAGTTCGCGGTTCATTCCCACTAAACCAATTCCCTTAAGACCAATTTCCACGAGGCTAGTTCCCAAAAGACCAATTCCCCTTAGACCAACTCATGCGTTCTACTTTTAAAATAATTCTATATCAATAATTTGATATATTTATAAATATTTATAAATGTATTTAATGTTATTGATATTCAAGCCTGAAAATAAGCAGTCTGTCATTTGCAGAATGAGGTCCCCAGAGGGGGAATTTGCTGATGCTATCCCATACAGTGGGTCAGTTTATCCTCTGGGTACCTCTTTCTGTTTATGTTTGAGACCTTAATTCAGACTGAGGTTCACAGAAGGTAAATTTAGTGATGCTACCCTGCTGTGCAGGGTACCATCACCAAATTCACCCCCTGGGGACCTCATTTTTCAGATGATATTTTATAAACTGAAATGTTACAAACCTATATTTTTTGAATGTTATGCGTATAAATATTTTTTTTATCAAATAAAGTGCTTATCAGTAAATAAATATTTTCTTAATTTTCATTAATCAACCCTTAATCCAATAACAGCATGTAGTTGGTCTGAGGGGAATTGGTCTTTGGGGAATTGGCCTAAAGGGAATTGGTCTGAAGGGAACTGGTCTAGCGGGAAGACACCCAGTTCGCTTAAAGAGTCATCAGCTATTACTGATGTCTATACAACTGGATTGCTGGGACGCTTATTTTTTATTATGGGAGTTTAACGACACTTTTGACAACCAGGGTCACCTCGTGTCGGAGAGTTTTACGGGTGGAAGAAACCGGAGTACCGGGAGAGAACAACCGCTGAGCGACGAGCAACTGACAGACTCCCCATCGTACTAACTCCGCACGATCAAAGCTAGAATTGGTCGAAGGCAACGGACGCCCATTGGTGACACACCAAACAAATTTGAAAACTGTTTCAGGTCCAAGACTATGCGTTCTTGGAATTTTTTACAATCGGACAAATTAAGGCTATTCGATTATTTCCGGAATTAATGTACGGAAATAGGAGAATAAGCCCATTTCGCATCCACCGACTGCATGTCAATTTTAACTCTTTAACGGTCCTTTTTCCAAGCCTGGAACATGATACATCATAATGTCATTAAATATTATTTATTTATTGGTGTTTAAGGTCACATACTTATGCACTATGGCTAATCATGACCATGACAGTTTTACGGGTGGAGGAAGCCGGAGTACCCGGAGAGAACCACCGAGCAACGACGAGCAGCCGCCAGCTCCCAACATCCGCACTGCAGCACTGGCAGGGTTAGATTGGTTGAAGACATGCGCACCATCGACGTGTAGTACGCCTTAGTACACGGCATCATCGTGCCCCCATGGGGACAATCGGGGTTAAGTCCCTTGCCCAAGAACACAACGCGGGAGTCTGAATCGATCGCTCAGATGGTCACCCATCCGAGGATTAACCGATCTCGACGTTACTTTACTTCGGTGATCTGACGAGAACCGATTACCGCAACGCCACCGCGCCCCCTGTCATTAAATAGGATGGCTGTTCAGTAAATGTGTGTCTCAAAACCATAGTGCATGACCCCTCATTGGAACGACCTCGTTGAGCTCGTTCCAATCAGGGGTCATAAGCTTTGGTTTTGACGCAAAAAGTCCAAAAAATTAGTTATTCAAGAATTTTATTTGCAAGTCAAGTGTCGTTTGCTTTTCGTGTTAGGTAAAGGGTTAAACAGAAACATATTTGTTTCCGATTTTATGACCTGATATATTCTTCATTGTGTGTACTAATATGACCTATATGCAAACTGAAACGCCTCGCCATGTGACGACTGAACAGCGTAGACCTATCAGCATGACATCAACAGGTGTATACGCACACTTAACGAGAAGTAGCCTGAGGATTTCGGAGATCAGTGCAGGTCGTATCGCAAAATAATGCCGAATTCTACACACACGAGTCAGTACCTGCAAGGCTGTTAACTAAATGGGACAGTGGTTTTCATGCATGAATATAATCGCTTAGCTTTTCATCATATTATAAGTAGGCTAAAATATTGATGCAGGCTGAAGCATCCCTATGCATCTTTTGCACTATACCTGAGTGGAAATTGAACAGTGTGTCACAGTGTGGCACTGCCTAAGTTGTAAAATACTTATAGCTGGCATACAAACGACTTCAAACGATGCCGTTTAGAAAATCTAGGAAGACAGTGATTCCAGTCATGACACCCCCCATGATTAAATAAAGAAACTAGTTGTGCTAACCGCCCTTAATGACCGATTCGTGTGCATTAGTTTATTGGCACCCTCCAATTAACGTGTCTGTCACGGCTGACAGTGTCGACAAATTGTCCGAGTGACAGTGAATTTGACCTCGCATAGTTTCTGATTAACTTAAGCAGGGTTAGAATTCCAGGTGGGGCATTTTTCAGGTTGGACGACAAATCGGAAACACACATGTAACCTTTATTGGCCTTGGATTAAACTTATCTTAAAAAGTGGAGGTTGCAACCATTAATATTTTATACCATTCTCACTAAGTACAAAAATATCGAGAGTGTTTGTTTATGTTCGTGACCTTAAACGAATATTTCGGAATCAATTAGACAAACTTACTTAAGGCTCAAGTCTTAAGATTAATTGCTGCTGTAAACGATACTCGACTGAATATTATTGGTGGACAGTCCGGTAAAATGTCATTCAGAAAACATCCACTCTTAAATGATAGAAGCATACTTGTATCCCAAAACACTGAAGTGGCTCTCAAGAATTGAACAACTCTGTTCGTTGCAGGAAAAAAAAATCAAATTAATAACATCCAACTCTTTTCCAGATAGCAGTATTTGTTCGGTTATTACCCTGCTTACAATTCTCAATCACATCTATCGATTCTATGTTCGATCTATAAATACGTACTAACCGCAGGGGCGTCGCGAAGGGGGCGGATGGGGACAGCGGTGTATCCCCCTCCACAATAATGTTTCTAGTAGGTACAGTTTCGTCAGAATTGGAGTCTAACACATCAATTCTCTCTTAACAGAGACCATATACACTGCAAAAAATATAGGTTCTCTTTAGAACCAAAACTGGTTCTAATCTTGTCCCTGAGATGGAACCAGTTCTGTTTAAACAGTATTTATTTCAAATCAAATAATTTTATAAAGATTAACATGAAATATTAACAGAATTAAACATAAATTGAGGGGGTTTCAGCCGTAAGCCGTAAGTTTAGTGCTTATACGAGGTTGTCTCAAATCCTTATTAAGCAAACGAGATATGAACAGTTGGCATATCGAACCAGTTTTGGTTCTATATAGAGCCAAAACTGGTTCGATATGCCAACTGTTCATATATCCTTTGTTTCAAAATGTTTGGCGACTGCGTTGAATAAGCTCCAAGTTTACTGCTGAATCTACTTCAGTTCATGTAATATTCTGTTAAAACTGAATGATAATCTTGGTAAATTTATTTGATTTGAAATAAATACTGTTTAAATAGAACTGGTTCCATCTCAGGGACAAGATTAGAACCAGTTTTGGTTCTAAAGAGAACCTATATTTTTTGCAGTGTACTTTCTTTGCTAGTGATCATGCACTGGCGAAGCGAGACCGGTTCTCGTTAGATCACCGAAGTTAAGCCACGTCGAGCCCGGTTAATCCTTGGGTGGGTCACCACTCAGCGATAGATTCAGGTGGTTCCCGCAGTAGTGACTGGTGTGCGATCTGCGAAGGTTGAGTGTGTGATTCTGCGACGTGTAACACCTGCCAGCTGTGAACGTTGGGATTGTGCACCAGTACTACGCAATCCCAACCGTATCTAGGTGTAAAATCGGGACCTGTTGAGGTGCTTGCCTTTTGTGCCCGTCTGTGAAGCTCCGGCAGTACGCTCCGTTGAGTTGAGCTGAGAATGTCATAGAATGAACAAAGGGTGAGTACGCCTATAGTACGGGACAATGTAAGTCAGAGAGCACTGTAGTGGATTCTGGACGTTAACGTTGTATTATTATTATTAGAGTTATTCCTTGGACATGCATACAGTCGAGTCGGTCAAACAAATGGAGGTACCGAGTTGGGTTGTTGGGGGTCCGACATGACCAATTTGAGGTCCCGGTACGGTACGTGTTAATTGAATAAGAAGTTGCGCCTTGATTACGACATGTATATTTTATTTATTCATTAATAAATTTCTAAAGAAATCGTTTGTTTTTATCTATAATTCCGACTGGCAAATATTTCAACCACATCATCAGTGCATGCCTTTGACGAAGGCATGCCTTGATGATGTAGTTTGAATATTAGGCTTCAGTCATCATAGTCGGGACAAATATCAGATTTACACCCCCTTCCCTTTACAACTCGGTATTATTCGCCCCTGTCCAGTTGGAGCCAATCCCATCAAAAAGTTTATAATTGTATTTTCTAGAATTGCATTTCTTACCTGTGAATATGAATGACCGAAATAAATCATTAGAATTTTTAAAGACTGTCATAATTTTTAAATGTGTACGATTCACTTTAACCATTTATAGTAATATACAGAAAATATAATTCTGAGTAATGCAATTGTAAAGGTTTTATGGGATCGGCTATATGGAAACGGATTTTTTTTTCGTAAGAAATGAAACAAGACTATGCAGGACTAGTTGGTTATTCCCGGGATTCCTGACAGAGAGAAGCGAACAGGCCTCATGTACATTTGCCGAATGCGTACCAGTTAGAAAACGCATGGTCATTAATTACTTTTGGTAACTGTCTGGCTGTCCAAGACTAGCTTTGTTTGTGGAAATCTGTCAGTGTGAGAAAGACGTTTTTGTACACTGTGGAAGTCATTTCTTAGATTCAGATTCAGATAAATTATTCACAGTATACATAAATAATGGTTGCAAATACATATATTTTACAAGTTTAGTAAATAGTATACTGTAGGGGTTGGCATAGCCAGATTGGCTGTCTGCCTGTAACCCCCTGGAAGGAAGTGTAGTTGCAGACAGACTGTGACCAAATGGTTGGGGGAAAAAAAGATATGTGACGCTAAGTTGGAACTGGGGCTCGAGTTTCTTCATTGCTAAGTTTTATTTGCAGGATGTTATCCGGCACAAAAGCCAGTGGGAGATCGGTGGTTAGGGATTGATACATTAGTACAAAACTAGCCGCTCTTGGAGATCACTCATCTACTGTATCAGGTCCCACCAAATACTCGATGTCATTCGGAGAGTGATAAAGAGATACATCTATGTAAACTGAACGTCAATGTCGGCTAGTGCGTTCGAAGGGCATCATATTTGGAGTGCTCTACAAATGCGCCTGCTTACTGAGCTGAGCGCCATCGGTGATGCACCCTATCACCCTCCGTGGACAAGCCCTTAGAGAATGATGAAATGCATCATCACCAGCGCGCAGCAAGTGCTCTTCGATATTACCGATGACAGATTCAGATAAGGGTGCTGAACGCATTGATGGTGTACTGGTTGGGGTGAGCAGCAAGTTTGACCAGGACGAGGGTTCCAGATAAAAGAGTGCGTCGATTGCATTATGTATACACCTGTTAGAGTTATTGCTGATTACAAGTTACTAGGTGCAGTCAGGGCAGTATGGATTGTCACAATTGACAAAAGTGGAATAAAATGAAAGAAATTTGGATGTCAAATTTTTCTTAAACTCGTTTCTGTGAATGATATTACGAGTTGCGTCGTCGAGAGCGTTCCAAAGTTTTGGAAAGGTGTATAGAGGGAGTTTATCAAGAGATCTGGTGCGAGTTTTCTCGAAATGTATGAGGACAAATTGTCTGATCGTCCTACCAGATTGATTGTCTACTACTCTAAATATATCATTGAAGGAGGCCGGTAATCTACCATTTGTCCAGTCAAAGACGAACAGCAGAGCATGTAATTTAAACAAGTCATCAAACTTAAGTATTATATCTTTCTTGAATAGGGGGTCTGTATGGGCTTTGTATTTTGGGTTATTAATTATTCGTAGTGATCGCTTTTGCATGTTCATGACTTTCTTAGTGGCCCTGGAACTACCCCATATCGGGACTCCGTATAACAATTGACTGTGTATTAAGGCGTAGTATAGTGTTTTCATTGCCCCGTGGGGGAGAATCCTCTTGACTTTGTTTTGAAACATAGTCGAGATATATGAGCCTTGTAAGTCAAATGTTCATCAATGTTTATTCCAAGAAACTTTAGGGATTTTACCGCCTCTGTGGCCCCAACCTTGTTTATTCTTTGGTTGTTTATTTTTAGTTCTTGGCAAACATTATTATTACTTCTTTCAGTAGGGTTCAATACAATGTACCTTTTTTCGCATTCAACATTAGCTGATTAGCAGAGCACCATTCATAAAGTTTTTTCATCTCATCATTAAAATACGCTGTTATGGGATTATTATGTGAGCTTGAACAGTGTGCAGTAGTGTCATCGGCAAATGATAAAATATTGAGTGACGTTGAGTTGCTAATATTGTTGATATATAGAAGGAGGAGGATCGGTCCTAGAATTGAACTCCGGGGAACACCACAGCACTGATTGGCAGGGTCTGATTTACATTCCCCATACATAACATACTGCGATCTGTTAGACAGGTAGCTTCTAAACCATCTGTTGATGAGGCCACGTATGTCATACGTTTCCAGTTTGCCTAATAGTATTTCATGATTTAGGCAGGTCCAAAAATAAGGCTACGGTACTGTTCTTTTCCTGTTTATTATTTTCTATTCCGATGCTTTTTAGAAGCTGCAGAACTGGGTGGATTATACTATATTGCTTTCGGAATCTGTATTGGTGAGGATATAAAATATCAAACCTGTTTAGGAAGTTTATAAGCCTCATCTCCACGAGCTTTTCCATTATTTTTGAGAAAACAGGAAGTATACTAATCGGTCTCTAATTAGTAAAACTATGCTCGTCACCTGTTTTAAAAATAGGTATCACCTTCGCAATTTTCATCACGTCCGGTACTCTGCCAGTAATGGATGAATTGTTAATAATATGTGCGAGAGGGTGGACTACTTCATTTACTGTTTCTTTCAGTAGACGTGTGGTTATATCGTTACAATCTTTCGACAATTTTGGCTTCATTTTATTTATCACATGGCGAAGTTCTATTGGATTAGTAGGGGTGATATAAAAATTATATGGAAAGTCACTATTCATATAGTGCAAGTAACAGTTATTCGACTACGGAATATTTTCGGATATTGTTTTTCCGATGTTCACGAAGAAATTATTGAATTCTTTTGCTATGTCGCTAGCTCCGTTTATATCTTTATCGTCGTGAACGAAAAACGAGGGTAATTTAGATTCGCGTTTTCCCTTATTGATTGCTTCGTTTAAAATTTGCCAAGTTTTTCGCGTGTTAGTTTTGTTTTCGTTTGGGAGATCCCTGTAATAGATTGCTTTGCATTGTCGTTTTACCTTATTGAAAATCCTACAGTAGTTTTTATTGTTTTGAATATTCTGTTCAGTGGGCGCTTTCAGTTTTTTGTGATAGAATTTTTGTTTATTGATATAAGATATGACAAGACCCCTGGTCATTCAAGGTTGTTTTTTGACGAATGTTTTGTTCTGTCGGACACGTTTGAAGGGGAATGCTTTTTCGTATGCTTCAAGGTAAATGGTCAGGAAGGTTTCATAAGATGTGTTAGGACAATTTGCTTGCAATACTTGGGAGAAACCACTTTGTGATAGCAGCATTTTAAATTCCGCAATACTCTCCGGATTTATAGTTCTTTTCAAAATAAAGCTTGGAGGATTACTTAACTTAGGTGCCTCTTCAATATAAAAGACACCAAAGTGATCTGTGACATCAGATATAATTATTCCGGAACAGGCTGTTTCTGAAAGACTATTAGCAAAGATATGGTCTATCAGGATGGCGGAATGACTAGTTACTCTAGTTGGCTTTGTGATGTAAGGTAAGAATCCCTGACTGAACATGTGATCGACATATTCTTCCGTCTTGGGGTGTGTGCTAGCTTTCAGAAGATCTAGATTAAGATAACCCATTATAAAAACTCTTTTATTTTCGGCATTCAGAACATCAGTTATTTCATTTAGTTGTGATAGAAAAAGATTAATATCAGCTTTTGGTGGTGTGTTGGGCCTATAAATGACACCGATAATTTTGGAATTATGTTTATCTTTAACTTCAATAAACAGAGATTCAAGAACATGAGGAATAAATACAGAGATATCACTTCTAACTGTGTAAGGTATTCCTTCTTTTACATACAGACCTACTCCTTCTCGACCATCATCATTCTCGGGTCTCATTTTAATGATAATTAGATAATAAATTTCATGTTATACGATGTGTTTGCGGGAATTTGGAATATTTCGGTTAGTCCGACGATATCGAAAAAAATTTCTTCTGATTGCAAACTGCATATCATGTTTTGAAATGATCGCCCCCAGGACTAGGAAAGTTTTCGTCGAATCAGAAATGAAACGATTAATTCCATCAGAGCGGCTAAAAGGGAATATGATATCAAACTTGAAAATTATGTGTCTACCAACAGCTCTGCCTCTAAACATTGGTGGAAGATTGTTAAAAACTTCTCGAAGCAACAATGTAATTCTGACGTTCTCTTTCCTCCACTGTTTGAGGGCGATTCTGTTGTTGATGATCCACATGAAATAGCCAATATCTTAAATAATCATTTTGTAAGTCAGAGCAGTACAGTCAAAGATATCCCATTACCCATTATCCCTGTTAATGATCTTTCTATTGGGCAGTTAGAAATTAAGGAGGAAAATGTTAAATCTATACTAAATAAATTAGATATTAATAAGGCTACTGGTCCTGACCTAATAAATAACACCATTTTGAGAAAATGTTCTTCAGAACTAACTCGTATTTTTAACATGTCTTTGACATTAGGGCATTTTCCAACTGATTGGAAACATGCCCACGTGCAGCCTATTCATAAAAAGGAATCCGTTAATAATAAAAAGAACTACAGACCCGTATCTTTGACTAGAAGCGTCAGCAAAGTCTTTGAAAAGGCCGTATTCAACCATGTTTACTCGTTCCTCAAAAATAATAATTTGTTAACAGACCTACAATCAGGTTTTATTCCCGGGGACTCAACAATATATCAGTTATTACTAACTGATAATTACATAAACACTTCCTTAGAAAATAGCAAAGATGTTAGGATTGTTTTCTGTGAAATAAGTAAAGCATTTGACAGAGTGTGGCATAAAGGGTTACTACATAAATTACATGCTATTGGTATAAGGGGCGCTTTGTTGTCATGGTTCGAAAATTATCTTGAAAACAGAACTCAGCAGGTAGTTGTTAATGGACAAAAGTCTGATATTAAACATATTCCCGCTGGGGTGCCACAGGGCTCTGTATTAGGGCCCTTGCTTTTTAATATATATATAAATGATATTGTTAATAATATTACATCTAATATCCGTCTCTACGCTGATGATACCTCGCTATACATAACAGTTGATAACCCGGCACTTGCATCTATTGTTTTGAATCAGGACTTGAACAAAATAAGCTTATGGTCAAAAACATGGCAAGTTCTGTTCAGTCCCGAGAAAACAGTATCAATGTGTATTAGTCGCAGACACACCCCACAGGTATATCCCACTTTATTTCTTTTAGATACCCCAATAACAGAAACAGATATGCATAAACACTTGGGATTAATTTTCCACAAATCAGGCACCTGGGACACCCACGTCGATAGCATCTTGTCTAGAGTTAAGCCAATGATAAATTGCTTTCGCAGTTTAAAGTACCGCATTTCTAGGTCTGCGTTAGTGACTCTATACAAATCCTTCATATTACCATTATTTGATTATGCTGATGTTATCTGGGATAACTGTTCAGCAGGTAAACTGGACCAACTTGAGGCCTTGCAACTGGATGCTCTACGCACTATTTGTGGGGCTACAAGGAGCACTAGTCATCGTCTTTTATATGAAGAAACTGGTTTCATAACGTTGAGAGAGCGCAGAAGTCGTCACAAATTAACAACACTTTATAAAATGAAAACGGGCATTGCCCCAAGATACTTATCGTTATTACTGCCAGAGCAGGTCTCCAATCTTACCACATATCCATTAAGGTCGTCCGAGTCCCTTAGAGAAATACGTTGCCGCACGGTAAGTTATTATCGTTCTTTCCTGCCATCGACTGTACGAGCATGAAACGCTCTGGATCCGTCGATCCGTAACAGTGTTACTCTGCCTTCGTTCAAGAAGAAATTAGTGAATGGGGACATTTGCGTTCCATCATACTATCGATCTGGCAGCCGAGAAAATCAAATTTTATTGTGTAAACTACGGCTGGGTTGTAGTGACTTGAGGGCTCATAAATTCGAAAGATTTCTCATAGATAACCCCAGTTGTGATTGCGGATGCATTTATGAGTCCCCAGAGCACTACTTCCTACAATGTCCACAATATACCAACCATAGGAACGTATTAATTCACAGTCTACGTAATATGTCCGTATGTATGTCCGATCTGTTGTTCGGTAATGAGCACTTGTCTTGGGAGGATAATGACACCATTGTGCATAATGTACACATGTACATTACCAACACTAAACGTTTTGTCCAACCATGATCCAAATCACACACTCACACACACGCGCGCATGCACGCGCATATGTATATGTATGTGTATGTATGTGTGTGTATGGGTGTGCATATATATATATATATATATATATATATATATATATATATATATATATATATATATATATATATATATGCGAATATATAAATATATGTATATATGTATGTATGTAATATGTATGTATATGTATGTGTGTGTGTTGATGTGCGCGTGTGTGTGGGTGTTCTGTGTATAGATAGTAGGGCGCAATTATTCCACTTAAAAGAAAAGATAGGTAACAATTACTACAAAACTTCTAGGCTTCGTGTATCTTGTTTAAGGGTTACTACTATCTACTGTTATATTTTCATTACAATATATTGTTGTTAATATTACAACATGACTGTTGAGATATCTCCATCTTGCACTTGCACCATTTTTTTTTCTCTTTTAAAATGCTGTAATGATAATTACTGTAGGGTGAGGCTGCTTATAGGCTTAGCCTGTTAGCTGAACCCATTTCACTTTAAAGAAATAAAATACTGATTAAAAAAAACACACACAGTTGTCTAAAATGCCGACTATAGTTGCCTACCGCGGAATGGCGTGCTGCCGACTTTAGCTGCCTGTCGCGCCAAAAGTGTTAATCAGTTGGTTACAATATTAGGTGACGGCACTCTTCTAATAGTGAGCTATAACCAACAGGCAAGAAATGGAAAATAAGACAACGAAACTGTAATCGAGGATGATCCTAGCACAAGAAACAATATAGAGAACTGACATCGCAGGTTTCGAACGAGTGTAGGTGAAAACCCGAATATTTATGAACTTATGAAGAAACTGACAGGATAACAGGTCCTTATGGAAACAATAATGTGGGCAATGTTTTTGAACCGAGAAAAATCATAGAAATGAAATTCAAAGAATTTCATAGTTATTGTCTAAGTTCACACATCAACTCGTATTTGATTAGCTGCGCAGCATATCCCAGAAAACATGCAGATTATATATAAAAACATCAATTGCTCAGGGTTGACATACTCCGTCGATTTGTCGACACCAGATAGGCCAGATCAAAGAAGACGCCATACGTGTTTTGTTTGATCTGATTATCCTGGTCCCGTCAACAAGACGGAATATAATTACCTAGACCGGTTGACTGCTGTAATAACAGCATTGCGTTTCTCATTCATTCACACATCTGACTTCAGAGTGTGAACACCTTGCCACCTTGACAAGAAATCATGGACACAGTGGATTTACCAGCAAGACTCATTAAGACCATTTCAGCTCTGGGCGTTTCTTGCCCTGTCACCTGGACTGTCCAGGAGACAGGCAAGAGAGTCCACCTGAGCGTGGAGTTCATCATTGAAGAGAACAACACCACCACACCTTCTTCTGTGAGAGGTAGCACCTTTTGTGAGAGGAACCCCCCTCACACTGATCCTCACCCGAAGAAGCCTGGACCTGGCCCTAAAAAGAAGAAAAGTAAGAAGAAAAAGAGCCCATCCACCAGGCGCCGGAATGCCCGGCGGCTGGAAACGTTCCTGAAAAGGAAGAAGGAAGAGAAGGCGGAAGAGAAGACGGAGAAGGCCACTACTATTTCCTCCCCTCCAACTCCTGTGACTCCCAACCACTCCCCAGCTGCCTCTCCTTTGAGGGGCAACCTGGAGGCGATGTCACCAGTCAGGCGGAGACGGAAATGGAAACTGGCTCTCTGAAGTCTCCCTCTCCAATTTCAACCCCCTTCCGGATCAGGAACAGGCGTGGATACTGATACAGCAAATACGGAATGAAATCAGAGAAACAAAGAAAGAATCAGCTGAACGCACCAAGAACGCTACAGCACTCCTGGAACAGCCTGCATTCCTGAAGCAGCCACGACTAGACCATTCCACCATAGCCAGCCCTCCATCATCAAGAGTCCAACTACACCAACAACCACTATTGTCTCTTCTTCTCAGCCATCTCCACCCAAAAAGAAAATCAAACGCCATAAACGGCGCTAAACTGTCAAAGAGGGTCGAAAGGGGCTTGCTCCCCAAACCGTCCCTGCTTGCCTTCGGCGCGCGAAACCATTTGATTTAGTTTAAACAATATTTATTTGAATTTGTTATCTGTATACATTACACAGTGGGTGGTAAAAAGCATAATACGGAATACAATAGTACACAAAATAACATAGATATACGAAGAATTAGGTTGCTATGTAAAGAAGGGATTCGACATAAAGCGGAAAGCTTAAGTGAGTCGCCTCCCTTGCTAGTTTATCAGTTACCCAAGCAGGTGGTATATATAAGTAAGTCAATAAATCATCTCACATATCGTAACCCGTGATCTCCCTATCTTCGTACACCGGATTAACCCTTCATCCAACGCAAATAGAAGTCGACGGGTGTAGAGAAAGAATTCGCATTAACCACCGGATTTTTCAGAAGCAGCCCGCGACCTCAGTCGGAACGAGCTCGACGACCTCGCTCCGAAGATGGTCACAAGGCTTAACTTCGGAAATGAACTTAATAACATAATAAAGTTTGAAAGACATGCTATTTGGAGCAGTGACCGATATTGGTCATCACGAGAGGTGAAGGGGGGTGGGGGTGGGGGAGGGGTGTAGAAGACCGGGAAACGATATGTGAGAGTGTTTTAACTGCAACATGAGCTGGAAAGGAAGGCTATTAGAAGAATTAGGTGGAGCAAATCTCAGCCAGTTTGGATAATTAATACATTAAGTACACTCTAGAAAGACGTCAGTGGTTAGTTTGTTTCCTTTAGTTCATTTAGTGGGAACGTATGAATACAGAAGTACTAGTGCAGGGCGCAGTCGTGGCGGCGTTGGGCTGAAAGGGAAGTCGGCAGGTGTGAAGGGGCATATTCGTTCTGTTAATCTAGTAGGGTAATACTGTTGTCCGATAATATGGTGCTATTAAGTGCTTAAATCATAGACAGTCATTGGAATCGCTTGCTTGATAAAATGAAGTCATGTACCACTTCAAAGATAAGGCGGTTGTCTTCGTAATTTAAAAATTCTGAGCCAAAGAGAAGTGTGGATAGATCTACATCGAAGGGGAGCAGATTAATTGAATGATTACGTGCATCTGAGAATATTGGGCAATGGAATAAAAAGTGATCAGCAGTCTCATGCTCGCCACACTCACATAACGGGCTTGGCGATAAGTGATTATCATACAAGTGTAGATTAAGGTTACTACATTGCAGGCGTAACCTGCAGTGAAATATTTGAGCTGCGCGAGATTTCGCGTTGCTATAAAACCTTGGAGGCCGTTGATTACCATCATTTAGGAAAGACTTGAAATTAATCAATGACGAGTTCTCGCGGACAGTCAGGGGAAGATTATTCCATTGGTCAGTGACGCTGGGAATGAAGGAAGTCTTGTACAGTTGAGTCCGACAAAAAGGGACTCGGTGATTATGACTTGATCGGAGGCTGAGTAATGGATTAGTCGAAGAGGCAAGTGGGGGTACTTTGTTGGAGATGTATGGAGGTGACATGCGATGATACATTTTGAAAAACTGAATTAACTTATGTTTGCGACGCCTTTCTTGCAGGGGGTCCCATCGCGTTTCAGAATAGAGTAACGGCTTACTAGCACTGATGGTTGTCACCGTAATGACCCTTGCTGCCGCAATTTGAATTTTTTCAAGTTCCGCCGCTTTGGTTAAGGAACAGTTATCCCAAACAGTATCTGCGTATTCAAGCAAGGGCCTAATAAAAGCAAAATATATTTTTTCTAAAACACCACGATCCAAGTTAAATTTGTGCCGCCTCAGTAAGTCCAAACGAGACCAGGCTTTAGAGCAAATATGGTCGATGTGGTCGTTCCAAGTACACGTGCTATTTAGAATCACTCCTAAGTGTTTGTGGTTGGAAACTTCGCATATCTGAGAACTGCCTAAGAATAAAGGTGGATGTGAGATGGGGCTACTTTTACGCGATAATAGCATACTCTGTTTTGTTGGGATTGAACTCCACCAACCATGTTTTAGCCCAACGGTCAATTGTCGCCAGATCATGGTTGATTAAGGTCGAGGCTTGTTCAGGGCTCTCTATAATTAAGTATAAGGATGTATCATCTGCAAAGAGGCGTATACTGCTCAGTAAATCTTTGGTTATGTCGTTAGTGTATATAAGAAACAATAAGGGTCCAAGAATCGACCCTTGCGGAACACCGGCAGTGATGGTCCTCCATGAAGATGTCTCCGACGATATCACAACTCGTTGCAACCTATCGGTAAGATATGATTTTAAGAACACCAGAAGATCACCCGAAACGCCAATACTCTCCAGTTTGTAAATTAGACCAGCATGCCATACTTTGTCAAAGGCCTTACTAACATCACAGAAGACAACCCTAACTTCTTTACCTTCATCAAGGGCACGACAAAATTCATCATATATGCCAGACAGCTGGAGAACAGTTGAGTCACCAGGTGTAAAACCTGACTGAAATTGAATAAGAACGTTGTTGTCAATTAAAAATGTCCACAAACGTTTGAATATACATTTTTCAAGACGTTTACCAACACAGCTGATCAGTGATATTGGGCGATAGTTTATAACAGAATTTGAGGGTTGTTTCTTCAGAATTGGGGAGACGTTTGCTTTTTTCCATAGTGACGGAAAGTACGAGTTGTTCATTAATATATTGAATAAGACCATGAGTGGCTCGCATAGGGAGGATTTACATTCTTTGAGGAGACGCGGACTTATTAGATCTGGGCCAGACGCCTTGGACACTTTTATCGACTTCATTGCAGTACATACTTCGCTACAGTGAAGGGTGATACAATCAATACTTTGTGGAGTATGGACTGGCGGGTCTGGTAGAGAAGCATCCGAATCATCAACAGTTGAGATAGAACTGAAGTATTCATTAAACACGTCAGCTTTCTCAACATTTGATGAGTATATTTTGTTTGAGTGGATGAGAGTAGGAATTCGTCCGGCGTTATTACTGCCGATGAATGTTTTCAGGGTCTTCCACCACCGTGATGGTGGGGTTTCATTACTCCTTAGAGTGGACTGTACTTTTGACAAGTATAATGCTTTGGCCTTCCTGATAGCCGATACAACTTCGTTCCGTTTCACTTTGTATTTCGCCCAGGCATGTGGAAGATCGGTGCGTTTCGCAATACGATACAAGCGTTTTCTCTGTCTGATAAGTAATCTTATTTCGTTATGCATCCATTTCGGTTGGGCAATTCTTGTGGTAATAAATTTGTTAGGTATATGGATGGATGCAGTATCGAGTATTTGGTCGGTAACATTAGAAACTATAGTATCTGGGCATGGATTATCAAAACGAGAGTTCCAGTCGACGTTAGCGAAGGCTTCATTCAACGATTCATAATTACCCTGGGAGTAGAGCCATATCCTCCTCTTAAATGAGATAGGTGCTGGTTTCAAAACTTCAATCTCGACCGAAATTGGACAGTGGTAGCGGATCATGTCTGGGATAATTGGTTCGAGGACCTCACAAGTTTTCATGTTGTTTGTGTCACTGAGAGCAAATAAATCTAATAATGTAGCCGACGTCTCGGTAAAACAAGTTGGCTCACACACAACTTGTCTTAAATTGAAGAAATGCAATATTTCAGAAAAGCCACTCCTTGAGGGAACCACCTGGTTGTCATTGAAATCACCTGTGACGATTAAGTCGGCAATTAACGTGTCTCTAGCTTTTTCAATAGATGCTGATATAGCTTCCCATATTTCTGTGGGACTGTTGGGCGCTCGGTAGAATACCCCAAATAATAGTGATCTACTCCGCTTTGTAAATACTTCTGCCCATAAACATTCCGTATTCAATGTGTGTAGGTCCGGTCTTGATCGAAATGAGATACCATCTTTAATGTAAATGGCGACCCCTCCTCCCCTTGTCGAGCGGTTAAATCTCAATGGTTCTTGGAACCCATGGAGGAGGACATTGGATGTGGGATCATTACTATGCATCCATGTCTCTGACAATGCCACAATGTCAAATGATGCGAATTCACATTGAATGATATCTAGTTTGGGTTTTAGGCTCTGAATCTTGAGATGGACAATTTTTAAAATATTCAGGTTGCGATCCGATTTGGAAGAATTTGGGCCGGGGTTAGATTCAATGTCACCGGATAATAATAAGCTTACAACTACATAGAACATAGCGGTGACAAGGAGAGCTGAGATCACTACTTTCCGTGTAATCACAGCCTTGGAGACGTTCACGTTCCTATTAGGATATGGGATATCATCCAGAGGATTCAATAAATGAGAGGTAACAGACACACTGTAGTAACTAAAGTGTGAAGCAACCATGGCATTGAAACTTTCATGCAGCCCAACGCCACTAAGACGCAAGAGTAAGTAAGTTAAGACACAAGAGGACGTATCTTTTGACAGGCGATGCTTTAAGCTATTACAATAAACTGTAAAACTGAAAGTGCCTATCCGAGCACGATATGATTCTAGGGAACACATAATAAACTGTAACCTGTTGATGTGTGTAAATAGTTTTTGCCACCAACAAAATTATATTCAAACTGGCTTAGCAAAAGAGGTTGAGGTGTAGAGTAAGAGAATAGGATAGCTGTAGTGAAAAGCAACATATGCATATGGCATTAAGAAAAGGAGTGTTAAATATATACAGGATAAGTATAAAATGTTTTGTATAAGTTGAGGAGATGAGGTCTGCTTAAATGAGGTTAAGAATTTTTTACTTGGATGAT
Organism: Pictodentalium vernedei; assembly: GCA_031216915.1. Lineage (NCBI taxonomy): Eukaryota > Metazoa > Mollusca > Scaphopoda > Dentaliida > Dentaliidae > Pictodentalium > Pictodentalium vernedei. The sequence continues at coordinate 291,296,343 of CM062290.1, forward strand.
GTGGATGTTTCGTATGTCAACACATCAATTATCAAATGGGCGAGACAAAATGACTTTTACCGAGGTATTCAAAAGGCAAGGCGTGTGACCCCAAAACAGTGTATATGAATGGGGGAAGGGTGGATGAGGAGTTTTTGATCAATGTCCTAGGATGAGTTGAAACGTCGGTGAGTTTAATAGCTTAACAACTTAACAACTTGTTGATTTGTTGTCGCATCAATGGCACAGGTTGGCAGAAAGAGAGATTGCCACATGATACAAGTTGCCGACAAGTAGCCCCTACCCAACGCAAAGAGCAGATGGCACTTTTAATAACAATTCGGTGTAGCATTAGAAGTGATTTCACCTTTATCCCCAAGACACATCGAATAGCCCCTCGAAGGATCGAGCTCGTTGAGCTCGTTCCAACGAGGGGCTACACGGTATATCTCGGAGGAAGAAAATAGGAACGTATTTAAATTTAAATGGTGATGATTGTAGGTTGCGTTGATCATTCAGACCACGGCGTTCGTGAATACATCGTATAAACATTGAATACATCGTTCGCCAAATTCACTGTGCCTCGCTCGAGTAAATGTTCAGTTAAAATGTTCAGTTATAATTCCTCGGCCAATGATTTCACCCCATGCCCCGAGGGAACATCTCATAACCCCTCGGTGAAACGAGTTTAATGGATTCACTGCAATGAGCCCATGACCCCTCGGTGAAACGAGTTTAATGGATGCATTGCAATTAGCTGTCACACGCCATGTTCCCGAGTCAAGGAATGAAACATTAATAAGAGTATGAGGGCATTACATTTACAACTGACACCGGCATATGATGAAGAGAATCGGAATATCGTGGCGATTCGATGTACAGATTACTGGAATTTATGAACCTCGCTCATCAACTCGATCGATGTCTTCTGCAATGTTACTTATTGTGAGTTAGGATGATATATCTACCATGTTTGGGGTATATTGTTGGCTTTGTCGGCTTAGAGAACAAAAATCACGTTGTGAAACCCAGACGAGGTCAGGGCTGATGTCCGATCGTGTGCGAAGACGGGTGGTGGTGTCATTGACGTGTTTGGATTGGGGGTGGTTAGTGGTACGGATTATCTTATTTTACAACTTATAGAAGAGAAATAGCATTATATACACTAGCGAATGACGCCTGTCTTTAACCGGCAATTAAGATTTTATAGAACAAATGGGGTCAAGGCGGAGATAAAGTTTCGGCCGACTCACGAAATGATCGCGATCCGATCGAAATTTCCAGTCCGATTTAGCCAGTATAACACTGGATGTTGATGGCGTGGAGAGTAGGCGGGGTGTAGGGGCAATCGTGATATTGTATCAACACGTTAAATAACACCACGTACACACGTCTGTTCATCAGAAGGGTATTTAAAACGATCATATTGCAATCGGAACGTGATACACTGTCCATCGGTAGATCGGGATTTCGTAAACTGAGTATCACAAGACCAATATTGAAATATTTTGAAGCCATGACCGAAGCAGAGAACAATATTTAAGAACTTCATCGAGATTTAGTATTAGACCGCGACTGGCCAAGGAGGTATTATTGTTAAAATTTAAGTCCAAACTTGGTCATTCTCAAGTCCATATACGCACATATCCATATTGGGCTTGAACCATGACCGAAGCCGTGAACAAGGCCTGGGTAAATTTTGAAGCCATGACCAAAGCAGAGAACAAATTTCAGGAACTTCATCGAGACTTAGCATTAGACGGCGACTGGCCAAAGAGTTATTATTGTTGAATTCTAAATCCAAACTTGGTCATTCTCAAGTGCATATACGCATATATGCATATTGAGCTTGAACCATGACCGGAGCTGTGAACAAGGCCTGGGTACGTCAACGAGACTTAACAGTAAGATCTAAGCCCAAACTTGAACACTCTCAAGTGCATATACGCATATATGCATATTGAGCAAACAAACTTGATGGACTTGGCGGTGAACATGAAGAAGATAGAGATGTCGTAATACTGGAAGTAAATTAGGTTCGAGGGAGGAACTGAAATAATCTTATCTGTTTTAAGAGTTATCTGTTGACCAAAAGGGTAGAGCACAATAGACGTTAAGACTTCCGGGTTGTCTCTTTCTCAGTTTGGACGCGATTCGGATGCAACATAATTACTTGATTGGACATATGGCAGAATTTCGATAAAGATATACGACATTATAAGGTTAACACCTAAGATGGATGCTACTCATTAAATAGGCGAGATTCCTCACAGTTGCAAGTATGAAAAGCACACAGTGATTCTCGAACGGATCGCAATCCAGTTGCAGTCCGATCGAAACTCACCATCTGCCATCGTGGTTTTCAAAATTGTTGTGGGAGGGATGTAGAACTGTAAGGCAGACAATCTAGGCAAAATTCAGCGGACGAAGAGCAGACAGTGATTTTCGACCGGATTGCAAACCAGTCGCAATCCGATCAAAACTCACCATCTCCCTTGTGATTTCAAATTTGTAGGACGATTGTTAAATTTGAAATTCTACCCACGATTTATAGCCTGTGATGCATTGAGGTCAATGTTCATGACAAGTCGGAATTTACTTTCTACCTCAGAAATTTGGGAAGGCTTTGTAATCCGTTGGACAGAGCCATCTTCAAACTTAACGAAGATGACTCCGTCAAAAGTCCATGACTCTTTTATTTTGCGATGTTTAACAAGTTTCCTAGCACATCATGCAATAGAGGCACGGGTTTTGGTCAGATCCTCATTCAGGTAGACCCAGGTATTTCTGCGATTTTCGCGCGGCGGATCGCTGTGTTGACTGTCAAATCGCGCGGACCTGAGTCTTGCCTTTGCTTTATAAAGTTTGTCCCTAGTCCTATAACTTGTCAATTTAAAGATAATGGGTCTTGGTGTTGGCTGGCGACCATTGGTGGATTTAGGGCCGACTCTGTGGCTGCGTGAAATATCACTTAAAGACAAAGGCACGCCGATTTTAGAGGCGGTATCTAGAATTATATCGTCTGTATTTTCGTCGGGAGACTCCGGAATTCCAGAAAGTCTCAAGTTCGTTCGCCTCCCATATTGCTCGAGGTCGTCAACTCGGTCTAGCAAGTGTAGAATAGTTTTATCTTTCTCCTCTATGTCCGACTGTAAGTGGCGGGTGGTTAATTCTAATCGGTCTATGCGCTCGTCGGCTGCTTTATTAAATTCTGATTTCAGTAAGATTTGCACATTTGGGTCTCTGAGCAATTCTATGAAAGTTTTTTTCATAACCGGGTCAGAGGGTTCGCCTCCTGATATCTCGTCTCCCGAGTCCGAGTCGAATAGATCGCGTTCAACCCCCGCCTTGGACTTCTTCCTATCCATAGGAGAGGGTGTTTCACCAACATCCCTTAGTCGTTTCCATTCCTGCTCAAGCTGGTCATCCTTATCTGAAGTAACGGTAGCCATGATTAATAGTAATGATTACAACGTTTTTGGGTGTGATTTGGCAGGTTAGTCGGACGCTACAGTAGAAACAAACGGACAGTAAAACAGTATTTTGACTCCATACACACAGGGAGTATCTCGATTAGGTTTTAAGTTTTTACGATGAAGACAAATGAATAATAGTTCAGTTGTCAATAACTTGTCCGAGACTCCAAGCTGAACGCAGTGCTAATTTGACTGAAGCGTACAAGGTCGTCGCAAGCACAAGAGTACAGTTCGATTCGGAACTAGCGCCGAGAATAAACAGGACGAGATTTAAAAATTGCACAAGAACGACGGAATTCCAGCTGAACTGCACAAGGACGACGGAATTCCAGTAGAACACATGATGCAATTAGCACAACACTTGCCCAACAGCGAAAAAATGTAGCATCTTGAACATCTTGTACAAAATATCCGCTTCAATTTTCCACGTCAATTTCAAAAAACAAATTCGATGCTGACATATTGGTTGCTAATGTAAACAATAGGCATTGGAGATAAACGAGAATACGAAACGTCAAAAAATATAACAATACTTTGTCTAATTTTCCACCATTCCCTACAGCTCACCTCTATGACGTAGCACGAATACATACACATTTAATCCTTGTCCGATTCAACATTCACATCAGTATTTTCTACATGATTTACACCTCAAGCAGGAGAGAAGAAAAATTAGCGACCACCCGCCATCATGTCACGTGATCATTTCCATTTGATTTGGGATTTGCTGTAATAATTTGTCTATTATATCACAGCGAATGTTTAAAAGTTGTGAACATTTGTGAAAATCAGAAACGTGAATAAAAATAAATCAACAAAATATTTATTCAGAGTGTTGAGTACAAGGGTACTTGAGTTTTTATTCAGCGTTCGAAAATCGAAACTTGTCGCAAGTCACTGGCGTCAGGTTGGCCTCATTTGAGACAAGTGTCATATGCATTGAGGAAAGTCGATACTTAACTCTCATTTTTCGGCGAATTAGAACAAATTGGTAAACTGCATCGATACTTAGGATCTATTTGTGGTGGTTATATAATAGATACGTTCTAGTGCTGTAAACTGCAGTACGACGATACTGGAAAACTGAAATACAACCAAGTTGTTCTCTCATACAACAAATTAGACAAAATGAGTGGGATTAAGTTGAAACACTGTTTTAATATTTAATTTTATCTTATGCAAAAAAGCTCTACATGAGGTGAAACTTCGGATAAAAAACTATGTTGTTTCTTATTTTTTTTCTTACAAACACATATAAAAGTCAAGACTTCTCGAACTGACCACCAGTGTTGTTTCCACCAATTATCGTTTTGACGAGCTGTCAACCCGACGAGCTATCATTTCTAGTAGTTGTCGTTTCGTCGAGTTGCTTCGAACTGTTATCTTTATTGGAGTGTCATGCTTCCATTATTTTGTAGGGATCGTCCTCCAGGTTGGGCTTTTATCACCTGTACGTTTGTGTGTACCTCGCAAATTGACCAGTAATAGATTGTGGTTGTGCAAAAAAAATAGTTGAAGTTTCTCGAAGAAAATGAGAGTCTATAGTCTGTCCTGTTTTCACAGAGATGGGCTGTGCATGTGGGTTTAAATTCACGTAAGCAATGAAACGCTTGAACGCCCAAAAATACGGCAGAACTAGGTGGGCACAGGGGACACGTGTCATTCAGTTTTTTCCACAAGCACGCTAGACGCTTACACAATGAGTTAAAAATCCCGGAGACATGCAAATTGGTCAATACGCAGGTAGTCCTGCCTTATATTATTTATTTAAAAACTAAACAAATTTAGTTATCTTTGGCCAAAGAATTCCACCTACGGCCACTTCGGGCTGTTTCCCCTACTTCAACCATTTTTTAACCTGAAGAGTGGCTTTCAGGTTGAATGACGATAGAAGCGGACTGGCCGTGTGGTCCACCGAGAAACTGATGCTGCCCAACACCTGTTGGTACATGTAATTTCGTGAAAATGACCAAAAGGCAAAATGGATCTGATTGCATTGACTGCCGGTATATCGAAATGCTCTCTATGTGGACTGCAAACATTTTGAAAAACCAGCAGTCCAGTCTGCCATTGGTCGCTCAGATAAAAGGAAACAGCGTTTCTTAAATTTACAAAATTAACATTTTCTCCGATTGGGCCGAACTGTGGTCTTCCCGATGTCTCCCCCAGGTAGAACCCCATTTTTGTTAAGTGACCGATGAAGGTGATACAAAAATGCCGTAGAGATGTCCTGTATGTGGAGTGCCATTGATCGCTCAGATGCAAGGAAACAGCGTTCGTTCAGTTCGCAAAATCAAACTTTTCTTCGGGTCTGGGGCTCTCTTGGTGCAGTCCTTTTCTTGGCCCAGTTCCCCTCTGAACGACGATTAAGGCGAAAGAAATAGAAACCATGACCAGGCGGTGGCATGCGCACTACAAAAACGAGAGACCGCGGGTATTCAGAAGTTTACTGATACACCATTATAACACAAAGCGAGACACTTTGTCAAAGGTATAATATCACCCACCCACACCTTTTAGTACACTATTCTACCACCTCAAACTCCGAGATTTAAAGAAGGGCGGTGTTTCAAATATACTTCCATGATTGATCAAGTGTTTGTTTTTAAATGTGTGCCGCTCCACTTCCATTGAGCTCCTGCAACCCCACAAGGGCGATTTCTTGGGTTTATTTATCAGTTGGTAAAACGTACGCAGCTGAATGTAGGTAGCAGGGTCAGTTTTCAGCAGGATTAGAAGTTACCCAGTAAGAACAGAATCCTTGCCAACCTTTCTCTCTTTTTATTGTATTGGCCTCTGGATATAATGGTAAGTTCTGGATAAAATATAACAATTAAGTGTTTTGCTGACATAATTCACTGAAATTCCCTTTATTTCCCTTCACCTTAACAGTCCGTGCCTTGTAGCGCTTCCTCAAACCCTGCAATGCAATACTTCATTTTAAATGTTTATTTCCAGATTTGCAATTCATTTAATTTTATTGGATGGCTTTTCTCTCATCTCACTCTGCGCTCCATGTTTCTCATCCAGGCAAGTTTGTTAACGAAATGGACTACAGAAAGGTGAATGCTTTTGAAGATAATGCCTTCTTCAGAGTTCAAACGTAATATTTGCCGAGGACTCTAATCGACTCCATGCCGCAGGTGAATTGTTTTATCTCATACAACCTCGCAACGATTGAGCAAATAATACCAGTTATATTACGTTTTTTAGAGATAGGAAATCGCAGCACTTCATTGCAGAGGCGGAAGCTCGATAAAAGTGATGAACACAATTTTTCTTGGTTACCATGGCTCGGCCCACTGGAAGAAAAGTTACAGTCGACACACTATAGTCTCTCATTCAAATAAGCATGAAGTGGTCACTTTCCTGTTCATTTCTTCCACTTAAATCACCGTTCAACCCGAAGGCTAGCCTTCGGGTTGGAAGATGATTGAAGTAGAAAAAATGGGCCGACGCGACCGAAGGCGGAATTCTTTGGCCAACTGTTGTTTGGATTAGCAAATAAAATATCACAGGAATGTCTGTATATTGACATGTTTGCATTCGCCCGTTTTAACTCATTGTATAACTCATTGTATAAACTCTGCTTCAATCTCAATTAAACACAAAACAAACGCCGCTTACAGAAACGATTACAGAAGGTTTCTGTAGCACAGATAGGACCATACGATAAAACTTCTGACAGATATTAGCGTTGCAAAGCATCGCCGTGTGTTGCAATGATCTCCCTAATTTCTGTTAGAAATTCCATACTGTCGACCCTTACACTTACTCAAAAGGTGGACCCAGCTTCAATCGTTCATATCCGCCAACACTATTCACAAAAAAAAATCAGATTTCATTAGTGCCTAAAAAACATAGCTTCTGACCTATCATTGGAACGAGCTCATTCCATTGAAGGGTTATAAGCTATGCATCTGGGGCGAAAATTTTATTCAAGACTTTTTCAAAAATGGGTGCATAAAAGAACGTAATCTCCTTGATACTGCGTGGATGGACGAACAATCGTGGAAGTAAAAAAAAAAAACAGACAAAACCCAAATAATTCCAACAATGCCGGAGCAGTCACCTATCCTGTCCCTCCAGTATTTACACCACTGCAAGGCTTCTAATATTCCACACCTAAGGTTAACATGGTGGATACAAGTTAAATATTTGCCGGTTAAAATATATCCCCCTCAAACGCACATTTTATCTACCACCAGAGCTGCTATCGTTATACGGTCAATATAAATTTGAGAAATAAACTGCACTTTTGTTTCAGGAGAAATCCTTTTACAGGAATAATTTCATGTCTTTCTGATAAAAAATTGTGAATTGTGTGTTTGCTTCAAGAACATCATATGTTATTGGAACGGCAACCCTAGCTTATCGTATTATTTATACCGTGCTTCTTGTAGCTGCTTGCTTGACAAACAACATATAATAAATCAGTTGGAAAATGAATCACGTAAAGCAGGTATTTAAGAATATTTACACGAATGTACCTGTTATTTGAATATTATGCTACTTTTTATACCACGATTGTTTGTGAAACGTTAAGTGAAAGCTGTTACGCATTGTTTTTCCCCCAATCAAGTGCCGAGAGTGTAACTAGTTTACTAGTTTTTCGTGCCAGGTAAACAAGATGATTGTTGATGAAGGGAAATCTGTTACGCTGCAACTACAGTCACAATGAAACTGCTTTCCGATCATCAAATATCACCGATTGGCAGGTTGACTAGTTTGACGCCATCTTAGGAGGGGGTGGGGCAGATTGAGTTTTTCTCTGATGTTCCGTTTCAGTACAGGAAGTCCAGTTTAGTTTAAGCAGTATTTATTTCAATGCAGAAACAGAAAATAAAGTACAGAAAATAAAACAAGTAACACATTTGTCATAAAGTAATATACATGGAAGTGGATCCAGCAGCAAGCATAATGCCTTTGTGAGCTGTTTCCACACATAACATAACAATGTAATTATAAATCTATATATATATATATAAAATACACACATAGTAGCTCGGTGTACCAAATGTTCACTACGAGTGGTGAACATTTGGTACACCAAGCTACTTTGGGTAGATTTTATTTATACCATGATCGTCAGATTATTAAGAGTCACTATTATTTTTTCTCGATTTTACTGAACAGCAGACGTACATATGTGCAAATCCATTTTTATTTACATGAACATCGGTGGGCGGTACTTCCGCTGTCAATCTTATCGCCGAAACGAAATGGAAAAAGAAACGGAGCCTTTTTCGTTTTAATAACATAATAACATACTATTTCGAGTTATGGATGCTTTAATAACATGAGACAATGCATGTTTGTTAATTTTTGGCATCTTATGAGGTAAACCCATTTAAAAACGTAATAAATAATTGCCACTTTTATTTCACTCTTCGCGAGGCGACGTGCGTTAAATTTGACATCACCAAAGGTCAACTTGGATGCAGTTCTACTGTAAGTGTAAATTTTTACTATTGAAATCCCATTGCTGGCGAGTTCACCACGGCTGGTGTGTAAAGCTAAAATTTATGTCATAGGCTTTTCTTATATAGTACAATAGGTAATCGTGGTATAAACTGAAATTATCTGTACTGACTGTCGTGAGCTAGACGAAGTGTTCTGTCAAGTAGTACACTGATAGTGGTGTGTAAGTGGTGAACGAGAGTTTGTGAAAGGTAATAGATTGAATGGTGGAGGAGGAATACTGTTGTATAGAGATCAGTGATGTAGACCCAGCAATGTGCGTGTGTCACAACAGGATCGAGTTCTCCTTGAGACAGGGGCACGCCATTGAGATCACAGTAATGCACACTGGAATTAGTACGTTGTTTAGCCGACAACCGTCGCAATATAATTGAGTTGTCCAATTCGTAAGAATATAAGCTTGCAACAACGGATGTGATGGCATTGGTGCTTTTGTTGGGGTTGCATTTGTGTACCAATGGCGCTGCAACTTTTATCCAGATATATCGTCTGTCTTCTAGATAATTCTAATTTCAGAAAGAATCTAAATAGGAAGCTTCAATGACACCACATGGCAATAGAAAGCCTGAGTAGTTAGTCCATTGTATATTGGGTCACCACAAAGCCTTCCGGGGATAGACCAAGCAAAACATAATACATTAAATCTTTAATTTGTCACAGAAATCGGGTAATATTAGTTACCCCGTGTCTGATCACGTGGTACGGATTTTACCTACCTGAAGCCAGCCGTATCCCATGAGGCCGAAGGCCGAATCGGATACGGCTGGCTTCGGGTAGGTAAAAACCCGTACCACGTGATCAGACACGGGGTAACGAATTTATCTATTGACTTTCCGTTTTAGAAGTACAATCTATTTCATGTGTGAACACACACAGCATGAGATCTTTTATCTTCCATTGTTGAGCCATACAGGTTTCTGTGGAATTTTTGTGCAAAAGAGTTTTTGTGAAAATATGCCGATATGACTAGTATAAAAAATTATTGAATTTCTTTTTTGTCTCAAAAACATAGTTTATGAAACCCACATTGGAGGGTACTCGACAAGCTCATTCCAATACGGGGTCATGAGCTATATTTTGGAGATAAAAAATTAAAATATAATACATGTACACAGTAAAACTGGAATGACGCGTCTTCTACGGGGTATGGACAATTTGTAGATTTCGGAACGAGGCTTCCACTGGGTATGGGAAATTTGTCAGTGGCTGGGCGGACGTATCGTGGGTTTCAATGAATATGGTCTCATACCACGTATCTATCAACCAATCAAATCAAAACATTCACTTTAGTCAATAGATAATTGACAAGATTTAGTACAATATCCTACCCATGTTGTTTGAATTTGACTGCTTAGGATTGTATTACCCCAATATCTATTGTACAATACGGGCGAACCGATTGACAATAAAATGCAATCAAGTCCAAAAGAGTCTTATTGCCTTACTGGAAACTCCATACTGTGTGTGTCTCATTGATATTGTATACGACAACTTTGAGCTCAGACAATGAGGAAGGTTGTACAACATGTTTTACAAGAATTAGTAAACAATGAGCACTAACAAATAGTGATATGGATCACAAGCCTGGGTGTTTTTTCTGTCCATAAATACTGTTGTCGACTGGAAATAACCAATGTCGTTGATGTCGAAAACCTCCAAGAAGTGATTAAATAACTAATTAAAGAAACATTTGTTTCACAAAACTACAAATTGTCGTTTTTAATGAATACATAATGCTTATTTTACAAGGTTGTGAGAATTTCTCACATATAACTGTACAGTTAAAACTAGAAGTCCTGTCATGAACTGTGCGCTCATCTAGGCTTAATTGCGCACATTTGCCATATCGAATGGCATCCAAAGCACCGCAGGTTCTCCTGTTACTCATAGCAAACACAGGCAATGTTTCTGCCAATGGACTTCCGGGTTATCCGAGGTCCATTGGCTGAAACATTGCTTGTGCACAGACCATGTGTACATATGTACATAATTTGATAGCCTTACTATGATCATAACGCGTAGCTTAACGCGCAGATCGACGTGCTATTTGTTCGCATTTCATGACAGGACTTCTAGTTTTAACTGTACGTTACTTCCCATGATGCGGGGTGTATTGACAGGGAATAACAAATGAAAATAAGTTGGCCAATCTTTCACCCCCCCCCCCCCAAAATGGAGTGATCAACTCACATGATCAACGCAGCAAGCAACAAAGGTAGAATTTATTGTTTTTGGAATATATCGCGCGTGTTTCTCTTTGATTATTCTGTGACTTCATAGTATAGATGCATTGTCCATAAAATGAATAACAGAAATTACCTTATACTAATGTACTTAGGTGATGGATGATGTTGAAACAAATGTACTTTGAACAATTATCAGGTAGCTAATACTCGGCTACCCCCAGGTAACTATAAAGACAACAATGTCATTGTAATGTGGTCTTGTTTTTAATAACAATGAACGTTGCTTTTGGGTTCTAGCTTGATTGATCCATCATCATCACATTGTGTAATTACCCACGGAACTGGTAAATTAATAAAAAAAGGATGTGAATGTGCTGAAACCTCTTTACCGGAAACTAGGCTTGTACTTTACCTGTGAGTTGTGTCAGTAATACTGAGGCAGGCGACTGTTGACAAGAAAAAATTGCTGAGATTCTATGATGCTCTATGTTCACCATTATTCGTACGCCAGTGTCAGAGCACGTGTTGTGTTACATCAGGGGAGAGTTATCTCGACATCAGATTTTTAAGTGTAAAATTCTTAGTTTAAGATGCACAAAATTTGTCATGTTTGAGAATTCTGTTAAAACATCAGGGATAACTGGGATATTAGTGTGAGATTTGATCGCATAGTATATTGAATGACGGAGAAAAGCCCTGGTGGAGAAAAGCCCTAAGGAGAAAAGCCCTGGTCAATTTTGCAACAAAGGAGAAAAGCCCTGGTCCATTTTTTCAAGGGGTGGAGAAAAGCCCTGGTTGATTTTTTTTTTTAAATTTTATCAATTTCCTTTGATTAATAAACAAATTCTAGAATAACTAAAAATTTTCAATTTAGGTCTCAAAAGCATCACGCTCACCCCAATAAGGGGTCATAAGCTATTTTTGAGACAAAAACTGAAAATATATTGCCGAAAAATGCTTCGAAATTGATGAATGAAAGGTTTTAGCGCGCCGAAGGTGCGCAGGGACGATGTGGGATTTACCAATCCCTTGCGATCCGGTTAACCTTATTTTATTTCACTTGCATCACACAGGCCTAGCTTCTTGTTGCCTAAAATGGGGTCTGAGGTGGTACGCACGCGGTTAGAATTTCCGGCAGATTACGTTGGAGTGATAGATTGTCAATAATCAATCCCTCAACGCCATTAAGACTATTAGAGAGTGGGCTTTATTCGGTTCCAGCTTGGCGATGGTAGAGGTTTGATTTCCACCATGGTGGCGAATCAGAATATAATTTTCTGCGATGGCAAATTTAAGGGAAGAAGAGAAAAGAAAACCAAACAGCAACGCCGGTTTGGTAGCGGCCCCGGTATATGACCATAGCGGTTACAAAAAAGGAGTGGAGAAAGCTCCAACAGTTTCAACCGGGAGTCATCCATCAAGCCTTCTGGGAGATAGGATGCCGTATGTGATTATGAGATATCTGGTTATCCTTCGGGAATTCCAAATGACCTCCCCACCCCCCCCCCACCCCTACCCCAAAAAACGCCAAAGAAAACAAAAAATAAATAAATAAATAAATAAATAAAGCCCTTAAAAGGGCTGTTCGCTGGCAAGATTGTTTCAATCCTTGTCTTGGTCTTATTTAGGTTTACTGCACATCTATGCATGAGGATTGGTTCAATCCCTCATAGTTTGTCATTCAGTTTTGGTCGTGTGTCTGATGAGATGGAGGAGGTAGAAAAGATAGAGAGCTGGAAATTAGAGCAATTCGGTTTTTAATTTACGACTGTTCCGTCTGTGACGACCAGTGACATGTGAATGGGGAAGCCAGCATTATTTCCCCGAAATTTATATCTCGGGGAGGGGAGACCCGGCAGCAGGTGGAGATTTTCCTCGCTGTTTGCAACTCCCACTGGTAACAGAGGCAAGCTTTCGTGCGTATCGTGTCACCCGCAACCAGTTCTGAATTTTTGTCACCAAGTGCCTGGCTCATCCCATCGCAATGATGTAATCTTTAACCCTTTCGATGGATACGCCCCAAATTATTTAGTTTTCCTATTGAGGACGCGATGCGCATTTAGTTCAATTATTAATTCGCTGTCTTGAAGTTTATTTAGAGTTTTGCTTTGAAGATCTTTTAAGCGCATTGCTATAGTGTCTATTTTTGCTATCTCGTGAAGTTGTTTTATCGATGTCCATGTGGGCTTGCGCAGAGCCACGCGCAAGACATGATTTTGGACCCGTTGTAGTTTTTCAATGTTGGTTTTATTCAGGTCACTCGTTATTATGGCCCCATACTCTAGAACTGGGCGTATATATGATTTGTAAAGCTGGAGGAGAACTTCTTTATTGGCTCCCCAATTTTTACCTCTAATCATTTTCAGGAAATTGATGCGTTTAGTGGCTTTGACAATGACTGAGTTTACGTGATTGTTCAGATTGAGACTGCTATCCAGGGTGAATCCCAGAAACTTTGTCTCATTACTAGCTTCAAGTTTGTGGTCGTAAAGCTTAAGCTCAGTATTAGGGACAGCTTTTTTCCTTTGCTTTTTATAGAATGTGATTCTTTGTGTTTTCGCGGCATTTAGCTTGATGCGCCACACAGCGCACCAGTCTTGCAGGCCACGGATGGTATCCTGCAGGCGGTTTTGTATTATGTTTCGAGACTTACTGACCGTCCACATTCCTTTGTCGTCTGAGAATTGAGATAGTTCAACATGGTTCTTCCCTACTTTATCAATGTCATTGACATATATTATAAATAGAAGCGGGCTAAGGACCGAACCCTGTGGAGTGCCCGCTTCGAGTTTTACCTCGTCTGATACCCCGCGGTAGACCCTCACTTTGATTTTTCGATCAGATAAAAATGATGGTATGATCCTTAGAATTTTGATAGGTAGCCCCATTTTAGCTAGTTTGTATCGCATGCCATTGTGCCAGACAGAGTCAAACGCTTTTTCTACGTCGAGTAATAGCGCGTTCCTATTTCATTTTGACTGAACGCCGTTTTCATATAATCTTATTAATCTACCAGTCTATAAACATGCTCGATTCCCTCTCTTAGACTTCTGTAGGCCGTTTGCCACTTATTGAAAAAGCTGATTGATTCGAGATAGCTGCGGAGTCTAGTCGTGAGAATCCGTTCGAAAATGTTTCCAATACAGCTGAGTAGGCTGGTTGGGCGGTAATTAGCTGGGTTGCTCAAGTCCTTGTCGGGTTTGGGTATCATGGCTCCTATAGCTACTTCCAACATTTTGGGAAGTACCCACTAGAGAGACAGCAGTTTAGGAGGTTAGTGAGTCTACCGAAAAAAGTATTGGGACATTGTTTCAGGATTTTGTATGAGACCTCGCCCCCTCCCGGGGAAGAAGAAGACTTACATTTTTTAATTGTGGTAGCCACTTCTTCTTGGCTTATCTGTTCCGTGAGTTCATGACCATCTCCGTCCTCGGGCGTTTGGCTGAAGTTGGCATCGTTAAACGTTGTCTTGTTGTCTTGAACAAATTTGTTCACTTTTTCTTTGAACTCGCCATCAAACCTATCGCCCTCATGTGGGCGATGATATTTTTAAGGAGCTCAACGAAGGCGCCAGCCTTCGCCTTGTCATCCAGGGCCATAGTTCCATCGCTGATCTTAAGAGCCTTACTGTTGACGTCTTTATGTTTTTGTCCAGTAAGGGTTTTAAAAGTATCCCAAAACCTTTTAGGCTCCCTCAGTCCATTTAGATTTTCCGTTGCTTTTTCCCATCTCACGCTATTGTCGTTTGCTATTGCCTTTTTAACTTCGCCGTGGAGGCGATTATACACGGCTTTAAGTTCGACCTTTTTAGTTGGAAGTTTTTCTGATTTGTATGCACGGAAGGACTTTCTTTTTTGTTTTATTATTTGGAGTGTGGTTTCAGTTATTCTGTTGGCCCGCGGTTTAACCGTCTGTTTGGGACAAATCTCATTAAGAGTGTTGTTAATGACTTCACCGAGATTGGTACATGCTTGCTCGAGTTCGCAGGTATTCATTGGATCGTTTTTGTTTATTTTAACCTGAATTATTTTTTTCTGAAGAGGCCCCAGTCAATTTTGGATAGAATCCTCCTACTCATTGTGGGGTATCTTGTGGGTCCGCTGCAACCGTGTAATGTAGCATGAATAGGCAGGTGGTCGCTGCCTAAATCATCGTCCACCACAAATATGTCTTGCATTTGATTAGTGGAGTGTGTTGTTGCTGACGTGGGTAATGTCTTGGTCGTTATTTAATACAAAAAGATCAAATTGTTCGATGACATTGAAGAGAGCGTCGTCATTGGGCTCCGTTTTATTGCATCCGAAAACCTGATATTTGGCATTGAAATCACATAAGAAAATACAGTGTTTGTGATTTTTCACAAAGAATTCAAAGACTTTACTGTCAACTGTTTTTTTCGGTTCATTATAATATGAGATTACGGCAACTTATTTATGATCTAGTTCAATCTCAGTGGCAATCACCTCTGCGTTGAGGTTATCGCTTGATATCGTTTTATATTTTAAGTACTGCCCTATGAGGAGAGCCACTACGCCTCCACGTTGTGTGGGGCGGTCACGTCTAATGATGTTGAATCCACTTAGCAAAAATGTCTTATTTGGCTTTAACCATGTTTCGCTGATACCAATTACATCTCGGTTGTGAAGTAATCGGACATCTGTGAGCTTTTGCAGTTAACGCTTCGAGCGTCCCATTGAAGTATTTTCAACTTATCCACAGTTGGTCAGTACCTGACGTAATTGTACTAGTTAACTTGTTATGGGTGTGATTTATATTTTATTTATGGCGGCTTCTATTAGCGAGGAAGAGATTTGAGTTCGATATAGCTTGGATGCTGTTTTCCCAACTTCTTTACATATGTCGGAAAGACTGACGTCGAGGTGTTTGTTCATTATATTAAAAATTGAACCAGCCATAAGCCTGCACATCGAATGCGCAGAGGTTGAGTTTTCTACGCTGTTGACATTCATAGCTTTGAGTTCTATGTCGGTTTTAACTTTTTTGTAGTGGGGACACCCCCCGATAATTGCTTGGGTGTTGCCCGTTACAATTTGGGCATTTAAGTGTTGAAACCTTGCATGGCTTTGTTAAATGTTTTTCGCCGCATTTCATGCAACGCAACTCTCCTTTGCATCCGTTCGACATGTGGCCAAATTCCTGGCATTTATGACACTGTGTGGGCTGAGGCAAAACACGATACTCCTCGGTCTCATATTTTTGTCCGTTTATACAAACACCTTTGTTAATGAAGTTTAGTTTTGTGGCGCCATTGGAGCATTTTACTTTAATTTTCCACGTAGGGTTGCCTGTAGCATTAGATATTAGTCTGCTTCACGAGTATCCCGACAGGGCTTCATCAATACCCCCATCATTAATCTTTGTGGGAACCCTTGTGACGACTGCGCAAGGGTTTTGCAGCGGTTGATGCTGTTGTTTATTCGTCTGGTGTTTGGCCTATTATCCTTATGAGGTTGTTTAGAAAGGGTTCTTACCTTGTCGGCGAACGATACACCACTGTCAATGGTGAATGTTGGCGTCGCCGGTATCGTTTCCGTTGCGTTACTATCTGCCGATTTCCCATCATTATGGATCTCCGCACTGGTTGTTACTACTGCAACATCCATGGTGTCCGAGGTCTCAACGACAACAACACCCGGGTTATCGGTGTGTGTCGACGATTTCCGGGTTTTCTTAGCCACCGTTTCTATTTCCAGGTGCACACTATTTTCTTGGAAGTCTGTATCCAATTTCTTTTTCGGTCGCGGCGTAATCTAATTGATCACATCACAGGTGGGAACAGTAGTTTCCTATTGCTCTATGAGCGTACGCAACCAGTTATCTTGACTGGCGGTGACGAGTTCCGAGCCCTGATTTGGTGATTCCTCCAAAGACGAGATGCCGTGCATAGGTCTCCCCATCTCAGTGATATTATCTATAAAGGGCGAAACAGGTGTAGGATTAGTTTTGCCCACAATCCCCTTGCTAGGATTAGTTTTTGAAATCTGCTGAGTCGTATCGAGTGGTTCAGAAGCACTAGCGATATCCGTAACTATATTCGTTTTAGGGCCCAACGGGTTGGACTCCACACCCTTGCCATTTTGTTTAGAGTTTCCGTTGCTGGAGCACGAACCCAAACCTGAATTATTTCTACTTTTTCCTTTTTTTCCAGATGCCGACTTATTTTCCCTTTTTGATTCCGTCGAAGCTTTTATTAATTCCATTTTTTCTTTCTCGAACTGTTCTTTTTGAGCCCTAAGATCCGAGCGCAAACCGTCAATAGTGTCGTTCAATCTGGCTATCTCGTTTTGAAAACCAGACATCATCGATGTTAAATCCACTCCCGAAGTGGGTTCAGTGGTGGAGTTAGTTGCCATATCAGTCTGTTCAATTATCAGTTATGGTCTAAGTTATCAGCAAATTATTGCTAAAATATTCAGTTAAAGTATGTTTAGTTTTAACAGAGAAAAGCAGACAGAAAATAGATAGAGTTAAAGATGAACACTTACAAAATTACACTAGAGTGCACAGAGGTGGTACAGAAAACAATAGGCTTTGTTTATTTCCAAGCTGTGAGATGTTGTTGTGAAATTGAGATTACGCTCGACTTGTGTTGCCGTTGTCTTGTCGGGCGAGAAGAACCGATGTTGGTTGAATCCATCTGATTGGTCGATTGGATGATAAACAAGATCTCGCCAGATCGCAGCCATTGAAGTTCGCAGAACTCAAGAAGTGACGCAAGATTGCCTACGTTTCTCGAGAAGCAGAAGCAACAGTGTTAAAACGCTATCATCACACCTCGTAGACAATAACAGGAAAGTGAGTTGACATATCATATTGAAAACAACTGCTATTGCTATATATATTTATTGTGCTATATAATATATTATCATTAATTTTTCAATAATGTGTTCAGTCCGGGGCTTTAACAGACACGTCCGATCAGTACGATTGTCAAGTCAATTTCCTTTGATTCATAAACAAATTCTAGAATAACTAAAGATTTTCAATTTAGATCTCAAAAACATAGCTTATGATCCCTCATTGGAACGAGCTCATCAAGCTCATCCCAATAAGAGGTCATAAGCTGTTTTTGAGACAAAAACTGAAAATATATTGCAGAATAATGCTTCGAAATTGAAGAGTTGAGCTCATATATATACTGACACATCCAAGCCGCAGTTCCACTTTTTCTGTTGTTTTGTTAAGAATCTACTTGTAAATGTTGCCTGTTTAATACAAAGCATCAGAAGAATAAATTGCCTCTTATCTGTTTAAATTACATTTCAGTACTTTCACTTTTTGCAAAACAATTACCAAATATAATTGTTGTAAACACAGCTCATTCCAAAATATTATCAAAACATCCCTCTGCTGTTCACTTGTCTTAGACTACCACCTGTCCATGTTTGTAAATTAATTAATGTTATTGTTGTAAACATATGAGCCAAGCCAAAGTCTATTGCAGCTTTTACCTGAATTAAAATAAAAGTGAATGAAAATTAAAGGTTTTATATAAAGTAATATAAATAAACATTTGAATAAAGATTTAACAGCCCTTTTAAGGCCTTGGGGGTGTGTGTCTGTGAGAGGTGTGTGTGTGTCTTTTTTTGTTTTTTTTCCTCCAATCACTCCGTCATCTGTTCTCCCTGAAGGCAGACCAGATGGCCAATACTCGGCATCCACTCTCCCTTATAGGCTGATGGATGACTCCCGGCTTTCAAAAACATATATTGGTGGATTTTTTTCCTTTTTGTAACCTTTAAGAACAATATGCTGGGGCTGCTCCCAAACCAGCGAATGTTTGGGTTTCTTTTTCTTTTTCTGAAATAACCACCAAACTGCGGTTTCAGTATTACCATAAATTTGCCCACTTCTCTTAGAAACACGGAGCAGAACTCTTGTAATTATGCAAATTCCTCGCCATTTCCCAGCTCGAGGTTCTCGGGGATCTCAACCCACTACCCTACTGCCAGTCGCACACTCAAACTTAATAAGATTATTGGCTCTCGCTCCCGACTCTCGTGGATTTATAAGCAAATAAAGCTATAAAGCAAATACATGGGTGGGCAGTTGTCCGAGGGCGGGGGGCACATGTCCATGTGACTACTATCCGGGGGGCACTTATCCGGGGAGGGGGGTAGCACATATCCTGCATTCCAAACACGTGGCCATCATATCATATTATAACAAGCCGCAAGCAACAGTAGACAGTAAAGTATTTGAATTCTTTACCAAAAAGTACAAGCACTGCATATTCTTGGGTGATTTCAATTCCAAACACCAGGTATTCGGTTGTCATAAGACTGAGCCTAATGGTGACGCTCTTTTCAACATCATTGAAGATCTCGATCTATTCCTGGTCAATAACGATCAAGACGTAACAGACATAAGCAACAACCCACTCCATCAATCAGATATCCTCGACTTGATTATCACCAGCAAATCACTAACCAGCCAAATGCAAGACATATTTGTAGGGGATGATGAGCTAGGCAGTGATCACCTGCCGGTTCACGCCACTTTGAAATGTAATACTGGTCCCGCAAGGTATCCTCCCGTGAATAGGAGGAACCTATCAAAAATTTACTGGAACCTCTTCAGAAACATTATCGAAGTAAAAATAAAGGCAAATGCCCCTTAAATGCTCATGAACTAGAAAAAGCCTGCACCCATCTTAACGAGGTTATCAACAGTATACCTGATGAAATTTGTTCCAAGCAAACAGAAAAGACGCGGATAAACAGAATAACCCAAACAACTCTTCAAATAATCAAACAAAAAAGAAAAGCCTTCCGGGCTTACCAATCAGAGAATGATCAAATGAAAAGAGCAGAACTTAAAACTGCGTATAATCGCCTACATTGAGAAGTAAAAAAGGCCATAGGTAACGACAATCGCGTGAGATGGGGAAAAAGCAACAGAAAACCTAAATGGGCTGAGAAAACCTAAAAGGTTCTGGGATACATTTAAAACTCTTACTGACCACAAGAGCAAAAGTGCCAATAATAACACGCTGAACACTAGCGACGGAACTATGGCCATGGACGACAAGGCAAAGGCCAACGCTTTTCTAAAGAAAACGCATCGTCCACAAGAAGGGAACACCAGGCAAGGATTGAAACAAGCTTGTCTGGCTGGGGACGTGTGTACATTTTATATACATAAACATTTGAATAAAGATTTAACAGCCCTTTTAAGGGCTTTCGGGTGTGTGTCTGTGAGAGGGTGTGTGTGTGTTTTTTTGTTGTTGTTGTTTTTTTCCCTTCAGTCAACCCGTCAACTGTTCCCCCTGAAGGCAGACCAGATGGCCAATACCCAGCTTTCAAAAACACATATTGGTGGATTTTTTCCTTTTTGTAGCCGTTAAGGATAATATGCTGGGGCTGCTCCCAAACCAGCGACTGTTTGGGTTTCTTTTTCTTTTTTCTAAAATAACCATCAAACTGCGGTTTCAGTATTACCATAAATTTGCCCACTTCTCTTAGCAAACAGGGAGCAGAAGTCTTGTAATTACGCAAATTCCTCGCCATTTTCCAGTTCGAGGTTCTCGGGGATCTCAGCCCGCTATCCTACTGCCAGTCGCACACTCAAACTTAATAAGATTATTGACTCTGGTTCCCGACTCTCGTGGATTTATAAGCAAATAAAGCTATAAAGCAAATAAAGTTATTAGGATCGCAAGGGCTTTAAATCCCACATCGTCCCTGTGCGCCTTCGGCGGGCGAAAACTTTTCTTTCATTCAGTTTTATTAATTTAAAAATAAAAATTACATAAAGAATGAAAAAAGCTAGACATAAAAGGTGATTACTGTACAAAAACAGGCAAAATAGTAAATAAAGAAAAAAAAGAATAAAATATGTGATTTCATATAAAAAATAATGTATAAAAAAATAACAGAAAAAAATATGAAACAAAAATTGAATCAGGGCTTTTCTCCACTCGATGCAAAATGGACCAGGGCTTTCCTCCTCAGATGCAATTTCAGGGCTTTTCTCCGTCGGGGCTTTTTTCCGTTCACCAGTATATTATATATGCTTATTGCTGATAAATACCAGCGTGGATTTCGACAATCACAGAGTAAAAACTCTGCAGTAATATAATAAATTGAGGCTATTCAGCGAGTCTCCAGTTTATAATGAATTTGCGCAATGACTCCAGTGAATTAGGCCTGGATCAAGTCTTTGGGTGAATTTCGAAAATTAAACTATGAACTTGGGATCTGAAGAAGATTCAATGTTTCACTGAATCCAAAACTCGACAAAGAATGCAGGATAAGTCCAGGCCTAATAAGATGGACGATTTTCGTAAATGTTACCGAAAAGCGAGCGCGAGTTGAAAATTCTATATATAAGAGGATACAAAACTCAATGAAAGATCCCGAAATGGGAAGAGAACTAAACATCGAAACAAGAAACAAATAGGTGTAAACCGCATTTGTTGCAAATCACAGAATGATATGTATACATAGATGTGGATTAGACAGAACAAAGTACTGAACGGCTGCCGTGGACTGGTCACTTTCCACGGATGGGCAATATTTCAACTGACGCAATAATAGTAGATTCCAAACACTAATTATAGGAATATTCATCGAAATTTATTACGATTAATAAAAGTTGTGCTGCTGATGATTTTTAACAGCTCGTAAACGCATTCGTGGGGCATCACTTCCCATGTGTGAATTATGACCAGTCCATGCGACTGTTGTGTACACTTTGTCTTCAAAAAGAATTCACAATTGCATGGATACAGAACATCTATCGTGGACTGGTCACTTTCCGCGGAATGGGCAGTATTGCCACGCACGCAATAATATTAAGTTGCAAACACTAATTATAGGACTAATCATCAAAAATTTTATTAATGAAGCACCGGGTACA
Source organism: Pictodentalium vernedei (assembly GCA_031216915.1). Lineage (NCBI taxonomy): Eukaryota > Metazoa > Mollusca > Scaphopoda > Dentaliida > Dentaliidae > Pictodentalium > Pictodentalium vernedei. The sequence goes on from CM062290.1 coordinate 291,318,346, forward strand.
ACCCGGTGCTTCATTAACCCTTTACCTAACCTGAAAAGCAGACGACACTTGCAAAAATAATTCTCGAATAACTAATTTTTTTCATTTTTTGTCTCAAAAACATAGGTTATGACCCCTCGTTGGAACGAGCTCGTTCCAACGAGGGGTCATAACCTATGTTTTTGAGACAAAAAATGAAAACAATAACGAAAATAATTAATTGGCGATTTTTGAGAATAGCGCTGGCCGGTTTTGGCCGTTACGCTAGGTAAAAGGTTAATCCCGCCTGTCGAAAAAGAAATACTAGAATATTGAATCTGAGATTATTTTTGTTTTTTCATTGATGTGATCTTAATTTCACATTATTTGATTTTCGAAATCTCGACTCATGGGCGGAAGTGTGTCTCGACTTGATCACGATTTGATCGCCAAAAAGACCGCTTTTGTAGTCACAGATTGTTTATTTGTTTGTTACGTTTAACGGCACTTTCAACAACCAACAACTGGGGTGGTGTATGGGTGGAGGAAACCGAAGTATTCGGCAATGGCGAGTAACTATCGAACTTCCTAACTTACTAACCCGATACGATCAGGGTTAGCATTGGTTGTAATCAAGTATACAGTCGTCAACCCATACGCTTTGGTACACAGCACCACCGTACTCCCACATAGGCAGTCGGGATAAAAGTGTCTTGCAAAAGGACTCAGCGCAGATGAAGGGGTCAGGATCGAACCGTTGACCTTTCGATCTCCTGTACAACGCTCTAACCTGTGATCACAGCACTGTTAATGATGTCTTTAAAATGTTAGAAATCTAGAGGTCGAGTTCAAGCTTCGTGCAAGAATACCGCGGTGCACAACTGGAGTGAATTATGCTTTTAAATGTTGAGTCTAATAGTCAGAAAAGGTGTAAGATCACGGGATATTATTTTCGTTTAACCCTCGTCACTTGGTGATAAATTTTTTGACTATCACCATCCATGTTCAGTTTCAAAGGTATTAAAAATATAATCGTTAGGTTTCTTATAGAACTCTGATATTTCACAAACAAAAATGGAGTTTAGTTTAGTTTAAACATATTTTATTCGCAAAAATAGCAAAGTGGATTAGAGGACAAGTGCTTAACACTTAGTAGCCCCTCTTCTCCAGAAACAACAACAACAAAGTTCTATTACAATAGCGACACAAACAATGATGAAACAAGGTTACTATTTAAACAAATTTACAAGGTAAAGAGTGCTAAGGAAGTGTGATTTTGGAAAAGAAACCTGGAAGGAAGAGACAAAAGCAAGTATGAGAAAAGATAAGAGTCAGAAGGAAGCGAGAAGAAAAGAAGCAACCAGAAAACGTACTTCACACATTATGGAACTCGAAGGATAGAGATAAACTACGTCCCCAAATTCAATGACACAAAGCGGTTAAAACCTTACGAATATTAATTAAAGAGACCCGAATCGCGGATAAATTTTTGAGTCGCTCTAAAGATGACCACGTTTTCAGAATATTTTAACGACGGTATACCATACAAAATGTCATCTATCGTGCTTATGCGGAACCGCTCCAATGAGTTAAAAAAAACTCTACTCTGATAGAACTATAGAAAGTGCACACCATAAAAAAATGATGTGCATCTTCTATATGAGGTCCGCAATCACAAAATGGAGTATCTGATATGTAGTTGTTAAACTTGTGCGCGTTCAGGTCACTACAATAATTTCTGATCATACTGTGGATAATATTAAGCTTTCTCTTCCCAATGTTAAAGTACCGTGGTGGTTTTGGAACGGTTGGGGTTATTTTCGTTTTAAATTTCATTAATGTATTACTGTTTCTTACTGAGGTTGGCAAGGCATTCCATAACGTCACACATGTGGGCATAAATGAGCGTTTCATAACTTCTGTCCGAACGTTATAGGGGCAGAAATCCGACGCATTTCTAAGGATATATTGCGAACGTTCACCAACTCGAGAGGGAAGTGGGTCTCTTAAATATTCGGGAGCCATACCATAGATGATACGATAAAAAATACACATTTTTTAATGTACCTGCGGACTGGAGTGGGTGCCAACCCATTTCTAACAGTAACTGTTCTCGTGGAACTGATCTTGTCAACCCTGAGATAATTCGCGCGGCATCGCAATGTATGTCATCCAAGCGTTTCAGATTAAAGGCACTGATACAGTCCCAGACCGAGCTAGTATATTCAAGAATGGGTAAAACAAACGAAACATACATCCGCTCAAGCGTATTTCGGTTCATTAAGTATTTAAGTTTTCTTATTTGGGAAAGTCTTGCGGACGCTCTCCTACAAATTTCATCTATGTGATTATCCCAAGATAAATTAGATTGTATGGTAAGGCCAAGGTGTTTGTGGTCAGCATCGAATTGTAGTGACGTTCCCGCGAAGACTATATTAGGGTAGTTAAAATCTCTAGCTAAGGTAAACAATACAGATTTCGTTTTCGCAGCATTAAATTTGACGAGCCATTTATGCGCCCAATCATTTATTATAGAAAGATCGTCGTTTACGACTCTGGATATGTCTAGTGTGGAGAGAGTACTGTCACTGAGACACGTGTCATCGGCAAACAATCTTGTGAGTGATTCCAAGCTATCTGCAATATCGTTGATATATATTAAGAAGAGAAACGGACCAAGCACAGAACCCTGAGGCACACCAGCAGAGACAGTATTGTACTCCGAATAACAATTGTTTACCATAACACGCTGTTGTCGGTTACTCAGATAATTGGAGTGTGATTCCTTTTCTGGCCAAGGTTGTACGTATCACAAATAATTAGGAAAATTAGTTAGCGGGGAGTCTATAACATGTTCTACTGAAAATAAATAAATAAATAAAAATGAAAAAGTAAATAAATAAACAAATCTGTCAAATAGCAATTTAGGTAATTTACAGAGTTTTATTCAACTGAAAGGGTGACTTTATATTCTGAGTCGATGAATATTGCTGGGGAAATTTCCAGGTTTTTTTCTGAAAACCTTTCACGAACACATTTTTGGCATTGATACGTGGAAACGCCATACATGTTTATACAAGTATACGCGATACTGGACGTGCATACAACAGGCATCTCCCGAATCTAACTATCGAAATCAAGATTCTACAAAAGTAAAACAAGAAAATAGCATAACACAGTGAAGCAAATTCCCCCGCCTCCGATGAACTATGACATAAACAAAAGCATATTTTATTTTATTACACATCCATTAAACTGTAAACCCTTGTTATTCAACAGAATCGGCGCTATGGCATAAATGTTTTTGTATTCAACTAGTGATGTACAAGCTGGAACTTTTTCCCAGGACGGTTCATACCAGTTCCTTTCCCGTCGAAAAGTTTCCAAATTTCGTTATACAATTATAGATTATCTGTCGCGTAGTGTGAAAATGAAAACGTCCAAAGCAAAATAAAATCTGTTAACAAAAAAAATTATTTAACCAAAAATGAGATAATATTAAAAAAAACAATCATTTCCAATCACAACATTAACCCAGCCCGTGGTCGTCGCGTCTGCGGATCCCATCACATCTAAATTGGACAACTTTATTTCGGTAAATTTTCGGACATCCTGACATGCTTCGAAATTCCTTTAAAACAATTTCTCACAGCTGTTTTACAAAGCTGTCCAAATTTGTATTTATATTTATACTAACAATAAAAGCCACCAAATGGTTAGGCGTGAATGGGCACCAGCCGAAGAGAAACACCGACACGAATATCAACAAACATGTCAATAGAAAAGATAACGAATGTGATTTAGACTGGTTAGCAAAAAGATTCTTTTGATTTTTTTATCGATCTATTTGATCCGTACAGCTTCAAACAAAACAAACGGTCTCTTCACCTTTGGGTTTAGACATCGGAATTACAATTTGTTTATTTAAATGCATTTTAATGCACGGGATGTGTAATAAACACAGAAGGCGATGTGTGTTTGAATCGGTGGATGTTTTACATAACTCGTTGTAATGACGAGGCCATATTTCATGGCTCACGCGAAATATGATTACGCCATTCCGACTCGTTATGAAAAACACCCACCGATTTAAACACACATCGCGTTCTGTCTATATATGATCAGACTCTTCTTCCGGTTATTAAGCCCTTTTATTAAAAATGGTACCGCACGGCCATGCCGTAATAGAAATAGCGCCGGGAGTACTTTAATGTATTCAAGTGTATTTTGTGGTTTCTATGGGATCATATAATGAATCAAATCTTCAAGTCGTTCACAGTTTATATCGCAATTTACAAAACTCATTCACTAAATTAGGTATGGACCGAACTAAAGCTATAAACAGAGGACTCGTTGGAGATTCTCTTTGAACTAAACACTTCTGAAGCCCGAAATCTGATAATTGCTGTTCCTGGTATGACATAATAATTAAAATGTCCAATAAAACGAAAAAGGGCCAATAACGCTATCAGGTTTTTAACACATCACTGGGTTTCAAACTTGTCCAAGACAAGGTGAATATCAAGCAGCATGCCAAAAGTTCTTGAAATCTGATGATAATTTTTCAAGTTATCACAAAAACATCAAAAGTTGAAGTTAAACGGAATACTAAAGGACAATCATTTTCCTCAATTTTCAATTAAAGATCGTGATTTTCGATCCAAGGTAATGCTAACATAAAACAGCTAATAAAAAGGTATTGGAATTTGATATTTACTTTTCAAGTACCGGAAATCACATTAATAATTCAAGTACTATTGAACCAACAAAGGACAATAACTACCTCAATGTTCAAGAAGTCATCGTAATTTTTTAACTTGCTCGAATAATTATTAATACAAAGCACGATATCAAAATTTATGGGAATCGTATTTTTACTACTCAAGTTATTACATAAACAATTAAATTTCGAGCAAAACTCAACAAAGGACGATAACTCTCTCAGTGTGTTAGAAAGCTCGGTGGTTTTAGAACTTGTCCAAGACAATGGTAATATAAAACGCCCATGAAATGTTATTGAAATCTGAGGGTTAACAAAAAGGGAGACAAGCACTGAATATTAACTCGTGTATGGTCATAACGCATGACGTAATACGAAAGGACTTTAGCAGGAGTCTAAAAGGTATAATATATTTATAGGTACACCCCCACCCCACAAAAAAGGAAGAATCTCCCCCCCAAAAAAGCCCCCAAAAAACCAAAAAAAAACAAACCCCAAAACAACAACACTTTTTAATACCTCCCAACGAAAACGTCAAGACCTGAGGTCCAATGGAATGGAATTACAGCGTATCTGTTTTTCAACTTTTCACCCATGAAGTCGAACCATGATAGATCGGGTGGGTCCTGTAAAAATATATGCTCCATCCCTTCCGTTGAGCCCGTGGCCTCTGCGGTGAACTAATTCCTTCGAGTGACGAAACGCTATGTTTTGGAAGCTATGTTTTTGTTCAATATTGAAGGTGAACAGAGAAACTGACATGCCTCTTCACTGCACGAGGAGACTGGATTTGTAACACAGGGCAGACCAATTAATATATTTAACCTGCAGCCGTATGGCTGCAGGTTAAATATATTAATTAGTCTGCCTTTAAACTGACTCTTCTAATATAAGGTAACTTTCCACACGAACGATGTCGTTTTGCAAAAACAGGAATTGGAGACCTGAATGCATTCGCTCTCAAAAAGTGTTGCTCCACTGCACATGTGAACTCATCTGTAAGTGTTCATATTAAGAAACTTTAGTTAGTAACAGTTATTACCATAATATTTACGGTAAACACGAACTCGCCTCGGTATTTCAAAAACAACAATCAAATGTGACGTGAAGACTCTGGTAGAGAAGGTTTACAGTGAATAGCTTCGTGTTACCAGTGACACTGCGGCTTTCTGAGCACTAATGGAAATGGCGAATTCAAAATTACTCTCAGTGTTCAAATAAAACTTTGATGCTGATCGTTGTCACATGCAAGATACATTTACAAAAACTATTCAAGAAAGAATAGGGGATATCCAAACTGACTATTGATATTTTCGGAAAATGGCATTGGATCCGCATGATTGGACACTTCAATATGTTACCAAGTTTAGTGTGGATCATGAATGTCAACGGCGCACGAAAACTTCGTGCAGGTTTTTCCGAGTGAGCGCCGCGTTAATGTCTGTGGGGCACCTTTTAAAATTTTCATTTGTGCTAGACAGGCTGTTTCGGAGATCTCATCGTTCTTTTCTTGGTAATAACTCGTCCATCAATAGTTTCTGGTCGAAACGTAACTTTTGAGGCAATGTTGATGACAGACGTCGGTCAGGTCGTCCAAGGGCGACAACTGTTAACCAGGGTCGCTTCATCCGAACCACAGCATTACGTATCCGCCATCAAAGTTCCTCAGAAATTGGACAGCAGCTGCACCGAGCGAGAGATGTACGAGTCAGTGGTCAGACTATCCGCAATCATTTACACCGCTGGATTTGGTACGCTCGACGACTTCGAATAATTCCACGTTTGACTGAACATCACATTGCAGCAAGGTGTAATTGGTGTAGAGCACGACAACGCTGGGACAATCGTCGGTGGAGCAACGTCATGTTTTCCGATGAATTGAGGTTCACTCTCGACTTCCACGACAGACGAAAGAGAGTGTGGCGGCGGCGAGGGCGGCGGCGGCGGAACGAACGATACCATGACGTAACCGTTAGGCAGCACGATCATTTGGTTGTGGATCGGTTATTGTGTGGGGAGGCGTGGCCACGACAAGCAGAACAGCATTACATGTCATCCAAGGGCGTGTCACATGGCAGTACTACCGTGACAACATGTTAGCAGCGGTGGTGCAATTGGCGCCACGTCACGGCCGTCGATCCATTTTCCAAGATGACAATGAAAGAGCACACAGGGCCCGTGTCGCTACAGAGCACCCCCAGGAGCAGAACATCACTACACTGCTTTGCTCTGCACTAAGTCCAGACCTTTCACCAATCGAGCAGGTCTGGGATATGCTTGCCAGGCACCTACGACAACGCCAACAGCCTCTTACCAATATCCAGGAACTCGCCGCTGCACTGCAGGAAGAATGGAATAACATCAGTCAAGCTGATATTGGACGTTTGGTGAGGAGTATGCCACGTCGGATCCGTGATTGTCTCGCGAACCGAAGATGATTTACAAGGTACTGAAGTCTTGGCCTGAATGTGGTAAATTCTCTGACTGACCGTCCATGTCTTCTACAGCTCAGTGCGTGGAATGTGTGCTTGTCAGACACCAAACTATGGCTAAAACCATTCACCAGATGTCACAGTGCAATGTCTCAACTGTCTTTTTGAAGAAAATATAAATATATTTCTTCATATATCTCACTTTTACCAAATATCATTTACTTTTTTTGAATAGTATAAATCAGGTCATTGACGACGTGTTCTTTTTTTTCTATGAAAATTATCACCATATTCTTTATCGATAGATAAATGCTGTAGTTACAAACGAATTGTACCCAAGAAACCCCGTGCTTAGTAGAATCGATGAACAAAACATAATACAGTAAATAAATACAAGAAACAATATTTCCGACAGTTATCCGCCAGGTTATGCCAATATTTTTAGTTAGAATCTATTTACAGGACCAAACTGTTCCATGCTCTCTTTTCTCATACAAAAGTAGATGTCAAGTGCACTGTTTACGTATGAACGACTGTATGGTCATAAAACCAGTCTGTAGCTCCAATATGGAGAGTCACAAGTTTATCAGCTGATAGATTTGTGTCTTGAAAACAATAAAGTAGATAGGTGAGTTGTGCTGTCTACTTTAGAAGACCGTTACAGCACGCTCCGTTTAACCCACTCCATAGTGCGGGGCGCGGTGGCTCAGTTGGCAGAGGTGCAGGCAGCAAACCGAGAGGTCCTCGGTTCGAATTCCACCTGCGGCAACCGCGTTGTGTCCTTGAGCAAGACACTTCACCCCCATTGCCCACGTGGTGGCACGGTGGCATTGTGTACTAAGGCGTGCTGCACGTCGATGGTGCACTTCTCTTCAACCAATACTAAACCTGCTTATGTATATACACTTTTCATTACAATATTTCAACTAAAACGTAAAACAGGTAGTTGGATATACTTGGTGCTCAGTAAACTTTGAGTAGTATATTTATAGTTTTGTATGTGAATATGTATATATAATAAATAGTAGTAAATTTGTTCCTTTTCTCTTGATTTAATTTAACTGTTCCACCTACCTGTGAAATAAGGGTGAGTAGCATGTGTTGTATAACCAATTAAGTGAACTGGTCTACGTTATGGGAGTCTACATTTTGGAAGGTTTGCATTATTGGAGTGAACTTGAAATTGTGATGTATCACGTTCCTTTGTCGGAAAAGTGTTCTTATGGTTTCAAAGGGTTAACGGTAATTCTTTACTGTGTGTTGCGGGATACAGAATAACATTAAAATAACGATTCTGACATTTCAAATTATAACACCATAATTATTTTATTTCAGTTAAACATGGCTGCCAGAGCTCTCCTTGTTTGAACAATGGTAACTGCACTAGTTTTGGCTTAGCCTTCCAGTGCACCTGTCAACCTGGGTACGAAGGCACAAATTGTGAATCAGGTGAGTGGACACCATTATCTTAACCCTTTGATACTTTTGTACGTCTTATGACGTACGAAATCAAACAGCGCGTTGATACTTTTGTACGTCTTATGACGTACGAAATCAAACAGCGCGTTGATACTTTTGTACGTCTTATGACGTACGAAATCAAACAGCGCGTTGATACTTTTGTACGTCTTATGGCGTACGAAATCAAATCGCGCGTTGATACTTTTGTACGTCTTATGACGTACGAAATCAAACAGCGCGTTGATACTTCGTGGTCATTTGTTTTGTTATTATTTTACCGTTGAGCCAAATGTTATCGCAGCTTAAAATACTAATATAATCCTCTGTCAAGACTTCTTAACTGCTTAAGTGTATGAAACCAATGAGGATACCAGAGCAAAATCCAACACTTTCCTTGCTTATATTTCATATTCAGTCAAACACAAATAATATTTTGTTTCTATGAATTTGTTTTATTACAAATTATTGGAGAGTGCCTGTGGCACTCTCCAGTAATTTGTAATAAAACAAGTTTTGAACAACAAATTCTGACCACCAAAAATAATCTAGCCCTCAACCAGTTAATCACTAACGTGAAAAATATCTTATTTGCACTTTCCGACGTTTGACGTCGCATTTTGAAAAAAACGTTGAAGAAACTGGATTCCTGTGACGTTTGAACGTCAAAATAATTAAAGTCTCAAAGGGTTAATGGCAGGTTATGCTTGTTGAATACTCACAGTACAAGAGATAGGACTGTATAGATGAGGTGATCAACCGTTAGATTAGCCTATCTCTTGACTTCAATGAAATGATTCGACTGATTTATCGTGCGAGTACATTCCTGTCTCGTGGGCAAATGCCAAGAACGTATGTTCGAATTTCTCTCATTAATAAGTTGGTGGCTTTTTTAAAACTTTGATGAAAAACACTACTGACGTGGCTCAATTTGTTTGTTAGTTTACTTATTGAAGTTGAACGACACTTGAGCAGTCGGTGTTATATCATGTCGAGATAGGGCTCTTCGAAATGGAAGCTGAAGTAAAAAATATGAACCGAAACACGGCCAGGCAATAACATACATGCTCACAAAATGTGGCTAGCAAGTATTGTAGTTACCGGCGTAGCCATGAGGGACTGAGAGGGGGGGGACACATGCCCCCCCCCCAATTTCAGTCATGCCCCCCTCCCCGCATGTTAACTCTTATAGGGAACATCAGGCAAGACATTTTAATATCTAGAAATTTCCTTGATTTTGAGTCCGTTTATGTCCATAATCTGTGGGTTGTGAAAGGCGTTAACAATATCAACAATTAGGCCACATTGTCAATGAAATTGCGTTTTTTTTGTCTCGAGTTTCAAAACTCGAGGGGGGAGGCAGCCTTTCTTGCGCGCGCCCTCATATTGCCACTGCGGGGCTCGAGTGATGCAGCGAATCATATTCTGTATGCCCGCATATATACTACTCAAAGTTTGCTAAGCACCAAGTATATCCAACTACCTGTTTTGGAGTTGGATATATGAGCACCGTATGGTGCACACCAAGGGCTTCACCAACCTGACAATGGGTAGACCCTTGCTCCACCATTTCTACAGCCCGCCACATTTCTGCTGCTTCGGACAAATGTCTTCTTACATTTGCATTTGCCATATTCAATCATTAAATCACAAGGGTTTGTGTTGAAATGAAGATTGAATACCCTACACATGCCATGTGCATGTAGACAGTGCACGAAAACATCATGAAAATCAAGGGGTGCGTGATTTCCATGACTGTCACGAAAAATCGGCCTGTCAAGAGAGCTAGTGTAAACACTGGGGACCATCTCTACATTCCTCAATCATATCTACCAAAAATATCGCAAATATGTCACCAGCAAATTTCACAATGATGTGTCAAATATCTCCCCCCCCCCCCCTCCTAACTTTGATATCCTGCCTGTGCGCCTGGTTGCAGTATATATATAGCAGTATATACTGGTAACCAGTATGAAGAGTTACGAGTGCTTCTCTTAGAAAAAGAGGCTTGTGTATTCAAAGTAGTCATTCTTCACTATTCTTAACAATAAATATGTCATATAAAATTAAATAGCAAGTAATTAATAGCATTAAATCCTCAACAGACCAGATCTGTAAACTCGCCCAAACATAACACCGGATTACACAAATCTAAATCAAACATTGGCCTTATCGCATAAGAACCTATATGAATCAGTCTTCGACCTTAGTTGTTGCTTTCCAAACGCGTCTGAATGTGTTGTTACCCGCGATGAAACAGACTTCTGATGTCCTTCTAAAGTACATAAGAACCGATCACACGCCTCAACCTATCCAACCCTTTACCCCTCGTTGGAACGAGCTCGTTCCAAAGAGGGGTCATAACCTATGTTTTTGAGACAAACAATTAGTTATTCAAGAATTGTTTTTTCAAGTGTCGTCTGCTTTTCAAGTTAGGTAAATGGCTAACCAACTTTTGTGATTCAACAGGGGTATTCACTACTCCAAATTTCCTCTGCACACGTAAATTTGTGAATGTGAGCTTCAGTATTCTTTTGAGTGGGCATAAGCAAGAAAAGAGGTCAATTTGAAAAAAAGTTACATCAGTCGAAAAACACTGGTATTCGGCCTCTGGGGACCCATGCACCACAGGGACATGGCTAGAGCCTTCCAATTGAGGTGTGGGGTAGTGAATTTCCAACTAGGGGGTAGCGGAAGGGGACACACCCCTCCAGGTCCCCCCCCCCCAGTTGGAAATTCACTACCGAGAAAAATGTAGAAAATGAAGCCATGAAAGGGGGCATAAAATTGATTCTACATACTGAAATGCCAACACATTTATGATAGAATTATCAGGTTATTATTATTTGATATTATTCTGGGAGTTGAATATCTGCTACACAAATGCTCAAGCTGAGAACTTTGAGTAGTTCTCACTGTCCTAACATTAAATCAGATCTTATGCAGGAATGATCAATTTTTGATGTTTCATCATTTTGTAACTGGGAATGATGAAATGAACACTCAGGATAACGATTTTACATGGTGTGATTTTCTTGAAGTGCAATTCGAGGATTTTTTTTATTACGATAAGTAAACGTTCTATAGAAACAGTTGGAATTTTTGCCGATTTGAAACAGAGTTGGAATTTTGGGAAGTAAAGGAGACATCATCAAAGAAGCTCTAAACAGACAGATGGAATTTCCAACTACTCATGACTTGCCCTCCGAATTTCCAACAATAGGAAATTTTGGCCAGGATTGGGGGGGGGGGGGCACACCCCTACCCCCTGTCGCCACGTCCCTGACCCACCCGCGATGACGTTCTCTTTTGCAAAATATTTTCGCCACTCATCTGCATCTATTGGAAAAAATACGATCTTGTAAGATTAAAGACAGACTCTGAAGTACACGCAGGAACGTATCTGAATGGTCGTTTTCGCATCTCAGTGACGTTATGATGTGAATGAAATGCTTCGACACAAAACAGTGTCAGGCAAGAATGTAAACAGACCGCTGAAGTTAATATTTTTCTTTGAAAATATCTACTTCATTCATTCAATTCAAATTTAATCGTTATATCATTACAGAACATAACTCGGATATAGTTAGGAGTTCTGGAGTCAACAGCGACCCTTGCTGGAATTTTTCCTGTATTTAAATGCTCATTCATCGCGCGTGAAATAGAGGGAAGTCCCAACTTGGTCGTTGGTATTCCACCCTCGTTGTGTTTTGCCTTATTATTTTTTCTTTGCTTCCATGACATAGCTTATGATTCATCATGGGATCGTCTAGCTCGTTCAAAAGAGATGTCATAAGCTGTGTTCTTAGTCAAAAATATTTTTTTTTAGTTATTGAAGAAATTGTTTTTGCACGTGCCTTATTTATTTATTTAATTTATTTATTGAGTTTTAACCATACTTTCGACGGCCAGGGTCACCTCGTGTCGGACAGTATTACGGATGGAGGAAGCGAAGTACACGGAGAGCACGAAAAGCAGCGGCGAGCAACTGTCGGACTCACATTAGTACAAATTCCACACAGGCAGAGTTAGCATCGATTGAAGGCGAGTGCACCATCGACATGCAGTACGCCGTAGAACACAGTTTCACCTTACCAGGTGTGATCTCAGATATGAATATCTGAGAATGAAAAATAATTATAACACATGTAAGTACCTCATTATTTTGTCAATAAAAATATAATATTGTCTCGTGAAAACATCATTGAAACATCTTTTTCAAATCCGTTCACCCGCTCGCTGAAGTAAAATTTAATATACTCAAACGAGAAGACAATAAATTAATAAATTAAAATATGCGTCTTTCATGGTATTTAAAACTGAAAAAGATTGTAAACAATTGGTTTTGTAAATGCAACAAAGTAAATGTTGTAGCGAAATAAGACACACCTCTACACACTATTTCTCAATTTATGTTAATCATTTCTTGCATATTTGTAGAAATCGACGAATGTGCCAGGAACCCCTGCCATGCAACACAGGCGCAAAGTTGTGATGATCAAATAAATGGACGCATTTGTAACTGCGTACCTGGATACACTGGCGAAACATGTGATACAGGTAAATGCATTACTGTAATAATAGCTATATTGAAAGAGACTAGCAGAAAGTTCTACATGCTGGGTGTCCAAGCTTCATTCAACACGTTTGCACGATTTTCTTATTTTATTTGGGTTTTTAACCCGCTGAGTATTTTCTAGATACTTTTTATCAAATTTAGTCATGCTTTAAAGCAGCCATGACTAGATTTCATGAAAAATTAATCTAAATGTAACACATGAAATCAATGATGAAAAATTCATTCATTTCACACGGAGACAATGTAATTAAATATGCACAAATTATACTTATTTCAGAGACAAGAGAAACCTTTTGCTGGGCAGGAATATCCGCCAGCAGCAATTAAAGAGTTAACAATGATACACAACAAAAACCCCAAAGAGTGATTAGCACATTCGGATATTGGCTCCAAACACTGTCTCATGGCTTGTTAGCTTCACCTCTTAGAGTATTCTCCTACCCAATTGATAAGAACTCCTATATTATGTCTTCATGATTCCCTTCTCCGAGAGAGACGATATGGTGTGTACACTAGAGCTGAAACGGTTAACCGATTAATCGTTTAATCAATGATCAGCATCTTGATCGATCCAAAAAGCAATTGGTCGATTAACCGTTACTTTTGAACTACTGTGTTACATGGGTTAACAAAGGAACAAACTTGCTCCAATACAGGCAAACATTGTCACACTGACTCACATCAATTATATGAGACAGAGTAAAGCATGCAAGTTACTTGCTGACATACTTGTTTACTTGTATGATCATCATACTGCATCAGTGGCTGGAAGTGGTCATTCTTAACCCTGTACCCATTGCGGGCACCAGACAATACTTGCAAAATAAATTCATGAATTACTAAAAATTTTCAACATTTTTCTCAAAAACATAGCTTATGACCCCTCATTGGAACCAACTCAACGAGCTCGTTTCAATGAGGGGTCATAAGCTATGTTTTTGAGACAAAAATTGAAAACATAATAAATTTGAATGGAGATTTTTGTATATAGGCCTAGTCGGTTTTGTTTGTTACGTTGAGTGAAGGGTTCATGCTGTAAATCATCAACGGTATGGCAATTATTCAGATATCTATTTGGAAAAGTAATTAATCGGTTAACCAAGGTTAATCCACGTGATTAATCGATCAAGAAAACCCCTTAACCGTTTCAGCTATAGATTGTACTCCAAGGCTTATGAAGATGGCATTACTTTTCCAGTGACTAGCTTCCACTGTTTAACTTTTGGTAATACCTGAGGTTTCTTAAAACGAACTACAGATCTTATTGAGTAAAGGAGCAAACTGCTCGCAAGAGTGACTCCTGGTAACATTCTTCGACTCATCTGAGAAAAAAGGACTCTATAACCACTGACGTTTCCTAGACGGGATTCGGTTAAAGGGACTCCGTGAGCACAATTTTCGTGTTTTCCAGTACAATTGTTTCCCGTCATTGCATTACTATCTCCTGGTAGTCCTACCATTGGCTTCTAACATGACGCCAGCTATCTGTCACACTACCGGCTTTTCCAGGAGGCGCCAGGTAGATCAACGAGGCAACTCCTCCCAACGGTGACATTTGATTTGATGACGTGAATGCTGTTTCACTGCGACTACAGTATCCACTTCATCAAACGCCATGATGTTTACACAGCATGAAACCTAGAACACGGTATCAATAATAACACAAGAAAAAAAAAAAGAAAGTTATTTTTTTCTGATTCTTTCTGGCTCGAATCTGATTAAAATGAAAAAAATCACATTGGTACGAAAAATGTACACATTATGAATACACATGTATTCTCATTCTAGTAGACCCCGAAGTAGATTTCTTTAAGCGGGGTCAGCGATTGCAAGACGACGGAAAATGGAAAACTTATGAGAAAATATTTGTTGTTGATCTTTGTCTGTTTATAGCCACAATGCCTCCCCCACCCCCACACACCCAGGAGATGCTGGCAGGTCAGGAAATTTTCTATATGAGACCAATGAGCGTTTGGGGACGTGACAGCCGTTACTTACTCCCATTTCCTTATTCAACATTAGTTATCAACCGACAAAATCGGTTGATAACGAATGCGGAATAAGGAATTGGGAATATGTAACGGTTTCCAAATCCGTTGCGCTTTTCAGCATCTCACTTGTATAGCAAATAGAGTGTTCTTTTCCCAGCAGACTGACGGTGGTTTCAACTTTCAAGTCCAATGCGCACCAAAAATTGCCTGAAATTTTGGGAGATTTCTAGAAGCAGCATCGATGGTGTACAATCATGATTACTATATTATTTCCGGATTAGTGGAATGCCAACAAAAAAGGCTGCTACCCAATCTGCCCCCATACTCTCAAGATGGTGCCAAGACAGTCACTCCAGTAGCTCATAGGTTCCACTCACCAGTTTTCCAGGTATTTCCAAAAATGACTCGCCATACACTCTCTTCAAATGCGAATATTCTGTAACTTGGTTATCTAACCCATAACATATATTACATTTTCCAAATCCATAAGAAACGCACAACACTTCCTGACAAAGTAGAAATAAGCAATATGAATGTGGATGAAATAATGTACTGTCAATTGTAAGCTTCAACCTGGAAAATAGCAGGGAATATGCCGAAATCAGCCATTTTCATTCACCAAAAGCCCGTGAGTAGACTTTTCCCACTTCCCCGTCTTCCCTTCCCCTGGAGCATATCATCCCCTGTTTCTAAAATGTGAAAACATTATATGCCTCCATCTCTTTTATAGTTACATGCGTCATAACAACTCCGTGCAAAAATGACTTTTTAAAAATAGACAATTTTTAGAAGCCATGGTTTCTCATAATTCCCCTGGTAAATTACCCCTTTGCATCGGACTCCAACTCTGTGACCAAACACTTCAAATTCTGTTGTCCAACACATAGCGGAATGTAATCATATATCTGATACTAATATGTATCTCCATTTTACATAGTTTCAACACATGCCCTTAGTTTAGAAGTTTACCCTCTGTGCAGTAGCGCGAAACTGTAGACTGGAATTCTACCATTGGAGACGATTGATGACGTGAAAGCTGTTACGCAGTGACTCGTCACAGCTTAACAGTTCTCAGTTTATCAAACCTCATCGTGTTTATCTACATGTATAGTACGAAAATTAGTAACGCATAGTCAGCTTTCCAATATCGGCACTTGTTTTTTGTCAGTAATAATTGGAATATGTTGTAAATATTCAATTGACAGTTTCGCCGAAATTCGGCCATCATCCACATATTCATCTTTCGCCGACAACAAGCACTATAATATTTTTAAAACGCGATCAGCGTTTGCAAAGCGTCAAAAAACTGAAAACTTTCGAGAAAAGTTTTGTTGTTGTGCATTTCTATTTATAGAAACAATCCCACCCCAACCAAGATGACGGCAGATGAGACACTTTGCTATCTTTGAGCAATGCGCGTTCTAGCAATCCAGTTGTATGGGGATCAGTGGGCCCGACCCTGGAGTTACGACTCATGTCGACTGGCCCTGAATATTTCCGTCTCACTACCAACTGGGTTCACGTGCAACTCCTGAAAACATGGCTGATAATTTTCGTCATTGGTAGAGATTTACAGGAAAGTTAGCACCGCTTAATTTTTCAAATCTGTCAGTAAATTTAACATTAACGGTATGGGAGTTTCAAATAAAATTAAAATGTCGAAATGTTAGCGAAATTGCATCACCGATTTTCACATCATTTCACAAACTTCAGGCACATTCACTTGGACTAACATAAAAATACTGCTGCTGGCTCTTTTCAGTTTTATCGAATCAGGTTGAACGTTTGACTTTTATACTCTGTCGAAACCCATTTAAAAAAAATACGGCGGTTCTACCATCTTTCAATGCTCTGTAACCTTTTTTATTCTGTTCATTATATCAACAGTGTGCGCATCATAACACATAAATATCACAAGACACTGTCCTTTCCATTGATATTAATGTCTAAGAGGTGAGATGTGATTTTTTCCTGGGAAGGATAAAACACGCAAATTACTTTAAAAATACATTCGCGGAACAAAGAGCCAAAGTGGACAATTTATTTAGCGTTTGTAGGTGTCATATATGCTTAATGGCGGATTACCTGTGAAATAGTTGCTTCTAATTAGCTTGCCATAAAAGTTTCCTTTTGTGACATTTTAAATACGAAAGCAGCAGACAGCTTCGGGGATTGCTTGTTGATTTTGTTTATTAAAAGCAACAAAAGGAAATTTGACTTTCTTGGAATAGTTGCATCTGAACAACCATTTGCTGCTTAGTTGGACTTTCCTCGCCTATGTAAAAATTGCATGGGAGATAACTTTATCGAAAGTCGATGTTCATGACGATATAAGTCAGGGATGAGTGTGTTTGGGTGTGGGCATGTCTCCACACTTTTTTACATGGTATGTACCGCACTCGCTTTTGATAAGATATAGAGAGTAATCGCTTGATTGGACTGATTACGTGAAATAATTCATGAGAGGTGAGGGACGTTGTACAAACACGAGTGCGCGAATGCGCACGAGTGTTTTATAATATAGTTCCTCGCCTCGAATGAATTATTTCACGTCACCAGTCCAGTCAAGCGATTACCCTGTTTATTACTTTTCATTTTTAACGATAATTATATTATTTTACCTTTTACCTAACGTAACAGCCCAAAGCGGCTTGTGCTATTCTCAAAAATCGCCAATTAATTTTCATTATTTTTTTATTTTTTGTCTCTAAAACATAGGATATGACCCCTCATTGGAACGAGCTCGTTCCAATGAGGGGTCATAACCTTTGTTTTTGAGACAAAAGATGAAAATAATAGTTATTCAATATTTTTTTTGCAAGTGTCGTCTGCTTTTCATATTAGGTAAAGGGTTAAAAAAAACAAAAAAAAAACAATGAAGTCCCCATTACATTACGACAAAGCGTCTTCGTTTGCGCGCAAGGATACATGACCCAGTTGTTGATTGCATAATTCACTTGTTAAGTTATCATTTATAATCAAACCGGGAAATCCCAGTAAATCACACTTTAGAAAGTAATAAAAAAATATCATTGGACGTTTTCATTCAATATTTAATTATTATTTGTTTACATTTACCTTATCAGACGACACTCGTCAAAAGAGTATGGAATAACAAAAAGAAGAATAATTTTGGGATCCCACAAACATTTCTTATGACCCAACATTAAAACCAGTCCAACAAATCATAAACTGGGTTTTTGAAATCTCATTAAATCGGGAATCGAGGACCTCCCGTAGATTCCTCTTGTGGGAGACGAGACTGTTTGGATCACGTTGCCCACTTTATGTTGAACTTTTGTATAATTTGTAGATATCGACGAATGTGTTACGAACGCCTGCCATAGCACATACACGCAAAGCTGCGTCGATCAGGTAAACGGACGTATTTGTAACTGCATCCCTGGATACACTGGCGATGCGTGTGATACAGGTTAGTTTATTTCTGTGATGATCTGTTTGTTGTGTATGAAGCGGTCTGTGGAGGGAAGTTTGTGCTGTGAATTGACAGCTTCATTTTTGATCTTCCCGAAATGTACTTAATCGTTTATTGAGTAAGGTACTATATAAGTAAGGCAAATTAGTTTAACCTGAAATTACCAAGTCTGATATTCCATAAAACAAATTAAATATACATATAAATTATGCATCAAAATGAAGAAAAATATATGCACTCTCCTCATAGAGTTTATATTATGTATTAACTTTAAACCTTTACAAGAACACAAAACACAGAAACCACGATACTCATGACGAAAGTAAATATGCTAAAGATATCATTTCCAGTCCCAGCAACGTTGCATTATGACCCTCGTTGGTTTCGGATGCATAAAAAACGACGCCCCGATCCGTCCTGCAAACCGCGCTTTGCCCAGAATATTCGGCTTCAGATGTCGTTTATGTACACTTCAGAACAGTTTGAGGTTTCAGATGATATGCGTATTTGACGATACACGTTTTACGAACAAGATTAGTTTCAACAAATGTCATTAACTCACTCGGAGTGAAATAATACGCGCGTTTTTGAAGACACTATCTGATCTCTCACCGACTGGTCAGTTGTGACCACTCATAATCATCAGTTGCTCGAGCGGTCAGAAAGAGGACAGAGTATTACGCCATGATTTTTGAACCCACTTTTCACGTGGACTGTATACTTCGAAGCGTTAGAATTGTTGTGTTATCAAGGTCTGTAGGAAGGAGTATTACCTGTCCAAAGTAAGCCAAACTAAAGAAGAATTCTAGGAGCAACATTTGGATTGCAACATGTCTAATAATAAAAAGATACTATTTAATATCTTCTGCCCTTTTCTCAAATATTTTCACTTGTCTGGCGTAATGAGGCTACGAAAAGCTAAACCTGCCATTTGAAAAAAGGCTTCCATACAGTAATAAATAAGAAGAATATTTGTATTATTTGTATTATGGATTAATATAACATAGACTGGAACGATGCATGCTGCATTCTAAAGACGTTTTCTTCGAAAGTTTAGGTAACATGTATAACCGGTGGGAATAACCCTCGGTATCTCCCGTGTAACTCTGGTGTCCAACTGATGACTCGCAGATAAATTAAAGATGATAACAATTTAACCCGGTACCCAACGAATCGCCCGCATCCCCCGCGTAATATGCAAATTCAGCAGCTGAAAAAATATTATTTTTCGAAAAATTTCAACAAAACCATATCATGTGACCCCTCTTTGGAACGAGCTCGTTTAGGGGTCACATGATATGGTTTTGTTGAAAGTTTTTGAAAAAATTTAAAAAATGCTATTTAAAATAATAAATTTTGAAATCGTCTGCTATGGGTAGAGGGTTAATAGTGAATCTGGTATTCCAAATGTCTAACAGCAATAAACATTTAACAACGGGACTTGTTGGATATCCCAACACTATTACAACAATGGCTCGTGGGATCTCCCAATAATACGAAGCAGAGTAACGTTTGGAAACCCAAACTTTAACTGAATTATTACTTTTGATCAATGCTAGTAGGTAATAATTGAGAGTTTACTATCACTTTGTACATGTACGTGTACAACATACGTACACGATGCGTTCACCAACGTGGAATTCAGTGTTAAATCGCACGCTTGTTCACAAAAATGTTCAGTGATCTTGAATCCCCCATGTTTTTTTGTGACTCCTAGATCGCACTTTTAACGTTCAAATACTCGTGGTGAACGCACGTTTTTTAAAAAAAGGTGAAATTGTACATCTTCACTTTTATCTTTTACTTTAAAAATTTTTGTCGACGTCCCCATCGCAGATCAGACCATCGATCCATCGTTGGTGAACGCGAGCAAAAAATTCTAGGCTATCATCAAAAAACGGTCTGCGGATTCTGGATCAGTGATCCAGAACTCTCAATTGTTTTGAGGCGGTGGGTTTTTCCCATTTATGACGTCATTAGCGGAATTCCCCACTATGGGAATTCCCAAACTCAGCTAATCGACCGATCGGATCGCTCGATTCTCCGCCAATTGACCGATCGGATCGCTCGATTCTCATAAACTCGATCATACGGAGTTATCTCCCCTCGTCGTGGGGTGGGGAAATATCCTAGGAAATAAATAAAAGTGATCGATATATATAGGAGAGAGAAAAAAACATAAAGCTAAAAATAATTATACATTTAATTTTGAAAATAATAAACAATTAAAAACGAAAGATGTTTTTACAGATGGATCCTAGACACCGAGATCGAATTTTAGAAGAGTTTGAGCGTGCTAAGAAGGGCATTCAGTCGGCTGATAGGAGCAGACGTCTTGGTGAGATGGAACTCAAACGCGAAGCCACAAAAATATTTAAACCCGTGACGGAGGGTCAAGAGCGAAGCAGGAAGGAGATAGTCGAAGAATTGAGATCCATAAAGGAGAGTTCTTTGAGAATGGGTTCGTTGCCTCCTAGTTTTGGAAATCGGTATTCCGTTCAATCTACACCGGATTACGTTCCCATGGGAATTCAAACAGATTTGAGCGAGAGCGACGATACAGCTTCGACTATCACCACTAGTAGCGTTGCATCGTCTGATGATGATGGCGGTAAGAGAGATCAGTTGTATGGATTTTATAAGGATTCGGAGGGAAGGATTTTTGTAGGTGACACGGAAGTGGATATTGGGGATGATGAATTGATCGTCGGTTCGAACAGATACGAATTGACCGATGGTCTGCGGAGATTGCTCCTTTACGACAAGCCCAGCAATTACACGGAACAGGATTTCGACAATTACGGCGACATTCTGGTCCAGACCCACGCCATGAAGAGAAATAACGATGCCAGAGAGACGAGACCCAAAGCCAACAGAGGTTACAAGTGGACGAAAGTGGTGAAACCCATATACGATATGAACAAGAAGTTCGTCGAATCGGTGACTGGCAAAGGGGTGAAAACCACTTTTCTTTCGAGCGATTCCGACGCTCTGTCTCAGAGATTGAGTTTGTTGATGGCGAGCAGACGGGCTGGTAACACAGGATTAGATAATCAGATAGTTACTATATCTGACGAATTGTTAAGACAGAAGGTTTTGAATAAAAACCAGTATAAAAGGCTGATGAACGAACTGAAGGATTGATGTGTATATAATAAGTAGAGAGAAACAAACAAACAAACAAAAATAAAACAGTAAATTCTTACACTAGAATAATAAAAGTATTTAAAAACAACAAAACGATTTACCAGTGAAAAAACAAAAAATATATCATAAAAATAAAATATGTTGGTGATAAAGAACAGGGATACGTCAGAACTTACGTTCAAGGCGGTTCTGGCATCGTCGTTTCTATAATGCGAGCGTTCACGGGCGATGCGGGTAGAAAACTCGCATCGACCGCGTTTGAGGTCGGTAAGAAGACGGCTTTGGATGCTGGTAAGAAAGCCGCTTCCGAAGCCAGTGGGAGGATAGCTTCTGTGGCTGGCAAGAGGGCAGCCAACGCGTTGATCGACAAGTTGATCAGTCCGCTGGCGAAGCGAGCTGCGTTAGAGCGAACGCCGAAAAGTTGGAAAGATTTTAAGGATGCTGTGGTGCCCATACAAGATTTGGCCAAAATGACGAGTGGATCCGGATTGAAGAGAACTCGCGACGGTGCGATATAAATAAATAATAACATTAAAAACAGAGTTTGAAAAACATAAAAAAATATGCGTGTGAAAAGAATCTAAAATAACAAACAAAAGAAATAAAACAAAGATGAACATTAAAGATATGTCTTGGAATGACGCCGCGACCAAGAGGTTGAATAACGAGTTCTTTCCCAAGAGCATAAGAGGCTTGATAGTGGGAAAATCGAATTGTGGAAAGACCAATCTGTTGATGAATCTGTTGTCCCGACCCGACTGGTTGGATTACGACAGATTGTTCGTGTTTGGCAAGAGCTTGTTTCAACCCGAATACAGATTGCTTCGAGAGTGCATGGATCGCAGATTGCCCAAGGACGTCATAGCCAGAATCTTTGACAGTAGGGAGGAATTCGACAAGAGCGAAGCTCCACTCTCGACCATTTTGGACGGTGCGGCGACGGAGCTGATGAAGAGAAATGCATCTTCGAACGTCGAGTGTCGATTTTATGAGAACGCTAGCGACGTTCCGGATCCTAGAGAACTGAAATCGGAAGATAAGAATCTCATGATTTTCGACGACCTGCTTTTGGAGAGACAGAAGCGATGCAAATCGTATTACGTTAGGGGTCGACACAGCAACGTGGACTGTTTCTACCTGTCGCAGAATTATTTTCGATTGCCCAGACAGACGATAAGGGAGAACGCTAATTTTCTATGTCTCTTTCGCCAAGATCTCAAGAATCTCAATCACATCTACGGCGATCACGTCGCAAACGACATGAGCGCTGCAGAATTCACGAGATTCTGCAAGAGGGCTTGGGATGGTGGACTTTACAATTTCGTCGTGATCGATTTGACAAGCGAATTTAATTGCGGAAAATATCGGTGCGGATTCGACAAGTTTTATGTTTCTGATGATAATAATAAGATAGATCGTGAAAATAAAAAAAAATTAGAAAATAATAAATCTTCAAATAATTAGTTTTGAAAAAATAAAAATAAAATTAAATATAAGGTTCGAACATGGAGAATTGTTAGAACGGATAGCCGAGAATACGGCTGCAAAACAATCCATTCAAATCGTTGTGAGTGGCGATTCGACTCGATTCGCTACGAAATTCGAAACTTCCATCGAATTGAATAGAGAGAAAAGTTACGAGATGGCTTTGGTGAATCTGGAGACTTATTATTCCTTTCCCAACGTCACCGAAAAGAATAACTCGTTCAAGTATTCCGACGGAACGGATTGGTTGGAGATTCGAATTCCCAAAGGGAGTTACGACATAGACGATTTGAACGATTACATTCAGACGCGAATGAAGATGGATGGAAAGGGAAGCAACAAGATCAGACTCGCTCCCAATCCTAATACCTTACAGACGATGTTGGATTTGGAAGATAATTTTCGAGTGGATTTCAACACGGACGATTCTATAGGCAAGATGTTGGGATTCGATCGAAAGATGTATCAAGGTAACGCAGCATCTGAAAATACAGTCGACATTCTCGCTGTCAATAGCATTCTGGTGAACGTGGACGTGATTGCTGGAAGCTACGTGAATGGTAGCGCTCAACCAACGATCTATTCCTTCTTTCCAAACGTGTCGCCGGGTTATAAGATCGTGGAGCGACCTTGAAATTTAGTTTATCTACCAGTGATTTTGGACACGTTGTATAGTCTCAAAACCACGTTGACGGATCAAAATGGTGAACTGTTAGATTTTCGCGGAGAGAGAGTGACGATACGATTTCACATAAGAGAAATATAAAAGCAAAAAAAAAATTGTGTATATATATAGATAACAAAAATAAAATAAACGCAATATTAATTTTACAAAATTATTTTAATATAATTATTAAACAAGAAACAATTGAAGTAAATATATTTTAAAAAACAGAATTATGACACAATACGTAGTTAAAAACGTGAACATATCTGCAGGACAGAGGAAGAAACTTAAGAGAGCGTTAACAACTTGAGGCGAGGCGGTGAGATTCAAATTCACTCATGAAGATCTGACGAGAGGCGGTCAGGATTCGATCGCCTGGACCAGAAGTCAAATCAAAAGGATGGAGAAAGCGATTCGCGAGAAGAGGGTTGACGGTGAGATTGAGTCCCGCTCAATTGAGATACAATTTGAGAATGAAAGGCGGTTTCCTACCGCTATTGGCAGGAATCGCCGCAAAAGCATTACCCTTCGCCGCAAAGGCACTACCCTTTCTCGGAAAGACTCTCGGCGTGGGAGCTCTCACGGGACTCGCTAGTTCAGCGGTTGAGAAATTAATGGGTGGCAGCGGACTGTTCTTGAAGAAGGGAGGAGCCGTGTGTCACGTCCACGTAGACGACAGCGGTAAAGGATTGTATCTAGAACCCGTTAGAGGTGGCAACTCTCTGAGAGGAAACGGTCTCTATCTGAAGAGTGGACGGAATGTTGAGCGACTCGGCAAGGGTTTGTTGCTCGGTGAGAATTCACCATTTAAGAATATACCGATTTTGAATATGTTATTATAATATAAAATTGTATAAAATATAAAATCATAGAAAGTATAAAATAATATATTTAAAATGGGTAAAAAGGTGGAGAAACAAATTTATCACCTGGATGAAAAGGTGGAGAAACAATTTGATGATAATGACGAACATCGCAAGCCAGAGAGCAAAAAAATAAAAAAATGGTTAGACGCTAATGATGGATATCTAAGGAAAGAACTGATGAAAGAGATAGATAGAGCACAGGATAGACGGTTGAGAATGACACGACTCTTTCCACTGTTGCCACTACCTTCTGAAGAGAATGGTGATGATGCAAGTGTTATCAAGAGATGCACAACATTCGTTCATAATTATGATTCGGATAAACAAAAAATGTTGTTATAAACATATCATATCACAAAGAAAAAGAAAAAAAGAAAAAGAAGAAGAATCGACGCTGAAAATTGAGAGAAAAGGAAACGTTATTATAATATATGATAATAGTGAAGAAGAAGGAAAACAAAAAAAAAGTAATGATCTCATTACTTTTTTTTTTTTCTTTCTTCTTTGCAAAAATCAATCACTCTATTGTTTATATTTCCAAGTCCGTTATTAGCATGTTGACACTCGTGTCTTCTCCTTTTTCGAAAACGTGTTGAATGTTTATCTTTACTCTTTTGAGTTTTTTTACATCGGTCAACTCGCTCTCACCACCCAATTTCTCCACGAGTTCGAATGAGATGTTTGGAAATATGTAATTTCCATAGGGCAACGACAAATCATCCTTGTCGAATTCTCTATCTTTGGTGATGATGATGTTCTGCAGGTCGCTTTGGCACTCGTAAAACAAATCGAGCGCGGCTTCGTCCAATTTCAAAGGCATGCGATATTTGTCGTATTTGTGCTCTAAGCCCTTCGTCTCGACCTCGTTCAATTCGATGGGATCGTGTTGTTGTAATCTATAGATTTTATGACCGAATTTCTTATACGTTTCGACTCGTTTCAATTTCAGTTTGCATCTTTTAGGTGTTGCTGTCTTCATGATCGATTATTAGTTTTTTGTTTTACGAATTCTTGCAAATAATGTATATTTTAAATTTTGTATTTAAATAATAATTTGTTTAAAAAGTTTTTTTTTGTGCTCTTTATATATATATAAAAAGTTGTTTTTTTAATTTTTAATTTTCTTTAATGTAAAATGTTTTAGTAAAAGTTTTTTTTCTCTTTATATATATATATAAAAAGTTAAATTTTAAATTTCAATCTCTCTATTGTTTAAATTTCCAAGTCCGTTATTAGCATGTTGACATTCGTTATTTTTCCACTTACGAAAATGGTTTGAATGTTTATCTTTACTCTTTTGAGTTTTTTTTCATAGGCGAATGCGCTCTCACCGCCCGATTTGTTCACGAGTTCGAGTGAGATTATTGGATATATGTAACTTCCATAGGACAACAATAAATCACCCTTGTCGAATTCTCTGTCTTCAGCGACGATGATATTATTCAGCAGATCGCTTTGGTACTCGTAAAACAAATCGAGCGCGGCTTCATCCAATTTCAAACACATTCGATATTTGTGGTAGTAGCGCTCTAAGTCCACCATCTCGTCCTCATTCAATTCGATGGGATCGTGTGGTTGTAATGTATAGATATTAAAACCGAATTTCTCATACGCTTCGTCTCGTTTCAATTTCAATTCGCATCTTTTAGGTGTTGTTGTCATGATCGATTATTTGGTTTTTATGAATTCTTTCAAATAATGTATATTTTAAATTTTGTATTTAAATAATAATTTGTTAAAAAAGTTTCTCTTTATTTCTCTTTATATATAAATAAAAGTTAAAAAAAAATATTCTTACAAACTCAATTTTGAGGTAAAAACAATGATCAAGTCTAAACATCCGAATTATAGGCTAGAACGTGCAAGACTTCAAACATTTAAAAATTGGCCTTCGCATCTCGCTCAAAAACCCAAAGATTTAGCCGCCGCGGGTTTCGTTTACGTGGGTAAAGGTGACAAAGTCAAATGTTTTTGTTGTAACATACATTTGATGAATTGGGAACCTCATGACAGACCTTTACTAGAACACATAAATAATATTGAAAAAGGCAAATGTGATTATTTGAACAAGATCCTAACATTGGGATTGATCAAAATCGAAGACGAAGAGAGGGATAGAGATAAAAACCAAAAATTATTGATGGATATGTTACAACTCGGATACACCAAGGAACAATTGTACAATGCGTTAAACAACGCGAACAAGACCCTGTCTCAATTCATAACTTTAGAACATCTCCTCAAATTCATGGCGGAAGCGGACAAGTTATCATCACTCGTCGAAAACGAGCCGAGCAAAATGTCCACTAAGTGTCTGCTCTGCGAAGGTGTCGCAAACGTCTTGTTTCTACCGTGCGCACACCTGCGTTACTGTAGAGAATGTTATTCCGAAGACGATTTGCAAGCGAGAAATAAAAGTGGTCTTAAATTGTTTTTGAATAAAAAACACATTAAAGAAAAAAATTGAATTTAAAATTTAACTTCTTTTTTTTTATATATATAAGCAAAACTTTTTTAATAAATTATATAATACAAAATTCCAAAAAAATATTCTTACAAATGCAGCAAACAGATAAAACAATGGTAAATTTAAATGAGAAAACCATACCTCAGTTAAACGAGATTTGTAAACTATTACAAATTTCAGATTTCAGAAATCATAGAACTAAATCAAAAAAAAATTGAAGTCATACAAGAATATTTGTGAAACGCTAGAAAGGCAAACGAAATGTCGATAGCAACGACGTCAAAAGATGCAATGGTTGTGAAAAATGAGAAGATAGTAAAAGGAATCGAAATGCCTACGTTGAAAAAACCCAAAAATGTTTCGATTGTGAAAAATAAGAAGACGACTAAACGAAAAGCTGTTGAAGAACATCAAGTTTCCAAAGAAAAGAAAAGAAAAACTAAAACGAAAACGAGTGATGCACTTCAGATTCTAGACAAATGAGATATATCGAGCGAAATTCAACGAGCAATCGACGAAGAGAAAGGGGAAGAATATGTAACACAACTCGTTGCGGAACTATTCCAATCAAAACCCGTAGAACGGGAGAGTGCGATCAAAGGCATTTTTAAAACTTTCGACGTGGTTCCCTCATTCAAGAAAATCGATCCAAAATTGTTCATGGAACGGGTGAAGAAAAAAGTATTGGATTTATTTCGCGAATACATGAACGTGGGATTAAAAATTAAGATGATACTCCATTGCATAATGAATAAAATCGACGTGAAGTCCGGCGAGAGCATCATGAAAAATGCATATTTCAGATCTAACGTTGAACCTGTATTTCGAGGTTCAGATCTATCGGACGTTTTCGAAAAGATGAAAGACAAGATGTTGACGTCTCTCGCGAATTATCAACATGAAGGTAGTAATTGGACATTCGATGAGGTGTTGAAACTCGAAATTCACATAAATAAAAATGATCTGTTGAAAGGATCTTCCTACTTGGAATTACCGTATTTCTTGACTAAGAAACACGCCGTGGTCAACGTGAGAAATAAAGATGATCAGTGTTTTAAATGGGCAGTCACCTCCGCTTTATAAATAATTTCCGATAGAGTTTCTCATTACGTGGAAACTTCTAAAAATCTCGATTGGACCGGAGTGACTTTTCCAACAGAGTTAAAACATATCAAACGTTTCGAGGCTCAAAATCCCACCGTAGCGGTGAACATCTTGGGATACGATGAGGAAAAACGAATGATCTATCCTCTCAGACAGACTTCGTATCTCGGAAGAGAAAAGACGATTATTTTATTATTGATTTCGAATGGTGACAATCGTCATTATTGTTGGGTTAAACATCCGACCCGATTACTGTCGAAACAAAATAATAAACATAACGGAAAGATATCTTTATGTTACAATTGCATGAACGTGTTTCACAGCGAAGACTCATTGGCGAAACATCAGGAATATTGCAACGAAAATCAAGGTGTCTCCGTCGAAATGCCCAAACCCAACACCATCGTGAAGTTTGAAAATCACAATAGATGGTTAAAAGTACCATTCGTCGTGTACGCCGATTTCGAATGTTTCACCACGAAAATGAGTTCCTGTCAACCCAACGCTCTTCAAAGTTACGTTGAAAGACATCAAAAACACATACCTTCAGGCTATTGCATTTACGTGAAATGCGCTTTCGACTTGCAACATGACATGGGTCCCTTCACCTACACGAAACAGTATGAAGACGACGACGTGGCTCAAAGGTTCGTGGAAGAGTTAGAATCGAAAATTCAAATGTTATACGACAAATTTAAAACTCCGGCGAAAATGATCATCACGCGAGAACAGCAGGACGAAAATAACAGAGCCACCGAATGTCACATATGCAGACAATCATTCGACGAGAATTCGGAGGAAAATAAGAAGGTCAGAGACCATGATCATTACACAGGTCTGTATCGCGGTCCGGCTCACAGCAAGTGTAATTTAAAATATTGACACGCCGCTTTCTATCCGGTGATGTTTCACAATCTCTCGGGTTACGACAGTCATCTGTTCGTGAAAAATCTCGGAACCTCACACGAAGAATTAAATTGCATCGCGAACAGCGAAGAAAGATACATTTCCTTCACGAAATGGAAGCTCATGGAGAAGAAAAGAGTAATCGACGGAGAGACGTTGAAAGAAAAAACGAAATCCATTCATAGATGCATACGTTTCATCGACAGTTTTAAATTCATGTCGACCGCTCTGGAAAAATTAGTCGATAACATGAGCAAGGATAAATTTAAAATCACGAGCGAACATTTCGGAGAACGAGTAGACGTCATGTTGAGGAAAGGAGTCTATCCTTACGATTACATGAACGATCTAAAGAGATCTGAAGACACCGCACTACCTTCGAAAGAAGATTTTTATTCGAAATTATACGAATCCGACATTTCCGATGAGAATTACGAACACGCCAAAAACGTGTGGAAATCATTCGATATGAAAACCATGAGAGATTATCACGATCTCTATCTGAAGACCGACGTTCTGCTCGTTTTCGAGACGTCTGTTGTCAAAATTACGATCTGGATCCCACTTGGTATTTCACCACACCCGGTCTGGCATGGGACACTCTGTTGAAGACCACCGAAGTCCAATTGGAATTATTATCCGACGTGGACATGTTGCTCATGTTCGAAAGGGCTGCGAGAGGTGGCGTCTCGATGATCTCCCACAGATATTCTGAAGCTAACAATCCCTACATGAAAGAAGGTTTCGATTCAAAACGGTCGACTAAATACATACAGTATTGGGACGCTAATAATCTGTATGGTTGGGCTATGAGTCATCCTTTACCGATTGGAAATTTCGAATGGGTGACGGAACCGGAAGAGATGCAAAAATGGAGACACTATCCTTGCATTTTAGAAGTCGATTTGAACTATCCGGAAGAATTACACGATCCACACAACGATTATCCGCTAGCTCCTGAACGAATGGAACCGAACGAAGGAGATGAGGAAAAACTCATTCCCAATTTATTTAACAAACGTAACTACATCGTCTACAGTGAGAATTTGAAACAGTACGTCAATTACGGGATGAAATTAGTCGACATACATCGCATCATTCGATTCGACGAAGAGCCTTGGATGAAAAAATACATCGATCTCAACACGAATCTCAGAACTCGAGCTGAGAACGATTTCAAAAAAATTTCTTCAAACTCATGAACAACTGCGTGTACGGCAAATCGATGGAAAACATCAGGAAGAGAACCGACGTTCGACTCGTCACGTCTGAGAAAAGAGCTAAAACATTAGTGGCGAAACCCAATTACAAACACCGAACTATATTCAACGAAAATCTAGTGGCCGTTCACATGCAAAAGACGCACCTGAAGTTCGACAAACCGTATTATCTCGGACCGATCATCTTAGATATCAGCAAGCGATTGATGTACGAGTTTCACTATGATTACGTCCAACGAAAATTTGGTGATAAAGCCAAACTACTGTTCACCGACACAGACAGTTTAGTTTACGAGATAGAGACAAAAGACGTCTACTGAGATATATCTCCAGACGTGGTCGAGTGGTTCGACACGAGCAATTATCCTGTCGATCACCCGTCCAACATTCAATCGAACGACAACAAGAAGGTGTTGGGTAAATTTAAGGACGAGAGCGGTGGTAAACAGATCGTCGAATTCGTGGGCTTGAGACCCAAACTGTATGCTTATCATCTAGAAGATGATGAAGAGATCAAGAAGTGCAAAGGAGTTAAAGCGTGCGTGTTAAAGAAAAACATCTCTTTCCAAGAGTATAAAGATTGTCTGTTAGGAAGTGGTCCGGTGTATAAGACTATGAAATCGATTCGAAGCGAAAATCACGACTTGTATACCAAAATAGTCAACAAGATTTCGCTGACAGCCGATGACGATAAGAGATTCATATTAGACAATAAAATAAGCACTTTGGCACTCGGACATTGGACTTTAGATCTAATTTTAGACGATATGAATGTGGATGATTGGATTCCAAATACGATTGTGGATGATAAGATTCCAGATATGATTGTGGATGATAGGATTCCAGAAAATCAAGAAGAATTAGATGAACACAAAATTATAGAAATCGATAGTGACATCGAGAAAGTTAGTTTAAAAAGAAAAAGAAAAAAAGAAAAAAAAACCCTAACGAACTCCAATTCTTAAATTCCAAAAACGTTCGAGCTAAGAGAGACAAACTACGTTTGATATCTCTTTTTGCGTCGTCTTTTTTTGCAGGTAGCGAAAAAGACGTATTTGAATATAATAGATATTTGCAGTTATTATTCCTGTTCAAAAAATTGTCAAAAGATCAAGTGAAATACATTTACGACGCGGTATCTAAAAAATTTCATTCGTTAAATCACCACAAAACGATCAGATCTGTTCTACTAAAAGATGGTAATATCGAGATTCCAGAAAATCAAGAGGAATTAGACGGATTCAAGATTATGGAAATCGATAGAGACATCGAGAGTGTTAGTTTAAAAAGAAAAAAATAAATAAAAAAAAAATAACGTCATTTTTAGTGAATTATAATAAAATAAATAAAAAAAATATATAAGCATTTATGAATAAGAAAATGAAGATATCCGTAGAAGGTGTCGTCTTACCTAATGAACCCCTATCCAACATCGATCTGTTGAATGCGGCAAAGGATTTGAAAATCAAAGATTTTCTAGGCGTGTTTTCCAGAGATGCCTTGCCGAAGAGAAGACCTCGACAATCGGAATGCGGAATTTTAAATCTAAATGATTCATCGGGTGAAGGCAGTCACTGGGTGGTGTGGATCAAGAACGGGAAGAAGAAAAATTATTATTTCGACAGCTACGGAATCTCGCTGCCAAAAGAAATAAAGAATTATTTCAACAAATCGATGGTTCGTTACAACACGGAACAAGTGCAATCACCAGATCAAGTGTTTTGCGGTCACCTGTGTCTCTACGTTCTCAAGAGATGGTCTGAAGGAGATCGATTTCAAGACATTCTCAATGATTTACATTAGAGAGAGATTTTTTTTTTAATAGTATATATAAAGATAAAAAATTATTTTAAAAAATTTTAATCAAATAAAAACGAAAAATAAAATAACATAGTTCATTTTTAATAAACTGCGTTTTGAACATATTTTTCTGAAAACAAAAAAAAAAATCTCACAACAACATGCCAGTTGATAAATTTGGTAGGAGTGACGACAAAAAAGTCAACCCAAGAAAGAAGAGGAAGACGTTCGAAGTCGACGATGGTTACGACGTTGCCAACTTGGACGAACGTTACGTTCGGAGATACGAACCTCGAGAAGAACCTTTGAACATGAACGATAAGAAGCTCTACAATCTTCCCGAGCCGATAGATCTCGCAGATGCTGCGACTAAAAAATACGTCGACAGGGGAAACGCCAATTTCGAACGAATCCTGCTGGATAATTACGTGGATAAAACCATGACCGACGATCTCGATCTGAAATCCAAACGTTTGGTGAACGTCGCGAATCCCATAGATCCCACCAATGCCACGACCAAGAAATATGCGGATGACTCTCACGTGAGATTCAGTGAACACCTGAGAAATAGATACGTTACAAAAACGATGCACTTGGAATTGAAAGCTAATTATAACAAGATAACGAACGTGGCCACTCCCACGAACCCCAAGGACGTGGCGACCAAACACTACGTAGATCTGGAACAGAGAAAGTCTGATGGACGAGAAATGAAATCGGATCTGAATGCAGGATTCAACAAGATATTGAATCTGTCAGAGATCAACGACACGGATGCGGACTCAACCGCAGTCAACAAGGGCTACGTAGATTCTGCCATGATACAATTGCAAGAATACCTAGAATCACAAGTGGACGATCTCTACCTGAACAAACAATCTGGCGGAACCATGGAGAATGGCATCAACATGAACGGTCACAATTTATTCGGTCTCGATCATGATCCCGAATTCGATTCCAGCGTGGTCAGCAGAAAGTACGTGGATGACAACTCGGTCTGGAGAAAGGGCGACATCATGGAAGATAAACTAGACATGGGTGGACACGTGCTCACGAATCTACCAGATCCCGTGAACATGACGGATGCCTGCACCCTGATTTCGGTGGTGGAGAAAGTCAAATATGCTAGACAATTGATCACCATGTGGGCCGAAGAGGCCGGCGCCTTAGACGAGGGAAAAGCTGAGTGGTCTTTTGGAAATGGAGGTAGCGGATCGAAACATGGTCAGGTGGGATATCCCATGCCGTTGGGAGGTGAAATCCTTTGAATGAGTCTGGCTTCCTCAGATTTGAATAACAGAGCAGTCGTCAATCTCATGGTGAATGGTGTAGAGAGCGATAAGAGATACAGCGTCAGAAAGACTGAGAAAGAACACGCGAATGTTAGCACGTTCGGCACGCCTCTCAAAGTGAACGCCGGAGACAGGATTAATTTCGTTATGAAAACCAATAATCCCGAAGCCGCCACTTCCGTGGTGAGTCTACTGATCGAATTAGTTCCTTTGAACAAACAGTGAACGCGTGGAAAATAATGAATTAAAAAAAATAATGCGTGATTATTACAAACAAAAAAAAAACAAAAAAAAAAGTAATGAGATCATCTTTAGATCTCATTTTTTTTTTGTTTTCCTTCTTCTTCACTATCACCATATATTATAATAACGTTTCCTTTTTTCTCAATTTTCAGCGTCGATTCTTCTTTTTCTTTTTTTCTTTTTTTTTGTGATATGATACATTTATAACAACACTTTTGTTTATCCGAATCATAATTATGAACGAATGTTGTGCATCTCTTGGTAACACTCGCATCATTACCATTCTCTTCAGAAGGTAGTGGTGATGGTGGAAAGCGTCTCATTCTTTTCATTTCCAACCGTCTATCCCGCTGTTTATCTAACCATTTTTCCACATCTTTTTTCTTGTTTTTTAGCTTGCAACACAGGATGGAACATCTGAAGGAAACGGAGAGACGGTCACACAGGATCGAACAATCTAAGATCTGTTCGAGTTTTAATATCTTTGTCACGAAATATCCTTTTTGTTTCTCTCGAGTGAATAGCATGTGATCTTTTAAATAATTCAGAACGTAATCGTAAAAATCTTCTTTTTTTTTCAAACGCGAAAATGGCATGTGTATTTCATTTTCTACGTGACTACTTACAAATTGTAACATTTTGTACGTCGAGAATGTTGACAAAAGACGATTTTTCTCGGATGAAACTTTTTTTTTGTTAAAAAAATATTAAAACAAATTTATTTTTTTAATTTTTTTTGTTTTTAATAATTACTCATTACTTTTTATTTTTTTTGTTTTTTATTTTTTTTTCACACTCGTCTCTCATCGAATGATCGACATCTTATTTCCGTCCAATTCAAATTGTAATTCTCTGTCCGACAGGACGAGGGCGAAGGCTTCGGTTTTTCTTGGAACATTCCTATCGAATTGAATCTTGATCTGAATGTCTAAGACGCTACTCTTGAGTCGTTCACTCTGTTTACTGACGTCGAATACGAACATGGGATACATTGACTTGTATTCCCGGGAGACATGTTAGGATTGCTCATCAATTCGTCTAGCCCGTGATAATTCTTTCTAAAATCAGCGGCGTCGCCGTACAGTCTGCAGAAATCATTCTTGTCGAACGACGCGTTGTAATCGATTGCTGGATATCTCGTGGCGTTCAGAAACACTTGCATGTTTCTCAAACTGCAATGATCGAACAGCGATGCCTTCTTTTCCTGAGACCCGTCCCTATCGGTCTTTAATGCAACCACGATGAAACGCTGTCTTTCGGAAGCGGATTTCACCATCAATCTCCAATCGAAGTGATTCGTGGAGGGAGGAATGCTAGCCGTGTCGCACTGTCTCATTCTAAATCCCACGGGTAATTTACTCTTGGATTCTATGATCTTGTAGAGACGCGCTTTCTCCACGATCGAAGGCTCCTCATGCGGAACGAACCACGATATCTTGTGTAGAGTTATCTTACCTGCATCGGTCGCAGTGAGTCTCACTATTGCGTCGTCGTTTCCTTTTTGAATCAACGTCAGATTGTGTTTGAATCCGTACATGATCTTGTTGTAATCGTCCACAAATCCGAAGATGTGTTTCAAAGGTATCCTGAACGAAGACGTTCCATTAGGTCTGGACGTCTTGGCAGGGCCTGCGGTGTCTTTCACCCACAACTGATTAAGTCCTCTGGATTTCGAAAAATCATCAGGATACGTCAAGAGTCCGAACATCGTGGTGGCCTGACTGGGATGAAACACAGATTCTATCTCTTGTCTGGATAGCATGTATTTTATGTTACTGAATAGATGCATGATGCCATTATTGGCTAGAGTAACCGTGTCGTCGTCGGCATAGTCACTCCCATCTTCCTTGGTGAGACGTCCCTGCACCACTATGTAACTCTCGCTAGGATGTACGAATAAATCTTGAGTTTCGGCGTTGATTCCTATCTCTCCCGCATTGTTCAAACTCGTTCCGGTTACCGGTTCATATTCGTGAACCTCATATTCTTGAATACTTTCATCTTTCACTATGCTTTGTTCTATATCTAGTATATTCGTCATTTTAAAGGATTTTTAGTTTTTTGTTTATTAATTAACTTGCTTTTTTATCTAAAAATAGTTTTTAATTATTTTTTATTATTTTTTTCTCTCTTATATATATGTGTGTAAACAAGAAAATATTAAAGAGAGTAAATAAAAAAAAATTTGTCTTCTTCATCAAAACTTCGTCTTCTGTAATTGTTGTTCGTAAAATTTTCTGATGATCTCTTCTCCATCCAAAGCTTCGATTTCGTAAGTCACCGGATCGGTGTGAAATATTTTGATTATCACGAAGATTTCCGAGGTCCATCGAGGAGTATAACCCTTTTCGAAGTGCTTCTTATAAGCGTAAATTCTCAGTCGATCAGCGACCGCAAATTTCGGCGTTCTAGACTTCTTTCTGATCTTAGATCTCTCAAGATATAGATTCGCATAGACCCGTTTTTCGTTTCGAGGATCGCTAGCTTCCGCAGGAGTCATCTTGATCGATCTGTATCACGTGTTGTTGTAATCTTTGACCAGGCCGTTCAGAGCGTATATGTATTTCTTGGTCGAATTCACCGGGAAGTATCTGTGCATCTTTTCCTTCATCGTTCGATTCCAACGTTCCACCACGCTGGCTTTCTCTTCGTTTTCCATCGAGTAGAGGTCTACCAATCGACGAACGTGCTTGTTGTAGAATTCCTTTCCCTTATCCACCCACAATTTACTCGGTTTTCGAGAAGACGAGTCGAACACGCTCTTCACAGCCTCGGCGACGCAAGGTCCCGATTTATCCTTCAAAGCTCTGATCCAACCATATTTGGAAAACACGTCGATGACCGTCAATAGATATTTGACGCACTCGTTCCACCTCGAAAACGATCTCATGTCGACCAAGTCGGCAGACCAAATATCATCCAGACCCTTCACGAACACTCTTCTCTTTCGAAATTTATGCACTATGGGTTTGTCTAACTCCTTGGCCAATTCGCTCGTCAATAATCGTTTCTTCTTCTTTTCAGATAAACTTTTTTTTTTGAACGCCCCATCCAAATCGACGTTTCACACCGATCAGATTGCTGACCAGCGAACGTTCCATCTTCTCTCTCCTGGTCGGATTCGATATGCCTCTCAATTTCCCCAACATGTTTTTATCGCAGACGTCGTTGCGAGTTTTGGTGTCGGGATGTCCGGCGTAGCACAGATCGTGATCATACGTGGCTGCGGCCGCGTCCACCCTATTCACAGGTTTGCTCCAAGATTTGGGAGTCAGATCGGCGTTGAGTCTCTTGTTCAATTTCGTTCCGGGTCCCGTGAAACTGTGACCGGGCAGATGCATTTCGAAAGGTAGATTATTGATCATTTTATTCACGATGCCTTTACCTTTGCTCATGTTCTTTTTTTTGACGAATCGTGTCTTGACAGAACCACACACGTCGCAAATTCCGCGAAGCATCTGTCTGTCGTTTTTAGTTCGCACTTCTCTAGAATTACTCGTCTCGGTAACTCTCTTACACTTTACGCAATACATTTTTAAGAGTTATTTAAATTAATTTCGTTTTTTTTATTTTATATATAAATTTAATAATGAATCAATTCTGTTCTTATTATATATATATTTTTTTTTTCAATCGCTGCTCTTGAGTTCTATCATCTTACTGAATTCCTCCCTGGCCTCTTTCCTCCCCTTTTCCACGAGAGAATCCTTCATCTCTTCCTTGATGATCTGATGAGTCTTGATTCTCACGGCTTCTTTCATGGCATCGTATTTCGTTTTCTCGCTCAATATCGCGAAGTATTCACCATCCGATATCCTACCGTCTTTCAACGCCATAGAGATCATTTCGGATATCGTGTCGATCTTGGAGTCGGCCAAGACGCGAATCTTGTCGTGTTTCCTCGCCTTCAGATATAATTTCCTACTCAAAAAGTCGGCCAAGACGCGAATCTTGTTGTGTTTCCTCGCCTTCAGATATAATTTCCTACTCAAAAAGTTTCCGAGCGTGCTAAACAATCCGGCGGCGAGGGCCACTCCTTCTACGGTCAACACGATCGGAATGGCGACCGCGGTCGACAAAAATCCGATGCTGGCCGCGTGTAAACCCATGGAAATCGTGATGAGTGTCGGGTCGATCGCGTTGACGAATGTCACGAAACACGAATACTTCTTCTTGAGGGAACGACGAGAATCTCTCTCTCGAGTTAGATACTCTTGGATTCTATTGATTTGATCGATGCGATACCTCTCTCCTCTTTCTCTTTCTTCTAGCGACGGTGCCATCGGCAAAACGTCGATCGGCTTCTCATCCTCGTCGTCCACTAACGTCGGATACAATTTATTTCTGGTTCTCATTTTTGTATTTTTTTTCTTTCTAATATTAGATAAAAAATTTTATGTTTGTATTTATTTTTATTTTCTATTCTCCCTTATTTTATATCAACGAAAAAAACTTAGACGTATGCTTCATTCAGCAATAATTTCTTGATGCATCCCTTGTCTTCTAAAGTCAGACTTCTATGCGCCAATTTCAGTTCTTCCGAAACTGTAGGCTTGTCTTGATTCTTACAGAAGACTAATCTCTTCCAAAACGTGATCGTATCATCGAATCTAACGCCGGTTCGAAATACATGACGACCATATCTTCCCTTTCCATCGTCAGACACGAATGATTCTCGTGATCGAAGTCTAGATGATCCCGACATCCGACGCATCGTTCTAACAAGATGGAACGTAGTTCATCGTTCACGCAGATTGCGTATGCTCTCATCAGCATGTTTAAAAGAATCCTCGCTCTAATAGTCTGAGAATCGCTCATGATTTACGTATTTTTTTTATTATCTATTCGATTTGATATATTTAATTTTCTAAATAACTATTATTTATATATTTTTTTTTCTCTCCTATATATATCGATCACTTTTATTTATTTCCTAGGATATTCCCCCACCCCACGACGAGGGGAGATAACTCCATATGATCGAGTTTATGAGAATCGAGCGATCCGATCGGTCAATTGGCGGAAAATCGAGTGATCCGATCGGTCGATTAGCTGAGTTTGGGAATTCCCATAGTGGGGAATTCCCCTAATGACGTCATAAATGGGAAAAACCCACCGCCTCAAAACAATTGAGAGTTCTGGATTACTGATCCAGAATCTGCAGACCGTTTTTTGATGATAGCCTAGAATTTTTTGCTTGCGTTCACCAACGATGGATCGATGGTCTGATCTGCGATGGGAACGTCGACAAAAATTTTTAAAGTAAAAGATAAAAGTGAAGATGTACAATTTCACCTTTTTTTTAAAAATGCGTGTTCACCACGAGTATTTGAACGTTAAAAGTGTGATCTAGGAGTCACAAAAAAACATGGGGGATTCAAGATCACTGAACATTTTTGTGAACAAGCGTGCGATTTAACAATGAATTCCACGTTGGTGAACGCATCGTGTACGTATGTTGTACACGTACATGTACAAAGTGA
Organism: Pictodentalium vernedei; assembly: GCA_031216915.1. NCBI lineage: Eukaryota > Metazoa > Mollusca > Scaphopoda > Dentaliida > Dentaliidae > Pictodentalium > Pictodentalium vernedei. Next base: position 291,357,600 of record CM062290.1, read on the forward strand.
TAGTAAACTCTCAATTATTACCTACTAATGCTATTTATACAATACAATAAATGAGTCAAGTCACAACATGTTTACTGGAAATTAAGATTAAGGCAAGATTTCACCGGGTCTTAATGAGATGCCTTATTAGCTTACTGAATAGAGCTTGACTAAACAATGGCAAGAAATACTGATTTGGGGCAACTTGTTAACAACTGCTATGAGAGAGGCCCGAATAAAGAAATATGCCAAGTTTGAATGAATTGAAATTAAATTAGACATATTTCGAATAGTGTTGATTGTCAATACAATGCAACAACAGTAAATTGGTCTTTTGTGTCGAAAGTGTATCATGGTCTGTACACGCACCGGCGATACATGTATAATTCAAATTTCTCACATGATGTGACTCTGAAAAGTATATAACATGCACCAATTAATATTTCAAAACATTATTAACTTTTAGTTGTATCACTGTGTGTTAGGCCTATACATAAATCACAGAACTTTATATTGAAACGCCAGTTCTTTTTGTAGATGTTCCGGTTGATAAATACTAATTAAATAATTGGAAAATTAAATGAAAACCCATATTTATCTGCCATGCAAGGCTAGTATTAGACTGTTGTAACTATTTTGTTGTATTGCTGTTAAACCATTCTACAGCTTCATTGATCGATGAATTTCTATCATGTCCTGCATTTTCTACTTTGTCTCATTTGAGCTCAGCAATATGGAACATTCCCAGATTCGGTTTTTTAAATATCATTTGAGATCAACACTTTAAAATATCCTATATTTATTCCTATAAATATAGCCGGTTACCTTTAAATTTTAGCCGGGGCTATATTTACGGGGCCGTAAATTTAGTGCAGGACATTAGTAGTTGGTGTATGGCATACGTAGATGAGGTGTTAGGAGCGATAGCTATCTTCAGATAAATATCATACACATGGTATCCTCCAAAAGGTACCTTCTAATAGGTAACCTCAAATAGTACATTACCATGTCATAGGTATTCTCAAATACCCGAATGTGCCTATGTGCTATATGTGTTGTGTGCACATTATGCACTAGCACACAAGCACATATCAGCACATTAAGCACGTGCCTATGTGCTAATGTGATGTGTACATCTAGGAAAGTCAGAATATTTTATAGGGAGGCCAGGGAAGAAGTCATAACATAGGCAGGTCAGATTTAAGAATATTGGGTTAGAGTAGCCAGAATAGTTAGAACCCAAGAATTTAGTGAGAAGTTGAGGCCAAAAAATAGTTGTCGGATTGATTGTGGTAATTCTACGAAGTAATCGAGGATAAAGGGTAACTAGCGTTACAAAGGGATGCGCCTATTATTGGAAGAAAAGGGGGATTCGGGGAATCCGAACAAACTAAAGACGCTTTTTGTGATTTGGGGTCGTTATCGGATATATTTGTGTAATTCTACAAAGTAAACGAGGAATCTAAACCAGCAAACTACTCCTCCTCAATCGAACACACCATCAGAACATAGCCCCGCCCTGTTGTAAGCCACTGGGTAGCATAGCTAACATAGAAACCAAGATGGCGGACTCCAGTGTGCAAAATGGACGACAGACATGCACATGCACACTAAGGCCACAAATCAGTATGGGGATGACGTCAGAGGATGGCCAATCACGCGGGCCACCATGACAATAAACATGGGGTAACTGGGCCACGTGATGACAGCGTCACTTTCCCTCCCACATTCCCTTCCCCAGTCGGGCACGATCTCCACATCTCCTACTACTGGCAAAGCCAAAAAATAATATTTACAGCTCTGATGTTATGTACAGTACAGGTTTCAGTGACGTCAACTCAGATTATCAGATAAAAAGAAGAAAAAAAAATAGATGGAGAAATGTCAGCAGTCAAGCGAGAAATACGTTTCATAGATAGTTTTAAATTCATGTTAACCAGTGTCGAGAAACTAGTCGGCAATTTAGGGAAGGAGAAATGCGAGATCACGACCAAACACTTTCAAGACAAGGCCAATTGAAGAGCGTATTGAGGAAAGGAGTTTATCCCTTTGATTATATGGGTGGTTTGCAGAGATTCGATGTAGGGTCAGAGCTACCGTTTAACAATAATTTTTGTTCGAAAGTATGCTATGCTGATATTTCCGATGTTGGCTATGAATTCGCACAAAAATTGTGGAAAATATTCAACACGAAATCCATGAGAGATTATCACAATCTGTATCTGCAAACTGATGTACTTCTCTTGGTAGACGTGTTCAACAATTTTTGAGACGTCTGTTGGAGACATTATGGTCTAGATCTGGTTTGGTATTACATGACTCCCGTCTTGTCCTGGGATGCACTGTTGAAGACGACTGAAATCCACTTGAAATTATTATCCGGCATGGACATTTTGCTCATGTTTGAACGGGTGTGAGGGGCGGAGTATCGATGATATCCCACAGATACACAAAAGCGAACAATTGCTACATGGAAGAAGGATTCGATGCATGGGAACCGAGTAAATACATACCATATCTAGATGCTAAGAATTTGTGTGGTTGGGCCGTGAGTCACCCGTTACTGATGGGAAATTTTAAATGGGTCGAGAATCATGGGGAGATGGAAAATTGGAGACATTATCCCTGTCTTCTGGAGGCAGATGTAGAATATCCTGAAACGTTACATGATCCACACAATGATTATCCTTTAGCACCCGAATAAATGAAAATGAATAAAGTCAATACACTCGTTTCAGATTTAAATAATACAAGAGATGCATTGCCCAGAAAACCGTGAGATGGTGACAAATGCAGACTCTTGAATGATTTCTCATGTGACGACACATCTTGGGTAGCATGGTTCATGAAAGGGAGAAGAAATTATTATTTTGACAGTTATAGAATCTCACAACCCAAAGAATTGATGAATTATTTAAAGTCGTTGATTTATTGAAATACGGAATGTGTTCAACGTCGTGATTAAGTGGTGTGGACACTTGTGTCTATGTTCTCAAGAGATGGTCTTTGAAACATCATTTCTTTCAAGACATTCTCAATGATTTACAATGAGAGAGAAACACAAATATTTTTCATATAAATAATAAGAAATAAAAAAAAAATAATAAATTATATGAATTAAAAAATGACAGTCTATAAATTTGGAAGAACTGATGAAATTGTGAAAAAAGAAAGATCGCCATTGAAGGCTATGGTGGAATGCCTGTTAATACTTGAATGATCATTTCATTAGGTGATATAAATCTCAAAAGGAACCGGTAAATCTGAATAACCATAAGCTTAATAACGTTCCCAAACCTATAGATCTAGTGATGCTACAACTAAAATGTATGCAGATCAGACAGTTGCAGATTTTGGGAAGCATATGAAAGATAATAAAAATATAAAAACATGACCGACGATCTAGACTTGATATCTAAATGATTGGTGAACGTGGCAGATCCTGTGGATTCGAGTGACACAATCACGAAAAATTATGCTGACAAATTGCACAGACGTTTCCCGCAATATCTGAGAGAACTCTTCACTCCAAAAGTTATGAATTCTTGGGTGAATGTAAATTCTCACAAGATATCGAATTTTGGAGAAGCAGAGAATCCCAGAGATGCTGCCACCAAACAATAGGTAAACATTGAGGAACGAAAGGTCGTCGATGCTTTGAACAATGAGAAAAATGAATGAAGACTGATCTAAAGTAGGATGTAATAAGATCGTTAATCAAGCACAAATCGGAGACGACGATTCCGAATCGATTGCAATCAATACAGGCTATGTGGAATTATGAATGTACATGATCCTGAGATGATGACGGATGCTTGCACTATGATTTGGTTTATGGAGAAATTAAAATAAGTGAGGCAGTTGATAACCCCCTGGGCAGAAGAAAACAGTGCATTAGATTCTGGCAAATCAGAATGGTCCACCGGAAATTGGGGAAATGGAATGCTACATGGTCAGATTGGATATCAATGCCGATAGCAGGACGCATCCTTCAAATGGGTCTTACCTCTACTGACTTGAATAACACAGCAGTTGTCAACTTGGTGGTAAAAGGCATAGAAAATGATTGATATAAAGTGGAGAAGATGGAGAATCAATGTGCCAATACGAGCACGTTTGAAACTCTCTTGAGAGTCGAAGCGGGAGATAGAGTTAATTTCAAGATGAAGACGACTAATCTCAAAGCTATTTCTTCTATAGTGTCTGTGTTGATCAAATGCGATCCGTTGAAAAAAGTGGATAAACTTTTTAATGAAATTAAACACCTGAAGTGTTTGAAGAAAAAAATAAGGAGGTTTGAGAACTTTATTAAATACTTCTAAAGTTCTCGAACTTCCTTTTTAGGCTTAAGTTATTTTAATGTTTTTTAAAGGTTTTAAAAAGTTTTTTTGAAGTATTTTTGAAGGTTTTTTTGAGGTTTTTATGTTTGTTTCTGTTTTTGAATGACAAACATTGTACTTACATCCGATTGCAACATCAACACTCTGTCAAATATGACAACTGTTTAGGCATATTCCCATCGAACTGCATCTTGGTCATGATGTCCAGAATGGTGTTCTTCAGTTTCTCGCTCTGTTTTCTGACTTCAAACACGAACAGGGGATAGAGTGTCTTGTATTAATATGGATTGCTTATCAATTCGTCCACCTGATGATATTCCAATCTGAACTCTGTGGAATCACCTTACATCCTAGAAAAGTCGTTCTTCTTGACAAAGCATCGTAATCTAAGGCCAGATAGCTCGTGGAATTGAGAAACACCTGCATGTTCTCAAGCTGCAATGATCGAATAAAGATGGATTCTTTTTTGAGATCGGATCCTGTCCATCTGAAATCCCACGATGATGTACGCCGTATTTTCTTCTCGACCTTTTTCTGTCAGATGATGTTTCATCTCCTCTTAGAGAATCTGATGAGATTTTATTCTTATACCTTCTTTCAACACAATTTATTCTTTTCCTCGAGAATGTAGTGATACTCCCCATTGGAAATCCTACCATCCTTCAGAAAAATGGATATCAAATAGCTGATTTTCATGTCGGTCAACACTTTGATCTTGTCGTGTTTCTTGGCCTTCAGCGATAATATTTTACTCACAAATTTCCATCCGTGCATAAGAATTCTGTCGCAAGAGCAACGCCATCTATCGCCAACATGGCTGGAATGATAGCCACGGTCGATATGAGACCCATTCTAGCAGCACCCAAACCCATGGGTACGATGATGAGAGTCAGATCCAGTCCACCTACCAATTTAATCATTTGCACATACTTCTTGTTGAGCGTTTGACGTCTATCTCTTTTCATCATTAAATAATGTTGAATTTCATTGATCTGATCGATGCAAAACACGTTGCTTCTGTCTTCCATATAATACATTCGATAAGTCGGGATATACATTGCTACTTCTTAATTCCAATTTGCTTATTTAATTTTTTTAATTTTATTTTTATTTTTTTTCTTCTTCATTCTTATTTAATATATAGAAAAATTATACTATTGTGTCTAAGTTATTTCTCTTCTTTTTTAAACAACAATGGCTCATAATAACAAACTGAGAATGGGCACGTTTTAAAAGGCGAATTCGGACCTAATAACAATCCTCGACCGTTGATCAAATTCTTTCCTCCCTTGAGATAGGGACCACCTCCATGAGTTTCAAATACACTGCTACCTTTCATGTGTTTCAGATACAATCATTTCCCATTATTTTCTGCGTACCAGAACTGGCCAATCCCGAGAGAGCTCCTATATTCAAAGCCAGCAACACGGTTTTGGTGAGAATGGGCAATGCCTTGGTGGCCAATCCCACCAACAATCCTAAGAAAACATCTTTCATTTTCAAATTTTATCTCAGTGTAGTCTCATGGTCAATCCTTTTCAATTACGGTGTGGTTTTGGCTATTCTATTAATATGCATTTTGATCACGTCCATTACTCAGGTCTTGATAACTTAATTTCAATTTCACAACTTCGCCTCGATTTTCTAATGTTCTACTACTTCGAATATGTTTATGTTTTGTACTATTTATCTCATCATTATTTGTTTTATTTAATTTTGTTAAAAAATTTTTTTATTCAATTTAATTATTTTTTTTTCCTTATTATTATATATATATATATATAATTGATTTGAAATTAAAAAAAAACATTTGTGAATTTTTTTAATTCAATTTCCCATTGTGCAAAAAAATATGTTATAAAAACATTTTTTGGCTTGTTTGTCTTATAAAATATATAACAGATTTTGTTTTTTTAAATTTCTCTTATGTGAAATTGCATCACTGAACATTTGCCGTAAAGATCTTACAACTCTCCATTTTGATCCGTTAATTCAGTGGTAATACTGTATAAAGTATGAGTTATCATAGGCAGATAGACTAGATTTCACAGTCACTCTATGATCTTGTGTCCTGGAGAAAGACCGGAAAGAAAGAATAGATCATGGGCTTTGTGCCACCATTCACATAACTTACAGAGATAATGTCCACGTTCACCAAAATGCTGTTGACAGAGAGAATGTCCACCACATTTTCTGATGTTGTATGTCCTTTATACGTCTTTTGATTGAATCCCAACAACTTTCCAAAAGTGTCATCCTCCCTGAAATCCATTTGATAACACTCTCTCATGTCCAGTATCGTTTGTAGAGTGTTGACATTGGCAGTTTGTTGATGGCAGTTCTGTCGTGACCATCAATCTTCATTCTATTTCATTCAGATTAACGATGTCGTAACTGCCTTTGAGAATGTGAATTGTAAACCAATCCATTCCATTCAAATATCTAAATATATTACTTTCCTCCGTGATGTTGGGAAAAGAATAGTATGTCACCAGATTGACTAGTGCCATCTGTACTTCTTATCCCTCTTCAATTCGATAATTTTTTTTATATATTTAATAATTATATTTTTTTTTATTTTATATTTTATTTATTTACTTATTTTTTTTTACTTCTACTTAATGATTAATTTTTGTTCATTATTAATTGCAATCGTCTGGAATATAAAAATTGTCGAATCCATTCCTAAATTTTCCGTAATACTTTCTATTCGTCAGGTTGATGACCACGAAATTTTAGGTGCATAATCCCATACCAACTTACAAAATCTCTTGTATTATCTTTTGCTCATGTCACTGGCCACGTAATCGTTGCAGATGTGATTGATATTCTTGAGATCTTGACGAAACTGACACAGAAAATTCGCATTCTCTCTGATGGTTTGTCTCAAGCAATCTGAAATAATTGTGAGATAGATAGAAACAGCCCACGTTGCTGTGACGTCCTTGAATGTAGTAAGATTCACACCGATTGTGTTTCGCCAACATCAAGTCATCGAAGATCATGAGATTTCTGTGCTCCGAATTCAAGTCCTGGTGATCGGGCACATCATTTGCATTTTCATAAAACTGACATTCCACATTCAACATTTTAATATTTTCGAGTTCTCTCGATGCTTCTTGCAAGATCGTTGCAAGTGATGGATGGGATTTTTCGAATTTGTCTCTGTGATCGAAGGTTCTCTTTATAATGTCCTTCCATAAGTTTGCGCTCAATGCTTTTCACAATAATTCGTATTTGGGTTGAAAGACTCTTGCCAAACATGAACAACCTTTCACAATCCAACCACCCCTGTCTCAACAACAGATTCATCAATAGATTTGTCTCTCAACAATTCGATTTTCCAACTATAAATCATCTTATGCTTTAGGGAAAGAGTTTGTGATTCAATCTGTCAGTCTTTGGTGCATTCTATGATAAATCCTTGAGTTATTTTTTATGCTTTTTTAAAAAATTTTTTTTTTTTTATTTATTTATTTTATTTTATGTAATAAATTTGTTTTTCAATTTGTTTCTAACTTTTAAATGTTTTTCAATCCCAGTCTGTTCAACATCTTAGCGAGTTCCTCTATCGGAACAACGCCAGAACCTTTGAAATTTCCAAATTTCCTGTTAGCTAGAATCTCTTCAATTTCGGCTATTTGGTCGGTGGCGGTCTTATCAACTTCTGAATCAATCTGCATTTCTCTTGCCAGGTTCTGAAGCAGTTGTAGTGCTTGCTTCCATTGCGCCTTTTACCCACATCCGTTGTGGTCTTCTTTCCAATATTCATGGCGGTAGAAGCGATCTGTTTCACCACATCGCCGGTGATGGTGCACGATATAGAGCTCCCATCATCAAATCCAGCAAAACTGATCCGCTGTAGACGTAAGATCTCATAAATCCTCTGTTCTGTATCACTGACATATTTTTTTCTTTTCTTCTTCGTCTTATTTAAAAATAATTTTATTTTTTACTTAATTTTATTTTTTTCGTTTCCTACTATTATTTTGTTTCTCCTCTTCTTTCAATGTGTTCGGGGTCGATTTATATGTTTCTGTCACATCAATTCGTCAAGTATGCTCACCAACTCGTTTCTCCCTGGCTTCTCGACTCGCCATCAAGAGATCTAATTTCTCCAGCAGCAGTCCATTAGGATTGCAAGAACTGAAGGTGGTTGCCACTTCCTGTACAGTGACCGATTTGATGAATTCTTTATTCGCATCCCATATGGGTTTCACCACGTTCTTCCACTTCAATTTCTGCTATTTTTCAGTCTCGTCTCTCTGGAATCGTTGTATTGTATCGCCACATGTTTTGTAATCCTCTTCCACATAATAGTTAGGTTAAGCCAGCACAAACAGATCCCGCAATCCTTTAGTACCTTCGTATTCTCGATCTTCGCCAATCAGATTATATATATATATTATATTGCCGTCGTCTCCCTCGCGCATGTCGAATACAGGGTCCGTACTCGCCGGATTCATCTTATATAAATTTGCAAAATCTTCAGGTTTCATACGGCTGGAATCTACTATCGTGTCGCCGATCGTGCGACTCTGCAGAAAATGTTGAAACTGAGCAGGAGGAGGATGTGTTTTTGCAGGAGATGTGGGTGCAGTAACTATAAGTCGGATCATAAGGTTCGGAAACAGAAGGTCTGTTACTAGGTGTCCTGCTTTCTCACAAAGGTTTCAACTCTTTTACTATCTCTTTTTTCATTTCGTCTTGAGTTTCTGTCACAGATTTGAACAACTTTGTCGTCTCTCGTTTCATCTCGATATTGCCCTTTCGTTTTGACATATTGCTCTCTCGAATATTCCTCTTCAGATCTAGACATCTACGACCCATCATGTCTGTCAACTTAGGATCTTTGATCTTTAAAAATTGCATGCTTTTTAATATTTAAAATTTTTTTTTAAATTTTTTGTGTTGCTTTTCTTCTACTTAATAATATATAGAAAAACACACTATTCCTTTCAACTTTGCGATGTCTCGGAAGAGGGAGAGAAGAACAATCCAACACCATCGCTTCTTGCTATGCTTCTTCCAAATTTCCCCATTAGAATAACACGAAGCAAAAATGGCAATAGTTGGAAAAAAATTAAAAATCTGACGGGTGCTGGGGTCGTGGAACTTTTACTCATTCCTATGGGAAATTTGTAAGCAAAAAGAGGTTTTTCGAGATCGACTGTTCGAACCCAGACACCCACTCTTATACTTCTTCAAATTTTCCCGTTGGATTAGCACTGAGCAAAACAGAGAACGTTGCAAATCTGAGGGTTAAAAGGAGTAAAATGAAAGAAGGAAATCATCTTCTGTACAATTCTCGAAAAAATCCTCATTGGAATAACACTGAGCACAAGGCAATGATGGGAAAAAATTCACTTTCGCATGTGTTGGAGACGAGCGATCTCACACTTTCACACATTCCTATGGGAAATTTGTGTAGAAAAAGAGATTTTTCGAGATCATCTGCTCTAGTTCACTTCTAGTTTAACTTGTTTTTTATATTTTCTAAAATAAATCCTCATTGGATTAACCTTAGCCGAAATACTAGGTCAGGCTGAAAGTGACTAAGTCCTTTTTTTAGGTGACCCCTGAAAATGTTTCAAGCTAATTCCCATTGATTTCAAGCATAAATGTTAAGGTGACCAAGAAATGAAGTTTGTTTTATACTCTACTGTTGTTTGGTCCATTTCTGTAATTATATTTACCCCAGTTCAATCTAACATCATGCGCTGCGCACTGACACCACGTATCACTATGGCGATGACGTCACAACTAGGCCGCTCACGTGGGCTGCCTTGACAATTCAGCTTACCGTGAATGGGTCACGTGAGTGTGGTGTCGCGTTAGATCCGGCAAGAGGTCCGGCTGATCAGGGTCGAAATGTGTGAGACATACTACTGAGATGATTGGCAGAGGTGATTTTTTTATAACTCGATGAATAATATTCCTACCCTATGACTGTTTTTGCTTTGTCCTGTTCATTTGTCAAATAAAAATTATGGGCGTGTCCAATGATGCAATTACTTTGTAATTGCCGCAGATGGGTTGTTAGTTAGTACTAACGTGAGCTGATCACATTTGTTTTTATCTTCACTGTTCGAGAGCACGTGTATTGGCCTGTGTTGAAATAATACGCCTGTGCAATGCACAACGGTTGACATGGCTGCTGTTATATAAATGGAAGGGATTTCGGCCGCGTACGGTACTTTATAATACAAGCAAACACTCTGAATTAACCCTTTACCCAACGTAATGGCCAAAACCGGCCAGCGCTATTCTCAAAATTCGCCAATTAATTTTCATTATTTTTTCTCGTCGAGCTCGTTCCAATGAGGGGTCATAACCTATGTTTTTGAGACAAAAATGAGAGAAAGGAGTTATTCAAGAATTTTTTTTTGCAAGTGTCGTCTGCTTTTTATGTGTAGGATGAGTGTAGGACGAGCGTGGTAAGTTTTGCTACGCACTTCATGCATCTTAACACGCCCATCACGCCCATCCCACATTCATATTCCGATAAAGCGGCAGATAATTCATTTCCGTTCTTATATTGACCATTGTTTCAATAAAATACTATTTTCAGAATGTTTTAAAATATCCACGTCATTGTGAATTGACAAAGTACTTTTTTAGTTGACCGAAACATATTTCAAGCTAATTCCCATTACTCTGAAGCTTAACATTTGGTGTGAGACGGAATTGATTTTTGTTTACTCAGAACTGTCTTTGATACTCAACTGACTACTACCCCAAATCACCCAAAATAACCACGAATCGCCGAAATAGCCCGGCGAAACCCGCACCTTGGGTTACTAATGGTGGAACATAGCGTCATAGAACTGGAGTGGCGTCATTCTCTTGTACAGACAGTATGAATAATTACCACAAACAATCTGACAACAACCTAAAATTGCCTTAATGGATTTTAATTGACTCGGATTCCCCAAAAATCCTCGTTCTGCCTATTCCCTTAACTCCAACATAGAACTATATTTTAATGAGTTCCCAAGCGCCCTGATCTAGTCCTAGCAACTCATATCCATCTCTGGTCTAGACCTCTGACTTTCACAAATCATATCACTTCATTCGTCTCAGCCCACCCACGGTCATATAATTATCTGATACAAATGTTTATAAGAATAAGTCCAAGCGTCAGTCGTGCATGTACGTCTGCTGCTCGGTAAAATCGAGAAAAAATAATAGCGACTCTTAATAAACTGACGATCATGGTATAAATAAATATACCCAAAGTAGCTTGGTGTACCAAATGTTCACCTCGAGTGGTGAAGTGGTAATACCGCGAGCCTTTGGCGCGCGGTTAACACCACTTCACCACGAGTGGTGAACATTTGGTACACCAAGCTACCATTGGTATATTCTATATGTATCATTGCTTTGAATAGGTATTAAAACATCGTTCGACTGCTAGGAGTACTAGAAACGAAATGTGATAGTGATTTGAACCGGGACCAGTACGGTATTAGTATAATGGTTGGTATTGAGCGTCACAGTACAACACGTCAATAGTAATGGTATAAGATGAGAGGATGGAAGAACACAATATTAATAGAGAATACAGTAGAAGCTAATCATAGGATACATAGCTTAAGTTGTGGTAGAAGCTAATGGTAAGACTACCAGGAGCTGTATAGGAGCTTGGAATCCCTCTTATGGAATCCCACTTATGAAATCCCTTTTATAGAATCTCACTAAGAGAATCCCCTTTTCCGAGATGCGGATAAGCGTCGTTTGTGAAGTCACTCGTTCGAGCATTCATGACGTCAGAGCAATGCCCGTTCCAGTCACTACTCGACGCGTGGACTTATTCTTGGGAACCTTTGTATCAGATAATTATGCAACAGTGTACGGTGGCTTAGACGGATGAAGTGATCTGATTGGTTGAAATCCGAGGTCAAGACCAGACATGGCTATGAGTAACAGGACCAGATCAATACGCGCAGGAATGCACTAAAATGTAGTTTCGTGTTGGAGTTAAGGGAGATGGAAGAAAAACGAGACTTTTTGGAGAAATGGCGTCCGTTTTGGTGATTTTAAGTAGCTGTCGTGTTGTTTGTGGCTAGGTAACCAAGGTAACAATAATCAGGTTTTACACGAGAGGGAAATAAATATGTCCGATATGGGGCGGCCAAGGGTCGTCGATACCACGGGCCGACCACTGTTGGTAGAAAAATTTTGAATTCCAAGGTTCAAAACCTCACATCCCCTTGCATCTGAGCGGATATTTTATTTTGAGGTTTTTCATGTACTGATGACTGTCTACCTTTTCATCGACACAGATATTAGGACAAGCAATCTACAAATCTACAACCTGACCCCCATGGACCTAACCCCCCCCCCCCCCTACGATTTTTATGCCGGTTTTGGGCATATTTCGAGGACCAATTTTGAGGGAAAGTGGGGGAGGGGGCGTCCCCCAATTCCCCCCCCCCCGTGGCCACGCCACTGAAGATGGCCACCTCCAGTATACAAATGGTAGACGGAAACACCTGTTACCTTTACAGCACGTGCTGCGTACTGACATCACGTATCACTATGAGAATGACGTCACGACGTGGCTGCTTACGTGGGCTACCATTGTATCTTTCATTACGTAACTGGGTCACGTGGCTATGACGCCACATGAGATCCGGAATTTGCTCCGGCTTATAAGAGTCGAAAGATGCGAGACAGTCTACTCGTATGCAAGCAAATCGGATATCACTAAATAAAATTAAATTATAGCTGATTAAATTATGTCACTGGAAGTGTTTTTTATTTCATTCTTCTACTTCCTAATCACTAATAACGATTATTATTTCGCTTGATGATACAACTCTGTACACTTCGGTCTACTAGCGGAATGTTATTGATTGGTTAAGTATGAGACTAATAGCCGGAGAAATGTCAGATCATGTGGTAAATGCGTTTCCGGAATAAACAGGTATTTTTTAATCGGGCTTTTTCAATCGCTTGAATTACTAGACAACATATATTCGGGCAAGGAAGTTTTTAGTCAAGTTGCACCTGGTTTTCGTTTGTAAACTCTTCCAGAAGGTACTTTACAATGAGGACGGAACTTAGTTTTATTTAATTTTGGCAATAAAGTGCCTTGCTGTAACACATTGTTGGAATGAACTCACCTTGTCCTTTCAAACAGTGCACTTCACTATTACAGCCATTGGTTTATGGAAGAGGCTCGTGAACCGAGCTGAAGCATTCTGGAGTCCGGATGGCTCATAGCAACATTCGTGTCTGCACTTAAAATATATTAGAATTAACACCCCCCCCCCCCCCCCCCCCCCATTGTCTGCTAAAAGATCAGAAAAAGATTACTCGAAAAATGCTTCCTGAAAAAAGTTTAAGGTTAACTTTTCACAGGTCTGCCTAATTTATTTATTCAGACCTGATTTATGTGGAAGTTGTTTACATATTTGTAGATATCGATGAATGTATCACAGACCCATGCTTTGCAACACGGACCCAAAACTGCGTCGACCAAGTAAACGGACGAAGTTGTAACTGCATAGCTGGATACACTGGAGATACGTGTGCCACAGGTAAATTTCATCACTGCAATAACGATTTTATACGAAGAGGTAAGCGCAGTGGCATTGATAAAAGGGGTAGAGTCGCTACCACTGAAGATTTTGTCGTACATTTCAAGTTCAGTTGGATTTTTACACTTGTGATCCATTTATGCTAAAATTATGGAGCCCCACAGGTGAGAGTCAAAGAAAAAATAGATTCTCAATTCGTCCGAATGAACTGAATTCGTGCGAACGAACTGAGTTCGTGCGAATGAACAGAATTTGCGCGATTGAGTTGAATTCGTGCAAATGAACTGAAGGGTTCCATAAGGGTTACATAATCGGGGATCCATAGTTAGACGACCACGCATATTGTGGGATGAAACAAATGTCAGGCTGTTGTAGGGCACCACGACCACGTTAATATAACCGAATTAACAAAATTACTGCTGTTTTTTTCAGCGTAGGGAAAAATTGGAGTAGTGAGGAAGGGACAAGTGCAACCAGAGAGTTTGGGGCCTATCCTTCCCACTTTTTACAAGTCGGATCCTCGTGATAAGTGTAAATCCGATGAGAAAATATATAGGGGTAGAGTCTGACCGGGTACACAACAAATTTTGATCTTCATATCTCAGTTAGTGGATGTGGGATTCAAATGACCTTTTGGTTCCATGGGGGAAAGGATATTCACAAGTAATAGGTTTTGTCAATTTTTTTCTAGAGTTATGGGCGTTTTGCCGCGTTTTTTCAACTTATAAACCCCTTTGGAGGGGGATACCGTGGCGTTGCATCTTGTTCACGAATATTTCGTCTTCTGTTCATGTTGTTTGTTTGTTTATTGGGCTTTTAGTGACACTTTCAATAGCTAGGGCCATATCGTGTAGGGCAGTTTTAAGGATGGGGGAAACCGGAGTACACGGAAAGAACCGCCATGCATGGGCGAGCAACTTTCTCTTCAACCCACAGCCGTTTATCAAACATTGTATCAGTCAAGATGGAGGTCACTCGAATATGAGATATGATGGAGCGATGCGGGATTTCTTAGACGTGGCGATGATCTGCAGTGCTGATTTTTGTCAGTCATTTTAAACGTTCTCTCCCACCTCTCTCTCGTCCTCTCTCATTTCCTTCGCCACACACCAGTGTTAACTATTCACACCGCTTGATTTGGCGAAATGTCTGGTATACTGAAGGTATACAGCAAAGCGTATGTGGCTTTTCCAGAAATAAAGAAGCATAAATAAAAGTCATTGCTACCGAAAAATGAGATTTTCGTGCATCCAAGGGTACAGTTTAGTGTTTGATGTAACTCTTTTAGTGGGCAATGATGACAGTGAAGTGACTGGTTGCACGCGAGATAGCCTTTCGATTCTAATATTGTTCTAATTCGGATATTTATAGACGCCCCAGCAACCTTTTCCTCATTTACGACGCCCATTGTAATCGCACCCAGTTGTTGTTTGGTTAAAATGTGTTTGTTTCACAAGGATTGGCGAGCAAGTTTTATAACATATCGTCCCCTGAGTTTCAATGTGTTCTATGTGCCAGTAGGCACATAGAACACATTGGAACTCAGTGGACGATATGTTGTTGACTATCTCCTTGATCAAGTGGCAGAGGTTAATTGGGTGACCGTGATCTGTGGTTGCAGTTTGGGGATCTCGCTCTTCTCGAATACTACATTGGGATTTTCAGCCTGCACGAAATGGGCCTCTCTCCACTCTGGAAACATTCATTTTACGTCCCCACCCAACTGAACGGTTGGTCGTGTGTGGATTGAACAATTCATGTTTCGCGTAGTGTACGGACTCTTTGAAAACATTCTCAATCAAGGATCAAACACGGGACATCTACCGTGCGATACCAGTGCACTCCGTGAGATACCAGTGCACTCGTGAACTCGGCCACCATATCACTTCACACAAAAGAATTACACAAAGTACTCTCTATTTGTTGTTGTTGTTGAGAACTACCTATCATCGTAGACTTAATGAAAGGCAAATAATACGCCTTAGTAAGCGTTAAGAGGACTGCTACATGGAAAAATGTTAGGGTCCTACGAAGTATCGAATTTCGATTCCATTCCAAAATCATACCGATGATTCAACTGGATTCAATTCAAGTCGCGCTGATTTTGGAGTTTTTGAATTGCCGAGATGTTCCAAAACTTCCTCCAAGAGACCTTTCTGCTTGAACTCTTCTTCGGGAGACCTGGGGCCAATACTATAAAACTTTTACAATTGTATTTTCTAAAGTTGTATTTTCTAGTTATAACTTCAAATTGGTTGAAGTGAACCATTAGCATTTTCATATGGCAAATTGCCATATCTTTAGAAATGCTAGTGTTTCAGTTTAGTCAGTTATATTAATAGGTAGAAAATACAATCAATTCTAGAAAATATAATTGTAAAAGTTTTATGGTATCGACTTCCGATGATAGAAGATGAGTTCAAGGAGGTTCCGCTTCCGCAACTACTTTGATTCCATTTTAGAATACTCCGCTTTTTGATTGGTTTGCCCATACAGACGAGTGGTCTTTGCATACAACACATCATTGGAAGCTGACAATATTTACGGTTGAAAGAGGAAAATTAATGCCCAAACTAAAACATATGATTTTTTAATATAATTTTAATATAACGATTGGTTCCGACAAAATTGTAGTAAGTGTTTTATGTTTCATTTTGCACAAAAGTCCAAGTGCTGTCAGCTTTTGTCTTTGTTTTCCAGAACGGTCAAATTGTGCAGGTATTAAATTTGATTATATTACTATCATAAATAACTAATCTATACCACAGTGGTTTGCTCATCAACTTTCAATCGCCGGAAAACGAAAGTATCCAAATCTGTAGCATGCCCGTCTTCTCTCAAATGAGGCCCACTTGACGTCAATGTCGTCACAGATTTTTGAGGCGGCGATTTTACAGAAGCGTCTTGGCGCTGAAAACTCTCTCTGGACAAACTAGCCATTATGTCTTTTTGTTAACAGTTCAGGTGTCGGTTTCAATTTTTTGAGTATCATTTGTCATATAATAAACAATTATTATCACAGTCAACCAATCTCCGTAGCCAAAGGGTTGACAAGACCAGATAAACTGTTCAAACGAAACGCCTTGTTTGGCCAGCCTGGCTTGGTCTCGTCAACCCGATGGAATATAACAACCCAGATCAATTGACTTTTGTAATAATCTGTATAATACTGTCTACGGCGAAATGAATTCATTCTGCATTTGTCGAGAGGTTCAGTACAAATTTAATCCTAAAGCTGTAGGATTAAATTAATACTGATCCACACTACGGTTGTGTCGTCTGCTCGCATACTACCACATCTTTCTTCACGCAAGAAAAACAAATTGTGCACATCGGTTTGAAAGGGTTATGGTTCAGTGGTTAAAATACCGCGACCCGTGAATTTCCATAGGCATATCACTCTCTATACACAAATTTGTCTCAAAGGTCAAAAGCCAAAAAAGTCTTGCAATTTCATACAGGCGCTTGGATAACCGAACGTGATAATTTGCACCTTGGTAAAGTCGGTTAGTTTCAAAGTTCTTTGGCTGTAAAGTATCCATAACCAATACATTTTATTCGATCTTAACCAATTTTACATACATGTTCTGCGAGTTAAGTACTGTGACAGAATATATTATTTTGATATGTGGGGGCATAGCAACTAAGGTACAAGGCATAGGACATCTATATCTTGCGACAAGTCCGATATTTTCGTTAGTAATTTTAATCTTCTTTCAGAAATCCTCGAATGTGACACACAACCATGCGATGCCGCCAACACGAACTCCTGCACTGAACAAATCAACGGACGCATTTGTAACTGCAAAACTGGATGGAAAGGGGACACGTGCTGTAAGTATTTTTCTTGTTGCTTAAAGTTTTTATACTGTTATTTGCCATGGCCTACCAGAAATCATGCTCGACAAGGACGGCGGACGGTAGCTAAAAGCTGGAATGAGAGACCATGTTCCTAGGAGAAGTACCACTATTCTAGTTGAATAAAAGGCACGGGTGCCTTAAATGTGGTGTTAAGTCGTGTGGTCTGTCAGTAACCTGGTAGGGGCATAAGATCAGCTATAGCAAAAGCGACACTTGTGGATATATTAATAGAGGAGAACAATAGTTGTAGTTTTTCGAATAATAATCAGCGGTAGTGGACCCAGTTGTTGGTTAAAAGACAGTGGTAGTTGTTCAAATTTAAGTTGGGTAAAGGATTAAAAGTTAACCCTTTGAACTCCAGAGGCCGTTTTCCGACCGGGTCACAAGCTACGACATAATGGCATTAAGGAGGGGGGGGGGGGGGGGGCGACTGCGAGGTAAATGTGTGAAGTTGACCAATCAATATTTTCAACGTGCGGCCCTAAGACTGCATGTTGAAAATATTAATTGGTCTACCCCAAAATAATAAATATGGACTCTTCCTATTGCTACCATGGAACTGACATGGAAGATCCCACCATGGTTCAAAGGGTTAATACAGAGTTCATATGTTGTATATGCGTGGTGGTGGGGAGGGGTAAGTTGTGAACAATTCTAATTTCTGGGTAGTAAATGCCAAATTCTATCAGGTATGACTGCGTGCGAGTACATGGTCATATGAAGCGCACTCGGACATCCGGGTATATAGCATTCTACTGACATAACCCAAAAGGGGCTCAATATTTTCTATCTCGGGGTAATTCAATACACTCTTACAAATGGTATAAAAAGGAATAATTTGGACTGTTTGATCATCTGGCTTGTCTTCGAGTGGGCACATGAGAAATCTGTTGAAAACTATTTTATCGGAAATCCGGATTGGTAGTCATGGTTACTGGAATTGTCGCCAGTCAGAGAATCTCCGAGAAGGCACGATAGCCTTGCAGATATTACTGAAATATTGAAAATGTTGTTGCGACAAGATTATGTCTAAAGACACGAGGACCTTAAATGTTCCAAAACGGTTACAGCCGTGTAGGACTGCATGATTAACACGGCTCCTTCTTACAATTTGCAGTTTGTTGTGTTGCCTTACATTTTCTTTGACGGCAAAAATGGATGCATATCATATTGAAAGTAGAGATGAGCGGTATTGCAAATATTAGTTCGGAATAGGTTTCGGTATTTTTAAGAGGGGTTTTCTAGGTATTGGTTCTGTATTCGATGTCTGACTTGACTGGAATTTGCTGACAGTACCAAAGAAAATTTACATCAGGATAAAACAGAATAAGTTGTTCTTGTATCACTCTACCACAACGCTACAAAATGCCACTGCCAATAAGCACAGCATATTGGCATTCTTTTATGAACACAAAGCATATCTACAGTAATTTTGTGACTTAACACACCTTAACGTTTAAAGTCCTATTTCAGGCTTTTGCGATCTCATAGCATATGCCGTGACCATGCCATCTTTGATGACAATAGACAAATCACCTGGACAGTGGTTTCTAGTTAGGTCTTCGATGCCTTAACAGACAGTCAAGACGTGACTAGAAATAACTGCTAAGCAAATGGGCATGTACAGGATGTAATCTATTGGGAATTCAGAACAATTGCCAGGCCATTGAGTGCTAACAAAACTGAAAAGAAAATCAGTCACTTCTTTCATGAAAAGGAATCTTTCAAGTGTTATCAAGCCCCAAGAGGGACTTACAAATAGCGAATGTAGGAAAATTTGAAAATTCAGACGGTTTCGGTTTTAATCTATTCGTTCAGTTTGGTTTTTCAGCATCCCCAGGATATCGGTATTGGTTCGGTTTTTCGGTATATTGCCCACCTCTAATTGAAAGAATAAAGACGGTCTCTATGATTTGATTCATTGAACATATCAAAGAGTATTCACTAGGGCTGCACGGTATATCGATAAACCGATATATACCGGTATTCAAACCAATATCGATTGAATATTTATTTACCTACTATTTTGAGTTTTTTTTTAATTGTACCCCCGAATGAATAATATTATCCCTTTATCCAAGGAATCGTCTGCTTGTGCCCTCGTAATATACAAATTCAGGAGTTGAAAAAATAATTTTCAAAAATTTCAACAAAACTATATCATGTGACCCCTCATTGGAACGAGCTCGACGATATAGTTTTGTTGAAATCTGGGGAAAATCTGAAAAACTAATTTTGAAAATACAAAATTTTGATATCGTCTTACGCTGGGTAGAGATTTTTCGAACCGCATCATCAAGGCATGCTAATTGGTTCCGACGGTGATGCCTCGAGTCCCGATTGTGGTACTTGTGTTCATACATCTGAACAGTTTTCGATATATCGGTATAGCACGATATTTTTTTGAATACCGATACCGGTATTCAGTTTTGAATGTCGTGCAGCCCTAGTATTCACGTCATTCCACGCAATTATACCACGATTGACGTGCGTATCGAACGTTTTGCGATACAAAACAGACATTGGGAAATGCTCGAGAAACACCACACGTTAAATCCGCATTACGCGTAAGAACGTCATGTAAGAAACATCTCATTGGACTTTACGCGTCTAAGTGACAGTATGACATTAATGAAATGCTTCCACACAAGACAGTGTCAAGCAAAAAAGTTAGCCGCTGAATGTGATATTTTCTTTAAAAATATCAGCTTCGTTCATTTAAATCAAATTTAATCGTGGTATAAATACAGAACAAATCTCGGGTAGAGTACGCTTGGTGGGTGGGGGGGGGGGGGAGGAGGTACGCAGGAAAGTGACATTATGACGTTAATGAAATGCTTCGAGACAAAACAGTTTCAAGCAAAAAAGTTTGGCCGCCGAAGGTGATATTTTCTTTAAAACCATCAGCTTCACTGACTTAATTCAAGTTTAAGCATGGTATAAATACAGAACATAACTCGGGTAGAGTACGGGGAACTGGAATCAACAACCCTTTGTGGAGTTTCGGCTCATGTGAAATACAGAAAAAAATCGCCTCGTGTCTTTGATCCTAGTTCTCCGTACCCCACCCTCGTTGTGTTCTATCTTAGTACGAAAGCAGGAGAATAGCCAAGGGCGTATTACCAGAATACATAACAAGACCAGGCTTGGATCAGTTACCCACCAATGTAATTAATTACAGTTACATCGGAAAATGTCAATTATATTTCAATTACAATTACATCTAAAACAGAATGTAATTAATTACAATTACAAATTACATGGTAACGTAATTAATTACATTTTCATTTACATTTTAAGTAATGAATGACAAGATGAGTTTGTTTGATGCAATTTTTGGAAATCATGAGTAAAATAACAGAAACATGGTCATGGTAGAAACAATAAATTAACACATAACACATAATTAAACTAGGGAGGAAGCAGAACAAAACACATGCACTATTCTAGATCGTGGTTGCAGTGGGCCATAATCATACGTCTGAATGTGTCATCTTTCATTCTGCACCTGTCAGGTCGGAAAACGTTGCCGGCTATACAAAACAGACGGTCAAAGGGAGCTGAAAATGCAGGTATGCAGAGGTGTTTGGCTGCTAATACACTCAAACTAAGGCACACATTGATATTGTCACACCAGAATGCTAATGCATTAGTGCCACTCGGAAAACAAGACTTTTTCAAACACTGAGTAACTTCATAAGAGTCCGGTTGATGGGTATATTAATGTGGACTATTCTAACTTTTTGCTTGATAGTTCATCCTTGCTACGTGCAAATAAACTTAACCAAATGAATGAGCAATGGATTAAATATCGGTATAGATTCACAACAATCAACGTGTGTACAGACACCAATAAGTTATCGTTTGGTCCATAATTCAATTGGGATTAAAATTATGTAAGACCTGGTGGCCTTTATCTATGGTATTTGAGAGGAGATTAAATCTTATAATAATAGGGACACTATGAGCACAACAGACAATTAACCCTCTGAACCCCATCGACCGCTTTGCCGACCAGGAGCATAATACGTCATAACGTCATTAAATAGGATGGCTGTTCAGTAAATGTGTGGGGTAGACCAATCAATATTTTCGACGTGCTGCCCCGAGGCTGCACGTTGAAAATATTGATTGGCCTACTCTAAATAATGAATATGGACTCTTCTAATTGCTGACATGGAACTGACATGGAATATACCACTAGAGTTGAAAGGGTTAAGTCATATAATCAGTAAATATAAAAGACATTTAGAGTAGCTGTTGATTTTTATTATGTTCTTTAGCATAATGAGCTTACAATGAAAATCAAAATGGTGATAGGGCTTTGATTTGACAACAGATGAGTGGGAAGAAAGGGGTACTTATATTAGGGATCCCACAATGATATATCGCACTTAAAACTAGTGAAGACTGTCATGTAAGAACCATCCAACCCTGGTGACGATGGGCATCTTAGCAAGATCATCTTACCATAAAACATAAAAGTAATTGAAAGTAATTGAAAAGTAATTAAATTATCTGGACCTTTTCAAAAGTAATTAATTACTTTCAATTACATTTTAATTTACAAATTACAGTCAGTTATATGAGAATATGTAATTAATTACAAATCAATTACAATTACAAATTACAATTACAAATTACAATTATCCCAACCCTGGACAAGGCGGATTGAACCTCTCAGGAAACCTGCTGGAATCCATCATCGCGGTACTGTCTACAGTCCTGAATATTTTAAAATATTAACAGCCCTCCTGAAATAAGGTCCAGGAATGCGATAGCTACCATAATGAAGCAACGGTCACATCTCTGTAATGAGAAAATCTGCACCAAAGACATCTCTTTCAAATCTTGGCCTGCAGGCTTTTAAACTTTTGGGGCTAATATCCGACTTTAACAAACTTTAGCGTCTCGGATCAAGTACTTTGCAATGCAGTCAAAAAGTCCTGCTGACAATATCCGAATTACACAGACGTTGGTTTTTCTGCAACCAAAACTTGACTAAGGATCACAGCTCAGCTGTTAGACTCACAGGACGTGGTATAACGCCGTCCAGAAATTTCTCCCACCCCAATATGGTTGAAGGATATTTGGTCTGTTTCCTTTGAATTCATACTTCGAACACGGATTTTAGAAACGGTTACTTTTTCAAGGACTTTTAGGTGAACATTTACCGTTCTCGTTATTTTCCAACCAGGCGAGCCACAAAGGCGCGAAGACGATCGCTCGTCTCATAACGGCAGACCTATGCTTGAGATCCTCGGAGACATTCTGTGAAAGGCGCGCAAAGTCGAGATTTTCGTCTGTTTTGTCGCAGTTCTTCATCTGGAGACTCATCGGCATTGGAAGTCAGAAGAATCAGAAGAATCAGAAATTGAATAAGTTATGGAATCTGAAGAAGGTATCGATTCGATGGATCCAATCGAAAGTTTAGTTCGACAAACTTGTATGGATCACTAGGAGGATTTTGAACTCACGTGGACAATTTTATTATACGCTAAATGATAGATTATCGAAGAAATTGCGGAAAGATAGAAGTCGTATCCCCCACTGTGAAGATATAGAAATTTTCACTTCCACGGTGTCAATCAAAATGGCGGCTTTCAAAGCATCACTTCAAGGTGAATGCGAGTCAAATTATCACTGGAAATGATCAATTTGTTCTAAAACGTATAATGAAAAGTAAATATAGTGTTTCTGAGTGGATACCGATCATTTCCAGCAATAATTCAGCACGTATTTACCTTGAATTGATGCAAGAAACCCGCTGGTCCAAACATGGCCTGAAGGTCCGTAACAGAAGTTTTTGGTTTGGTACGTCCTTTCAAAGGACGTACCAAACCAAAAACTTATATTACGTACTCTCAGGCCATGTTTGGACTAGAAACCCACCAGCTCAATCAGATTACAAGACGCTATCTGTTCCGAGTATCAATCAAATCGTATATGCTGTAGAGTTGGGAAGTATTGAAATTTCAGGTTCGTTTTTGGTATCGGTATTTTTATAATGATTTACCTCTGTATCGGTACGGTATTCGGTATCAACAACATACATGTACTCTCGCCAGTACCAATATCGAATGTCATTTTTGATATACTGCCCGGCTGCAGATCCTCGTTTTACAGCAGACAAAGTCACAGAATTGTCAAAATGTTGGAAGTAAGACAGACAACCGACATCGATCATTTGATGTAACAAAAGAGCCGAGAGAATGTTCTCTCGGCTTTTTGTCGTTACATCAAATAACTGATGGTGACTGCCGTTAGAAATACACAGTCCGTGGGCTCTTAATTCTTGTCAAGAATTTTGTGTAATGTTCTGTTTGTGCTTTTATTTTTTAACAAATGTCGAGAATATTTTTCAATTCCGAAATTTCGGTAGATTGCGATTCCATCGGTACGGTAAATCGGTATTTACTCGATACCGATAGATAGAGGATATCAAGTGTTTTTGACTGGATACCGAAAAAGCGCTCGCGAAAAATAAACATTTGTCTCGGTCACTCATGAGATAATATTCGGTATCCACTCAAAAACACTAGATTTTCTTTTTATTAAACGCTTTTTATAAGAATCGGATAATTCCGCTCGTTTCAACCTTGAATTCATGCATGAAAGAAACAGCTCATTGAATCACTGATACGCGGAAGTAGTGATCTGGTCGACACTCGGAACAGCATCTTGCAATCTTATTCAGTTGGCGGGTTTCTAGTCCAAACATGGCCTGAACGTCCGTAATATAAGTTTTTGGTTTGGTACGTCCTTTGAAAGGATGTACCAAACCAAAAACTTATATTACAGACTTTCAGGCCATGTTTGGTCTAGCAGGTTTCATGCATCAATTCGAGGTGAATATGTGTTGAATTATTGCTGGAAATGATCGGTATCCACTCAAAAACACTACATTTACTTTTCATTATACGTTTTCAGAACAGAACAAATTGATCATTTCCAGTGATAATTTGACTCGTATTCACCTTGAAGTGATGCTTTGAAAGCTGCCATTTTGAGTGATACCGTGAAAATGAAAATGTCTATATCTTCACAGTGGGGGATACGATTTCTATCTTTCCGCAATTTCTTCGATAATCAGTCGTTTAGCGTATAATATTTACAGTATGCCGCCCATCTCTGATATGCCGTGGGTGATGTGCGAAACACACGTGTATACATTCTGTACTAAGACACAAGCACATCTTGGAAAATTGGGGTGACGTTCGACGGTAATAGGTAAAGAAATGAAGAACGCAGGTGCTTGGAGAAGTCACTTGCGCAGGTGCTATTGGGTACACAGGCATATCACGACACTCCAGGAATGTTCATTCGTGCAATAGGCAGAGATAACAAGAAAATGAACGGCGAAAACACGCGAGACCATAACAACAGGCACACCGCGTGCGTACTAAAATCGCATGTAACCATCCCAGTTTGTCGCATTACGATGACGATCAGTGTGACATCATTAATCATATGATCTTATGAAGTCGCCTCGAAAGTCCTCCTAACGTGGGCATTTCCATAACTGATATACTACTGTCGACCCGAAAATCGAAACCATTTTCACATCTATTGACAGTCTTGATGTAGACGTTTATCCGATTTGGTGCGTTTTAGTGACGTCGTTTCATGAATTGTGATCGCCTGTGTGTTGCGAGTACAACATATGGCGCTGTTCGCTTTTGTTAGAACACTACTGTGAGAGAGTAGCGGACTACTATTTGTGGTCAAAAAAAACATTGATGGTGAATTTTGTTCTCCGTGACATAATGATTACCCCTCTTCTATTACCAGCTACAATTTATTTCCCCAAATCAATATTAGAGTGCTGCCCGAGACCGGTGGAAGAAATATCTTTGACAAACCAGTTCACTAAAGTATTTTATATATTTCAGCAATTGACGCTTGTCAAGGAGTAAGCTGTGACGACGACGATGACGTATGCATAGCTGGCGTCTGTGTGGAAAGCGGCAAATGAATGAAGCAAGAGAATGAAAGACGACAAAAATAAGAAAAAAACCCCAAAAATCCAAAACGACAACAACAGTAACAACTACAGAAAGCAAAAAAAAAAAAAAAAAAACAGAAAAAAAACGCCCCGGAAGATCAAAGGACTTTTAGCACAAAACCCCGAAGACAAAATATCTATAGACTAAATTTCTTCCCCAAATGGACCATCCCCTGTCTGCAGATGACAATGTTATCTGCTGCAAATGCCGAAGGCATTTTGAAATGTGGTTTCAAAAGGAACATTTAGGTGGCTTTGGGTTGGGGTAAATATCCACTTTATTTTGGGGATCGGCAAAATAACCGTTTTGTCGCAGCATGCTTTAAATTGTCACCCCCCCCCCCCCTCCCCCAGGCTTTAGGACTTGCAACTGCGAAAGATGTCCTTTTAATTCTTCAATCTACATGGGCTCAGCAGTTATTAACAATATTAATTTACCAAACAAATTCTTTCCGATTAACCCATTAATGGTTTACCCTTGTATTTTGTATACATGTTTTTGTCCATATCCTAAAACGTCAAACTAAAATGCTGAAGTATGGAAAGAAGCAGTTATAGCATTCTGAGTTAGACTTCCTCATGAAAACGTACTTTTTCCGTTTAAGCTTACACATGTGATTCCAGTCGTGTCAATTCCGAAATTGTCGAATCGTCGAAATTTTCTCAAAACCCTAAAATATTTCTTCTCTTGGACTCTTCTTTTATCATCACCTTCTGTACAGTGGACCTGATGATAAACGAAGAGATCAAAGAGGTTCCGCTTCCGACAGTACCTTGATTCAATTCTGGAATACTCTGCATTTTTATTGATTTGCCCAAATAGATGAGTCGCCGTTGCATACAATATTTGAGTGCCGACTGACAATATTTCCGGTTATACAATATCTAGTTCTAAAGCGTCGAGATTCGATTTGAAGTTCGGTGTGATTCGAAATCCTCTGTCTGATTCCATTCGGGGTTCGATTCGATCCGACATTTGAGACTTGAAGAATCCTAGTTGAAAGTGACCTGAAACACAATAAACGAATAAATAAATATCTCTATTCCATGAATAAGAATGCATTTCTTGAACGCTTTAGCAAAAGACCGGACCAGATTGGAAGATGAATCGTTTTGTTCCCCTATCTATCATTCGCCTAAAAGTGATAAGGAGATCGATTTTCTGTCCGCCTTTATTATTAGACTTTGGACAAACAGTAAAAAAAAGGGTTTACTCGAATAGCCTATTGCGTTCATTTCCTAACTCTTATTGAACAATAATCTACCTTGTAAAGATGATTTATTTTGACGAGTGAATACTGTGTTGAAACATATTGTATGAAGTTGATCTTTGAGTCTTTTCAGACCGTGTGTGTTACACCACACGGCATTTCATGGACCTATAATGAACCGAAGGAAATAAAATGTAGACTTCTAGGTTGAATAAATGAGCCTTCGTGCTAGCGCTGGTAAAGAGGTGGATGTTGTATTACCTTCATATTTCTTAACCGTTTGAACCTCGTAGTATCTTCAATGTCAGTCAAATGGCAACAGTTAGAAGAGTCCATATTCATTATTTGAGAGTAGAACAAATAACAATTTCAACGTACAGCCTTGAAATTACGAAGTATCATGTTCCTGGACCGGAAAAGAGGTCTCGCGTGTTCAAAGAATTAAAATCTGTATGCAGTGTTTTGCCTGAGAAGGGTTACATGTATAAGGCAAGATAAGCTTGTTTCAAGTCGCCTTACTTTCTAACTTTTACAGGCATGTTTACACCATCATACACCATTACACCAGTTATTCGTATACTCTCAAAACACTGAAGGTGGAACTTTGCCATTACTTGCAATGTTTGACCCTCATATAATCTAAATAAACTAGACAGGGGTGTCAGAATCGGAGTTATCCTAGATGTGTATTTAATACATTTAGTTGACTTCTGATTTTTATTCCTGGCCTGTTAGTGGGCTGCTGGAGATCTGGTCAATCTAGATCAAGTCAAGTAAAAACACAATAGAGACTGAGAAATTTGCTGAGCCTCTTCCATCCGCATTGTTATATTTCACACGGGTACACCGAATTCTGAGAAATACATTAAGACGGACAAATAATGGATTTACTAACGGGTCTTCGGGGCAAACATTTGGCTTTCTTTTCTCACAGAGTGACTTTCTTTGCATCTTGGAGTTTTAATAATTATACCACGCTCGTTGTGCCTATTTAACGTTTTACCTAACATGAAAAGCAGACGACACTTGCAAACAAAATTTTTGAATAACTATATTTTTTTTTATTTTTTGTCTCAAAAACATCGGTTATGTATGACCCCTCTTTGGAACGAGCTCGACAACAAAAATGAAAAAAATATTGAAAATTAATTGGCGATATTTGTAAATAGCGCTGGCCAGATTTGGTTTTACGTTGGGTAAAGAACTCACATTACGCGACACAACACAAACATGGAGAAATGTTCTCGGTACACCATGCGTGGAAAGGAGATAATAAGTGCGGATTCCGTATCACTTGTACACGATTTTGTACATGTACACCGCCATAGGATTCAGTGTTAAAATCGTGTACAAGTGCAAAAAATGTCATTTTTCATGGTGATACAGAATCCGCAATTGGTTTTGAGGCTCACAGATCGCACTTTTAACGTTCAAATACCCGTTCGCGAACGCGTACCTTCGACACGTCGCTCAAGAGTGAAAAAAAATGTACGAAATTTTAAGAAAATATAATTAAAAATTTGTTCTCTACGTTCCCATCGCGGATTAGACCATCAATCCATCGTTGGTGAACGCGAGCAAAAAATGTTTTGCAGATTCTGTATCAGCATCAAAAAGTTGGTTTGCGGATTCTGTATCACCTTGTATCACCTAAGTAGGTATACGTTCACCAACGAATGATATTCGATTCTAGATCAGGAAATCGGCCTCTGTACGGTACATGGAAAAAAAGTGATACTGAACCGGCAAACCACTGCCACGTTCCCGATCGTGTTTGGGACGGTATAGGGTGCGATTTGATCGGTGAAAAAACGATTTCCCGATTCATCTCTTGAGTTTTGTGAATGAAAGGTTTTCGTTCAAAAGAGTCGATTATAAAATTGAATCTGTAAAAATAGACATTCATGTTTTGTTTGAAAGGAAATCGTTCAACGGATGACAGATGAATTTTTAAGAGATAAAACTGACACTCATGTTTTTGTTCTGGTGTGAATGAAGGTTTTCGTTCAAAAGAGTCGACTATAAAATTGAATCTGTAAAAATAGACATTCATGTTTTGTTTCAGTGTGAATGAAAGGTTTTTCATTTACATTGAAAAAAAAATTGAGTTTTGGAAAATTAGAAAATCGATGGGAAAAATCGCTTGTTTACGTTTTGTCACTGAGAATTTTGTGAAATAAATTTTAATAAAACACTTTATAGAATTGTTTCATTCAAATAAAACTATTTCGTAGAATTGTTTCATTCAAATAAAAATTCTATTATAAAACCTTTTTTCACTTAGATGAATTTAAGATGTTTAACATGTTTTTGTTCTGGTGTGAATGAAGGTTTTCATTTAATGGGTCGTTTTAATAATAGACAATAAAACCGCATTTCCACTCAATTAGGTTTAAGTGGTAAATAAATTTTTAATATATTCGTGATAATGTTCGGAGATATGAATGAACACTTTTAACGGATGTAATTATTTTCAAACGCATTAAATCAGAAACCGGTTTCTTATGCACTAAAACTTTCAAATTTTTCAAAGTTCTCCAGTTCGTCACTGAGTGAATAATCTGTGATGCGATTTTTAACGCGTTCAGAGGCAAAATGCATTTATAGAGGTTTTATCATGTAAAATGTTTTTCCTCAACTGGTTTTTTAGTTATTATATTAAAGACAGAAGATTTTTATTTACTTGAAACATAAAAAAATAATTTTGAAAATAATAAATAACTCACATTAGCATACTCAAAGGAAATATTAATAATTTAAAAACGAAAAAAAATGTTTTTACAGATGGATGCCAAAAGTCGAGGTCAGCTTTTAAACGAATATGAACGTGCCAAGAAGAGCATTCAATCGGCTGACAGAAGCAGACGTCTTAGAGAGATGGAACTCAGACACGAAGCCACAAAAATATTTAAACCCATGACGGAGGTTCAAGAGCGAAGCAAGAAGGAGATAGTTGAAGAATTGAGACCCATAAAAGAGAGTTCTTTGAGAATGGGTTCGTTGCCCGGTAGTTTTACAAAACAGTATTCCTTTCAATCTACACCGGATTACGTTCCCCTGAGAATCGAAACCGATGTGAGCGAGAGCGACGATACAGCTTCGACTATCACCACTGATAGCGTCGCGTCGTCCGAGGATGGTGGTAAGAGAGATCCGTTGTATGGAATTTATAAGGATTCGGACGGTAGAACTTTTGTGGGCGACACAGAAGTGGAAATGGATGATGATAATTTAATCGTCGGTTAGAATAAGTATAAAATAACTGATGGACTGCGCAAATTGCTCCTTTTCGACAAGCCTAATGATTACACGGAACAGGATTTCGACAATTATGGCGACATTCTTGTTCAGACCCACGCCATGAAGAGATATAACGATGCCAGAGAGACGAGACCCAAAGCCAACAGAGGTTACAAGTGGACGAAAGTGGTGAAACCCATATGGGATATGAATAAGAAGTTCGTCGAATCGGTGACTGGTAAAGGGGTGAAAACCACTTTTCTTCCGAGCGATTCTGATGCTCTGTCTCAGAGATTGAGTTTGTTGATGGCAAGTAGACGTGCTGGTAACACAGGATTAGATAATGAAATAGTTACTATATGTGACGAATTGTTAAGACAGAAGGTTTTGAATAAAAACCATTATAAAAGGCTGATGAACGAATTGAAGGATTGATATATATAATAAGTAGAGAGAAACAAACAAACAAAATATATAAAATAAAAATAGTAAATTTTACACTAGAATAATAAAAGTATTTAAACAACAAACGGTTTACCAGTGAATACAAAATATATATTATAAAATAAAAATATGTTGGCGATAAAGAACAGGGGATACGTTATAACTTCCGTTCAAGGCGGTTCTGGCATCGTCGATTCTATAATGCGAGCATTCACGGGTGATGCAGGTAGAAAACTCGCATCGACCACGTTTGAGGTTGGTAAGAAGATGGCTTTGGATGCTGGTAAGAAAGCTGCTTCCGAAGCCAGTGGTAGAATAGCTTCTGTGGCTGGCAAGAGGGCAGCCGACGCATTGATCGACAAGTTGATCAGTCCACCGGCGAAGCGAGCTATGTTAGAGTGAACGCCGAAAAGTTGGAAAGATTTTAAGGATGCTGTGGTACCCATACAAGATTTAGCCAAAATGACGAGTGGATCTGGATTGAAGAGATCTCGCGACGGTGTAATATAAATAAATAATAATATTAAAACTGAGTTTGATAAAACATAAAATTGTGTTTGAAAAATCTAAAATAAAAAAAACAAAAAAAAACAAAGATGAACATTAAAGATATGTCTTGGAACGACGCCGCAACTAAGAGGTCGAACAATGAGTTCTTTCCCAAAAGCATAAGAGGCTTGATAGTGGGAAAATCGAATTGGGGAAAGACCAATCTGTTGATGAATCTGTTGTCCCGACCTGACTGGTTGGATTACGACAGATTGTTTGTGTTTGGCAAGAGCTTGTTTCAACATGAATACAGACTGCTTTGAGAATGCATGGATCGTAGATTGCCTAAGGACGTCATAGCCAGAATCTTTGACAGTAGGGAGGAATTCGACAAAAGTGAAGCTTCTCTTTCGACCATTTTGGACGGTGTGGCGATGGAATTGATGAAGAGAAATGCATCTTCGAACGTCGAATGTCGATTTTATGAGAACACTAGCGACGTTCCGGATCCTAGAGAACTGAAATCGGAAGATAAGAATCTCATGATTTTCGACGATCTGCTTTTGGAGAGACAGAACCGATGCGAATCGTATTACATTAGGGGTAGTCACAGCAATGTGGACTGTTTCTACCTGTCGCAGAATTATTTTTGATTGCCCAGACAGATGATAAGGGAGAACGCTAATTTTCTATGTCTCTTTCGCCAAGATCTCAAGAATCTCAATCACATCTATAGCGATCACGTCGCAAACAACATGAGCGTGGCGGAATTCAGGAGATTCTGCAAGAGGGTTTGGGATGGAGGACTTTACAATTTCGTCATGATCGATTTGACAAGCAAATTTAATCGCAGAAAATATTGGTGCGGATTCGACAAGTTTTATGTTTCTGATGATAATAAGATAGAGCGTGAAAATAAAAATTAGAAAATAATAAATCTTTAAATAATTAGTTTTGAAAAAATAAAAATAAAATTAAATATAATGTTCGAACAAGGAGAATTGTTAGAATGGATAGTCGAGAATACGGCTGCAAAACAATCCATTCAAATCATGGTGAGTGGCGATTCGACTCGATTCGTGACGAAATTTGAACCTTCCATCGAATTGAATAGAGAGAAAAGATATGAGATGGCGTTGGTGATTCTGGAGACTTATTATTCCTTTCCCAATGTCACCGAAAAGAATAACTCATTCAAGTATTCTGACGGGGTGGATTGGTTGGAGATTCGAATTCCCAAAGGAAGTTACGACATAGACGAGTTGAACAATTACATTCAAACGCGAATGAAGACGGATGGAAAGGGCAGCAACAAGATCAGACTCGCTCCCAACCCTAATACCTTACAGACGATGTTGGATTTGGAAGATATTTTTTTAGTGGATTTCAACACGGACGATTCTATAGGCAAGATGCTAGGATTCAATTGAAAGATGTATCGAGGCCACGCAGCATCTGAAAATACGGTCGACATTCTCGCAGTCAATAGCATTCTGGTGAACGTGGATGTGATTGCTGGAAGCTACGTAAATGGTAGCGCTCAACTGACGATCTATTCCTTCTTTCCAAACATGTCGCCGGATTATAAGATCATAGAACGACCTCGAAATTTAGTTTATTTACCAGTGATTTTAGACACGTTGTATAGTCTCAAAACCACGTTGACGGATCAAAATGGTGAACTGTTAGATCTTCGCGGAGAGAGGGTGATGATACGATTTCACATAAGAGAAATATAAAAGCAAAAAAAAAAATATTGTGTATATATAAATAACAAATAAAATAAACGCAATATTAATTTACAAAAATTATTTAATATATATAATTATCATTAAAACAAAAAAAAACAATTGAAGAAAATATATTTTAAAAAAAGAATTATGACACAATACGTGGTTAAAAACGTGAACATATCCGCAGTTCAGAGGAAGAAACTTAAGAGAGCGTTAACAACTCGAGGCGAGGCGGTGAGATTCAAATTCACTCACGAAATTCTGACGAGTGGCAGTCAGGATTCGATCACCTGGACCAGAAGTCAAATCAAAAGGATGGAGAAAGCGATTCGTGATGGAAGAGGGTTGACGGTGAGATTGAGTCCCGCTCAATTGAGATACAATTTGAGAATTAAAGGCGGTTTCCTACCACTATTGGCAGGAATTGCCGCAAAAGCATTACCCTTTGCCGCAAAAGCATTACCCGTTCTCAGAAAGACTCTCGGCATGGGAGCTCTCTCGGGACTCGCGAGTTTGGCAGTTGAGAAATTAATGGCTGACTCTTTTTGAAGAAGGGAGGAGCCGTGTGTCGCGTCCACATAGACGACAGCGGTAAAGGATTGTATCTAGAATCCGTTAGAGGTGACAACTCTTTGAGTGGAAACAGTCTCTATCTAAAGAGTGGTCGGAACGTTGAGCAACTTGGCAAGGGTTTGTTGTTTGGTGAGAATTCACCATTTAAGAATATACCGATTTTGAGTATGTTATTATAATGTAAAAATTATATAATTATATAAAATATAAATCATAGAAAGTATAAAATAATATAAAATGGATAAAAAGGTGGAAAAACAATTAGACGATAATGATGAATATCGCGAGATAGAGTGCGAAAAAGATGTGGAAAAACGATTAGATGCTAATGATGGATATCTTAGGAAAGAACTGATAAAAGAGTTGAATAAAGATCGGGATAGATGGTTGAAATTTAAAAGAATGAGACGTTTTCACCGTTACCACTACCTTCTGAAGAGAATGGTAATGATGCGAGTGTTACCGAGAGATGCACAACATTTGTTCATAATTATGATTTGGATAAACAAATGTGTTCTTATAAAAAAAACATAACATATCACGAAAAAAAGGAAAAGAAGAATCAACGCTGAAATTTGAGAAAAAAGGAAATGTTATTATAATATATGGGTGATAGTGAGGAAGGAAAACAAAAACAAAACAAAAAAAAACAAAAAAAAAGTAATGAGATCTAGAGATGATCAACCTCTCTAGATCTCATTACTTTTTTTTCCTTCTTCTTCACTAAAAAATCAATCTTTCTATTGTTTATATTTCCAAGTCCGTTATTAGCATGTTGACACTCATGTATTCTCCTTTTTCGAAAATATGTTGAATGTTTGTCTTTACTTTTTTAAGTTCTTTTACATCGGTGAACGTGCTCTCACCACCCGATTTGTCCACGAGTTCGAGTGAGATTTTTGGATATATGTAACTTCCATAGGACAACGACAAATCGTCCTTGTCGAATTCTCTATCTTTAGTGATGACGATTTTCTGTAGGTCCCTTTGGTAGTCGTAAAACAAATCGAGCATGGCTTCATCCAATTTCAAAGGCATGTTATATTTGTCGTATTTGCGCTCTAAGCCCTTCATCTCGACCTCGTTCAATTCGATGGAATTGTGTCGTTGTAATCTATAGATTTTAAAACCGAATTTCTTACATATTTCGACTCGCTTCAATTTCAGTTTGCATCTTTTAGGTGTTGTTGTCATGATCGATTATTTGTTTTTTTTTGTTTTATGAATTCTTGCAAATAATATATATTTTAAATTTTATATTTAAATAATAATTTGTTAAAAAAGTTTGTTTTTTTTTACTCTTTATATATATATAAAAAAAAGTTTTTTAATTTTAATTTTCTTTAATGTGAAAAATTTTTTGTAAAAGTGTTTTTCTCTTTATATAAATAAAAGTTTAAATTTAACGTCCTTTTTTCTCGTATTAATTCAATTTTTTCATGTTAAGGAACATAAAAAAAACTGCTTAATTTCATCAAAAAAAAATTTTTTTGAAGGAATTAAAACATATATATATAAACAATTTTAAAACTTTTAACAAATTATTATTAAATACAAAATTCGAAAACAAAAAATATTCTTACAAATGGAGCAAACAAATAAAAAAATGGAAAATTTAAATAAGAAAACCGTACCTCAGTTAAATGAGATTTATAAAATATTAAAAATTCCACATTTCAGAAATCATGGAACTAAATAAAAAAAATTGAAGTCATACAGGAATATTGTTTGCGAAACGATGGAAAGGCAAACAAAATGTCGATAGCAACGACGTCAAAAAATGCATCGGTTGTGAAAAATGAGAAGAAGAAAAATATAGTAAAAGGAATCGAAATGCCGACATCGAAAAAAACTAAAAACGTTTCGATTGTGAAAAATAAGAAGACGACTAAACAGAATGCCATTGAAGAACTTCAAGTTTCAAAAGAAAAGAAAAAAAAAAACTAAAACGAAAACGAGTGATGTACTTCAGATTCTAGAGAAACAAGATATATCAAGCAAAATTCGACAAGCAATCGACAAAGGGAAAGGAGAAGAATATATAGCATGACTCGTCGCGGAAATATTCCAATTGAAGCCTGTAGAACGGGAGAGTGCGATCAAAGGCATTTTTAAAACTTATGATGTGGTTCCCTCGTTCAAGAAAATCGATCCAAAATTATTCATGGAACGGGTGAAGAAAAAAGTATTGGATTTGTTTCACAAACACATGAACGTGGGACAAAAAATTAAGATGATACTCCATTGCATGATGAATAAAATCGACGTGAAGTCCGGCGAGAGCATCATGAAAAATGCATATTTCATATCTAACGTCAAACCCGTACTTCCAGGTTCAGATTTATCGGACTTTTCAAAAAGATGAAAGACAAGATGTTGACGTCTCTCGCGAATTATCAACATGAAGGTAGTAGTTGGACGTTCGATGAGGTGTTGAAACTCGAAATTCATATAACTAAAAATGATTCGTTGAAAGGGTCTTCCTACATGGAATTACCGTATTTCTTAGCTAAAAAAAATGCTGTGATCAACGTGAGAAATAAAGATGATCAGTGTTTTAAATGGGCAGTCACCTTTGCATTATACCCTGTCAAAATGAACTCCGATAGAGTTTCTGATTACGAGGAGACTTCTAAAAATCTCGATTGGACCAGAGTGACTTTTCCAACATAGATAAAACACATCGAACGTTTCAAGGCTCAAAATCCCACCGTAGTGGTGAACGTCTTGGGATACGACGATGAAAAACGAACGATCTATCCTCTCAGACAGACTTCGTATCTCGAAAGAGAAAAGATGATTATTTTATTATTGATTTCGAATGGTGACAATCGTCATTATTGTTGGGTTAAACATCCGAGCCGATTACTGTTGAGACAAAATAATAAACATAAAGGAAAGATATGTTTATGTTGCAACTGCATGAACATGTTTCACAGCGAAAAATCGTTAGCGAAACATCAGGAATATTGCAATGAAAATCAAGGTGTCGCCATTGAAATGCTCAAACCCAACACCATCATGAAGTTTGAAAAGGAATAGAAGGTTAAAAGTACCATTCGTCGTGTGCGCCGATTTCGAATGCTTCACCGTGAAAATGAGTTCCTGCCAACCCGACACTCTTCAAAGTTACGCCGAAAGATATCAAAAACACATGCCTTCGGGCTATTGCATTTATGTGAAATGCGCTTTCGACTCGCAACACGACATGGGTCCCTTCACCTATATGAAACAGTGCAAAGACGATGACGTGGATCAAAGGTTCGTGGAAGAGTTAGAATCAAAAATTCAAATGTTATATGATAAATTCAAAACTCCGGCAAAAATGATCATCACGCGAGAGCAGCAGGATGAAAATAACAGAGCCACCGAATGTCACATATGGAGTCAATTGTTCGATGAGAATTCGGAGGAAAATAAGAAGGTCAGAGACCCTGATCATTACTCGGGTCTGTATCATGATCGGGCTCACAGCAAGTGTAATTTAAAATATCGAGATGCCATTTTCTATCCGGTGATATTTCACAATCTCTCGGGTTTTGACAGTCATCTGTTCGTGAAAAATCTCGGCACCTCCCACGAAGAATTAAATTGCATCGCGAACAATGAAGAAAGATACATTTCCTTCACGAAATGGAAGCTCATGGAGAAGAAAAGAGTAATCGACGGAGAGACGGAAGAAAAAACGAAATTCATTCATAGAGGCATACATTTCATCAACAGTTTTAAATTCATGTCGACCGCTCTGGAAAAATTAGTCGATAACATGAGCAAGGATAAATTTAAAATCACGAGCGAACATTTTGGAGAACGAGTAGATGTCATGTTGAGGAAAGGAGTCTATCCTTACGATTACATGAGTGATCTAAAGAGATTCGACGACACCGCACTACCTTCGAAAGAAGATTTTTATTCGAAATTATACGAATCTGACATTTCCGATGAGAATTACGAACACACCAAAAACGTGTAGAAATCATTCGATATGAAAACCGTGAGAGATTATCACGATCTCTATCTAAAGACTGACGTTCTGCTCTTGGCAGACGTGTTCGGAAATTTTCGAGACGTCTGTCGTCGAAATTACAATCTGGATCCGGCTTGGTATTTCACCGCACCCGGTCTGGCGTGGGACGCTCTGTTGAAGACCACCGAAGTCCAATTGGAATTATTATCCGATGTGGACATGTTGCTCATGTTCAAAATGGCTATGAGAGGTGGCGTCTTGATGATCTCCCACAGATATTCTGAAGCTAACAATCCCTACATGAAAGAAGGTTACCGATTGGAAATTTTGAATGGGTAACGGAACCGGAAGAGATGCAAAAATGGAGAGACAATCCTTGCAATTAGAAGTCGATTTGAACTATCCGGAAGAATTACACGATCTACAAAACGATTATCCGCTGGCTCCTGAACGATTGGAACCGAACGAAGGAGACGAGGAAAAACTCATTCCCAATTTATTTAACAAATGTAACTACGTCATCTACACTGAGAATTTGAAACAATACGTCGATTACGGGATGAAATTAGTCAACATACATCGCATCATTTGATTCAACGAAGAGCCTTGGATGAAAAAATACATCGATCTCAACACGAATCTCAGAATTCGAGCCAAGAACGATTTTGAAAAAGATTTCTTCAAACTCATAAACAACTGCGTGTAGGTAAATCAATGGAAAACATCAGGAAGAGAACCAACGTTCGACTCATCACATCTGAGAAAAGAGCTAAAAAATTAGTGGCGAAACCCAATTACAAACACCGAACCATATTCGACAAAAATCTAGTGGCCGTTCACATGCAAAAGACGCACCTAAAGTTCAACAAACCGTATTATCTTGGACCGATCATCTTAGATATCAGCAAGCAATTGATGTACAAGTTTCACTACGATTATGTCAAACGAAAATTTGGTGATAAAGCCAAACTACTGTTCACTGACACAGACAGTTTAGTTTAAGATAGAGACGAAAGATGTCTACCAAGATATATCTCCGGACGTGGCCGCGTGGTTCGACATGAGCAATTATCCCGTCCAACATTCAATCGACCGACAACAAGAAGGTGTTAGGTAAATTTAAGGACGAGAGTGGTGGTAAACAAATCGTCGAATTCACGGGTTTGAGACCCAAACTGTATGCTTATCGTCTAGAAGATGAAGACATCAAGAAGTGCAAAGGTGTTAAAGCGTGCGTGGTGAAGAAAAACATCTCTTTCTGAGAGTATAAAGATTGTCTGTTAGGAAATGGTCCGGTGTATAAGACTATGAAATCGATTCGAAGTGAAAATCACGACTTGTATACCGAAATAGTCAACAAGATTTTGCTGACAGCTGACGACGATAAGAGATTCATGTTAGATGATAAAATAAGCACTTTGGCACTCTGACATTGGACTTTGGATCTAATTTTAGATGATAGGATTTCAGATATGATTGAGGATGATAAGATTCCAGATATCATTAAGGATGATAGGATTCCAGAAAATCAAGAGGAATTAAACAGATTCAAGATTATGGAAGTCGAGGAATTAGACGGATTCAAGATTATGGAAGTCGATAGAGTTAGTTTAAAAAGAAAAAGAAAAAAAAAAAAAAATAATGTCATTTTAGTGAATTATAATAAGATAAATAAATAAAAAAAAAAAAATATACGCATTTATGAATAAGAAAATAGAGATATCCGAAGAAGGTGTCATCTTACCTAACGAACCCCTATCCAACATCGATCTGTTGAATGCGGTGAAGGATTTGAAAATCAAAGATTTTCTAGGTGTGTTTTCCAGAGTTGCCTTGCCGAAAAGAAGACCTCAACAATCGAAATTTTAAATCTAGACGATTTATCGGGTGAAGGCACTCAC
This sequence comes from Pictodentalium vernedei, assembly GCA_031216915.1. Classification (NCBI taxonomy): domain Eukaryota; kingdom Metazoa; phylum Mollusca; class Scaphopoda; order Dentaliida; family Dentaliidae; genus Pictodentalium; species Pictodentalium vernedei. The sequence goes on from CM062290.1 coordinate 291,396,888, forward strand.
TGGGTGGCGTGGTTCAAGAACAGGAAGAAGAAGGTTCGTTACAACATGGAACAAATGCAATCGCCAGATCAAGTGTTTTGCGTTCACCTGTGTCTCTACGTTCTCAAAAGATGGTCTGAAGGAGATTGGTTTCAAGACATTCTCAATGATTTACATTAGAGAGATATTTTTTTAATAGTATATATAAAGGTAAAAAAATTATTAAAAAAACTTTAATCGAATAAAAACGAAAAATAAAAATAAGTAAAATAATTCATTTTTAATAAACTGCGTTTGAAATATATTTTTAAAACAAAACTCTCAAAAACAACATGCCAGTTGATAAATTTGGTAGAAGTGACGACGAAAGTCAACCCAAAAAGAAGAGGAAGATGCTTGAAGTCGGTGATGGTTACGACGTTGCCAACTTGGATGAACGTTACGTTCGGAGATACGAACCTCGAGAGGAACCTTTGAACATGAACGATAAGAAGCTCTACAATCTTCCCGAGCCGATAGATCTCGCAGATGCTGCGACTAAAAAATACGTTGACAGGGGGAACGCAGATTTCGAACGAATCATGCAAGATAATTATGTGGATAAAGCCATGACCGACGATCTCGATCTGAAATCTAAACGTTTGGTGAACGTCGCAAATCCCATAGATCCCACCGATGCCGTGACCAAGAAATACGCTGATGACTCTCACACGCGATTCAGCGACCATCTGAGAAATAGATATGTTCAGAAAACGTTGAACGCCAATTCTAACAAGATAACAAGCGTGGCCACTCCCACGAATCCCAAGGACGTGGCAACAAAACACTGCATAGATCTGGAACAGAGAAAGTCTGACAGACGAGAAATGAAATCGGATCTGAATGCGGGATTCTACAAGATATTGAATCTGTTGAAGGTTGACGACCCGGATGCGGACTCAACCGCAGTCAACAAGGGCTACATAGATTCTGACGTGATACAATCACAAGAATACGTAGAATCGTAAGTGGATGATCTCTACATGAACAAACAATCTGGCGGAACCATGGAGGGTGGTATCAACATGAACGGTGAGAATTTATTCGGTCTCAATCATGATCCCGAATTCGATTCCAGTGCAGTCAGCAGGAAGTACATGGATGACAACTCGGTCTGGAGAAAGGGTGACATCATGGAAGATATACTAGATATGGGCGGACATGCGCTCACGAATCTACCAGATCCCGTGAACATGACGGATGCCTGCACCCTGATTTTGGTGGTGGAAAGAGTCAAATACGCTAGACAATTGATCACCGTGTGGGCTGAGGAGGCCAGCATGTTAGAGGAGGGAAAAACCGAGTGGTCTTTCGGAAATGGAGGTAGCGGATCGAAACATGGTCAGGTGGGATATCCCATGCCGTTAGGAGTTGAAATCATTCGAATGAGTCTGGCTTCCTCGGATTTGAATAACAGAGTGGTCGTCAATCTCGTGGTGAATGGAGTAGAGAGCAATAAGAAATACAGCGTCGAAAAGACTGAGAATCAACACGCGAATGTTAGCACGTTCGGCACGCCTCTCAAAGTGAACGCCAGAGACAGGATTAATTTCGTTATGAAAACCAATAATCCCGAAACCGTCACTTCCGTGGTGAATCTACTGATCGAACTAGATCCTTTGAACAAACAGTGAACATGTGGAAATAATTAATTAAAAAAAATGTGTGATTATTAAAAACAAAAAAAAAAGTAATGAGATTTAGAAAGATGCTCAATCTCTCTAGATCTCATTACTTTATTTATTTTTTTTTGTTGTTTTTTTTGTTTTTAATAATTACTCATTACTTTTTTTTATTTTGTTTTTTTATTTTTTTTCACACACGTCTCTCATCGAATGATCAACATCTTATTTCCATCCGATTCGAATTGTAATTCTCTGTCCGACAGGACCTGAGTGAAGGCTTTGGTTTTTCTTGGCACGTTCCTATCGAATTGCATCTTGATCTGAATGTCTAAGACGCTACTCTTGAGTCGTTCACTCTGTTTACTGACGTCGAATACGAACATGGGATACATCGACTTGTATTCGCCGGGAGATATATTAGGGTTGCTCATCAATTCGTCTAGATCGTGATACTTCTTTCTAAAATCAGCGGTGTCGCCGTGCAGTCTGCAGAAATCATTCTTGTCAAACGATGCATTGTAATCAATTGCTGGATATCTCATGGCATTCAGAAACACTTGCATGTTTCTCAATTGGCAGTGATCGAACAGCGACGCATTCTTTTCCTGAGACCCTTCCCTATTGGTCTGAAACGCAACCACGATGAAACGCGGTCTCTCAGAAGCGGATTTCACCATCAATCTCCAATCGAAGTGATTCGTGGAGAGTGGAATGCTAGCCGTGTCACACTGTCTCATTCTAAATCCCACAGGTAATTTACTCTTGGATTCTATGATCTTGTAGAGATGCGCTTTTTCCACGATCGAAGGCTCCACGTGTGGAACGAACCACGATATCTTGTGTAGAGTTAACTTACCCGCATCGGTCGCAGGGAGTCTCACTATTGCGTCGACGTTTCCTTTTTGAATCAACGTCAGATTGTGTTTGAATCCGTACATCATCTTGTTGTAATCATCCGCGAATCCAAAGATGTGTTTCAAAGGTATCCTGAACAAAAACGTTTCTTTAGGTCTGGACGTCTTGACGGCATAGTCGAATATCACGGCGGCGCCGGCATTAGCAGGGCTGACGGTGTCTTTCACCCACAACTGATTAAGTCCTCTGGATTTCGAAAAATCATCATATGTCAAGAGTCCGAACATCGTGGTGGCCTGACCGGGATGAAACACAGATTCTATCTCTTGTCTGGATAGCATGTATTTTATATTACTGAATAGATGCATGATGCTATTATTGGCTAGAGTAACCATGTCGTCATCGGCGTAGTCGCTCCCATCTTCCTTGGTGAGACGTCCCTGCACCACTATGTAGCTCTCGCTAGGATGGACGAATAGATCTTGAGTTTCGATGAGTTTCGATGTTGATTCTTATCTCTCCCGCATTGTTCAAACTCATTCTGGTTACCGGTTCGTATTCGTGAACCTCATATTCTTGAATACTTTCATCTTTCACTATGCTTTGTGCTATATCTAGTATATTTGCCATTTGCTATTTGTGAAGGTTTTTTTTTTTTATTAATTAGCTTGCTTTTTTTATCTAAAAATAGTTTTAATTATTTTTTATTATTATTTTTCTCTCCTATATATATATGTATAAACAAGAAAATGTTAAAGAGAGTAAAATAAAAAAAAAATTGTTTTCTTTATCAAAACTTCGTCTTCTGCAATTGTTGTTTGTAAAACTTTCTGATGATCTCTTCTCCATCCAAAGCCTCGATTTCGTAAGTCACCGGATCGATGTGAAATATTTTGATTATCACGAAGATTTCCGAGGTCCATCGAGGAGTATAACCCTTTTCGAAGTGCTTCTTATAAGCATAGATTCTCACTTGATCACCGACCGCAAATTTTGGCGTTCTAGGCTTCTTCCTAATCTTAGATCTCTCAGGATATAGATTCGCGTAGACCCGTTTTTCGTTTCGAGGGTCGCTAGCTTCCATGGGAGTCATCTTGATCAATCTGTGTCACGTGTTGTTGTAATCTTTGACCAGACCGTTCAGAGCGTATATGTATTTCTTGGTCGAATTCGCCGTGAAGTATCTATGCATCTTTTCCTTCATCATTCGATTCCAACGTTCCACCACGCTGGCTTTCAATTCGTTTTCGATCGAGTAGAGGTCGACTAATCGATGAACGTGCTTGTTGTAGAACTCCTTCCCCTTATCCACCCACAATTTATTCGGTTTTCGAGAAGACGAGTCGACCACTCTCTTCAGAGCCTCGGCGACGCAAGGTCCCGATTTATTCTTCAAAGCTCTGATCCAACCGTATTTGGAAAACACATCGATGACCATCAATAGATATTTGACACCCTCGTTCCACCTCGAAAACGATATCATGTCAACCAAGTCGGCAGACCAAATATCATCCAAACCCTTCACGAACACCCTTCTCTTTCGTAATTTATGCACAATGGGTTTGTGTAACTCCTCGGCCAATTCGCTCGTCAATAATCATTTCTCCTTCTTTTCTTTTCAGATGCACTTTTTTTTTGAACGCCCCATCTGAATCGACATTTTGCACCGATCAAATTGCCGACCAGTGAATGTTCTATCTTCTCTCTTCTGGTCGGATTCGATATACCTCTTAATTTCGCCAACATGTTTTTATCGCAGACATCGTTGTGAGTCTTGGTGTCGGGATGTCCGGCGTAGCATAGATCGTGATCATATGCGGCCGCGTCCACCCTATTCACAGGTTTGCTCCAAGATTTAGGAGTCAGATCAGCATTGAGTCTCTTGTTCAATTTCGTTCCAGGTCCCGTGAAACTGTGACCAGGCAGATGCATTTCGAAAGGTAGATTATTGATCATTTTATTCACGATGCCTTTACCTTTGCTCGCGTTCTTTTTTTTGATGAATCCAGTCTTGATAGAACCACACACATCACAAATTCTGCGAAGCATCTGTCTGTTGTTTTTAGATTGTACTTCTTGAGAATTACTCGTCTCGGTAACTCTCTTACACTTTACACAATACATTTTTGAGAGTTATTTAAGTTAATTTCGTTTTTATTTTATATATAAATTTAATATTTCTTTTTTTAAAATTCTGTTCTTATTATATATATATTTTTTTTCAATCACAGCTCTTGAGTTCTATCATCTTACAGAATTCCTCCCTAGCCTCATTCCTCCCCTTTTCCACGAGAGAATCCTTCATCTCTTCCTTGATGATCTGACGAGTCTTGATTCTCCCAGCTTCTTTCATGGCTTCATATTTTGTTTTCTCACCCAATATCGTGAAGTATTCTCCGTCCGATATCCTACCGTCTTTCAACGCCATCGAGATCATTTTGGATATCATGTCCATCTTGGAGTTGGCCATGACGCAAATCTTGTCGTGTTTCCTTGCCTTCAGATATAATTTCCTACTCAAAAAGTTTCCGAGCGTGCTAAACAATCCAGCGGCGAGAGCCACTCCTTCTATGGTTAACACGATCGGAATACCGACCGCAGTCGACAACAATCCAATGCCAGCTGCGTGTAAACCCATGGAAATCGTGATGAGTGTCATGTTGATCGCGTTGATGAATTTCATGAAACGCGAATACTTCTTCTTGAGAGAATGACGAGAATCTCTCTCTTGAGTTAGGTACACTTGGATTCTACTGATTTGATCGATGCGATACCTCTCTCCTCTTTCTTTTTCTTCTAGCGACGGTGCCGTGGGCAAAACACTGTTCGGCTTCTCATCCTCGCCATCATCTAACGTTGGATACAATTTATTTCTGGTTCTCGTTTTTGTGTTTTTTTTTCTTTCTAATATTAGATAAAAAATTTTTGTGTGTATTTATTTTTATTTTCTATTCTCCCTTATTTTATATCAACGAGAAAACTTAGACATATGCTTCATTGAACAATAATTTCATGATGCATCCCTTGTCTTCTAAAGTCAGACTTCTACACGCCAATTTCAGTTCTTCCGAAACTGTGGGCTTGTCTCGATCCTTACAGAAGAGTAATCTCTTCCAAAACGTGATCACTTCGTCGATTTGAATGCGTTCGAACACCGGTTCGAAATACTTGACGACCATATCTTTCCTTTCCATCGTCAGACACGAATGATTCTCATGACTGAAGTCTAGGTGATCCCGACATCCGACGCATCGTTCTAACAAGAGGCGACCTAGTTGTTCGTTCACACAGAATGCGTAGGCTCTCATCAGCATTTTTAAAAGAAACCTTGCTCTAATAGTCTGGGAAGCGTTCATGATTTACGTATTTTTATTATCTATTCGATTTGATATATTTATTTTTTAAATAACTATTTATTTTTTTTTCTCTCCTATATATATATATCAATCACTTTTTTATTTCCTCTCCTCAAAACCGATTCTATCACGATTTCGTCTCACAAAACTCAAGAGATGAATCGGCAAATCGTTTTTTCACCGACCAAATCGCACCCTATACTGTCCCAAACATGATCGGGAACAAGGCAGTCATTTGCCAGTTCAGCATCACCTTTTTTCCATGTACCGTACACAGGTCGATTTCCTGATCTAGAATCCGCAAATGGGTTTCCCCGATCGGATCGCACTTTAACCGTTCAAACACCTATACCTACTTAGGTGATACAAGGTGATACAGAATCTGCAAACCAACTTTTTGATGCTGATACAGAATCCGCAAAATGTTTTTTGCTCGCGTTTACCAATGATGGATCGATGGTCTAATCCGCGATGGGAACGTAGAGAACAAATTTTTAATTATATTTTCTTAAAATTTCGTACATTTTTTTCACTCTTGAGCGACGTGTCGAATGTACGCGTTCGCCAACGGGTATTTGAACATTAAAAGTGCGATCTGTGAGCCTCAAAACTAATTGCGGATTCTGTATCACCATGAAAAACGACATTTTTTGCACTTGTACACGATTTTAACACTGAATCATATGGCGGTGTATATACATGTACGTGTACATGTACAAAATCGTGTACAAGTGATACGGAATCCGCACTTATTACCTACCTGTGGAAACCTGATTACGTGTAAGAAGGGCATGTAAGAACGCATTGTGAAATGAAATTCTTCGACATAAAACAGTGTCAAGCGAAAAAAGTTATCAATCCGCCGAATGTGATATTTTTCTTTAACTCTTTACCCAACGAATCGGCCGCATCCGCCCGTGTAATATGCAAATTCAGCAGTTGAAAAAATGATTATTTTTCAAAAAATTTCAACAAAACCATATCATGTGACCCCTCGTTGGAACGAGCTCGTCGACCTCGTTCCAACGAGGTTCACATGATATGGTTTTGTTGAAATTTTTAGAAAAATTTGAAAAAATGATATTTAAAATAATAAATTTTGATATCGTCTGCGTTGGGTAAAGGGTTAATCATGGTATAAACACAGAACACAACTCGGGTAGAGTACTCGGGACAGGACAGGAATCAGCGACACTTGGTGGAGTTTTTTTTATGTATTTCACGCGTCCTCCGTACTCCACCCTCACTGTGTTCTGTCTTATTCGGTCGCACCATAATTTAGATACAGCCGACTTCGGAAAATGGAATACAGAAATAAAACTACATTCTTGAAAACCTTGTCAGCCTCCCATACATTGATATCAAAATATCAAAATTCCCTGCTGCAAGTTGACATCAGTATGCACTGGGTTACTTATTGCTGATTGAAACAAGCCCAATGAGAACGTCCCAAACATGGGATCTTCAATATATATACTATTCAAAACAAGTAGGGGATATCCAAACAGATGTGGATATTTTCGGAAAATGGTATTGGATACGCGTGATTGGACACATCAGTATGTTACCAAGTTTAGTGTGGATCATGAATGTCACCGGCCCACGAAAACTTTAATGTCTGTGGGGTACGTGTTGAAATTTTCATTTGTACTGGACGGGCTTTTTCGGAGGTCTCATCGTTCTTGTCTTGGTATAAACTCGTTCATCAATAGTTTCTGGTCGAAACGTAACTTTTGAGGTATGCGAAGTCTGAGACGTGACGAACGTATACGTGCCATTGGCATATTGGAAGCTGGCAACAGACAGACTGCAGAGGCTCAGATTCGCAAAGTTACTCAATCGGTGATTAGCAGGTTGTGTTGTGGTCACGCTACCGTCCGACAGGCAATGTTGATGACAGACGTCGGTCGTTTATATCCTCGAGATTCGACTCCGTATTTTTGAACGAGACAAACTGGGTTCTTCCAATCAAATAGTTCTTAAACCAAGAATTGGCAATACCTCTGATGCTGTACAGTTACAGTTTCTTTATCAAAATATTGTTATCGATCGTATCAAAGGCTTTAGAAAAGTCTAACTACAGTCTTTCGTCGTTTTATCATTTATTTCCCCGACATTATTCACAAGATGCAGTATTGGATGTGAGGTGGAATGGCCTTTCCTGAAGCCGAACTGGTACTTGAAGATAATGTTATGTTTTTCTTAGAAACTCGAGAGACGTGAATACATAATCTTTTCTAATATTTTGGAAAATACTGGTAGAATACTAATTGGTCTGTAAGAAGGGAATAATTTTTTATCTCCGCTTTTGAAAATTGGGAAAACTTTTGCAATTTTCATTTTGTTTGCCACTCGACCTGTTACGAAAGAAAAGTTAATGGTGTGTGTTAGGGGCATTGCCACCTCTGTTATTATATCTTTCAAAAGTTTTGTGAAGATGTGACTGTGGTCCAGACTTGAGTTTGGTGAAAAACTATTTGCACAGAGAATTATTTCTTGGAGATTGGTATGGGAAATGAAAAATGACTCATGATTGCTTCTATTAACATAGTTAGAAAAGTGTCCAGTAGTGTCGGGAACTGTGTCACTTATATCTTTACCTACGTTAACGAAGAAATTATTGAATCAATTGGCTATTTCTTTTGGGTTAATTAGCTCACGGTTTCCATCTTTAAAATTAAACGAAACTTGGGTGGTATTTTTTCACGATTCAATGTTTTTCTCAAGATTTCTCGTGTTTTTTTTATAATATTGGCTTTATTCTCCACCAGTACTGTATTATAATAGTCTGATTTGCATTTTCGCTTTAACTGGTTACAGATTCTGCAGTGAGTTTTGTTGCGCGCGATATTTTGCGGGGATGGTGATTTAATCATAACTTTGTCGACCAGCAGAATCTTTGAACCATGTGCATTTGTAAAATGCAGCATAATCATTTTTCATTTTTTTGAAGTTTGAATATATTTGTTAACAAATAGACATTTTATTTGATTTGTACGGAAGCGTATTCGTGCCAGGTAGTTGAAATTGTTTTTGGAATTTTTCTCATAATTATGAGATACCTAAGTCATAATTATGACTTATTATCTCGTAATTATGACTTAGCTATCTTGTAATTATGACATACTAACTCGAAATTATGACATATTATCTCATAATTATGACTTAATAACACGCAATTATGACTTAGTTATCTCGTAATTATGACATAGCTGAGTCATAATTATGACCTATTATCTCATAATTATGACTTAATAACACGTAATTATGACTTAGCTATCTCCTAATTATGACATAGCTATCACGTAATAATGACTTAGTAGGCGGATCAACAGGGCGGGTTCACGCACAGCACGCTTTGTGTCTGCCATGTCGTACTGAAAAACGATTCTGAAGTTTTTGTGTTGGGAAAGCATATGCTTTCATGTAACTAGTCCTGTTATGGTAAATGCGGCAAACAAATCAGAGAAAGGTGGATTGCTTCAATATCGCGTGGGGAAGTTGTTTTTCCACCTGTCGATTTCTGAACACAAAGTAAGCGTGCCATAACAACATTTCGGCTCCTTTGTCAGTGGGTAGCACTGTTTGTCCGAGAGTTGAAATATAAAAACAGCAAAACAAGTCTAAAATCTGCTGTTTTAGGCAAAGCAAACGGAGACCAGGCCACTGGGTCAATGCTTATGTCTTGCCCCGAAAATTAAAAAGTCGGAGTTTTCATATGCAGACAACACTAAAACAACAACAAGAACACAATGATAATATGGGCCTGGATATATACTCGCCCCAAAAAGAAAGTGTGCATTACAGAAATTGATCAAACTCAAAAAAAAATAATAATAATTTCGTAGGTGTAATGAGTGTTAACCTGTTCATGAATAAGTTATATTGAACACAAAAACAGCTTTCCCCGTTAAAATTGCATTAACGTTAAATGACGTGCTGCACGTTTGTGAAAAGGCATGTTTTGCACGTGGAGAGTCTGAAAATTCATGCAGCAGTGTGAATCCTTGGGTATTTAAACACTAAAGTAAGGCCTTCCTATCGTTCACATTCAAACTTGCGCTGCTGTTAAAACGATTCCACATTAGCATGCCAAGATTGACAATGAATCAACGTCTCCTTGAACTGGGTATGATTAGAGCTGGCAGAACACACAGAGAGGTTGCCCAGCATTTGAACTGCCACCGTAACACTGTAGACAGGCTAGTCCATCGACATGCACAACATGATGACGTTCGAGACCGACCCCGCTCCGGGAGACCCCGAGTTACCACCCCTGCACAAGATCGGTATATCCGTGTCGTCCATCTCCGGAACCGACAACAAACGGCAACGACGACAGCCAGGAACATCCCTAACCTGAGACGGATATATCCTCAAACAGTAATCAACCGGCTGAGAGAATACGGCTTACGTCCTCGAAGACCTGCAATTCGTCCGATTTTGACGTTACGTCATCGTCGTGCTCGACTGCAGTGGTGTAGACAACATCTCAGGCATCCCGTACACTGGTGGCGACGTGTTTTATTCACAGATGAATGTCGTTTCCATCTTTCATCATCAGATGGCCGCCAGAGAGTATACAGACGTCGAAACGAACGCTACGCAGATCCATGTGTCGTGGAGCGAAACCGTTATGGGGGAGGGTCTCTCATGGTGTGGGGTGGCATCACTGCTCGTAACAGAACTGAGCTGGTCATTATTGATAGCAATCTCAATGCAGCCAGATATCGTGATGAAGTGCTTACATCTGTTGTTGTCCCATTTCTGCAACGTCACGGCCCGGCGTCATTCTACAGCAGGACAACGCCCGACCCCACGCAGCTCGTGTTGTTCAACAGTATCTGCAGCAACAACAAGCGGATGTTCTTCCCTGGCCCGCAAATTCGCCCGATATCTCACTCATTGAGCACGTATGGGACGAAATGAAACGTCAGCTACGCCGGCTTCCCCATGCACCGTCAACGCTTGTGGAACTCCAAAGACAGCTTATCAGAATATGGAACAACATCCCACAACACTTCCATGCTAACTTGTTCGCTTCCATGAGGCGGAGAGATGCACAGCAGTAGTCGATGCAGACGGAGGTCATACCAGACATTGAGTGTGTGACTTTTGTGTTTGACCCTTAGTGTCTTTGACTCTCCATGGCACCAAGAGTATTCGTCGTAGCGTAATGAAATTTCTCGTGTTGATCACAAATTGATTCATCTGTGATTGAATAAAATTTCCATGAATCAAAATGACATATATCTTTTTTAGTGTTATTTTTTAGCATGCACACTTTCATTTTTGGGAGAGTATATGTCTGGATACTCTTTTGGGACAGGGGTTGCTCCAAGGGTGGGGTCCTACCCCCCCCCTCCATCCCAGTCGGGGAATTTGGCCATTTCGTCAGGGAGATCATCTCTTGTGGCGATCCCACAGATCTGCCGAACGTGACTCTAGGATCACCCTAAAAAGTCTGAAATTTCATAGTGGATTATTCGTTCAGTTTTGCATTGAATAACAGGAAGTTGTTTGGAAAGTGACTTTTAGAAAAATGTTGGCCAGAAATGCCTTTATTTCAAGAGGTCTCTAAAATAATTCTGTTTCCAAGAGAGGAAATTGGCTTATTTTCAAAATCTTTCACACCGGGCCAAGCTAGGGTCGACCCAATAGGTCTGACGCCCCCCACCCCTGTCGGAGAGTGTAGCCCCCTCCCCCGTCGGAGGTTTAGCCCCCCCCCCCCCCCCCCCCCCCCCCCCCCGTCTGGAGCTTTCTGGCGTCACCCCTTTTGGGGAAAATCTAGCAATTTCTTTCTCCTATTAAAGACGAAAAATAATATTTCAACCAAATTGTCCAAGGTTTTCCGTCCAAACCGTAGTGGTCTAAAAAATTTTCGACGAGACTTGTTCAATCCCAAACGTTTACACACACTAAAGACTAGCTTGTTCCCTAACACCCCCCCCCCCCCCCCCCCCCCCCCATCACTGGTAAACGCACCATTTGTGAATGAAAAACTGTGTCAAAATCTGTAAGAGACGTTTTTTGAAAAAAAATTTTCTTCTGAATCAGCTATGTTAATAGAAGGAACTATTTACAAATTTTATAATTATGAACATCTAAGAGCTGGGGTCTTTCGTGTAAGATAGTTTTATAGGTGGGGGAAAGCGGAGAATTAAGACTGAACCACAAAAGAGCGACGAGTAATTCTCAAACGTTCAGAGTTACTGTTCCTCATGCCCCCCCCCCCCCCCCCCCAAAGATGCGGAACCGGAATTTCTTGGCGGGGGGGGGGGGGGGGGGGGTAATTATCTTCCTCACGGTATGATGAGCAGCATCACCCTAGACTCGCTAAGGGGCGTTGGTGGAGAGTATGAGAGGGGGTATCCCTCTCTCATTTTGGTAGGGTCGGGGGGATCTCCCCCGGGTGGCACTTGGGATGAAATATCTTTTCCAAGAATGCAAAGTGGATCAGGGTCAATGTTTCGATCTCCAATTTCAAGGTTCTCAGCTCCCACCTCACCCCACCCTCCCATTCCCCCAAACATGTATTTAAAATTAAGTGAAAATAAAAGGGAGACTCAAACATGTTGTGAAGAGCATTACGAATCGACTTTTGCGACTGTCCACTGGTGCGTGTGTGCGTGGGTATGTATGCGTGAGGGTGTGTGTAACCGATAGGAAGACGGTTCAATCCTGACCCGCACCATTCGCGTTCTGTCCTTCAGCAAAAGATGTGGGAGCACAGTGGCGCTGTGTATTTAGACGCACTGCACGCCGGTTGCGCTTGCCTTCAACTTCTGCTAACCCTGCTTCGGTAGGGGTAGTAAGTTGAACAGCCTGGCAGATGTTCGCCGTTGCTCGATGGTTCTCTTCGGGTACCCCGACTTCGTTCACCTCTAGATCTGTCCGACACGATATGACCCTGGCTGTTGATAATCTCGTTAAAACCCAATAAAAAGATAAACACATCAATAAATGTGTGCGTGTATGACCCTGGGATGCTTGGAAGCTAAGTCATAATTATGAGATAACTAAGTCATAATTATGAGATAACCAAGTCATAATTACGAGATAACTAAGTCATAATTACGAGATAACTAAGTCATAATTACGTGTTATTAAGTCATAATTACGAGATAGCTAAGTCATAATTATGACATAATAAGTCATAATTTCAAAATAACTAAATCATAATTACGTGTTATTAAGTCATAATAACGAGATAACTAAATCATAATTATGACATACTAAGTCATAATTATGAGATAACTAAGTCATAATTATATGATAACTAAATCATAATTATGAGATAACTAAGTCATAATTACGAGATAACTAAGTCATAATTACGAGATAACTAAATCATAATTACATGTTATTAAGTCATAACAGCGAGATAACTAAGTCATAATTAATTATGACATACTAAGTCATAATTATGAGATAACTAAGTCATAATTACGAGATAACTAAGTCATAATTATGAGACAACTAAGTCATAATTACGAGATAACTAAGTCATAAGTATCAGATAACTAAGTCATAATTATGAGATAAATCCAACTGCATTGCACGTGACACGGACGTTCATCCCCATTGGGTAACTAAGTCATAATTATGAGATAAATCCAACTGCATTGCACGTGACACAGACGTACATCCCCATTGGGTAACTAAGTCATAATTATGAGATAAATCCAACTGCATTGTCCGTGACACGGAGCGTCTCCATTGGATAGCTGAGTTATAATTATGAGATAAATCCAACTGCATTCCACGTGACACGAGAATACATCCCCATTGGTCTTTTGATTTTCCTGCTTGAGTAATTCACAAAATAAACAGTTATTACATGTAAAGCATTGTATACTGTCTTTTTGGTGCACATTAAGCTGGACGGATTTGGTTATTTTATAGATTAAGGTGTTCCAATTGAACATCAGGGTAGATTTTTTTTTTTTTTGGTGGGGGGGGGGGGGGGGTGGGGGGTGGAAGTGCGGATGCTTGTGAATCGCTAGGATTTGCTTGTTGATTTTCGGCTTTAAGTTCACTTTCAGCATGTATGGCCATACTTCGTAGGAATTAACATACAATACCAGCTGAAATAAGTTATAGGATGACCACTACAAAATTTCCCTTACATTTTCCTTTTGCTGATAATTCACCCCCTGACGTCGTTTCTTGGAAAACTGTCAGGGAAAGCTTCCCAAGAAATGATTCAAGGGTTGGGAAAAATACCCGGAGAGAAAATGGGATCGACATTTTTTGTGGTTATTCTGCGACTTGTTTCCACTGGCTCTTTAAGTTTAAAGGCAAGTTCGACCAGGTGTTAATAGTTATACTCCCCAATGCTCCTCACTTCGGAGGACCGCCCCTAGGCATAGGCGCTGGTTGCCGGGTCCTGTTCTAACACTTTCCCGGGACTTCACGAGAAGATTCGCTATTGTAGCCAGTGACATAAAAATATGTATGATTGTGTTGTGTGTCGGGTTGGTGGGTGGAGGAGGAGGGGGGGGGGGGTGGCTGGTCATTTTCGACGCATATGTGCGTGCGTGTATCAAGATACGGTGTTGGGGTTGGTGATAGCGGTGGTTGGGGCGGGAATCATTTTCGACGGATATTTATGTGTATCACGATACAGGGGAGATATTCAGATTGGGCGGTGTTTCTTCTCTCAAACTGCAAGCAGGGCTTTCCCTTTATACGCAACAAGTATAACTGCAATAAGTTAGATGCGCGTTCTCCAACTTGAGACACGCTTTTCTATGTTTTCTTTCAAGGTGGCTTAAGATTTTAGAGAGCCAGCCCCCTCCCCACCTCAAAACCCTCCAAAACCCAGATATATGCCCCCTCCTCCCGTATTGTTGGAATGGAGTGTGACTAACTAGTCGTTCTCGAAAGACATGCCACCCCCCCCCCCCTTCCCTTGAAGAAATAATGCCTGATCACAAATATTATCTTGTTATTAGGTACTGAAAATTACTGCCGGTAATTTTCAATACTTGATAAAAAAATAATATGAGTAAACAGCCTCTCCCACAGCCCCCCCCCCCCCACCTACCCCTCTTCCGTAAAGAAATAATGACTGTCCACAAATTTTATTTTATTATTATGTACCGATAGTAAAAATTACTGCCGGTAATTTTCAACACTTGATATAAAAATAATATGCGTAAACAGCCTCTCCCCGAGCCCCCAGCCCCACCTCACGTAAAGTAATAATGCTTGATCACAAATATTATTTTGTTATTAGGTATTGAAAATTACTGCCGGTAATTTTCAACACTTGATAAAAAAAATAATATGCGTAAACAGCAAATAGCCTCCACCTAGTTCCCACCCGACGGGGGGGGGGGGGGGGGGGGGTCTGCACTCTCCGACAGTAGTTCGGCCCAGTGTGAAAAGTTCTGAAAATGAGCCATTGAAAAACGCAATTTCCTCGCTTCGAGAAACAGAATTATTGGCATGACCTCTTGAAATAAAGGAATGTCTGTCCAACAATTTTCTAAAATAGTCACTTTTCAAACATTCGTAGTTTTATTCAATGCACAACTGAACAATCCACTATGAAAAGTCCGACTTTTTAGGGTAATCCGAGAGTCATTCACGGCAGATCTGTAGGATCTTAACATGACATGGTCTCCCCGACGAACTGGCCGAATTCCCCGACGGGAGTGGGGGGCTATCACCCCCTTAACCTTCCCACCCTTGGCGCCACCCCTGTCCCAAGAGAGCATCCGGGCATATATCCAGGCCCATATTATCATTGTGTTCTTGTTGTTGTTTTAGTGTTGTCTGTATATGAACAGTTCGACGTTTTTTTTTCTGGGCAAGACATAAGCATTTACCCGTTTGCTTTGCCTAAATCAGCAGATTTTAGATTTGTTTTTCTGTTCTTATATTTCAAGTCTCAGTCAAACAGTGCTCCCCATTGAAATAGAAGCCGAAATGTTGTTATGGCACGCTTACGTTGTGTTTAGAAATTCAAAATATTCGACTGGTGGAAAAACAACTTCCCCAAATGATACTGAAGCAATCCACCTTTCTCTGGTTTGTTTGTCACATTTACCATAACAGGTTACATGAAAGAATATGCTTTCCCAGCACAAAAACTTCAGAATCATTTTTCCGTACGACTTAGCAGACACAACGCGTGCTGGGCGTGAATCCGCCCTGTTGATTCGCCTACTAAGTCATAATTACGTGATAACTATGTCATAATTACGAGATAACTAAGTCATAATTACGACATAGCTATGTCATAAGTATGACTTATTAAGTCATAATTATGAGATAGATAAGTCATAATTACGTATTATTAAGACATAATTACGAGATACTAAGTCATAATTATGAGATAGATAAGTCATAATTACGTGTTATTAAGTTATAATTACGAGATAATAAGTCATAATTATGACTTAGGTATGTCATAATTACGAGACAGCTAAGTCATAATTACGTGTTATTAAGTCATAATTATGAGATAATATGTCATAACTACGAGTTAGTATGTCATAATTACGAGATAGCTAAGTCATAATTACGAGATAATAAGTATTAGGTATCTCATAATTATGAGATAAATTCCTGGCACGAATTGGCTTCCGCAGATTTGTAACACAGGCTTTGTCGACCAGAAGAAATTAGTCGACTCAGCAAGAACTTTGCAATACATGAAGCATGAGTTTGTCTACCAATCTATCGTATAATGCTTTAACTCTGAAGTAGCTTATTATACCACCATTTACAAACGGTGTATAATAATGACTTTGTCCGTCCCTTTGTCTATTCGACCTTCCATTTTCCGTCTGTTCCCACCATTTCCGGTCAATAACGTCTGTACTATTAATCCTATAATGCTAACAAAATACAGAGTATAGAGGTTGCCTATAATTAAGGGAAAATTGGATTTCCTATCGGGATCTGTGGATCAAGTGGTCAAGGACACTGTTACTGCAACTAGATTTCTTTTTTATTTCCGTGCAATAACTTTAGTCTCCGTTTACGTACAAAACTAGTACTTCATGCACAGATTTCCCAAATGGTGTCGATGGTTGGGCTTGTGTGTGGAGTCAGCATACATGAAACAGCAAGGCAGCTGTTACTATAAATAATATTTTGGTATCCGTGCTATAAATTAAGAATCATTATGAGTACAAACTGATGAGTCATACACAGATTGTCTATGCAAGATATCGATGATTGAGATTGATATCAAGTTCACTGTTAAAATGAAAATAATTTTAGTTCTTGCGTTTGTAGCACTAGCACTTAATAAACAATTATCTTCTTTGAAAGGCCAGTGATGAATCACCTGGATGGACTAGATAGAGTGGGGAGGGGTTCTACCTTCATTAGCCCCCGTTTACTCTGTTTTTGATTGTTTCTCAAGTTGTACTATGTTTATTCTCTGACGGCCGAATAAAAAATTACCCTGAGTATGCTGTGCCAAAATCAAAATTTTCGGCTTTTTCGGGCAGTGATCTTTTCCATACCAAAGACTGAAAGCAGTTCTTGTGGAATTTGTCTCAGTTTTGAGTTCTCCGAATTTTAAAGGGGTTATCAATTTTTAAAAGTGTGAAGACCGTCATTTTGAAATAGCCCTGGATTACAGATTAATTCGTAAATCCATTACGAAGGAGATTTGGTGCGTGGTCGTATGAAGGCTCAGCGTAAAGCTCATCAAATATCGACTCCGGATTACTCGAGAATATCCCAAAGGGTGAGGGGGGGGGGGTAGGGGGGGGGGGTGCTGGAGCAATAAAAAAAATGAGAGGTTGAATACCACTGATGTTGATTTACACTGGAGCTTCTACTCGCTGTGTATTAGACTGGAAGGGGATTCAGGCCGTTACTGTCCCAGACCTTCAATGTATTACATGTACATACAGTACGTGGAGGGTTGATTGTCGTCACCAAATCACCCATGGAATGGAGGTATCACCCAAGGTACGACTCTCAAATTTTGTACAGAAACACAAGAAGCACAAGGAAAGTTTCAGCCAATGGACCTCCAGGTTTAAAGCGGAAGTTCATTGACTGAAACTTGGCTTATCCTAATTACGCTTTGCAACAAATTAGCATTTATTGCTTGAGAGAAATCATGACTTTACGGGTGATTTATTGATTAAACAATCTCCATGTGTATATCATGGGCGTTTTGTTCGGTGAAGGTGTTTGAAATGGTTGTAAATTAATTGCATTCATTGAAAAGCAGTTATTACCATACACGACACGCAGAGGTCGCGTCACATACTATGCACTAGGCGCCAAAATTTAAATAATAAAATCGGAATGAAGATTTTGTTCTGAATAACGCTGGCCGAATATAGTTGTTGTGTGGGTGTTGGGTTAGGAATAACACACTCGAGTCATCAAAAGGTTCAACCTCTCACGTCACCAATAAAATTCTTAAACGAATCTGACACCGTTATGACATGGAACCAGTATAGCCTTTAATTAGTCCACCACCTATTTTCAGATTCAATCGGATGGAAAATTTCATTTGGTCGGAAAAGCGAACTGCAAGGGTTCGGTTTTCCGGACAACTGAAATATTCCATCCAGTTGAATCTAAAAACATGAATTTTCTTAGAATCAGTGCAAAAATATTTGTCAATGAAGACTTGATTTTACCGAATCTTTTTTGACATTTACCATTACTATTAAACAAGTTTGTTCACTAAATATTATAAATCAAGATTTCCCGCCGCTGTCGTTTTATGATTACATCGAGTAGTTCCATTAATTGTATTAATACAGTACTGTGATTACAAAAGTGGATAGAGAATTTCGATTCGATCGCGACTGATTCGCGATTGGGTCGAAATTATCTGTCTGCCCTTCTCCCAACACCACTGTAGAATCTCAAACGCCGTAAAATAAATGCGACACCAAAGAATATCTCCTTTGATTAGATTTGCAATATTTTATTATGACTTGGATGATCACAGACTGGAACTTGATGCTTTCAAGGTACATTAAATACTTATTAATTGGAATATCTGGGCACAGGAGAATATTTGTATATTTTTGTGAGTAAGGGGCACACTCCAGAAAAGTAGGTAAACAAACAGTCCATAACAGCGTCAAATTCCTTACAGAATTTTAGTGTTAGGCTGGGAGCTTGCAAAAGGCTCTATTGCAAAGACATTCATGCAGTTTTCTCGGGGAACATGTGCTTGACACCACGCCAACTCATTTCCCTCTGACGCTGACGAACGAAATGCAACTTTCTTTCGACGAACAAGACAGGTCAATCACAGCTATATATGACGATCACCAAATTTGGTTATCATTACCTGAACACTGACATCACATGCAGTACCATCTGAATGAAGTGAGCTCTTGGACAATCATAAGAACGTTTTCGTCCCCATCTTAATAGTTTCAAACCTTTGAAACATTTCCTGGGAATCTCCAAATGAGAGTTTCCCGATCAATGATATTAAAGGATTGATATATCAACAACGACAAGAAATGCTTTTGTGGTAGAGACAAAGTGGTTATATTTCTGCCGCGTTTGCTGTGGAAAAACTGTTAATCATGAACAAATATTTGATAAAAACTATAAACCCACAGGTATTATGAAAGATAAATTTAAAACAGACTCGGAATGTGAGAGCTTTGTTTTCCTCACATTTATCTCTCCCGTGTTTCTAATTACGCAATGAAAAGCTTTAATGTTGACTCTTTAAAGAACATTCAACCAAATATGAAAAATAAAAAATCTAAAAGCCTCACGTTCGACAACGGCACCAATATAATTTTAAAGGGGTGACAGTTTGTGAGAAACTATTACAACAGTTAAATGGTTGGATTTTGGAACGATCGTTATTTCTCGAGTGAGAAGCGAAAGTTTTTTTCGTCTCGTTAACACCGTAAAAAATATTTGCGTACCACACTCACTAAGAAATAACTTATCCACATTGAATAGTCAACTATACCCAACGTAACGGCAAAATCTGGCCATTGTTATTCACAAAAGCACGACATCGCCAATGAAATTGTATTATTATTGTTTTCCTTTTTGCCTCCAACCATAGCGTGTGAGGGTCATGAGCAAATTTTTAAGGCAAAGACGTGGATATTTTTAGTTATTCAAGACGTTTGTGTGTCCAAGTATCGTCTGTGAGTCGCATTTGGCGCAGAGTTAATCGCTCAGCAGTAGCGATAGTACAGGGCTGGAAATGAACTAAATTGACGGGAGCCATCCTATTTAATGACGTTATGGCGTATCATGTTCCTGGTCGGAAAAGCGGCCGCTAGGGTTTAAAGGGTTAATAAATGTCAGCATTTATATGTATATATATGTATATTTTATTTTAATTTGTTCTTCTTTCGTTATGTTTTTTTAAAATCTGGTACAATAAAGCTCTATTTAATTTATAAATCATTTCTGTTTATTTATTTATTTATTTATTGGTGTTTAAGGTCACATACTTATGTACAATGGCTAATCGTGACCGTGACAGTTTTATGGGTGGAGGAAGCCGGAGTACCCGGGGAGAACCACCGAACATCTACGAGCAACTGTCAGCTCCTCAACATTCTAACTGTTCAAGCTCCGCTCAAGCAGGGTTACAGCGGATGAAGACATGTGCTACACCGACGTGCAGTACGCCTTAGTACACGGCGCCATTGTGCCCCATGTAGGCAACCGGGATAAAGTGCCTTGCCCAAGGACTCACGTGGGTCGTCCCGAACAGGGATCGAGCTCAGGACCTCTAGCATAGAAGTCCAACAGTCTACCACTGAGCCACCGTTCTCCCATCATTTCTACGTGTGAATACACACAGTATACATGTATACTACATAATTCACCACAGTGCTGCTTTATTAGCTATATTTCAGTCTAATTACTGAACTGGCCAATCTAGAAGATGGGCACGCCACCGGCGCACATATCTTCTGTTCTGGGGTATCAAAGTTTTTACGCTTTTCGTGCACGAGAAAAGAAGAAAGTGGAAAGAACTGACATCTTCGAAAGAGCAGTTGTGCTTCAAACAGGTGGTGAGCAGGGTGTGATATCTATGAAAAGTAATGCAATGTAGACAAGTGGCATGTGGTGTGTTTTATTGCTTTTAATTACTCTTTCCATAATGCAGTGAGGAGTAGCATAATTAAAAGCGTCAGAAATTCAGAAACTCTCAATATCTTCAAAAGAAATCTTAAAACATTCCTATTTACTGAAGCATTCTCCTGAACCTCTCTAAGAGGCAACCGACACAGATGCGACTCTTTATTTCAGAAAAGTTTTTTTTTGTCAAAATTTTAGAGCACTATTTGTGGTTTTGCGCTCTAGAAAATCAATAATAATAATAATAATAATAATAATAATTATTATTATTATTATTATTATTATTATTATTATTATTATTATTATTATTATACAGCGTACTTCAGACTTGAGACGCATTAAACAGTTGCGGTGTCAGAGGAAAACCTTTGCTGATGTATTTTTAGAAAAGTAGGGAAGATTTTTGTTTACGGTTGTTGAGCTGAAGATTCGATTGATGCAAGCACGTATTATCGGTGGATCTGTAGGTTACACCTACAGGCCCGTTGGCTGGCGTTTTTCCTGTTAGTTTCTTTTGCAATCATTTTTATTGGGTAAAAGCCCTGTCGAGGTCCATTAAGGGGACGTCCAATTTAACTTTGGTCAAATTTCATGTAATTTTCTTTCAAGTCTAAAAAAGACCCAAAATGAATAACCCCAATTAATTATATACCAAAATGCTTGGAATGAAACATAGAACATGTGGAAACTGAAATTTGCCATGGAACTGCTGCCATGTGTAAATAGCACCACCTGAAAGTCTGCTATGGCATGAGTAAGAGAACAAAATTTTTACAATAAAATACCTCTATATAAAATAACAACTGTATTCTATAAACATTGAGGTACATACTCGAAGAAATCTTTTCCTAATTCATGAAAGTGATAAAGATGGAGACCAGATGTTATAAGTGGAGTGCTCACTGATTAAAGGCAGACATTTTCTTTTGTTTATGTTTTGATTTGGGGAGTTCAACAAAGGTCAACTTGAAGGAGTCCAGCAGAAGAAGTATGGAAGGACAAAAGAGTGTCTCCCAATATAAAGATGTGTGTGTTACTGTGGTGGTTTGGAAAGAAACTATGATATTCTCTTATGTAGAATGCACTGCAAATTCGTACATTGTAGTTGAATAAATATATTTACAAACCCCTTGCATTGTAACCCCTTTTATCCCATGCATCAATTTGATAGTGATTAAATTGTTAAATTTGTCTGATTTATCAATATGTATCATAGCTTTGTTTACTCTTGGACACCAATACACTCATGATATCTGTTGGAGAAGAAATAAGGGTAATTGAAACTGTCACTGCAATAAACCATCTAATGTACTTAAAAGTACATTGTTATTCAAAACACATCAAATCAACCTTACATAACCATTATTACATGTAAGTAGGTGATAAGTGGGGATACACTACCACTTTGTACATGTACGTGTATAAAATACGTACACGATGCGTTTACCAACGTGGGATTCAGTGTTAAATCGCACGCTTGTTCACAAAAATGTTCAGTGGTCTTTGAATCCCCTGTTTTTTTGTGACTCCTAGATCGCACTTTTAACGTTCAAATACTCGTGGTGAACGTTGAATGTCACGCGTTTTTAAAAAAAAGGTGAAATTGTTCATTTTTACCTTTTTTTTACTTTAAAAATTTTGTCAACGTTCCCATCGCAGATCAGACCATCGATCCATCGTTGGTGAACGCGAGCAAAAATTCTGGTCTAGTATCAAAAAACGGTTTGGGGATTCTGGACCAGGTCCAGAATCCTCAATTGTTTTGAGGCGGTGGGTTTTTCCCATTTATGACGTCATTAGGGGAATTCCCATAGTGGGAATTCCCAAACTCAGCTAATCGACCAATCAGATTGCTTGATTCTCCGCTAATTGACCAATCAGATTGCTCGATTCTCATAAACTTGATCATACAGAGTTATCTCCCCTCGTCGTGGGGTGGGGGAATACCCGGATTTTTTTTTCAAAAAAAAACTTGACAGACAACTGTCGAACGCTTCCATTTCTGACGTGAGCGGGGGGAATACCCGAGGAAATAAATAAAAAAAGTGATCGATATATATAGGAGATAAAAAAACATAAACATAAAAATAATTATACATTTAATTTTGAAAATAATAAAAGAACTCGCATTAGCATACTTAAAGGAACATTAACAATTAAAAACGAAAGATGTTTTTACAGATGGATTCTAGACACCGAGATCGAATTTTAGAAGAGTTTGAGTGTGCTAAGAAGGGCATTCAGTCGGCTGATAGAAGCAGACGTCTTGGTGAGATGGAACTCAAACGCGAAGCCACAAAAATATTTAAACCCGTGACGGAGGGTCAAGAGCGAAGCAGGAAGGAGATAGTCGAAGAATTGAGACCCATAAAGGAGAGTTCTTTGAGAATGGGTTCGTTGCCTCTTAGTTTTGGAAATCGGTATTCCGTTCAATCTACACCGGATTACGTTCCCACGGGAATTCAAACAGAGAGCGAGTCTGATGATACAGCTTCGACTATCACCACTAGTAGCGTCGCATCGTCTGATGATGATGGCGGTAAGAGAGATCTGTCGTATGGATTTTATAAGGATTCGGAGGGAAGAATTTTTGTAGGAGACACAGAAGTAGATATTGGCGATGATGAATTGATTGTGAGTTTCGAACAGATACGAATTGACTGATGGACTGCGCAGATTGCTCCTTTACGACAAGCCTAGCGATTACACGGATCAGGATTTCGACAATTACGGCGACATTCTGGTTCAGACCCACGCCATGAAGAGAAATAACGATGCCAGAGAGACGAGACCCAAAGCCAACAGAGGTTACAAGTGGACAAAAGTGGTGAAACCCATATGGGATATGAACAAGAAGTTCATCGAATCGGTGACTGGCAAAGGGGTGAAAACCACTTTTCTTCCGAGCGATTATGACGCTCTGTCTCAGAGATTGAGTTTGTTGATGGCGAGCAGACGGGTTGGTAACACAGGAATAGATAATCAGATAGTTACTATATCTGACGAATTGTTAAGACAGAAGGTTTTGAATAAAAACCACTATAAAAGGCTGATGAACGAATTGAAGGATTGATGTGTATATAATAAGTAGAGAGAAACAAACAAACAAACAAAAATAAAACAGTAAATTTTTACACTAGAATAATAAAAGTATATAAAAACAACAAAACGATTTACCAGTGAAAAAAACAAAAATATATTATAAAAATAAAATATGTTGGTGATAAAGAACAGGGGATACGTCAGAACTTACGTTCAAGGCGGTTCTGGCATCGTCGATTCTATAATGCGAGCGTTCACGAGCGATGCAGGTAGAAAACTCGCATCGACCGCGTTTGAGGTCGGTAAGAAGACGGCTTTGGATGCTGGTAAGAAAGCCGCTTCCGAAGCCAGTGGTAGGATAGCTTCTGTGGCTGGCAAGAGGGCAGCCGACGCGTTGATCGACAAGTTGATCAGTCCGCCGGCGAAGCGAGCTGCGTTAGAGCGAACGCCGAAAAGTTGGAAAGATTTTAAGGACGCTGTGGTACCCATACAAGATTTAGCCAAAATGACGAGTGGATCTGGATTGAAGAGAACTCGCGACGGTGTGATATATAGACAATAAACATATAGTGTTTTTTTATATCTGTGTTATACAACAAGTTGAAATATGGTTTATTTTTTCGTGGCTTCGCCGAGAAAAAATAAACCATATTTCAATGATCAGACTTGCTCCCAATCCTAATACCTTACAGACGATGTTGGATTTGGAAGATAATTTTCGAGTGGATTTCAACACGGACGATTCTATAGGCAAGATGTTGGGATTCGATCGAAAGATGTATCGAGGCCACACGGCATCTGAAAATACGGTTGACATTTTCACAGTCAATAGCATTCTGGTGAACGTGGACGTGATTGCTGGAAGCAACCGACGATCTATTCCTTCTTTCCAAACGTGTCGCCGGGTTATAAGATCGTGGAGCGACCTCGAAATTTAGTTTATCTACCAGTGATTTTAGACACGTTGTATAGTCTCAAAACCACGTTGACGGATCAAAATGGTGAACTGTTAGATCTTCGCGGAGAGAGGGTGACAATACGATTTCACATAAGAGAAATATAAAAGCAAAAAAAAAAATATTGTGTATATATATAGATAACAAAAATAAAATAAACGCAATATTAATTTTACAAAATTATTTTAATATAATTATTAAACAAGAAACAATTGAAGCAAATAATTTAAAAAAAAACAGAATTATGTCAGAATACGTGATTAAAAACGTGAACATATCCGCAGGACAGAGGAAGAAACTTAAGAGAGTGTTAACAACTCGAGGCGAGGCAGTGAGATTCAAATTCACTCACGAAGATCTGATGAGAGGCGGTCAGGATTCGATCGCCTGGACCAGAAGTCAAATCAAAAGGATGGAGAAAGCGATCCGCGATGGAAGAGGGTTGACAGTGAGATTAAGTCCCGCTCAATTGAGATACAATTTGAGAATGAAAGGTGGTTTCCTACCGCTATTGGCAGGAATTGCCGCAAAAGCATACCCTTCGCCGCAAAGGCACTACCCTTTCTCGGAAAGACTCTTGGCGTGGGAGCTCTCATGGGACTCGCTAGTTCGGCAGTTGAGAAATTAATGGGTGGCAGCGGACTGTTCTTGAAGAAGGGAGGAGCCGTGTGTCGCGTCCACGTAGATGACAGTGGTAAAGGATTGTATCTAGAATGCGTTAGAGGTGGCAACTCTCTGAGAGGAAACGGTCTCTATCTGAAGAGTGGACAGAACGTTGAGCGACTCGGCAAGGGTTTGTTGCTCGGTGAGAATTCGCCGTTTAAGAATATACTGATTTTGAATATGTTATTATAATATAAAATTATATAAAATATAAATCATAAAAAGTATAAAATAATATATTTAAAATGGATAAAAAGGTGGAGAAACAATTAGACGATAATGACGAATATCGCGAGACAGAGTGCGAAGAAACAAAAAAAAATGAGATCAAAAGATGATCTCATTACTTTTTTTTTTCCTTCTTCTTCACTAAAAAATCAATCTATCTATTGTTTATATTTCCAAGTCCATTATTAGCATGTTGACACTCGTGTCTTCTCCTTTTTCGAAAACGTGTTGAATGTTTATCTTTACACTTTTGAGTTTTTTTACTTCGGTTAAATCGCTCTCACCACCCAATTTCTTCACGAGTTCGAATGAGATGTTTGGAAATATGTAATTTCCATAGGGCAACGACAAATTGTCCTTGTCAAATTCTCTATCTTTGGCGATGACGATGTTCTGCAGATCGTTTTGATACTCGTAAAACAAATCGAGCGTGGCTTCGTCCAATTTCAAAGGCATGCGATATTTGTCATATTTGTGCTCTAAGCCCTTCGTCTCAACCTCGTTCAATTCGATGGGATCGTGTCGTTGTAATCTATAGATTTTATGACCGATTTTCTTATACGTTTCGACTCGTTTCAATTTCAATTCGAATCTTTTAGGTGTTGTTGTCCTCATGATCGATTATTTGTTTTTTTTGTTTTTATGAATTCTTGCAAATAATGTATATTTTAAATTTTGTATTTTAATAATTTGTTTAAAAAAAGTTTTGTTTTTTTTTTTTGCTCCTTATATATATAAAAAAAAGTTGTTTTTTTAATTTTAATTTCTTTAATGTGAAAAATTTTTTTGTAAAAGTTTTTTTCTCTTTATATATATATAAAAAAAGTTGTTTTTTTGCATCTGCTTCGCGGAAATTTGTTTTAAACCTCGTGCGAGACTTTGCGCAGAAGTCGTAAGAGTTCTATTTGTCTTGAACCTTCTTTTTTAATAGTTCGAATGACATTGTCGATTAATTTTTGTTCGCTAATAGTATTACGATTCGATTTTCTATCGCAAATCATATCGTTTTCTTTCGAAACGCGTAAATATAAATTACGATTCTTTTCTTCTTGGTTTTTTGGAGAATAAAGATTTATTAAACAACGTCGACGTTTATGTCGAGATTCCGTCGTGGATGTTGTCGTGATGATCGATTATTTAGCTTTTTTTGTTTTACGAATTCTTGCAAATAATGTATATTTTAAATTTTGTATTTTAATAATTTGTTTAAAAAGTTTTTTTTTTTGCTCTTTATATATATATAAAAAAGTTGTTTTTTAAATTTTAATTTTCTTTAATGTGAAAATTTTTTTGTAAAAAGTAATGAGATCATCTTTAGATCTCATTACTTTTTTTTCCTTCTTCTTCACTAAAAATCAATCTCTCTATTGTTTATATTTCCAAGTCCGTTATTAGCATGTTGACATTCGTCATTTTTCCACTTATGAAAATGTTTTGAATGTTTATCTTTACTCTTTTGAGTTTTTTTACATCGGTGAATGCGCTCTCACCACCTGATTTGTCCACAAGTTCGAGTGAGATTATTGGATATATGTAACTTCCATAGAACACCAACAAATCGCCCTTGTCGAATTCTCTGTCTTCGGCGACTATGATATTATTCAGCAGATCGCTTTGGTACTCGTAAAACAAATCGAGCATGGCTTCGTCCAATTTCAAACACATCTGATATTTGTTGTAGTAGCGCTCTAACTCCTCCATCTCGACCTCCTTCAATTTGATGGGATCGTGTTGTTGTAATGTATAGATATTAAAACCAAATTTCTTATACGCTTCGTCTCATTTCAATTTTAATTCGCATCTTTTAGGTGTTGTTGTCATGATCGATTATTTGGTTTTTATGAATTCTTGCAAATAATGTATATTTTAAATTTTGTATTAAAGAAAAAAAAAGATGTTAAAATTTAACTTTTTTATATATATATAAAAAGAGTAAAAAGGCAAAACTTTTTTAACAAATTATTTAATACAAAATTCAAAAAAAATATTCTTACAAATGAAGCAAACAGATAAAATAATGGTAAATTTAAATGAGAAAACCGTACCTCAGTTAAACAAGATTTGTAAACTATTACAAATTTCACATTTCAGAAATCATAGAACTAAATCAAAAAAAATTGAAGTCATACAAGAATATTTGCGAAACGTTAGAAAGGCAAACGAAATGTCGACAGCAACGACGTCAAAAGATGCATCGGTTGTGAAAAATGAGAAGATAGTAAAAGGAATCAAAATGCCGACGTCGAAAAAAACCAAAAACATTTCGATTGTGAAAAATAAGAAGACGACTAAACGAAAAGCCGTTGAAGAACATCAAGTTTCCAAAGAAAAGAAAAGAAAAACTAAAACGAAAACGAGTGATGCACTTCAGATTCTAGACATACGAGATATATCAAGTGAAATTCAACGAGTAATCGAATAAGGGAAAGGAGAAGAATATGTAACACGGCTCATTGCAGAACTATTCCAATCGAAACCCATAGAACGTGAGAGTGCGATCAAAGGCATTTTTAAAACTTTTGATATGGTTCCCTCGTTCAAGAAAATCGATCCGAAATTGTTCATGGAACGGGTGAAGAAAAAAGTATTGGATTTGTTACACGAATACATGAACGTGGGACTAAAAATTAAGATGATACTCCATTGCATGATGAATAAAATCGACGTGAAGTCCGGCGAGAGCATCATGAAAAATGGATATTTCAGATCTAACGTCGAACCCGTATTTCGAGGTTCAGATTTATCGGACGTTTTCGAAAAGATGAAAGACAAGATGTTGACGTCTCTTGCAAATTATCAACATGAAAGTAGTAATTGGACGTTTGATGAGGTGTTGAAACTCGAAATTCACATAACTAAAAACGATTCATTGAAACGATCTTCATACTTGGAATTACCATATTTCTTAGCTAAGAAACACGCCGTGGTCAACGTGAGAAATAAAGATGGTCAGTGTTTTAAATGGGCAGTCACCTCCGCTTTATACCCTGTAGAAATACACTCCGATAGAGTTTCTCGTTACGTGGAAATTTCTAAAAATCTCGATTGGACCGGAGTGACTTTTCCAACAGAGTTAAAACACATCGAACGTTTCGAGGATCAAAATCCCACCGTAGCGGTGAACGTCTTTGGATACGATGACGAAAAACAAAAGATCTATCCTTTCAGACATACTTCGTATCACGGAAGAGAAAAGACGATTATTTTATTATTGATTTCAAATGGTGACAATCGTCATTATTGTTGGGTTAAACATCTGAGCCGATTACTGTGGAAACAAAATAGTAAACATAAAGCAAAGATATCTTTATGTTTCAATTGCATGAACGCGTTTCACAGCGAAGACTCGTTGGCAAAACATCAGGAATATTGCAACGAAAATCAAGGTGTTGCCGTCGAAATGCCCACACCTAACACCATCATGAAGTTTGAAAATCACAATAGAAGGTTAAAAGTACCATTCGTCATGTACGCCGATTTCGAATGTTTCACCGCGAAAATGAGTTCCTGTCAACCCAACGCTCTTCAAAGTTACGTCGAAAGATATCAAAAACACATACCTTCGGGCTATTGCATTTACGTGAAATGCGCTTTCGACTCGCAACATGACATGGGTCCCTTCACCTACACGAAACAGTATGAAGACGACGACGTGGCTCAAAGGTTCGTGGAAGAGTTAGAATCGAAAATTCAAATGTTATATGACAAATTTAAAACTCCGGCAAAAATGATCATCACGCGAGAGCAGCAGGACGAAAATAACAGAGCCACCGAATGTCACATATGCAAACAATCGTTCAACGAGAATTTGAAGGAAAATAAGAAGGTCAGAGACCACGAGCATTACACGGGTCTGTATCGCGGTCCGGCTCACAGCAAGTGTAATTTAAAATATCGAGACGCCGTTTTCTATCCGGTGATGTTTCACAATCTATCGGGTTATGACAGTCATCTGTTCGTGAAAAATCTCAACACCTCACACAAAGAATTAAATTGCATCGCGAACAGCGAAGAAAGATACATTTCCATCACAAAATGGAAGCTCATGGAGAAGAAAAGAGTAATCGACAGAGAGACGTTGAAAGAAAAAACAAAATTCATTCGTAGAGCCATACGTTTCATCGACAGTTTTAAATTCATATCGACCGCTCTGGAAAAATTAGTCTATAACATGAGCAAGGATAAATTTAAAATCACGAGCGAACATTTCGGAGAACGAGTAGACGTCATGTTGAGGAAAGGAGTCTATCCTTACGATTACATGAACGATCTAAAGAGATTCAAAGACACCACACTACCTTCGAAAGAAGATTTTTATTCAAAATTATACGAATCCGACATTTCCGACGAGAATTATGAACACACTAAAAACGTGTGGAAATCATTCTATATGAAAACCATGAGAGATTATCACGATCTCTATCTGAAGACTGACGTTCTGCTCTTGGCAGACGTGTTTGAAAATTTTCGAGACGTCTGTTGTCGAAATTATGATCTGGATCCCGCTTGGTATTTCACCGCACCTGGTCTGGCATGGGACGTCTGTTGAAGACCACTGAAGTCCAATTGGAATTATTATCTGACGTGGACATGTTGCTCATGTTCGAAAGGGCTGCGAGAGGTGGCATCTCGATGATCTCCCACAGATATTCTGAAGCTAACAATCCCTACATGAAAGAAGGTTTCGATTCGAAACGGTCGACTAAATACATACAGTATTGGGATGCTAATAATCTGTACGGTTGGGCTATGAGTCATCCTTTACCGATTGGAAATTTCAAATGGGTGATGGAACTGGAAGAGATGCAAAAATGGAGAGACTATCCTTGCATTTTAGAAGTCGATTTAAACTATCCGGAAGAATTACACGATCTACACAACGATTATCCGCTGGCTCCCGAACGAATGGAACCGAACGAAGGAGATGAGGAAAAACTCATTCTGAATTTATTTAACAAACGTAACTACGTCGTCTACAGCCAGAATTTGAAACAGTACATCGATTACGGGATGAAATTAGTCGACATACATCGCATCATTCGATTCGACAAAGAGCCTTGGATGAAAAAATATATCGATCTCAACACGAATCTCAGAATTTGAGCCGAGAACGATTTCGAAGAAGATTTCTTCAAACTCATGAACAACTGCGTGTACGGTAAATCGATGGAAACATCAGGAAGAGAACCGACGTTCGACTCATCACGTCTGAGAAAAGAGATAAAAAATTAGTGGCGAAACCCAATTACAAACACCGAACCATATTCGACGAAAATCTAGTGGCCGTTCACATGCAAAAAATGCACCTGAAGTTCGACAAACCATATTATCTCGGACCGATCATCTTAGATATCAGCAAACGATTGATGTACGAGTTTCACTACGATTACGTCAAACGAAAATTTGGTGATAAAGCCAAACTACTGTTCACCAACATGGACAGTTTAGTTTACGAGATAGTGACGAAAGACGTCTACCGAGATATATCTCAGGACGTGGTCGAGTTGTTCGACATGAGCAATTATCCCGTCAATCACCCGTCCAATATTCAATCGAATGACAACAAGAAGGTGTTGGGTAAATTTAAGGACGAGAGCGGTGGTAAGCAAATCGTCGAATTCGTGGGCTTGAGACCCAAACTGTATGCTTATCGTCTAGAAGATGAAGAGATCAAGAAGTGCAAAGGAGTTAAAGTGTGCGTGGTGAAGAAAAATATCTCTTTCCAAGAGTATAAAGATTGTCTGTTAGGAAGTGGTCCGGTGTTTAAGACTATGAAATCGATTCGAAGCGAAAATCACGACCCACGAATCCCACGAATCCCAAGGACGTGGTGACCAAACACTTCGTAGATCTGGAACAGAGAAAGTCTGACAGATGAGAAATGAAATCGGATCTGAATGCGGGATTCAACAAGATATTGAAGCTGTCGGAGATCAACGACACTGATGCAGACTCAACCGTGGTCAACAAGGGCTACGTAGATTCTGCCGTGATACAATCACAAGAATACCTAGAATCGCATGTGGACGATCTCTACCTGAACAAACAATTTGGCGGAACCATGGAGAGTGGCATCAACATGAATGGTCACAATTTATTCGGTCTCGATCACGATCCCGAATTCGATTCCAGCGTGGTCAGCAGAAAGTACGTGGACGACAACTCGGTGTGGAGAAAGGGTGACATCATGGAAGGTAAACTAGACATGGGTGGACACGCGCTCACGAATCTACCTGATCCCGTGAACATGACGGATGCCTGCACCCTGATTTCGGTGGTGGAGAAAGTCAAATATGCTAGACAATTGATCACTGTGTGGGCCGAAGAGGCTGGGGAGTTAGATGAGGGAAAAGCTGAGTGGTCTTTCGGAAATGGAGGTAGCGGATCGAAACATGGTCAGGTGGGATGTGAAATCCTTTGAATGAGTCTG
The DNA here is from genome assembly GCA_031216915.1 of Pictodentalium vernedei. Lineage (NCBI taxonomy): Eukaryota > Metazoa > Mollusca > Scaphopoda > Dentaliida > Dentaliidae > Pictodentalium > Pictodentalium vernedei. The sequence goes on from CM062290.1 coordinate 291,429,130, forward strand.
GCTTCCTCGGATTTGAATAACAGAGCAGTCGTCAATCTCATGGTGAATGGTGTAGAGAGTGATAAGAGATACAGCGTTGAAAAGACTGAGAATCAACACGCGAATGTTAGCACGTTCGGCATGCCTCTCAAGGTGAACGCCGGAGACAGGATTAATTTTGTTACGAAAACCAATAATCCCAAAGTGAGTCTACTGATCGAACTAGATCCTTTGAACAAACAGTGAACGCGTGGAAAATAATGAATTAAAAAAAATAATGTGTGATTATTAAAAAAACAAAAAAACAAAAAAAAAGTAATGAGATCATCTTTAGATCTCATTTTTTTTTTTTTTTCCTTCTTCTTCACTATTACCATATATTATAATAACGTTTCCTTTTTTCTCAATTTTCAGCGTCGATTCTTCTTTTTCTTTTTTTCTTTTTTTTTGTGATATGATACGTTTATAACAACATTTTTGTTTATCCGAATCATAATTATGAACGAATGTTGTGCATCTCTTGGTAACACTAGCATCATTACCATTCTCTTTAGAAGGTAGTGGTGACGGTGGAAAGCCTCTCATTCTTTTCATTTCCAACCGTCTATCCCGCTGTTTATCTAACCATTTTTCCACATCTTTTTTTTTTTTTTTTTTTTGGCTTGCAACACAGGATGGAACATCTGACGGAAATGGAGAGACGATCGCACAGGATCGAACAATCTAAGATCTGTTCGAGTTTTAATATCTTCGTCACGAAATATCCTTTTTGTTTCTCTCGAGTGAATAGCACGCGATCTCTCAAGTAATTCAGAACATAATCGTAAAATTTTTTTTTTCTCAAATGCGAAAATGGAATGTTTATTTCGTTTTCTACGTGACTACTTACGAATTGTAACATTGAGAATGTCGAAAAAAGACGATTTTTTTCTCGGATGAAACTTTTTTTTTTGTTAAAAAAATATTATTAAAAACGAATTTATTTTTTTTACGATTTTTTTTGCGTTATTTTTTTTAAATGATGCAAAAATAAGTAAAAAAACCCTCAAAAATATAATCCAAAATCGCGAAAGAAAAAATACCAAATAAACGATGCCACTAATATATCAATCTCCAGTTTTCACACACTCGTTTCTCATCGAATGATCGACATCTTATTTCCGTCCGATTCGAATTGTAATTCTCTGTCTGACAGGACCAGGGCAAAGGCTTCGGTTTTTCTCGGAACGTTCCTATTGAATTGCATCTTGATCTGAATGTCTAAGATGCTACTCTTGAGTCGTTCACTCTGTTTACTGACGTCGAATATGAACATGGGATAGATTGACTTGTATTCACCGGGAGACATGTTAGGGTTGCTCATCAATTCGTCTAGACCGTGATACTTCTTTCTAAAATCCACGGCGTCGCCGTACAGTCTGCAGAAATCGTTCTTGTCGAACGACGCATTGTAATCGATTGCTGGATATCTCGTGGCGTTCAGAAACACTTGCATGTTTCTCAAATAGCAGTGATCGAACAGCGATGCATTCTTTTCCTGAGACCCGTCCCTATCGGTCTGAAATGCAACCACGATGAAACGCGTTCTCTCGGAAGCGGATTTCACCTTTAATCTCCAATCGAAGTGATTCATGGAGGGAGGAATGCTAGCCGTGTCGCACTGTCTCATTTTAAATCCCACGGGTAATTTACTCTTGGATTCTATGATCTTGTAGAGATGCACTTTCTCCATGATCGAAGGCTCCACGTGCGGAACGAACCACGATATCTTGTGTAGAGTTATCTTACCTGCATCGGTTGCAGTGAGTCTCACTATTGCATCGTCGTTTCCTTTTTGAATCAACGTCAGATTGTGTTTGAATCCGTACATGATCTTGTTGTAATCGTCCACAAATCCGAAGATGTGTTTCAAAGGTATCCTGAACGAAAACGTTCCTTTAGGTCTGGATGTCTTGACGACGTAGTCGAATATCAAGGCGGCGCCGGCGCTAGCAGGGCCAACAACTGATTAAGTCCTCTGGATTTCGAAAAATCATCAGGATATGTCAAGAGTCCGAACATCGTGGTGGCCTGACCGGGATGAAAAAAAGATTCTATCTCTTGTCCGGATAGCATGTATTTTATATTACTGAATAGATGCATGATGCCATTATTGGCTAGAGTAACCGTGTCGTCGTCGGCATAGTCGCTCCCATCTTCCTTGGTGAGACGTCCCTGCACCACTATGTAACTCTCGCTAGGATGTACGAATAGATCTTGAGTTTCGATGTTGATTCTTATCTCTCCCGCATTGTTCAAACTCATTCCGGATACCGGTTCGTATTCATGAACCTCATATTCTTGAATACTTTCATCTTTCACTATGCTTTGTACTATATCTAGTATATTTGTCATTTTAAAGGATTTTTAGTTTTTTGTTTATTAATTAACTTGCTTTTTTTATCTAAAAATAGTTTTAATTATTTTTTTTATTATTTTTTTCTCTCTTATATATATGTGTGTAAACAAGAAAATGTTAAAGAGAGTAAATAAAAAAAATTTGTTTTCTTTATCAAAACTTCGTCTTCTGTAATTGTTGTTCGTAAAACTTTCTGATGATCTCTTCTCCATCCAAAGCTTCGATTTCATAAGTCACCGGATCGGTGTGAAATATTTTGATTATCACAAAGAGTATAACCCTTTTCGAAGTGCGTCTTATAAGCGTAGATTCTCACTCGATCACCGGCCACAAATTTCGGCGTTCTAGACTTCTTCCTGATCTTAGATCTCTCAGGATATAGATTCGCGTAGACCCGTTTTTCGTTTCGAGGATCGCTAGCTTCCGCGGGAGTCAACTTGGATCGATCTGTGTTGCATGTTGTTGTAATCTTTGACCAGACCGTTCAGAGCGTATATGTATTTCTTGGTCGAATTCGCCATGAAGTATCTGTGCATCTTTTCCTTCATCGTTCGATTCCAATGTTCCACCACGCTGGCTTTCTCTCTGTTTTCGAACGAGTAGAGGTCGACCAGTCGATGAACGTGCTTGTTGTAGAATTCCTTTCCCTTATCCACCCACAATTTACTCGGTTTTCGAGAAGACGAGTCGAACACGCTCTTCAGAGCCTCGGCGACGCAAGGTCCCGATTTATTCTTCAAAGCTCTGATCCAACCATATTTGGAAAACACGTCAATGACCGTCAATAGATATTTGACGCCCTTGTTCCACCTCGAAAACGATCTCATGTGGACCAAGTCGGCAGACCAAATATCATCCAGACCCTTCAGGAACACCCTTCTCTTTCGAAATTTATGCACGATGGGTTTGTGTAACTCCTGGGCCAATTCGCTCATCAATAATCGTTTCTTCTTCTTTTTCGATGCGCTTTTTTTTTAATGCCCCATCCGAATCGATGTTTCGCACCGATCAGATTGCTGACCAGCGAACGTTCTATCTTCTCTCTCCTGGTCGGATTCGATATGCCTCTCAATTTCGCCAACATGTTTTTATCGCAGACGTCGTTGTGAGTCTTGGTGTCGGGATGTCCGGCGTAGCACAGATCATGATCATACGCCTTGTTGTTCGCAAGGTTGGTGTGGTAGTGTTTTTTGTCACAGTTGTTCGTTCTAGTGTTCGGTGTGATAGTCGCAGTAATTTTGTAGTAGTGGTTGATTTAAAAAGATAGAGCTACCAAGTTTCATACTAGAAAACAGTGTATGAAATTAGATAGCTGCATCGTTTACAGATATGGAGTTACGTGAAACAGAATACAGCGTTTTAAATGAAATATGTCAAAAATAGGCTAAAGTTTGAAGTGACGTAAAAACGTCAAAATTATTATACCACTTACTTCAATACCAACAGCTAGTACTCCAATCACTTTACCTTCAACAAATTAAAACACCATTCCACAATACTACAACACAACCTCTGCTACACCGCCCACTATCAATACTAACAGTTAGTACTCCAGTGGAATAGCTCGCACATTTCGATCATCAATATTTGGATGGTACCGCGGATGACCCCGGAAGTGACTCATGTCACTTGACCCAGTGACGTCATGTCGGGTTGTCATGGTAGAGCGCGAGCGGCCATGTTGTGACGTCATCATAGTGATACGTGGTGTCGGTGCACATGCACAGCGAGGGTTGTTAGGGTGACAGGTTTCTGTCGTCCATTTTGTATTCTGGAAGCCGCAACCTTGGTTTCTATGGTAGCATGTGATTGCTATGTGATCCAAAAACCTCTAATAGGAAAGAGTATGTTTCGAGGGTATGTTCGATTCAATGGGGAGTAACACTAATTACCCAAATAGACCGGACAATTTCCCCAAATCACCAAAAGACACCCAAAACTACCGAAATGGACTGGGTGAAGCCCCATTTTCGGGTTCCTGTGTATAAGAGTGCATCTAATTACCTCAATAGACCCGACAAGTTGCACTAGTTTTAATTCTTTCAGAATCCTCTCCTTCTATCTCTGTATCTATAGGTTATGCCATAATTTCTGTCTACCCAACCCTATTTGTCTGTTCTGGTTTATACCCTTGTTCCTGTTTCGGACAGCATTTTTCATTTCATTTTTCTAGATCATTCAATCAGTTCACTTTACTGCAGTTAACTAACCACTCAGACTGCTTGATGACCCATGTGAGGAAGTTGTTGTTGTCGAGTGGTTGGTGTTACAGTTGTAGTTGTTGGAACAGAAGGGCTGGACTTTTGGAAGTGAGATGATTGGCAAACTTCTTGAGTAAAGTTAGATGGAATGTGACGTAATGTCGCAATGCATTATTGGAATTAAATGTTGTCAAGACAGCACATGATATAACTTCATAGCTATAGTTCAAGGTCGATGCTACAGGTAGATATCGTGATCAGTGATTTCATCAGTCACGTGAGCGGTGACGTCATCGAATATGTCATTTATAAGTTTCATTCACGTGACTTATGACAAACATTTATTCATATATTTTCCCAACAATGCCATCGATGACGTCATAAGTCACGTGACTAATATTGGATGTCGTCCCCGGTCGTGAGAGTTGTGGTTCGTGTTGTAATTGTAATTGTAGGTGCGTTCAATTCCTGACATATTACTTACGTTATAAACTCCCGGACTTAACTCATACCCAGATTCGAGTTTCCTTTCTGATAGCTCAGGCCCCTCTTTCCCCTCGGGTGCTTCCGGCGCCTTTGCTTGTAGATGACCCCAGTGGAATGGCCATGTGGCAGAAGTCATAGCAGTGGCGAATGAAGAGGCCAGCAACAATTATAATGGAAGATAAGTGTATTAGAAGTCAGCTGCTTAACTAGTGTTCAGAGACGGTAGTTCATCAACAATAGTATCATCAGTGCCGATTCTTCAAACTGTAATTTCTACTGGTCCATAGTATTTGTGTTGTGTTTTCTGATGGTTCTAAAATGCCCGAGAAAAGACATGAGGGGCTTGAGGATAAACTTCGTGAAGGAAACTGCTTATGGACTGCCGATACATTGCAAGACAAATAGGCAAATGTTCTGGTTTGTCAGAGGAGATAACTAGTTCTAGACTCTAAATGGGTTTGGAGCTGTGGTGTTTACTGAAGACCACAAATATGATAGAAAATGTAAGGTCCAATAATAATAGCGGCACAAGATAGAAGGGCAGCGACGGGGCACAGTTGTGGTAGAACCTAGTAGCAGTTGTCGAAGTCAGTAGTAGTGGTGATAGCATTGAACGGAGCCTAGCTGGCAGAAGCCGGTAGCAGGTCTATCACTCGTCGCGGTGGGTCCGACGAGCAAAGAAATTTGTGGATATGCTATGCGAATAGCGTACGCACAGTGCACAGTCTGCGAATATTTAGTACCAAGCGCAACAAGAAGGGTGTACATAAGCTCTTGACGCGATGCCACTATTCTCTAAGCCTAACAAGGGTCAAATCGCTGGCACAAAATTGCGGTCAGACACCCCCCTCCCCGACCCCCCATATGAAAATCCTTTTCCTCGTAGTTCTCTATTAGCAAAACAATGGAGAACCAAATTTGATTATCCACACCCGATCTGCAAGCCGAAATGTTTGTGCGGACGGACGCATGCTGCTCTATGAACATAACTGAAACTCATCGTTGGACTGATAATGCCATGGTAGAATCTCGTTAATATGATCATTGTTAATGCTAAAACGGTACAGTCGTAGCAGGGTCTGATTATAGGGTGGATAGGGGCAGCAGGGTACAAGTCCAGCCAATGTTAGTAAAAATACTTTTCTATAATGGTATAAGTACCAAAAGTACTACAGACATGCCAGAGGAGAACCAAATGTCTCCTTGCAGCACCAGTAGTGGTCAAGACCATAGTGCAGAAAAGCATCTCCTGCAGACGAAAACAGTAGTCAAAGACGATTGATTGAAGAGGCAAAGAGGAATCTATAGATATATGAACGACAAACCATAGTAGAGGGGAATGTCGAAACGGCGCACGTGGTGTATGTGCTTTGTACATTGTTGACTACCACAAAAGCACATCTCGGAAACTTGGGAAGACAAACGTTCTGTGCAGGTATTAGTGCGAAGAAAGTTGGTAGTAAGAAAGGCCGTACGTTCGTATTTGTACTCAACTCAGCTTTTGCCAAAGGCTAGTACTATACCATCCTATGCTATATTGTGGCAGTCTGTGACTGTGTTCGATTAAATGGTAATATAGTATTGGCTGTGTGTACCCCATTGTTTTTATTAATCGCAGCTTTCTCGATATTTTGGCATTTCGGAAACATTATACGGAACGTTCGAATGATGTTTGTATTTAGTGCTAGGTCATGTGGTGTTGTGGGTTACACTTGGTGTTTTCTATTATACTTTTCTCAGCTTGTTAGTTTGCCGAAATCCTTGTACTATGCCAGTCAGTTGGTGTTATTTCTTAGTGATGTACGCAATGGCAATATGTCGTTGTATGGTAGTATAGCACGGATTGCGTGCTTAGTAGTTGGATGGGTGACCATTTCAGCTACTGATTCGTGTTCCCACGTTGTGTCCTTGGGCAAGGCAATTAACCATGTTTGCTACATGGGAGCACGATGACGCTGTGTACTAAAGCGAACTGCACGTCGATGGTGCGCATGTTTTCAACCAATCTAACCCTGCCTGTGCCGCGGTGCAGAGTTCAGAGTTACGATGTTGGAGAGCTGGTAGCTGCTCGTCGTTGCTCGGTGGTTCTCTCTGTGTACTCCGACTTCCTCCACCAGTAAAACTGTCATTGACATGATATGACCCTGGCTGTTAATGTGTCGTTAAACCCTAATAAATAAATATATAAATTGTTGATCACGACCTTCCCTAGCCCGTTGGCATATTAATGATTTATTGAGTACATTTGATATTTGTGCACGTAGTGCTAGAACCCGCTTTGTTTTTCGGTATTACCCATATTGGCTTATCTTTAACTTTATCGACATCTTGGTGTACCCGAATCATTATTCTACATTAAATAGGCCATGGGTGTTATGTCTTTGAACTGCAGTAGAGCGTTGGGTTCGATTGTATGGTTTGACAGCATGCTTTGAACTTTTTTACGTTTACTTAAATCTGTTTTACCGTTTGGCCTACTGAAGTATTATGCTATATCAGTCTATGGACGATCTACCCTTTTGCACTCCATTATTAAGTTTAATAGTATCGTAGTATAGTGTGGGTGGTATATACCGATTTGGTTAAACATTTTTCAAAGTTTTGCAACGTGTCTAAAGCCAAAACATGCGCACCATCGACGTGCAGCACGCCTTAGTGCACGGTCGTATAGCATCTCAGTATCAGGTCAGTCTTAATTTTTGCCGTATAGGATACATGGTGTAATCCAAGAAACGAGGTCTGAAAGTAGCTCAATCAGATCTGACACCAAAGCCACTATGCTGCAATCTCTGAATGCATCCACTTTGGAAAAATGGGACGCTACAGGCAAAGTCAATAAAGAAAGTGCTGCATGTTCCACGCTTTACCATTTGTCAGGAATTGATGTCATTACGGCAGTGCATGATAGTCATCACGGTAAACTATGTGGGTTGCCAAGTTGCTACGTCATAGCGGAAATGACGTCAGGCATGAAGAACTTTGACATTTCAACTGCTTGATGCGATAAAATCGTATAGACCTCAATGGGTGAAATCAGTGTATCACGAAATACTTAGAGCCTATACCATTAGGTCAAAGACCTTTCTCTACCCAGATGAAAACACAAGGTCATTGATGTTTTACGCCAACGATGTAACACTTTATTGACTTCATATCCGCATACAACAAAATCGAAAGACCGTAGCTGCTATAACACTACATCCAATGATCTTTGATACACAGCTGAGTGGCTGTGAACCTTGAGGTTAAACCCCATACGGGAACGACACATCCAGGGCATTTTCTAGAGGACACCATTAGTTTGGTAGTTCTACATACCATAAGGCATGTTCCGGATTTTGGTGTGTGCACCTGGGAACGTTATATACGTTAAATGAGAAGTACTGAGGAGAGTACATCAAATTTGTAGGCTTCTGCTGTCGTCTTTCCAGGGTATGGGAAACGGTGTAGTAACCCGGGGTCCAATGTTGTTGATGACCCGGTAACGACATCTCGATGCGTGTGCCACCGTTCTTAAGCAAGTATCCTTTGCAAAAACAGCTTGACTGCATGCTTTTTTAGCATTCATATTGTCGACATACAAAAACCCATAAATTTGATATTGTCCAATCGGTGGGAAATCGCGTACACCTTGTCATTTGACACATCAATGTGGCAGTGTACAAAATAGTAGATATAAATTATTAATCTAAATGCTTTTATTTTATTTACAGGTTGACTTTGAATGCTAGTGTAGATTTTTAACTATTTATTATTTCAGGTTTATAGTCACTTGTGTGCGCTTTGTCTTTGCGACTTGGTTGCTTTCGGGTTAAGTAGGTTGAAGGTTTGGTGAGTAGTTCTCATTCGTGCTGCTTGTGTTCGGTTTGGCGGGAAGTTTCTCGGTTTTGGTCATTCAGATCTTGGACTTGGTAATAGCCAGTTCTCAGTTTAGGTGGAGGCAATATTTCTATTGAATTTATAAGGACCTATGTCGTTTTGAAATGGTAAGTTATATTTTATTTATTGGTTCTAAATTGAATGTCAGTGTAGCGTACATCTGCAGTTTGATTGGCGTTCCCAGCCCCGATCAACCCGCAGATGAACATACATTGATAGACAGGAGTATTCTCCTTTTTGGCGAAGCTAAATTATTTAAGCCCTCCATTTTTATAAACTGAGTACTGATGTTTGTTAATCTTTATATTTCAGGGTCAACTATGATTTGTATATATTTGATGATGTAAATATTGGACTTGGAATTAACATGATCTATATATAAAGAACTGTGATATTTTAAATAAATTGTATATAGATTTGTTTATAGGAGTTCCACCATTTTATCGTTCCTCGGACCATAGATACACGACCTTGCGAAAATGGCGCCCAACTTTCGTTTTTAATAAGTGGACTCCAGTGGAAAATTCACGCATTCACTTGAGGAGAGATTCAGCTACAAAATGATCATCGCCTGAAAATACCGCCTACTATGACGCCGAATTCACTGTCATCGATGGAGTGATTGTGTTGTGAATTTCTTCATCTCGTGCACGAGCTCATCACTTCTGTTTGTTTCGTCGGCATCAACTGTGATAATTTGTTTTTCCCATTCATAGGCCTATTTGTATTCTTATGATGGATCGGATTTATCAGGACTAGAACCAGTATTCTACGATAAACAGGTATACCTATATTAAATGACAATACATGACAGCCTGGTGACCGAACTTTGACTTTCGCCAACATAACTTTGACAGTTTTCCCTATCATGACTGTACTGTACTGAACAGTGAACTGTTGTTGATACCCCGACGACACTCGACAGCTCAACAAGAGACTGCATATTTGAACTTTACACCAGTAAATTGACTTTTATTTGTTGAACTTGAACAGGTTATTTCACTGATTATTTATTTCAGGTGGTAACAATTATTTAGCCCAGAACAAGTTATTTAATTCATAGGCCCAGCTGACTGAATTCCCCCACTGTTTTTTAAAACACAAGTGTTGATTCGGTCATGTGATCAGAGATGTCAGTTGTTTTTTCTGGTAAACAACGCCCACTCTGCATCGTCACGCCCTTGCTAACACGTGTGTAGACCGACATATACGTTAACAGTAAAACACCGTATTTTGTTGTAGGATCCTTGTTAGAATATTATTGTAATTTTGTTCGGAATTTGGAATTGTTTTCTGCTCCATTTAGTAGCAAAACATGTGCTCGTTGTCAACACGTTTAGGTTGTGTATTTCACCTTGAATTACACAGCTTAATTTTGTAAACAAATAGCATGTGTCTTTGTTTATAAATAGTAAGTCACGTGACTTGTGTTTACATTCGTAATAGTAAATAGCCCAGTGTTCCACTTTGAGAACAGCCTTTTCTGTCGTCGAAAATTGTTGACACATTTTCATAGGAAAATGTTTCAATAATTTGTTTTTGCTTTGGTCCCACCCTTGGTTTAATAATAATTATTATTATTGTTATTATTTATCGCCGTAGGTTTTAGGCAGAAAATAAACTTAGTTTATTTTCACGCAACAGAAAAATAAGAGATTGGCCAGACTTGACTTTATTGTTCTGGTGTTGTTGTGGTTGCAGTATACCTATAGCCTTGTATTACCGCAAGTGACATTAAGCCCCAACTTTAAAAAAAAAAAATTTTTTGGGTAACATGTAATGACATTCATTTAAATTTATTTATTATTTATAATAAATAAATTTATTGAATTTTTTACCTTGTTTCTGCCAGAACTTGAACTTTGTGAAATTTTAGTGATGTGATTTTCTTAGAATAGTTACATTGTGTTTCAAATGTGATTTTTTTTTTCTGATGCAGTTGTTTGTGGGTTATTGATTTGACTTCAGTTTATTTGTATATTGCTCGAGTTGACACCAGTTGGTCAGTGGTGCTACAGTTTTCTGAAATTGGCACTGTGGTTACAGAATTGAAATTGTCTTGCATCGTTGCTTAATTTTTGTGCTGCAGTGAATTCGAATGAAATCGACTTAGTTTATTTTCATTCTTTGGTTGCGATCGAATTAGTTTATTTTCAGTCTTTGGTTGCGGACTACATTGAATACATTGTGTTATTACATAATATTGCGCTGCGATAAAATTTGACTTGAAAATGACTTAATTTATTTTGTCGAAACATTTCAGAAAAAAAATAGTGATGTGCTTATCTATATTTTTTTTTTTGCAATATTTATTCATAACAGGCATCCATGTTATAGGTTGATATTATGACAGATTGTGTTATTTACAGTTGAAGCCAAAACAGAGAATCCCTAATTTTTTTTTTCTCACGATATCTTGTGCATTATGATGAAAATTTTCAGCTTGCACATTGGATGTTAACTGAATGAATACTTACATTTCACAATAATTTCATGTCTATTTCGGATATACTGATATTTTCAGGTGTACACATCTGAGAGAAATGTTTTAATTTACAGTGATTTAGTATTTTGTTGTATTAAAATACTTAACATTTAATCATGTCGGAAGATATTTCACAGGAAGAATTTCAAAATATGTTGTCAGCTTTTCAGAAAATGGGTGTCAAGCCAAAAGCTGACACACCGGAACAATTTCAGAATTGGTTACAGGGTTTAGGTGAAGCAAAACCTGTTAAAACAGAACCAGGTGTTAATTTTCAGCCACCTATTGTTGTGAAAAATCCACATAGAATATCTTCATTTTCAGGTGATACTAAGGGTGAAGCGACTCATGATTTATGGAGATATGAGGTGAATTGTATGATTTCAGAAAGGCTTGAAACTAATGAAATTTTACAGTGTATACGAAAGTCACTTAAAGGTGACGCAGCACGCATTGTGATGCGGCTTGGTCCACAAGCCTCTTATGAGGATATTCTTAAAAAATTTGACAGTATTTATGGAATTATCGACACTAGGGAATCAAAATTTTACAGCTTGTCACAAACAGAATCTGAAAATGTTGTTTCATGGGGTTGTCGGCTGGAGGATTTACTCAGCCGAGCTGTTTTAATGGGTGAAGTGCAATCCAATGATACCGATCAGATGTTACGATCAATGTTTTGGTCTGGTCTCCGTCAAGATTTAAAAGATATTAGTGCATATAAATATGATCAGACCAAGACATTTGATGAATTACGTGTTGCACTTCGAATAATTGAGTATGAGCACCAAAAGGTGCCTGGTAGTAAGACAACTTCTGTGAAGGCTATTCAGCCTTCGGGCACTTCTGAATTGCAGGAACTGAAAAAATGGTACTAGATTTAAAATCAGATCATGCAGAATTAAAAAGACAACGACAAGTACAACAACCACCTATCAGTCACACATCACCTTATGGTGGTTCAGATGGTTTTCAGGCTGGTAGAGGTGGACGTCGATTTAACCGAAATTATAGACACAATACTAATAGATTTTCCAATAGAGGTCAATCTCAACCTAGAAATACAACTTTTCAGGGAAATAATTACAGTCAGTTTCAAAATAATCAGAACACTGACAACCAACCTGATTATAATCAAACTCGTCTTTCGGGAAATAATGTGCAATGTTATAGATGTTTCCAATATGGTCACATTGCTGTTGGTTGTAGAGCAAAGCTCGACAGCAGATGAAAACCAAATAACAGTGGTTTAAACTAGCTGGCATTCATGGTGACAGGTCAACCATGGATGCTGATGAAATTAATCGACCTGCGCGAATGAAATCAAGGGAACCCCCTGGTTTATGTGGTAATACCACTGATGTTGATATTTCTATTTCAGGTACTTTGACTAAGTGTCTTTTAGGTACAGGCTCTACTGTATCTACTGTTAGTGAAACATTCTACAATACAAATTTAAGTAATTTACCACTTCAGGAATTGAAATGTATTTTAGATATTGAGTGTGCCGATGGTAAAAAATTGCCATATTTGGGCTATATTGAGGCTGATATACAAGTACCAGGTATTATTGATTGTTCACCGAAACACTGTATTCTTTTAGTAGTGCCTGATAGTGGCTATAATACATCAACACCTGTATTATTGGGCACAAATGTGTTAAATGTTTTCATGGATGAATGTAAAGAATTGCACGGTGACAAGTTTTTGCAGGTAGCAAATCTTACAACACCTTGGTACATATCTTTCAGGTGTATTACACTGAGAGAGAAAGAACTTAGAAAAAATAATTTCAAGCTTAGTATTGTAAAATGTATTGAGAAAAAGAATGTAATTTTGCAGCCAAATACAAAACATATTATTTCAGGAGTTATTAGTCAAAAAATACCATACCATCCAACATGTGCTATTTTGCAGTCGCTTTCAGATTCTAGTGTATTATCAGATGTGGAAATAGCACCATATATTGTTCAATATGATTTTAAAAATAATGGTATTATAAAGGTGCACTTGTCAAATATTTCAACAAAAACAATTAATATTGCACCTCACGAAACAATTTGTGAAATTCAACCTGTGTCCGTTGAGGGTGACCTTCAGTCACCAAGTGATGTTCATGATGATTTGTTAACTGATAAGATTGAAGTTAATTCTTCAGGTTTGTCATCAGAACAGTTGCAACAAGGTTTAAATCTTATAAATCAATTTGCAGATATTTTCTCACAAAATGATCTTGACAATGGTTTTTACAATACTGTGAAACATCGCATTGATTTAGATGATGAAACTCCATTTAAGCAGCGATATAGGCGGATACCACCTAGTATGATCGATGAGGTGAGAAATCACCTTCATCAGTTGCTTGCCGCAGGTATTATTCGTCGGTCACATAGCCCGTATGCATCTAATATGGTGCTTGTACGAAAAAAATCTGGTGACCTTAGAATATGTATTGACTATCGTTTTTTGAATAAGAAAACAATTCAGGATTCCTATGCTCTTCCAAGGGTAGATGAAATTTTAGATCATCTTTCAGGATCAAAATACTTTAGTGTTTTGGACTTGAAATCAGGTTATCACCAACTTGAAATTTTAGAAGAGCATAAGGAACGTACAGCATTTACTGCAGGGCCTTTAGGGTTTTATGAATTTAACCATATGGCATTTGGATTAAAAAATGCCCCTGCGAGTTTTCAGCAAATGATGGAGCAATGCTTAGAAGGGTTAAACTTGAAAATATGTCTTGTATATATAGATGATGTTATCATCTTTTCAGATTCGTTTGAACAGCATATGGAGAGACTTCAAATGGTTTTTAACAGGTTACAAGAGTGTGGTTTGAAGCTCTCTCCAACAAAGTGTAAATTTTTTATGGAAAAGGTTTCATATGTAGGCCATGTTGTGTCTGCAGATGGCATAGAGGCTGACCCTTCTAAGATTGAGAAAATTGTCAATTGGCCCACACCTAGTAATGCTGATGACTTAAGAAAATTCTTAGGCTTTGCCGGTTATTACCGAAAATATGTCAGAAATTTTTCAAAAATTACAAAACCATTAACTGACTTGCTTCCCCCTACAAATATATCCAAAAAGAAAGGTAAAAGAAAGTCAAATTATATTGACAAATGGAAATGGGGTGAAGTGCAAGCAATTGCATTTAATAAATTTAAAGACTGCTTATCTATGCCACCAGTATTAGGTTATCCTAATTATACTGAACCGTTTGAATTGCATACTGATGCAAGTTCTTGTGGTTTAGGAGCAGTTCTTTATCAAAAACAAAATGGAGTGAAAAGGGTTATTGCGTATGCAAGTCGTGGTGTTAGTAACTCAGAGAGGAACTATCCAGCACATAAGTTGGAGTTCCTAGCTCTGAAATGGGCTGTTACTGACAAATTCTACGATTATTTGTATGGGCATGAATTTGTGGTATTCACAGATAATAATCCTTTAACTTATGTACTTACTGCAGCGAAGCTTGATGCAACTTCGCAGAGATGGCTATCATCTCTAGCAGCATTTAATTTTGAAATTCTTTACCGGCCTGGTAAAATGAATGTTGATGCAGATTGTCTGTCACGGCTGCCAGAATATGCAAGAGACAGTCCAGAACAACATCAAGAGAAGATTGGGAAGACTTCTATTCAGGCCATTTGTAAATCTTTACAAGTAACAGCCATTTGTTGAGAGTATGTGTTGTTCGGCTGATGTATTGGACTCTCTTGATGAATCAACTGGTCAAGATGTTGATGATATGACATCAAAAAATTGGAGACGATTGCAAGAGAAAGACCCTTTCTTAGGTCCATGGATGAAAGCTGTAAGATCTGGTGCTCGTCCAAGAAGATCAACATTGCCAATGTCAAAAGATCATTCCACTATGTATCGTAATTTTGATATGTTCAAGTTACAGCGGGGAGCACTTTATAGGGAAACTACTTTCAATTCTGAAGTTCGTCTCCAGCTCGTAATACCTTCTTCCCACATCAGAACTGTTTTGACATCTCTACATGATGACATCGGACATCCTGGCAGAGAGAATACAATTACTTTAATAAAAGAAAGGTTTTATTGGCCTGGAATTGACAGTACAGTTGAAAAGTGGATACAGAATTGCAAGCGTTGTTTGTTTAGAAAATCACCAACCAACACAAGGGCTCCATTGGTGTCGATTAAAACTTCACATCCATTAGAACTTCTGTGTATGGATTTTTTGACACTTGAGACATCGAAAGGTGGTCATCAGTATATACTGGTAATTACGGACCATTTTACAAAGTATTCACAGGCCTATCCTACCAAGAACATGACAGCAAAAACCACAGCAGATGTAATTTTTAATAATTTTATAGTACATTATGGTTTTCCTGATCGACTGCACTCCGACCAAGGTGGTAATTTTGAGAGTGCACTGATCAAGGAGTTGTGTCAAATATGTGGTATACAAAAATCTAGGACGACACCGTACCATCCAATGGGAAATGGTTTGTGCGAGTGGTTCAACCAAACTCTTCTAAGTATGTTAGGTACTTTAGAACCTGAAAAGAAAAAAGACTGGAAGAGTTATGTTGGTCCGTTGGTACATGCCTACAACTGTACCAGACATGAGAGCACTGGTTTTACACCATTTTATCTTATGTTTGGTCGGGAGCCTCGTCTCCCAATTGACATTTTGTTTGGTACAAAACATTTTAATTCAGAAGGTGGTGTGTCTGAATATGTTTCAGGACTTAGAGAGCGATTAGCTTCCTCTTATGATCTAGCTTCCTCTGCTGTTAAGAAGGTACAGCTTCGGCAGAAGGGTAGGTATGATCTTAAGGTGCGAGGTGCGTCTGTTAAAGTTGGTGACAGGGTTTTAGTTAAAACTCTGGCTTTTGATGGCCGTCACAAGCTAGCAGATCGCTTCGGCCATGAGATCTACCATGTTGTAGAAAAATCCAATGATGCCATTCCTGTTTTTGTGGTTGAAAGTGGTGATGGCTTGAAAAGAACATTGCACAGGAACCATTTATTACCCATAGGGTCTTTGCCTTTAGACACAGATGTTGATCTCAAGGACAGTCAACAGGAGATAGACACAGATTCAACAACTGTGACCAGAGATGACAAGAAAAAGCCTGCACCATCACCACGTATTACTGTTCCTGTGACCATGAAAGAATCTGAAGACGTGTTACAGCACCATGAACCACTACTACCACCACCAGTTGTTCCAAGAAAACAAAAACCAGTTCCACGAAAACCCATTTGTCAGATTCCATCTCAAGACACTTGCCAAACTGAAAGTGAGACTTCAGATGAAGAATTGGTAGTATATGATATCCTTCCAATGCATCCAGTGGTACCGTCAACTGCTTTTTGCGAGGAGGAAGAATTTGTCTCGTCTCAGCCAGGTGACGACCGTGAGTTGCAGACAGGGACCGGTACAACTTCTTCTGGTAGTGACGACTGCCATGCCAGAACAGTGGTAACTGGAGAAGTTCGACCCAGAATTACAGAAAGAAGTCAAGTCTCTCC
This sequence comes from Pictodentalium vernedei, assembly GCA_031216915.1. Lineage (NCBI taxonomy): Eukaryota > Metazoa > Mollusca > Scaphopoda > Dentaliida > Dentaliidae > Pictodentalium > Pictodentalium vernedei. Next base: position 291,446,075 of record CM062290.1, read on the forward strand.
AATTGTTAATGGTTCTTCTGTATTATCAGATGATAATACTGAAGTACAGGTCCGTTATGGAACTGACACGGAGAGCATGGATCATCGGAGAACTGTTTCTCCTGTGTTGAACATTACATCTGCAGATGCATTACCAGCATCTAATGTTAATGTCCCAACACCGGCACCCAGAAGATCTCACAGGCAAAGAAAACCACCAAGTTGGCTTGCGAGTGGCGACTATGTACTTAGTCAGACTTCTCAAGCAACTCAAGAAAAAGGTAAGTCCTCCACAGTTGAAAAGGCTGAACTGCTTAAAAAATTGACCACCAAGGAAGTTTTTTCAAGCATGTCTCCTGACATGCTACAAACTGTTTTTAATGCAATACTGGATTGATTATTTTATATGTACATTTTACTATCTAGTAACAGGTTTTACAGGTATCTAAATAGATTCATCAGCTTTAAGAAATATTTTATTTTGTAAATTCTAAATGTTTTAAAGGTGTCTGATGTAAGAATTCAGTTACATCATACATGAGGATCAGCTGATGAACTATTGAATTTTGAGATATTTTGTATCTGTTCCACATGTATCTCCTCTAAAAAGAAATTACTAGTTGTTATAGCTTTGGATTATTGTTAAAGTTTGGCTGGTACCTTATGGCTGATGGACTCTGTTTAACAGTCAACTATGTGTGTTACAGGATTAAGCCTTTAGCTGACTTGATTTTCACATCATTCAGGATTTATTTTCAGGATTATTTCTTATTTATTTGCAGGATTATATTCTGTTTGTTGGTTTATTTTTTTCCATCCTTTTCTTTTCCTATTTATTTCTAGCTAGTCATTTATTTAAATGATATTTTGTTGTTTTTCAGAGTTTTATTGGTAGTGTATTCCTCATTGGTCAGTTACAGAGAATGCTAATATTTATTCTTTTGTAGGAAATAAAATAATGTCCTTGTTTTTCAGGGATTAATTTGTTCATTTACTTCCATTCTAGATCAGTACTCATCATCATTCAATATTCCGTTGAATGACAGGGACGTCATTTTTTTCAAGGAGGGGGAGAATGTGGCAGTGTACAAAATAGTAGATATAAATTATTAATCTAAATGCTTTTATTTTATTTACAGGTTGACTTTGAATGCTAGTGTAGATTTGTAACTATTTATTATTTCAGGTTTATAGTCACTTGTGTGCGCTTTGTCTTTGCGACTTGGTTGCTTTCGGGTTAAGTAGGTTGAAGGTTTGGTGAGTAGTTCTCATTCATGCTGCTTGTGTTCGGTTTGGCGGGAAGTTTCTCGGTTTTGGTCATTCAGATCTTGGACTTGGTAATAGCCAGTTCTCAGTTTAGGTGGAGGCAATATTTCTATTGAATTTATAAGGACCTATGTCGTTTTGAAATGGTAAGTTATAGTTTATTTATTGGTTCTAAATTGAATGTCAATGTAGCGTACATCTGCAGTTTGATTGGCGTTCCCAGCCCCGATCAACCCGCAGATGAACATACATTGATAGACAGGAGTATTCTCCTTTTTGGCGAAGCTAAATTATTTAAGCCCTCCATTTTTATAAACTGAGTACTGATGTTTGTTAATCTTTATATTTCAGGGTCAACTATGATTTGTATATATTTGATGATGTAAATATTGGACTTGGAATTAACATGATGTATATATAAAGAAAGAACTGTGATATTTTAAATAAATTGTATATAGAACTGTTTATAGGAGTTCCACCATTTTATCGTTCCTCGGACCATAGATACACGACCTTGCGATATCAAGAATTAAAATATTCCCCATCTCGGCACTGCACAGCTTGGAAGGTGTGTTCCGCATCATGCAGGCCCCTTTGTCAGGATCCTATCATTCGGGCCCCGATATTCTCCTCGACGCCCCTGTGTCTTGCTCGAGGCCATGGAGTAGGAATAAAATTCGAATGGGTATCATATGGGAGATATAGATATTATGTATGTTAAAGTGTTGTATTCGATTGATTCAGCAGGAATACTCTGATATGCATAATATAAACTACTTCGGAATCACACGTTTCTCGATACTGCGCGGGTTTTGTTTTATCCGATAAAAGATTTGTTGAGATTTATTTTGAGTGGGTAGCAAACAGTGCTATACGGAAAGATGTCCATGTAAATTTTTAATCTGGACAATGGGGAGCGCGGTGGCTCAGTAGGTAGAGGTGCAGGCTGCAAGCTGAGAGGTCCTCGGTTCGAATCCCACCTGCGGCAACCGCATTGTGTCCTTGGGCATGACACTTCATCTCTATTGCCTGTGTGGGGGCACGATGACGCCGTGTACTAAGGCGTACTGCACGTCGATGGTACGCATGTCTTCAACCAATCTAACCCTGCCTGTGCTGCTGTGCAGAGTTACGATGTTGGGGAGCTGGCAGCTGCTCGTCGTTGCTCGGTGGTTCTCTCCGGGTACTCCGGCTTCCTCCACCCGTAAAACTGTCACGGTCATGATTAGCCATTGTGCATAAGTATGTGACCTTAAACATCAATAAATAATAAATAAATAAATCTGGACGATGACCTATTCCCTTCACACCGCGTCCGTTTCGAGTACTTTCTGCCTACCCGAACCTTTGCCCATTCATTGGAAATGATATATTTCTAATATCTTCCTCTTTGTTCGAACCCCCCTCCCCACCCCACTCTCACACCCTCCTTACCTCATTCTGTATTTTACAGGAGTCAATCTTCAGTAGTTACCTCAGAATTTTCCTGACTATCTCCGACACTTTCCCGAATTATCTCCTCTGAGCTACTCACTGAACTACCACCAGATTGTTCAAAACAAATCAAATAACAAAACAGATTTTGCCTTTCAATATGGTCCACGCTCACCTACTGTTTATAACCAGTTGTCTTCATTAGCAAAACAAAGCACGCGCCTATTTGTCTATAAGCAGTTTCCTTTAGGAATTTTACCCTCGAGTCTCTCATGTCTTTTCTCGGTCATTTAGGACCATCAGTAAACACAATTATCGACCAGTAGAAATTACAGTTTGGGGAATCGATATTGATGATACTATTGTTGATGAACTACTGTCCCGGAACACTGGTTAAGATGCCGACAATAACAACAGTTATCTTCCATTATAATTGTTATTGGCTTCTTCATTCGTCTCTACAATGACTTCTGTCGCATGATCACATTACCATTGGCGTCAATCACAAGCAACGGAGCCAGAAGCACCAGCGGGCACAGAGGGGCCTGGGCTATCAGAAAGGAAACTCGAATCAAGTCCAGGAGTTTATAACTTAAGTACTAGGTCAGAGATGACACGTGCCTTCAAGTACAATTACAATACCAACCACAACTCTCCTACAACTCACGTGACTATGACGTCATCGATGGCATAGTTGGGGAAACAAATAAACCACACATGCAAATGTTTTGTCATAAGTCACGTGAATTATCGAATACGTGACTTTTGACGTATACGATGACGTCACTGCTCACGTGACTGATGACATCACTGATCACGATATCTACCCAGAACAACGACCTTGAACTAGGGCTATGAAGTTATATCATGTGCTGACTTGATAACATATTATTTCCAATGATGCATTGCAACATGACTTAACAAATGATCTCACATTCCAGATGACATAACACACGAAGTTTGGCAAACACCTCACTTCCAACAGATCAGCCCTTCTGTTCCAACATGTACAACTGCAACACCAACCACTCGACAATACCTCCTTTCTCTCCATGCCAAATCAAGCAATACGTGTGGGTGATTTGAGGAAATTGTGGGGTTCATGTAGGTAATTTGATTGACTCTTATACAAAGGAGCGCGTCCTATAGCCCTACGTGCTACTCTTATATGCCCAGAATGGGGAACTCTTTGTCTGTTTCGGTGCTTTTAGACAATTTTTAGTGATTTCAGGGATTGTCGGGTCTATTTGAGTAATTAGATTTACTCCCATTGAATCTAATACACCCTCGAAACATACCTCTTTCCTATTAAAGGGTTTTGCGTCACATAGCAGCCGCGTTCTGTAGCCCCATAGAAACCAAAATGGCGAACTCCAATATACAAAATGGACAACAGAAACACGCATCTCCCTAACAACACGCGATGTACATGCGCACTGCCACCACTCTCACAATGGGAATGACGTCACAACATGGCCGCTCACGCGGGGTACCATGACTACCCAACATGGCGTGACTTGGGCACGTGACATGACGTCATTGGGTACTTGACATGACGTCACTTCCGAAGTCATCGCGGTGTCAACCAAATATTGATTGAAAGGTTTGAGCTATTCTACCAGAGTACTAACTGTTGGTACTGATAGTGGGTGGTGTAGAAGAGGTTATGCTGTAATATTGTGGAATAGTGTTTTTGTGCTGCAGAAGGTGAAGTGATTGGAGTACTAGCTGTTGGTGTTGAAGTAGGTGGTATTATAATTTTAACATTTTTTACGTCACTTCCAATTTTAGCCTATTTTTGACATATTTCATTAAAAGCGCTGTCTTCTATTGCACGTAACTCCATATGTGTAAACGAGTAGCTATCTAACTTCATACGCTCTTCTTTAGTATGAAACTTGGTAGCTGTTCTTTTTTAAATTAACCATTACTACACAATCACTGTGACTATCACACCAAACACTAGAACAAACAACAACTGCGACAAAAACTACTACGTTACCACACCAACCTTGAGAACACCAATATCTATTATACCAACCATTACAATAACAACCTCGACTACACCAACCATTATACCTACAGCACCATCCATCTCAACTACAATACCAACCACCACAACTACTGAACTGACAACTACTACACAAACTATTACAATACCAACGCTGGCAACACCAACAACTACAACACAAACACCTACCTGTATCTACAACGACCACTGCAACTACTACACCAACACCTATTACGCCGACAACTACTATAGCAACCACTATAACAACCAACCACTATAACAACCACTACTACACGCACAACATCAAATACACAACAAGCACCAACAACTACTGCCACAACAACCACTATATTAACAACTGCAACACCAACTGCCACAATGACTACACCAATACTTACAACCCTACCCTCTACGACACCTGCCTTGACAACATCAACAACCACATCAACAATACCAAGCACAACAAAGTTTACACCAACAACTATTACACCAACGCCCACAACCCCAGCCATTATTACAGAAACGACTATAACTATTGCAACACCACTACTATGATGCGAAGACCTACTATACCAACCACAACAACTAGAACTTCCATCCAATACAACAGCTATACCAACCACTGTACTACATATTTCACCACCACACCAGCCATCACAACAACAACAACAGTACTATTAACCAAATAAATACCATACCCTACCAGCCACATCTATCACATTAAAAAACCTCGACTGCACAACCACGACTTCACAATCAGTATGACTACCGTGGCAACCATTAAAACTCCTACACTAACCACTACTAATTATTTATTTATTGTGGTTTAACGGCACCTTCGACAAGCAGGGTCAGTTTTATGGGTGGAGGTACCCGGAGTATCCGGAGTACCAGGAGAGAACCACTGAGCAGCGACGAGCAACTGTCAGACTCCTCATATGTACAAACTCTACACATGCAGGGCTGGCATTGGTTGAAGACAAGTGCACCACTGACGTGCTATATGCCTTAGTACACAGCGCCATAATAACCCTACTTGGGCAATCCGGATTAAGGATACGACACAGTTGCCCCCTGGCGGGGACCGAACTGTCGTGCTTTCGGTTTGAAGTCCAATACCGTAACCACTGCACCACCGCTCTCCCAAACACTACCAAACCAGCTACTATAACATGAAGAACCAGGACACTAATCTCGACAAGACCAATAAGTACTGCACCAGCAACAGCAATACCAACATCGCCAAGACCAACAAATTAATACATCGTCAATGACAGCACCACCAACAACTACTACGCCAACAGCTACTACCTCAGCTGCTACTACTCAAACTATTATAACCCTCAACAACTATTAATCAAACAAATACTGAGCTATAGCAACTACTCCAACAACCAAATACACCTACTACACCAACAACCTCGAATACACAACCACTACACTTCACAATCACAGTAAGCACCACGGCAACCAATACTACGCCACCAACCACTACCCTGTCAGTTTCATTAACAACCATTACAGCACTCTCAACTTCTATATCAACAACTACAACGCCCAACCTAGACCAACAACAACAACCATTATAAAACCAACAAGCTAAACTACAGCAACGACCACTACTACACTAATCTCATATCTACTATATGAACAACTACTACCTCAACTACCGTAACATCAACAACTAGAGGAGCAATAACGACATCAACAACAAAATCAATACAAACAATAACAAACACTGCGATTAAAGGTCAAACTAATACACTTACCACTAAAACACCAACCACCTCAACCACCATGCCAGCCAAACGGACTAGGTCACTGAAAAGGACGCTGATCATGCCAACAATAATGGCACCACGAACAACAACTGTCACTACAACCATAATGACACCTGGACCCACTACATCAACAATAACAACACCAACAACTACTGCACCAACTTGTACAACTGTTGCTACAATCACTACACCAAGATTACTATACCAACAATTACTCTACCAACCACAACAACAACCAATACAACAACTTCTATACCAACAACCTCTACTGCACCAAAAATCATGACAACGCTATCAACCATTAATACACATTCACTTTGATAACAACTATCAAAAACTACTTAGCCAATCAATACCACACCGACCTTGACAGCACCAACAGCTACAACACCAACCACTACAATACCAACCTCGACAACAGCAACAACTACTATAACGCAACAGTCTTATAAGTCTACAACAACAACCTTTACAACATGAACAGTTACAACACAATCACTGCTACAATCCAACACCTGGTACACCAACCACTATTAAACCAACGCCCACTACTACAGCAACTAATGCGCCAACAACTGAAACCCACAACAAATACCATACCAACCACCACAATGTTTAAAGCAACTACTACACAAACATCTACTATAACAAAACGCTCAACTATTAAATGAGACAAAAACAACTAGTACACCAACCTCGATGAGACTAAACAACTACAATACCATCCACTACTATATCAACCATTACAACGTCAACCTCCACAACTGCTACACCAATAACTTCAGCACAAACTACTACAACACCCACTACGTCAATACCAAACTACAACAGACAAACAGTCCCCAAACAACCGCTGTCCTCAGTCCCCCAAGTAACCAAGCCATCACTGCCTTCAGTTTCCGATGGTCTCCAGCAGCCACAAACCAGGACTGTCTTCAGTCCTCAACAGCCCCGACTCCACAAACCACACTACCTTTAATCCCCACAGACACCAAGTTCGCAAAATATCGTTCGTTTTAATCCGCAACAGTCCCCGAGTCTCCAAACACTGCCGTCAGTTCCAAAATCACCGCCGCATATAGTCCCCAATTGTCCCCAATAATCCCATAAAGTCCCCAATAGTTCCAAAACCATCACTGTCTCCAGTACCCGATAGCCCGCAAAAGTCCCCACCAGTCCCCAAACCATAAGTGTCTGCAGTCACCAATAGTCCCAAAAAGTCACCAATAGTTCTAAACCGCCGCTGTCTTCAGTCCGCAAACACCCATATGAGGATATGTGGGACTTGAGGTTAGTTAACTGAAAAATATCGTTATAGTCTCCATTCACACATTCAAGGAAAGTGGATAAGGAAGAATAGAATTGCAAACGCTTTATGTACTAATGTTGTACACCCTAAATGGGAACTTCACCAAGTCAGTTCGGTGATTTTAAGGTAATTATCAGGTTCTTTGTTCTGGGTAATTATTCATTCACTTGTACAATTAAAAATACACTCCGAACACACTGCGACACTATTTAGGATCCTTTGGTACACTGTGTGCTACTTTTATAAAAAAGATTCTCCTGGAATCCAAACCAAATAATGTCGTTTTTGGGTGGTTTTGGGTAAATGGGTACTTAGATATATCCCTCTGGATCGAACACAACCTCCAAACACACCCCCGTCCAATTAGAGGGATTGATAGCAACCACGTGTCACAAAAGAAACTATAGTATTTTCCGAAACATACTTGGCGTAAGACTGTATCGCGTATCTCCTGTTCTGTTTGTTATTCAATTATAATCAACCACGCAAATTAAAGAATAGATGAAGGAGAAATTTTTCGCATTACTACCTTATCGGTGGGTCTTCATTTCCCCTTGATTTCACTCAAACGTTCACCATTGTTGTCATTTTACGCCAGCAGCCGACATGTTTGTTTACCAATGACGTAACGGATAGCATAATCTATTTTTACCTGAGGGTTTCGAGGTTGTTGCAAGGAGTTGTGTTTTGATGGATTTGGATACAGATCAAAACATAAATCTGAACCGTTCCACAACATCGGTACGTTTGTTGCGAAATTCGGGCCCAAGTGAAACTTACGATCACAAAGTGATGACCGTTTCTGTAAAATAAATAAAATACGTCGGAAAATAATTGTTGAGGCTTTCTAAATAAAATTTTGAAGTTCACACTGATAAATTTTGTAACAGCTTTAGAAACATTGTGCACGAAAGCAGACTTGTGATAATGTTTTTCTGCCGAAAATTCCTTTTCGATGAAAATTCTTTAGTAGAGTCGAAGTTTATCGCCGATTGGGGTGGGGATAAACCCCTTATTTTTCAATATATGGGGTTTATCCCCACCCCATTCGGCAATAAAACACCGATTTCAACAGGTTTCTGATTGAAGACCAAAACACTGATTTCAACAGATTTCTGATTGAAGAACCAAATTATGTACCGTTTTTAGTTAGTTAGATATTGGTGGTTAAAGACACTTATATATGCACAATGGCTAATCATGACCACGACATTTTTACGGATGGAGGAAGCCGGATTACCCGGAGAGAACCATCGAACAATGGCAAGCAACTCTCAGCTCCACAACATGGTAACTCCACACAAGCAGGGTTATAACATTGGTTGAAGACAGGTGCTCCATCCATGAGGAGCAGTAGGCCTTGGTACACAACGCCACCATGCCCCAACGTGGGCAATGGGGTGAAGTGTCTTGCCCAAGGACACAACCCGGTTGCCACAGGTGGGGTTCGAACAGAGTACCTCTCGGCTTGCAGCCTGCACCCCTACCAACTGAGCCACCGCGCCCAGATGTAACGTTTTTTGCATCCAACGCGGATTACTTATCGAAAAATCAAGCTCTAAAGTATGTTGCTGTCAGTACCTGCTTTCACTTCCATTTCGCCAAATTTACCAACATGAAACCTAAAACAACCCCCCCCCCCTCCCCCCCCCCCCCACACACACACCTCCACCACCTGAAGTCCACTCCGGCGCTGTCCTGCCCTTGAACTGCGTAGAATATAATTAAGTCAAGCGAATCGCATTGAAATCAAGATTGGGGAAATGGGCTAACCATCTTTGGTTTATCGCATATATGTGTCTTGCAAGGAAACAGATTCAAGACAGTATGGGGTTGAGATAGCTGGCGGCAGATCCTCGATCTGGCATCACTGACTGTGTACACGATGCTCACAAAAAAGCACTCCACCTCTCCAAGTGACATATAGACACACGTTCCAATTTTTCTCTGCCAGTGAATTTATAGCCCATGCTCTTTGAAGTCTGGGCAGAGCATATAACTTGAACTAAATTTTAAAAGATTAACATGGCTTTTCAGGACGTGTCATGTTTCGACCCCCTCCCCTCCCCCACCCGTCCGAACCAGTTCAATAACATTGAACTTGGACTTCGCCAAAGTAATTCGCGTTCGTTTTTTACATATGTTTTGGGTCGTCGGCCTTTAATACCATTCAAATAATCGTTAGAAAAAAAATTGTAACATACTTCGCGAGGGTAGGTTAATTTTAGGCTTGTAAAACTTACCGTAAGTAGTTTTCAGGGTGCGTGGATTATCTCTCTTCCACATTACTAAGAGGAAAAGTTACAACGTCTCAGTTATAGCTGAAAGTTTTAACTTTACAAACAAAATGTTCAAATATGAAGAAAAAAAAGAATATATAAATCGAATGCAAAGTCACATAGCGGAGGCAGGGTGTGAGATATTCCGTCATGGCCTGCGTGTGTCTTTTCATCTTCCACCAATTTTGGGAGCCAGAAATAAGCTTTTTAAAAGCAAATGTTTTTTTTATATATTTAGAAAGGGGAAACACACGAGATTTTATCCTATCGGGTTGGGGTGAAATGTAGGGAGAAAGTTAAACGGCTACACCAGAACTAACACATATCATTAATTAACGGGAGGTCATTTGAATTTGTTCCAAGAACCATGCGCGCATGAGACGAGGGGGGGGGGGGGGTGCCACCCCTCTTGGTCACAGGGAATTCAGCTATAATCATTGTTACATGTATGTCGTAAAAACGTCACGTTTCTCGATGACGTGCGCGTTCGTTGTCGCGGGAGTGGGGCTCCCCCCCCCCCCCCCACACACACACAAAAATAAAATCAACTTCTAGAAATTTCGAATCACTATTTGACTAACAGCTGGAACCTTCACATACTATGGTAGAAATCGTGAAATACCTCTTGGAATGCAACACAAACAGACAAAATTACATCCTGTGCAGGAGGTGGGAAGTAAATTCAAGAGGGGCAAAGTTTGGATCGGAGGTAGGGGTTGTCTAAAACAACTGTTTTTTCAGCTTAGTATCTATATTTTTTATTTGCAACCCCACCTCCTTCTCTAGTCTAAGTTGAGTTTTAAAAGTTATTTCAAATTGAGCACCAGTGTTTCTCAAATTTGTTCAATCTGCGCCAAATTCCATCCACTATGCCTGAAACGAGCAGATGAGGAGGGAAATATTCTAATCTATTTTACTAGTATACCATTAACTCACAGTGGATAAGTCGTCATAAGTGGAAAATACAAAAACCGAAACTTGGAACTCGCGAGGCGGAGAATATTTTGCTCCACCCATTGGGAGTGGTCTGTTTGAGTGGGTTCAGAGGGCGACCAGAGACGCCCCCCCCCCCAAAAAAAAAAAGAAGTGAAACGGTAAAACAATTGAGAGAAAAAAAGGAAGTATGCCAAAAAGAAGGCGGATTGTTTTTATATGGGCCTACGAGCCTCATCGTTCGGACGCCGAACACCGACATTTTCTGTCCGATGCCGATTGGATTCGCGGCAGCAAATTCAGTTTCGTACGCAACCGCACCGATGTCAATGAGTTCCTAAATCAGTTTTCTCTCTGACAAACGCTTCCGGTAAAAATAACACACCGGACCCCAGATCTATTGCCGCAACTGCAAACATGTGCGCTTAGCTTCACTTACAAGCCACACGGAACGCGCTTTCGTGACGCAGACCTGCGGTGGCTGATTTAGACCATCCTCAATATTTTTTTATCTCGAGATCTCAAGATAATATCTCGAGATCTCGAGAAACTATTTCGAGATCTCGAGAAAATATCTCAAGATCTCAAGAAAATATCTCAAGATCTCGAGAAACTATCTCAAGATCTCGAGATAATATCTCAAGATCTCGAGATAATATCTCGAGATCTCGAGATAATATCTTAAGATCTCGAGATAATATCTCGAGATCTCGAGATAATATCTCAAGATCTCGAGATAATATCTCAAGATCTCGAGAAACTATCTCGAGATCTCGAGATAATATCTCAAGATCTCGAGATAATATCTCGTGATCTCGATATAATATCTCGAGATAAGCATATATAATCGGTGTCATCCTTTGATCATTAGCATGAATTCACTGCTGCCACACAAACTGTTTATTTACTTGTCGCATCTTTTCCGACTGCAACATATTCATGACTCCCATGACAATTACACGAATCAACTCCTGTCCCTCAGAAAAGTGAATAACTTATGAACCAACCACTTCGTTGCGTTATTAGTTATGAGAGCCCACCAAATCCAGCTCTAATATAAACCGAGCCCCGTCATCCGAGCTTGCACTTGCTGGTGTCATGTTCCCACTTCAATCCCAAAGTGTCAACCCAGCACCCGGTACCTCCCAGTACCTACTGAAGTGCCTTTTACCCTAAAACACAACGTTTTCTCACTACTTTGCAAGATGAAAAGTTTGTGTCTGCCTGACACTCCAAATCCAAAGTATTGATCCAGTATCTCCTAGTGCATACTGTAGTGTTTTTACCCTAAAACTCAACGTTTTCTCACATCTTTTCCTTCCAGCCCCATGCTGATTGTAGTGATTTGCACCCTAAACACAAAATTTACTCACTACTTTACAAGACACATACCCATAAATACCAAATATTTCTTTCCAGCTCCACAGTCAATGAAGAGATTTTTACCACAACTCACAAAGTGTACTCACTACTTTGCAAGACGCAGACCCGTAAATACCAAATAGCCCCCCCCCCCCCCCCCCCCTCCCGTCCAGTTCCACGCTGAAAGGTTTCATTCCCGCAGTGAAATCAATCACCCACTCCCTTGGTGGGTTTTTCATCTACTTTCCACTTTGGTGACTGAGACACGTTGTCTCTTGACACGCTGTTATTCCACGGACCCGTCATACAGCCTAACTTTAACCCCATCCGCGCGTCCATTTTGATCGAGCAAATCGATGGTGCTACTCGATATATAATAACCTTACAACAGCGACAACTGTAGACATACCATCGGATTCCATTTCCTCTCGTTGGTTTGAATAGTCTGGATTAGGCATAACTAGTTACCCCCTGTGGATACTTCTTCCGGACGAGTGATTAAGGCCCTCACGTATTACCAACGTCAGTTTTAGAAAAGGGCTTGCCCAGTACAAGGCTGCAGATGCTAGACAAAATCGTGAATTCATAGCCAATACTCAGCAATCTCCTGACCCCCAGAACCAAATTGAAACCCATAACCCCGAGCCCAAGAGGCGAATGGAATCCCCCCCCCCCCCCCCCCCACTGTCCCCGGTGAATCTCAAACGTGGCAGGATGGGCATGTCTAACATTGTTTCCACACAAAGCCCAATTACATGTAGTACTGAAAAGATTGACCTGCCCCCCGACAAGTCTCAATGGTCCATACACCTTTCACACTTATCCGAAAGTGACAACTCCAACAGTGAAGTATCCAGTGCCACGCATATAAAGACGGACAACGTGAACCCGATTCCCAGTATCTCCGAACAAAATGAAGCCCCCTCAACGTCATTTACTGCCACTCTTAACCAGCTACAACATGGCATCCCAATTAACAATACGTTCCTCCATGATCCCATACTCTCACCCGGTCACGCAGAACCCCCCCCCCCCCGCACTTGTAACCACCCCCCCCCCCCACACCTTCAACATCAACTCATGAACCGAATGTAATACAGAACATCCCGTATCATAAGATTAATTGGACCTGGGGGAGCCGTGGCTGAGTAGGTATAGGTGCAAGCTACAAGCCGAGAGGTCGTTGGTTCGGCAACCACGTTGTGTCCTTGGGCAAGACACTTCACCCTCACAGCCTACGTGGGGGCACGGTGGCGTTGTGTACTAAGGCGTAATGTACGTCGATGGTGCATCTGTCTTCAACCAATGCTGCCCTGCTTGTGTGGAGTTAGTATGCTGGGGAGCTGACAGTTCCTCGCCGTTGCTCGGTGGTTCTCTCCGGGTACTACGGCTTCCTCCATCCGTAAAACTGCCATGGTCATGATTAGCCATTTTGCAGAAATATGTGACCTTAAACAACCACAAATAAATACATAAATAAATTGATTGTTCCCCTATGTTCTTAACCGTACGATCCTCCGTGATCACATACTCTCACCCGCTCACAGGAAACCCCTCACCGCACCCCAGTACTTGTGACCCCCACCCCCAACGTCAACTCATGAACCGACAGTAATACAGGACATCCCGTCCCATAAGATTAATAGGTCCCCCAATGTTTCCACTTTCTATTTTGCTACACCCGGCCCCATGAAGCTGGAATAGCAAAATAGAAAGTGGGGTGCTACTTGTTTCAAATGTCGCGGGAACATATTTTCAACACAACATTGCGGGGTTCACTGTTTGGCGGGAGAGACACTTTCGCTCATTTGGGAGGACCGCAAATTGGGTCAAACATTTTTTGGGGCTATAGCAGCGATAGGTCAAACCGGGCGGTATGTTCACAGGTTTGAGTTTCGACTATCATTGCAGAGTGGTTCGCAGTGTCGTTTTGAGGGATATTGTTGGGAGTCCCACTGAAGGAGTATGAAAAGTGTATTCTTAGTTGGGTATTGTCGGAAGACAAATCAATGGTGTGATGCGCTATCGGGGTTTGGTTGGGCAAGATGTTGCTCTCATAAATTGGGTGTGTGCCTGTGTCATCTTGTGGGTTAGGAGGGAGTGGTCTGTTGTGCGTGGTCCTGGTGGAACTATGCTCTCATGGATGGCGAAATTAAGGTTTCTCAGATTGGAATGGGTTTCAGCCGGTGAGAACATAGGGGACCAATCAATCTTATGGGACAGGATGTCCTGTATTACTGTCGGTTCATGAGTTGACGTTGGTGGTAGGGGTCACAAGTGCTGGGGGTGTGGGGGGGGGGTTCTCATGTGAGCGAGTGAGAGTATGTGATCAAAGAGGATCGTTTGGTTAATTGAGGTACCATGTTGCAGCTGGTTAAGGGTGGCAGTAAACGACGTTGATGTGAATCGGGTTCAAGTTGTCCTTCTATATATGCGCGGGACTGTATACATCATCACTGGAGTTGTCACTTTCGGGTATGTCCCTGGAGGAGTGTGAAAGGTGTATGGACTGCTGAGACTTGTAGGGCGACAGGTCAATCTTTTCATTACTACATGTCACTGGGTTTTGTGTGGAAACAATGTTAGTCATGCCCATCCTGACATGTTTGGGATTCACAGGAGGGGGATTTTATTCGCCTCTTGGGCTCAATGTTATGGGTTTCAATTTGGGTGTGTAATTGTGAGAACGGCTCCTGGGTGTCAGGAGATTGCTGGGTAATGACCATAAAATCACGGTTTTGTCTAGCATCTGCAGCCTTATACTAGGCAAGCCCTTTTCTAACACTGACGTTGGTAATACGCGAGGTCCTTAATCACTCGCCCGGAAGCAGTATCCGCAGGAGGTAACTAGTTACGCCTAATCCAGACTTTTCAAACCAACGAGAGGAAAGGGAACGAATTAGAGCTAGTTTGGGCTAGACATCCTGCTAGTGTTAGAGTAGTATCTGTAATAGGCATAAAAATAGGGTTCTTGGAAAATCTGGACCAGTACTTTAGTGTAATAGAACATACTCTCGATCCTATAGCACTACGTGCTACTACTAAAAACCCTAGATGGGGAGTACAAGTCCGTTACGGTTGTTAGGCGCATTTTGGTGATTTGGAGGGATTGCCGGCTTGTTTGTGGTAATTCTACAAAGTAAAACTACTCTTATACAAAGGAACGTACCTGTTATTGAAAAAAGAAGGATTCGTGAGGAATCCATATCAAATAGTCGTTTTGGGTGGTTTGGATGGATTGGTGGGTCTTTCTGGGTAATCAGATTTACTCCTATTCAAACGAACAAACCATCCGCACATACCCCGTCTTGGTGTAGGCCATTCAGGCTCATAGCAACCACGTGCTACCTTAGAAACCAAGATGGCGGCCTCCATCAGACAAAAATGTCCGACAGAAGTACTATCACCTTAACAACACGCTCTGTGCATGCGCACTAAGACCACGCGTCACTATGGAGATGACGTCACAAGATGGCCGCTTCCGCGGGCTACCATGACAATCTAACATGAGTTAAATTGGGTCACATTACTGTGACATCACTTCTTAGGTCCCCTCACTAGGTCCCCACAATGTGGCAAATAAGGCCAAGTGGCCGAAAGCTCCAGTTACTGATTGATTTTATTATATAAAATGTCACACTATCTACCTACCCACTGAAAAATGTTGCAGACTGAATGGGAACATAGTTTATTTAGTGGCCAAAGAGCCCTCGGGGATTGAATTTTTTTTTCCAATTTTCCCGGGGATACTCCCCGCCGCCATCCATAATTCTATTAGCATCCCATCTTAGGTGTTGGGCATATATAACGCCCCTTGCTAAAGTATATCCAGAGGGGAGACTCCTTTGAGCCGCCACTGGACCCAGTGGAAGTAACACAGGTATGTAGAAATATTAGACAGTCGAGATAATAATTCATAGCTTAGGGTTTCTAAAAATTTCGTTATAATTAACTGCAGTAATGGTGTATGTTTGTAGGGATTTATCCAAACGATGTATCGAACTCAGAAATAGAGACAAGCAAAGGTAAAAAAAAACCGTTATAGAAAGAGTCATGGGGATTGTAAACAAAATTGGCGAGAGTAGGTCAAAAGAAAGAGGTCTTTGTGTGGCCTGCGTGACAAAGAGAAGACAGGTTTTGAAGAGTACCTTGACAATGGCACCATTGTAAGGGGGGGGGGGGGGGGGTGTCACTGTTGTTCAAGCTGAGGTCGCGATCACTGGAGATTAGGGGGAATTGGAAAAGACGGTGGAAAAAGAGAGCCAAATGTGTAACTTGGGCGAAGTGGTGACCTTGGAATACATTTTATTGGGAAGTCCAAAATCTCAATCTTCTAGATCAAAATTCACTGGGAGTAGTATAATGAGGACGTGGGATGGGAGAATAAAGGACGTGGTTAGTGGTTGACACAAATGCGATGGTTAGTATGCTTATTGGAGGGATTGTGAAGAATGGGGGTACAGAGTGTCTTCAAGCAGTTCGTCTCTGTATTGGGAGGAAAGAAGCGTGGGAATCGGGAGGCAGTTATAAGCACATGCATGGGTAACCAAAACCTTTTCAACTGAGAACCACGGCAAATCAGCGGCCAGCCAAACTGTTATTAATAGTATATCGACCCACGTAGGGTTCGATCCTCTAATGCTATGGGCACACAGGCCTTACATTACACGTATTTACTCCAGCTGAATCCCGAGAAGCATATAATGTTTTATTGCAGTTGACTGATACCAGACGAGACCGCTCGAACACATTCAGCCAGGCACCTCTACAAAAGCGATCGTCTTTTCTTCCAATTACAAGGTTCGAAAGGTAATCTGGGTTCTCTAGAAACCCTCAAGCGGATCAGATTTTTAAAAATGTTCCCGGGGAGGGTTCCCTTAATCCCACCAGTAGGAGAAGACACGCTCACGAACATCCACACCAGGGCTACGCACGTAGTTACTTTTCGGGCAAAATCTTCCAGCCCCCCCCCCCCCACCCCCGCAGCCATGGAAAAACAATTGGCCCGTTGGTCTATATACGCCTGTGCTGGGTATAATCAGTGAAGTCGAATATGGATTAATATTTATATAAATTCTCTTATCAACTTTTCCTAGTGATTTCTCCCTCAGAAGATTTATCAGGTGCTTGCTGAGAAATGGCTGGGGGGGGGGGGGGGGGGGTAGGGGGGCAGCGTGATCACGAAGTGACGTATTCGTGACGCCCCCCCCTCCCCTACAATTTTCCAATAAGCTTTCTAGTGATATACGTATTCGTCAGGTTGTATTCGAAGATGCCAATTCTCTCGTGTTATTAGTTATATACCGTACTTTCCTTAAAAGAAAAATGGTTACTTGGACTTGTGTCGGGTTATGGCGACAACGGCACCGTGTGAAAACGGCACCTGGAGTAAACGGAATCGAGTGAGCGAAAACGGCACCAATTGATTGTGGCGAGAACGGCACCAGTTCCGATGGCGAAATTAATTCATTTAAATTCTGCCTAAACCGAGTATTTAGCCTATGGTTCTCTAATAAATTGTGGAAAATTGAGCAGTTAAAAATGAGAGGATACATCTCACCTCCCAACTATCTCATGGTTTTCTTGTTGTTTAGCAGTGACTTCTAAACATTAAAAGCACTAACACCCCTCCCCCAACCCCACCCTTTCCTCGGCCCTGGGATCTATCCAACCTGGATTCACGATTACACCTCCTTCTTTATTATTTGACGCAGAAATCAGAATCTTGTGTGTGTGTGTGTGTGTGGGGGGGTGGTGGGGGGGTGGGGGGGGGGGGGGCGGGGGGGGGGGGCGGGGGGGGGGGCCGAATTCAAAGGACGTGCCAAGGTTTAAAATTAAAACAAGGTCTTTTAGGCCATATTTGGATGGGGGCAGTCCAAACCCAAGAAATCCGGACTCCTGTGCCAAACCGAAAGTAACGGGTACCCGGATTTCACACGGTGCTGTTTTCGCCTGTACCCGTGTCACTGTCACACAAAGCCCAAATGGAGGTCTGTAGCAACATACTGAGGGCAGTTGTCGGCAAGACATGACAAATTTGGAAAACTGGGTACGGCACGTATTAATAAAATAATTTGCGTCACGACTACAAATACATGTATATTTTATTTATTCACTAATTCACTAACGCGTTTTGAACAAGACTTGAGTTTTATTTTGAACCATCATCACGACGAACTGATATTCTAACTTCGTCAAAACACACGCCTTCTGCAAAGGGAAGCCGTGAAAATTCAAATTTACCTGTTCTCAAATGGACGGTCCCAGTTACGTCACTTGTGCATTGTTGCAAAATGGACGCTCTTCCGAAATACACACAAATTCCCATAGAGAATTAAAAAAATCGTTCATATAATTTCGAGCGAGCTAAAATCACAGAAACGTAACGACGGCGAAGTTAAATATATTACACGTAATCGGGAGCTGAAAACTAAAAGATATTTCTTGATTTTGTATTATTCCAGAGTTTATTTACCATTGGGGGGTTATGGAAAGGACAACAGTATACAAAATGAACGCGGAAGCACGTATCACCCCAAAAATACGCGCTGTACATGTGCAGTAGCACCACATATCACTATGGCAATAACTTCACATCGTGGCCGCTCACACTGGCTACCAAAACGACCCAACTTTGAGTCTTTGGGTCACGTGACTATGACATTACTGCCTGAGTCGTCTGTTTTTTGAACCGCAATTTATTGTCTATGTCCGTATACAGTTAGGTTACATCCCCATTGAGCATATGAACATTTAACACGTTATCGAAACTTGCCATATTTTGCGCATTTCACGATGGTTCTTTTGGAAAACGACGCCGTATGTCCATTAACATTTATGTTATTATAACACATAAGAAACAGTTACATCAACCCAACGATTAATGGTCTATTATTGATAATATTCCCACTTGACGTCGAACCTTTCGAATTACCGGGATTAATTTAGTGACGTTTTGTTGTACACGGGCGTTTCGTACACACTAACACAGTACACAAATCGGACGTTTCGTACACAATTCAATGTACGTTTCGTACACGGACAATATTTAATAAATATAGTATGGCTTTGAGTTGACTATGCCAAAATAGTGGTCCTCGAGGAGAGGATAGGGTAAAGCTGAAGAATAGGGGTCTTTTCATTTTATGTAAAAACAACGCATATTTCTCACCTTTTTTCTACATTTTCCTATTATTAGTCATGTTTTGGATAAAATGACCGAAAGATATTCACTTATGACTAAGATTAGAGATAATTTAAACCCTTTTAATGTCACGGTGCCTGAGATTCTTCTGCATTCTGGCCATTTTGAAGTGCGTGTTTACATAACTTTTGCTTTCTCTTTGGCTGGCAATTGTAGGTCTAGGGTCAGTGTAGTGAGGGTTAGGGTTGGCTTACCGGAGCTAACCCTAACCCTCACTACTCTGACCCTAGACCATGTCGAGAACAGAACAAACAAGTGTACGAAAAACTACCAATACACAGAGCAGACGCCGAAAAACAAAAAAACATGCAGGAAAGATAAATGCGAATGTCACAAATCGCACTGGTAAAAAACGTGCGTTGGGAGGTTATAATTGCCAGTAAAAGTGAATATCTTTAGGTCATTTTATCGAAAACATGACTAGTAATTGGAAAATGTAGAAAAAGGGTGAGAAAAGTGCGTTGTTTTTATGTAAATGGTAAAGTCCCCTATTCTTCAGCTTTACCGAGAATAGTCCCGACGCGTAGCGGAGGGACTATTCTCTCCTCGAGGACCACTATTTTGGCATAGTCAACGAAAAGTCATGCTATATTTATTATATTAGATGTGTGTGTGTGTGGGGGGGGGGGGGGGTGGGGGTCTTCATCGGCCATGTATGCAAGATAATATTCTCATTCACGGCCAAAGAGAAAAGAAAATGGTTCAGGGTTTAAACAGGTAAACTAAGTTAATTCTGCCACTCATAGTTCTGGGATAGAGAGGTAGAGAACCAAAATCCCAAGAGACACAATACCATTATTCCATTAACCCCCTCCCCGCCCCCAACACTACTACAAACATCACTTTCGATACACATATTTTTATTTCTCCAAACTAAATGTAATAATGTATATGGGACGAGATGTCTTGTAAAGTATTTACGCTTCAATGGAATTTTCTAAGCAAATTCGATTGTTACTATTTATAACCGTGGACTATTACCGTGCACTATTCTTTTTTTCAAAAATGATAGTAGGTCTGTGCGATTTTGCTGACGAACTATTGAAATTTAGGGTGTTTCTGTTCAACCAATCAGAACGCGGGAAAGTCACGTGACATCTAATATTTATATATATTTTATTGATTTACTATATCTTTTAGTTTATTTAGTTGTATTTATAATTTTTTTTAAAAGCAAATTATCTTTCATAATAAATACGATGTTATTGTTAAGGGGTCGTCCAACCTAAGTTAACTTTGGACAGTTTGGTAAATTTTTTGACATTTTTCCCAATGCCTCAGAAATAGATAAGAGAATCAAGGAAAGGCAAATTATATATCAAAATAATGAGTAAAGTGCATAGAAAAGGTACATATAATTTTTTTCAGGAAAAAAAGTGAATTTTATGATTTTGAAGAAGATTAATTTGCCAATGGCATAAGTAACGAACCCGTAAAACCACAAAATAATCGGTAATTCGAAAGCCTTGTCCTCAATATAATGATAACATACTACAGACTCGGAGAAAGCATTTTTTTTGACACACACTCTGGTGGGTTTTGATGTTTGAATGTAATAACACCAACACAAATTTTGCATGTTCTGGATGTGGCCATGTTTCAATGAAGTTTACTCCGGTCATGTGATTACGATGTGGTTCTTGCAGAAATACTCAATTAGGGCAATCATAAGAATGCAAGGACGTGGTCACGTCCTTTATTTGTTCGAGACAATGTATGAGCGGATTTGCAAACAGGTGACAGTAAATACTGGAGCTGTTAATGTCACAACTGCAAAATATGGTTCGAAATTCCCTCTTGTGTTTACAGGCCGTCTGAACTTTTTTGTTACAAAAAATCTGAATTATTGCACACTAGAAAGACAACATGAACCACTTGTAAAAAAATAACCGAGTGTATAAAATCGGGACGATACACATAAAATAAGGCAATATTCATAATAAAGCAGGCAGAATGCTACAGAAATCACTTTTTCACGAAGTATATTCCAAGTGACCTGGAACTATATTGAGCGTGTTGATTTCCCTGATGTTGTGAAGTTATTTACTTCACAGTTACCATGGATTTTCGATGGGCCGTCTTTGATGTCTGCAAAGGACCGATTGAAGATTGGTTGAAAATGATGAATTCGCGCTTTTAAATAAGGTGAGCTTGGACGATGCTGAGAATTCAGTTTTTTCTTGCAACTAACCATACTAACACAAGCGTCGATCAGTGTCTTTTGTCATCGTTTTACACTGACAAATGTGACAAATCTCCTTCACCAGAAACCATCCCCCAATTTGCATATCACAATAAACATAACCGCTGTCACTGAGTGTCAGCGTGGTCGTGTGGTCAAAACAGAAACGAAATTATCGAATGCACGGTCAATATTAGCTGCAATTGGCTTTTAAACAAATGAAATACACGAAATATTCGCAATTTCTTCATTATTCATGCCGAGTTACTTTTTAACCAGACCACATGCGTTCAGTTTCGTTTGTCGGCATCAAACTGATATTGTTTGTGGTAATTAAATAGTACGAGAAGGCGAAGGAAGCCAAGTATTTTCCATCATCTATTAATTAATTAAAATTGATAATTTCTTTTATTTTACTGAAATTATGAATTAATAAGGTGGGTGTGTTGCGATTATAATGCCCCAGACCTGGAAGTTGTAAAATCAAAGGTGCATCTAGGGCCGTGCAGTGGTGACCTCTGTCCTCTTAGTCTTACCCATTCATCATTAGTTACATGTACCAACATTCTCCATTGTATCTCAACCATTGCTACTCCAACTTGAAGGATATTTGGTGTTGTGATCGAACATCATGGGGAAACAATGCCTGTGTAGCTGCTGTAGCATGTGTTTCTTCCCACATTTTTTCAGAGTTGTGGTACTTTTTCACTCTTTTGAGTTAGAAATCTTTGTTTATAACTAGTTGATTTGTTACAATTTGTTGCAAAGTGCCTGCTAATACCCTCAATTGTATTGCTACAGAATTTTCTGGTGAAGATTTTGTTCCTATTACTTATCAAGCAACAACCTAATGAATATTCTGTATAAAGCCACCAATCTGATGTTTGACACTTTTATCGGAGCTGTTTTGAAGGCTTATGGAACTCAAAATGTGGATTATAGCAGGACTTTTCTATTCACCCATTAATCGATAAATCAAGTGTTATAGTTGGAAGTACGGTAAGAAGCATGAAAGGTCCAGAACTAAAAGTCTCAAAGAATGTTTTGCAATGTAACATGATTTTTGCAGATACACTTATTTGGTGGGTTACCTGTCTGATAGTGTTTGGAACATGTGTGGCCAAGAAAAAAGAGTTAAACTTTGAGAAAAAGGCATATGCCTTGAGTGCCGGAGGGTAGCGTCACACAAGGAAGAGAGCCCCCCCCCCCCCTTTCTGGGAAATTTTTTGTGTCAAAAATGGAGCTCACTTGTCACCTTTTGGGGATTGCTTTGTGTACTGCGTTCTTGAAAAAAAATATGTGAGACCCTCTGGATGTGCCCTTCTGATCTCAATATGCGAATAAGCCTCCTTGGGGAAAGTACATGCAATAATGGTTATGTAAGGTTGATTTGATGTATTTTGAATAACAATGTACTTTTAAGTACATTAGATGGTTTATTGCAGTGACAGGTTACAGTTCCCCTTATTTCTTCTCCAACAGATATCATGAGTGTATTGGTGTCCAAGAGTAAACGACGCTATTATACTTATTGATAAACCAGACAAATTTAACAATTTAATCACTATCAAATTGATGTATGGGATAAAATGGGGTTACAGTGCAAGTGGTTTGTAAATAAATTTATTCAACTACAATGTATGACTTTGCAGTGCATTGTGTACATAGGAGAATATCATATTTTCTTTCGAAACCATTACAGTAACACCTACATCTTTATATTGGGAGACACTCTTTCGTCCTTCCATACTTCTTCTGCTGGACTCCTTCAAGTTGACCTTTGTTGAACTCCCCAAATCAAAACATAAACAAAAGAAAATGTCTGCCTTCAATCAGTGTGCACTCCACTTACATGTATAACATTTGGTCTCCATCTTTATCACTTTCATGAATTGGGAAAAGATTTCTTCGAGTATGTACTTCAATGTTTATAGAATATAGCTGTTATTTTATTTTGAGGTATTTCATTGTAAAAATTTTGTTCTCTCACTTATGCCACAGCAGACTTTCAGGTGGTGGTATTTACACATGGCAGCAGTTCCATGGCAGATTTCAGTTTCCACATGTTCTATGTTTCATTCCAAGCATTTTGGTATATAATTTATTGGGGTTATTCATTTTGGGACTTTTTTAGACCTGAAAGAAAATTACATGAAATTTGACCAAAGTTAGGTTGGACGTCCCTTTAAGGGCCTACATGTATATAAGTAATGAAATTTTGTGGTAAAGGCCAAGAATAGAGGACCGCACATTTTTTAAGAAAATAAAACATATTTCACAACTTTTTTGAGTTACTTATCATTCTAAGACATGTTTTGCACAAAATTAGCCCAAAACACCGATACCCACTCACAAAAATCATCACTTTTAACCCTTTTCTCTGTGACGGGTTTTTGAAACAAAATGAATTTCTGATTGCGTTCTGAAATGGAGCTGTGGATGTCTCGATGTGACGTCACAGGGGAGCAATCATTACCTTTTTTGCATGCTAGGATCAGTTTAGGATGGCTATGGGTTAGCTAACCCGTACCCTAGCTCAAAATGAGCGTAGCAGTATTATAGTATCCACCATTGTTACGCTCAACTTTCTTCCATATACCGCCCATAGAGCAAATTTTTAAACCGTGCGAGGGAAGAATATCTTTGGGCGGGGAAAAAATGTCGGTGCATATTCGGATACTATATACCCTAATCTATAACCATCCACAGCCACTTTTTTTCGAACCTCCGAAATCTTGACTTAATTCGACTTTTGTTGTCTCAAAGCTATCAGATCACACAATTTGTTTTCAACCAGAATCACGTGACACCATCAGAACCGATCTCGAGCACTACGTAACTTTCGTGATATAATTTTATCTGCATGTTTTCGCGTCCGGATGACTCGGCACCAACTTTGTTGGAAATCGGCAGCTTGCTTAAACCTGAAGTACGAAACGTTTAATTCACCGTTCTTTGTGGAAAAAGAAGGGATAAAATGCACCCAACTTAACAAAGATGTAGCAAACAATACTTTCAAATACTTACACGAAAGTGTCGGCCGAATCTTCCCAGTTCAGGGGCCAAATCTGTGGGTCGAATCCAGCAGCGGAGCAAGGGCTGATTTTGAAAGTGGAGGGGCCCAAGTACCATTGGGAGGGGGGGGGGGGTCGCAGTTAGAGGTGACGAAGGCATCTCCCTAAGGCTGTGGGCTCGGGATGGGTCGATGTGAGTGGGCGTTTAGGGCCCTCCCCCAGGAAAAAAATGATCTCTCAGAGGCAATTTCCTGGCTCTGGCCATTTTTGTATTTTAGAAATATGTTCTCAAAGTATTGCGATATGGTAGATTTAGGTCTGACTTCAGATGGCAGATTTTTAGGAATCCGGGAAGAATGCCACTGGATGGGGCTCGGGGTCTGTTCAATTCTCAGACCTAGAACCGTATACCTTTGATCGGGCATGTGGAGAGTACAGAATTAAGACAAAGAAAACATTTTGCCCTGATACATTAGGAGTTGGAAATCTCATGGAATGTTATGACACCCTGATATGATTAATTAATGCTTTTCGGCTTGTTCAAAAATGGGGAGGGGCGCTAAGTGAAATGAGCCCCCCTACCCGACACCATGGTTCCGCCACTGATAAAATCTTCAAAATTTGTGAGCCGAATCATAGCAACTAAAGTACATGATTTCTTTTTTATCTGAAGGTATATTCTGCATATTGTCTTTTATCGCGAATCTGTTGGATATATTTTCTTTTAAAATTTCACCAACTTTAAATATTTATCGATTTTGGATCGTGAAATTGTACTGGTACCATAAATTTTATTTTCGAAAAAACATGATAATATATTTGGTTTGTCTGTAGTTACGGTCAAATGTTTCTCGAGGTCGAATCCTCCCGAGCTCGAACCTTCACAGGAAGAAATTTTCCTGGCTGATATTTCACGAGATCTGAATAACTAGTTCCCCTTACATACCTATCTTAAGCTGTATTTCTCTTTCCCGGGCATGTGCACTTCTCTTTGCAAGTCGAACAACACAAGCATAAACAGCAGCGACAGATTTGGCAGTTGAAGCAACAATCAGGTTGCTCGGCTGCAGAGAACGACTCCGGTCCATCAACAGTGAAGTGAGAGAGAATGGCCTCTCTTATACAAGAGTCAGATTCAAATAAATTTTTCACTTTGCTGTCAGCTGGGCCGTGCATCATGACCATAGCAAGGGCAAATCTACTCATATCCCGACCTGCCCGACCAACCTCTTGCCAATATGATACAACACTGATATCAGGTAAGTGATGGTTCATGAAAGAAAAAGCAGAATATTATATTAAAGATTTTCATTGTGTATAGTAACTGTGTACTGAGTTGTTTTTTATCAATCATGTGAATACGGACACTCTTCACTGCCCAAACTGTTCTGCATTCTGCAAAATGTCACAATATTTCTTTCAACCACGCTCATCGTCTTAATGGTATTCTTTATTCCCATATTGGACAGATAATTCCTCCATATTAGTAATCCGTGTTAACCTTGAGAGGTTTGGGTGCAATAAGTTAATATTGGGCCATTCGAGGTGGAATTTATCAACATGAAGCTACTGAATTTTTCTCATGTTGAACAAGCCAGAAAATAAGCAGACTGTCATCTGCCAAATGAGGTCCCTGGAGGGTGAATTTAGTGATGCTACACTGCACAGCAGGGTAGCATCACTAAATTTACCCTCTGTGAACCTCAATCTGAATCAGGTTCTCAAACTAAACTGAAAGAGGTACCCTGAGGATAAATTGGCCCACTATATGGGATAGCATCATCAAATAGTGAATGTGCGCCATTGAAGACATTCAAGGGCTTGTCTGAGCCCGTCCTTGCCGACCCAAAGAAATTTTTAGCAAAACTCACTGAACTTTCCTCGCGAGTCGATCTGAGACGGCGCGTCATTGAAAGGAAAGTTACAAGACAGCAGTGAATATAATATGTAAGTTTCTACAAAGAACAGTGAATTAAACGTTTCGTACTTCGGGTTTAAGCAAGCTGTCGATTTCCAACAAAGTTGGTGCCGAGTCGTCCGGGTGCGAATCATGCTGCTAAAATTATATCCCGAAAGCTGTGTAGTGCTCGAGATCGGTTCTGATGGTGTCACGTGATTCTGGTTTGAAAACAAATTGTGCGATCTGATAGCTTTGAGACAACAAAAGTCGAATTAAGTCAAGATTTTGGAGGTTTGAAAAAAAGTGGCTGTGGATGGTTATAGATTAGGGTATATAGTATCCGAATATGCAGCAACTTTTTTCCCCGCCCAAAGATATTCTTCCCTCGCACGGTTTAAAAATTTGCTTTATGGGCGGTATATGGAGGAAAGTTGAGCGTAGCAATGGTGGATACCATAATACTGCTACGCTCATTTTGAGCTAACCTGTACCCATCCTAAACCGACCCTAATGCATTGGTCGCCGTATTCTAATTATTGCCTTCTTTGCGTACTAGGGTCAGTTTAGGATGGGTACGGATTAGCTAACCCTAGTCTTTGTAAGACTGTGACCCGGGGCCCTCCTGGCCCTCATAGTCTTTGAGCAACCCGTTCAAATTTCTTCTGACTAAAACTGAAAGAAACTGGCCGCATTTGGGTCGACTCAGTTCACGCTTCATATTGAAGACAAAAATCACATAATCAACACACTACTTGTCGTACTCAGCTCAAATATCATTTATTTATGTGTCTGCATCATTATTTAATGCAAACACAGCATCAAATTCAAGAAATGTTGAAAAATATCCGACTTCACCACGTTAAAAAACATCGATTTCAATGGTAAACAAATTGTACTACGCATGCGCACAAAATTTGTTTATCATTGAAATCGATGTTTTTTAACGTGGTGAAGTCGGATATTTTTCAACATTTCTTGAATTTGATGCTGTGTTTGCGTTAAATAATGATGCAGACAGTTTGCCGAAACTTTGGACAGTTCGCTGGAATTTTCGAGACAATTCGCCGGAATTTTGGACACTTCGCCGTAAGTTTGGACAATTCGCTGAAAGTTGGGACAGTTCGCCGGAACTTTTAAGACAATTCGCCGGGATTTTGGACATTTCGCCGGAATATTGTACACTTCGCCGAAGTTTGGGCAGATCGTCGGATGTTTGGACAGTTTGCAAAAAGTTTGGACAAGTCGCCGAAATGTGCCAGACAATCGCCAAAGTGTCTCAAGCAGTTCGTGGAATCTTCAAAGAGCCTGCTATTTATTTATTGGTGCACAATCGTGATCTTTCTTTTTTTTTTTTTTTCTTTCTTTTTTTGGGGGGGGGGGGGGGGTGGGGGTCAACCATAACATAATTTGTGAAAGGCTGTTGTGGAGTTTCGGCGGTCCTTCCTTAATCGTAACTACATGTAGGACCCTCCGATTGTTGCCCCATCATCCACTTCCCGAAAGGGAAGCGGAAAAATGGGGTAACGACAGGAGGGTCCGAGTAACGGCTGATATTTGAAGAGACTTCCCGGGGTTCCCATGTGTTCTCACGGGGGTGAGGGGGAGCGTGATCATCAGGAATACTGAGAAGAGTGGGGCACAGGGGTCTTATCAAAGAGACACAGGAAGACAACGGAATGGTTTTGCGCGCTAAAGGCGCATAGGGACAGTTTTGGGGAACAAGCCCCTTTCGACCCTCTTTAACTGTATATGATTTTGGTGTTGGTTTGTCTGGACGTGGCAAAGGAGGGAAGAAGTTAGGGTAATCAGCGTCGCCTGTGTCTTCTGTGGTTTTTCTTGGGAGGAGGAGGATGAGTTGGAGAGATAGTTGTTGGTGGCATTGTCGGATCGGGAGGAAGGGTAGGGCCTTTTTTGCGGTGTACGGCCTGATCCTTGCTGCTGTTTCTATGGATCTTTTGTGGTTACTGAGAGAAAGGTCTAAGTTGAGAACTCTGCTTCAATATATTGGTGGTAACTGTCCTGGAGTGAAGCTCGGAAAGTGTCATCCTGGATCTCCTCCCCGATGAATGCCTCCACGGACTCTGGGAAGCTCTCCTCCTGGTCCGAAGAAGCCGGAGAAGCAAGAACTGGAGGGGTGGAAGGTGCGTCATTGGGGACAACTTCCTGTACCATAGACAAATCTTCCTCCTCCATCTCCTCTTCGGATGAGGAGTCTGATGGTTTAGAGAAAGAACTGTCACCTGACGACCCATGGTCCTCCGGACCCTCCTCCTGGGAGAGGGGTGACAAGGGGTGACAGGTGTTGTCCCTTTGATGCCCTCACTTGCCTCCTTCTGTTCCTTTTCCTTCTTCTTCTTCTCCAGGAACTCCGTCATTCGACGGGCATCTCGTCGTCTGGCAGAGGGTCCCTTCTTTCTTATTCTCTTCTTCTTGGTGGTGGCTGTGGCTGTACTACTCCGGAGTCCTTCATCCAGCTTTTCCGTGTCACTAGGAGGGTGACCAGTGTGAGGGGAAATCCCCTCACGAAAGTGGCGGCACCTCTCCGAGGACGGCGGTTCAGATTCTTTGTCAAAACCCACTGAGATGATAAGAAAATGTATTGCTATTGTAGCTCTGGGTCATCAGAGAGCTACAAAAATACTTAGACCTTTACATAACGCTGATAGCAGACATCACGTCTGCAAAATATATTCTTGAATAACAAAAACAAATTTAATTATTTATTTTAAAAACATAGCTAATGACCACTCATAATTTGTTTTTGTTGAATTTCACAACACTGCCATATGCCATGTCGATAGACAAAAAGAATGTGCCGTCAGTGTTAATTGGCATTTTGGCTTGCCGGCAGAAAAAATAGAAAAAAAAACATTGTGTTCAGTTAAACGTTCTTTTCAGTTTAGAATTTCATCCTCAATGGACCAGTTTTGTCCTGTTAGACGGATTTTAAAAAATGGGTTAGTCATTTTTAAAATCTTTTAGGCAAACTGTCCAAATTTAAAACTTTAAGTTCCGGCGAAATGTCTTTCCGGCGAAAAGTCCAGTATTCGTTTTCGTGACATCTCTAAAGCTTTTTTCATGTGTTTCAATTCCATTCATATTTTTCTGGGAATGGATGGCCCAATAGGTAACAGTCGTCAGCAAAACGAAATAAAAATACAGTGTTAGAAAATACGTCTGTTGTGTATACATTTTCCGCATCCAAAGCAAGGTAACCTATTTTCAAACTGGGTTATTTTGTTGAGTCGCGAAAGTCACCTATTTTCGTTTCCACACTTGAAGCTCTGACTGAAACAGAACAAAATAGAAATAAAAATCCGCCAAAAGCGACAATGCCGATTGATCGCCGTGTGATTTCAAATAAATGGTCGCTTATTTGACGAAATGAAAATGCCCATTTATCACACTCAAGCACATTCGATTTTTTAAAATAATCGTTTTTATGTAAACATCAGATCACTCAGTTCAGCCATTCCACATTTTGGCCAATTTTTAGAGGGCGGCTTGTAATCTCCCCGACTATTTTTCTAGGCGACTTGGAGCTTAGAAGGGCAACATAATAGCTCTAGTCGCCCTCATGGCTGGTCCCCGGAGGGTGCCAAAATGACAAACAGACACAGAGTCAAATAATACTATCAAAAGTTTATAACAAAACTACCCCTTGCAGCTTCTAGCTTCTGTGGAAGATTTTGTTTTACATCGGATAGTGTTTTAAATTAGTTACTGATTTCGAGCTATGTTTTTCAGTACCTGGAGTCTTGTTTCCGTTTTTAGCTCACCTGACTTTCAGTCAGGAGAGCTATAGTGATCACTCACTGTCCGGCGTCCGTCGTTCGTCGTCCGTGAACATGGTGTTTGCGTGTTCTCCTCCCAAACCGCTGAACCAATTTAATTGATATTTGAGATAATAGTTTGTTATGACATCGCAATTTGATTTTATTCAAATCAAGTTGCCTCGCCCGTGGGTAGGGCCACACCCAAAAAGTGTGCTGAAATCTTAAAAAATCTTCTTCTCATGAACCAGCAGTAGCAGAGACTTGATATTTGGTGTGCAGCTTCCTTTTGAGGTGTAGACCCAGATTTGTTCAAGAGAAGTTTGTGGGGCTATACTTGGCGTCGTTATGGGAGGGGCAAAATTTTTGGCCCCGCCCAAAATTTCTATTTTCCAAACCGAGAGGCTGATTTGAACCAAATTTTACGTGAGGGCTTATTGGGTCAAAGTACCTAATTTATGCTGATTTTTTTTTTCCCGTAGCCCCATGGGAACCGCAGGAGCTAAAGATAGAAAAAAATTAAAACGCCCATATCTCCAAAACTGCACGGCACCGAGAATTTTTATTTGGTGTGAAGCTTCCTTAGGACCAACAGAAAGAATTGGTAAAAAAAAATTGCCATCGGTTTTATCATAGGGTACAGTTTCTGGACTTTGGAAAAGTGCTGAGTCAGCACTTTTTAACACTGTAGGCAATGGGAAAAACATTAAAAAATCTTCTTCTCCAGATCCAGCAGGCAGAATCTTTTGATATTTGGTATGCAACATTGTAGGGTGGATCTGATTCAAGTTTGTTCAAATCGGCCCCCTGGATTCATATTTGGGCTCAGTATAGGAGCCCAATTTCGAACTTAGTGCATTTCAGGCAAATTTCTTAAAAAATCTTCTTCTCCAGATCCAGCAGGCAGAATCTTTTGATATTTGGTATACAACATTGTGGGGTGGATCTGATTCAAGTTTGTTCAAATCGGCCCCCTGGGTTTATATTTGGGCTCAGTATAGGAGCCCAAATTTGAACATACTGCATTTCAGGCAAATTTCTTTGAAAATCTTCTTCTCCAGATCCAGCAGGCAGAATCTTTTGATATTTGGTATGCAACATTGTGGGGTAGATCTGATTCAAGTTTGTTCAAATCGGCCCCTTGGGTTTATATTTGGGCTCAGTATAGGAGCCCAAATTTGAACTTAGTGCTTTTCAGGCAAATTTCTTAAAAAATCTTCTTCCCCAGATCCAGCAGGCAGAATCTTTGGATATTTGGTATGCAACATTGTGGGGTGGATCTGATTCTATTTTGTTCAAATCGGCTCCCTAGATGCATATTTGGGCTCACTATAGAAGCTCGAATTCGAACTTAGTGCATTTCAGTCAAATTTCTTCAAAAATCTTCTTCTCCAGATCCTGCAGGCAGAATCTTTTGATATTTGGTATGCAACATTGTGGTGTGGATCTGATTCCAGTTTGTTCAAATCGGCCACCTGGATTCATATTTGGGCTCACTATAGAAGCCCAAATTCGAACTTAGTGCATTTCAGGCAAATTTCTTTGAAAATCTTCTTCTCAAGATCCAGCAGCCAGAATCTTGTGATATTTGGTATGCAGCATCCTTAGGGGGGTGAGATTCAAGTTTGTTCAAGCCATGTCCCTAGGTCCATATTTGGGCTCACTGTGGGAGCTTGAATTGTAACTTTCTTCGAAATGAGGAATTTTCTTAAAAAATCTTCTTCAGATCTAGCAGTCGGAATGGTTTGATATGTGGTGAGTAGCATCTTTGGGGGGGGGGGGGGGGAGGGGGGGATTCAAGTGTGTTAAAGCCAAGTCCATGGGTCCATATTTGGGCTCCCTGTGGGAGCCCAAATTATAACTTAGTCAATATGAGGAATTTTTCTTTAAAAATCTTCTTCTTCAGATTCAGCAGTTGGAATGTTTTGATATTTGGCATGGAGCAACCTTAGGGGGCTGAGATTCAAGTTTGTTCAAGCCAAGTCCTTTGGTTCATATTTGGGCTCACTATGGGAGCCTGAATGACAACTTAGTTCAAAATGAGGAATTTTCTTTAAAAATCTTCAGATCCAGCAGATGAATGCATTCGATATTTTTTATGCAGCATCCTTAGGGGGTAAGATTCAAGTTTGTTCAAGCCTTGTCCCTAGGTCCATATTTGGGCTGATTGTGGGAGCTCGAATTGTAACTTGGTTCAAAATGAGGAATTTTCTTTAAAAATCTTCTTCTTCAGATCCAGCAGTCGGAATGTTTTGATATTTGGTGTGCAGAATCCTTAGGGGTGTGAGATTCAGTTTGTTAAAGCCAAGTCCCTGGGTTCATATATGGGCTCCCTGTGGGAGCCCGAATTATGACTTAGTTCAATATGAGGAATATTCTTTAAAAATCTTTTTTTAGATCCACTGGTCAGAATATTTGGATATTTGGTTTCAGCTTTTCTTAGGAGGAGCAGATGCAACTTGTGGAAATCAATTCTCTGGGTTGATATTTAGGCTACCATGTCAGGTGAGCGCCCTCAGGCCCCCTGGGGCCTCTTGTTTATGGACTTTTGTTTACGTTGACAACGGTTACTTCTCTCAGTGATTCCTTGTCTTCTGTAGGGTTCATTGTATAGCCAAATACATTAATATTGTCCGTAAGTGTAACATTAGTTTTTAGAAATGTTTTAAAATTTTTGTCCACACTTAGGCTTTTTGGGGATCCATTTGGGCTCATCGTTCCCTTTGGGAACTTGGGCTCATGTCAAAATTTTTTCTTTTGAATTATTTTTCGAAATTTTTGTTATGGATTATATTATTATTATGTATCTTTGTATTTTCAAGGGTTAGTGCGAGTACTACGGCTGTTTAATAGTTTTTAAATATGAAAGAATATTGTTCAAATTGTAAATCGAGGAAGTCTTCCTCTGATTCTCATGCTCATTGTATTTGCTGTAGTCACTGTACTCACATTAATTCTTGCTCAGTGTGTGCCAATTGGGATGACAAATGTTGGAGATGTGTGTCACGGTATATTGTTAGTGGTGAGAGGTCCATGCCGGTCCTCTCGCCACAGGGTCACTCTAGTTTTTCAGTCTCTTTTTCAGAGGAACAAGAACACTGGTGATGTTTCCGTGATGTCTTCGGGAAGTGTCCTGCCATCGTCGCAAACAAATGAAGAGCTAGCAGCAATAGTGTTCAAGGAAATTCGACAAGTGCCTAGATCCTTAGTAGGATTGACGACCTTGTCGCCAGCTAGATCGCCCGGCAAAGCTATCACTCGTAATGTGGGTGTTGTGACGCCGGGTTCATCCGTTGCGGTCCAGGAGAGGAGAAAGGGTGTTGCGAGCACTATAATCTCGGATCACGCACACCGGACGGATCAGACGATGGATCAGAGGAAGCCAGTCAGCCTGGTAACTAGCTCGTTCAGGTCTATCCGGACCGGCGAGCAAGAGGCCCCTCTCTCTTACAACAACATCTGGGGCCAGATGTTGTCGTACATAACGTTCGTCAGTCGGAGCATACGTCCACTCCTCTTGCTCGGGATGCTCTGTCACATAGACAGCCGGGGTCGGCTAGTCTATTGGCTTCCTCTTCCACTCACCAGCACACACGACCGCACCTTAGCTACGTGACCTCAGATATCCAGCCTGCTTCGCCGACCAAGGATTCCAAGTCGACCAGGTCACTCCATCCGGTAGCCAAGGACACGAGGCCTTACCAGTCGGAACGTTCGCATAAAAGAATTATGCAAGAGGCACCGTCCTAGGAGCTCCCAGCAGCTAAACAACGTAAGACCGCAGATCCACAGGCCTCCGCGACGGACTTGCTATCGCAGATAGCATAACTCATCGCGGCATCCCAGTAACCTTCGGAAACTCTTTCAGATCAGGAACTGTCTGAGGAAGCTGGGTCGGTACGCTCCCCTGCAGTGTCAGATAGGGACGACCGAGATTCACATTTGGTTCAGTCGGATGGTGAAAGGGAATCTGCGGAGCTGGATTTTTCCCTTCTAGAACAACATAAAGTGGCCGTAGATTTAATCCGGCAACACCTTCCAGAAGTTGTTCCTCTGGACCAAAGAGCTGCAATACCAGATAAGAGACAGATAACATCACTGGACACAGACTTATTTGGCCAGACTAAGGACATCGCGCCTGAGTTTCCAGCCCAGTCCAGAAATGTCTCACAAACGTTTGAATTGCTGAATGACGCTATTTTTAGGCTAGCCTCTAAGACTGGCAGATCCAGTTTCTTATCGCGACATACTCTACATCTGCCGTTCATGAACAGAAGAAATAAATTTGAAACGGCAGGAAAGGGCGTTCCGAGAGTTCCTCTGCGTTTAGACGACCAGGCAGAAGACTTGGAGTTGTCATTGCCGGCATCTATGTCGAGTCTCTCCAGTACATTGGAGACGACAATCTCGTCTAACAGAGCCAGTTTAGATGCCTTATCTTACGCAGATCACCTTACCAGAGCGTTATCAGACGTCTCGATGGTAAAGAATTCCAGGATGTTCAAACTTCCTTGAGAGTTCTTTTGAGGGCAATCGCATATTCCACGTATAACTCTGCCCTTTCAGTGGCAAATTTGGAGTTAGTCAGACGTGATGCTGCCCTGGCTTCATCCATTAGGGTGGATTCTAAGGTGAAAAACTCTCTTCGAGTCGCTCCAGTTTCAGGAGAACTTCTCTTCGATGGTAAGGTTTCATTAATCTACGATCAGATTACCAAGAAAGCTTCAGACTCTCTGCTCTTTAAGTCTGTTTCGAAAAAAAACAGACTCAGCAGAGAGGAGTAAGTCAGGGACTTCTGGGGCGAGTACGTCCAGGGCTTAAAATTACACGCGAATCTGCCAATCGATTCTGGTAATGATTCTAGGTATCTACACTTGCACGAATCTAAGTGGATTCGCGTCAGTTTACTGCTTGGATTAGCTTTATGTAAGATGCCGTTGATTCACAATGACGTTCTGATCGGGGTGAATCATTAGATACTTAATTATGAGAAACTGCCTATTCACATTTTCTTGAGTTTGGTATAAAATCAAGTCATGGCTGCTATTAGCAGCCATGACTTGATTTGATACCAAAATCAAGAAAATGTGAAGCATGTGGTAAACCATGGGTGGAAATATTAACATGTTATGTCGTGATCTCCCCAGCAAAGTTCAGCTTGTGTTTGCAGAGTTTCATGTTATGGCCTAAATGGATTCGCGCGAATATATTTCACGAGAATCATGTTAGATTCTCGCGATGCCAGACGAATTTTAAGCCTTGACGTCCAAGGGAAGTTCCTATAGAGGATCTAAGAAAGCCTCTACATCTTACTCCAGAGACCGTCAGAGTAGCGACTCAGGTAGGGGACGTAATGCTGGCCGAGACAACCGGTCAGATGCCCCTAGGTCGACTGGTCGAGGTGCGGGTCGCGGAGGACGTAGTTTCTCCTCCCGCACACCTCGCAGGTCCAGGAGGTGAAGGTCAGAACCTCTATTGCACTCCAGTGGATGGAAGGCTGTCAAGTTTCTTAACCCTTTACCTAACCTGAAAAGCAGACAACACTTTCAAAAATAATTCTTGAATAACTAATTTTTTTCTTTTTTTGTCTCAAAAACATGGATTATGACCCCTCGTTGGAACGAGCCCGTTCCAACGAGGGGTCATAACCTATGATTTTGAGACAAAAAATGAAAAAAATAATGAAAATTAATTGGCGATTTTGGAGAATAGCGCTGACCGGTTTTGGCCGTTACGTTAGGTAAAGGGTTAACCAATTGGTTGTCAATTACGGACGACCGATGGGTTCAGGAGGTTATTTTGGAAGGTCTGAAACTGTCCTTCAGAGAAAAACCTCCGTTAACACGAAGTCCACGATGGACTCAGCTTCCGTCAAACCTTCAGAAGAGAGATTCGCTTATATCAGAGGTGCAATTTCTTCTGGAGACAAATGCAATAGAGGTTGTAGAAAACCAGGATTCTGCCGGTTTTTACAGTCACCTGTTCCTGGTACCAAAACCAGACGGCTCATTCCGTCCAGTTATTGATCTAAGCTGGATAAACAAGCTGATCGTGGCTCCGAAATTTTATATGGAGACCATTTGATCGGTGAGAGTGAGCATTCGAGTGAACGATTATGCTGCGAGCATAGATCTCAAGGATGCGTACTTTCACGTCATGGTACATCCGGCGTTCAGAAAGTACCTTTGCTTCGCTGCCCTAGGAGTCTTTTATCAGTTCCGAGCAATGTGCTTCGGACTGAATCTAGCGCCCTGGGCCTTCACTCGAATAATGAACTCGTTAATGACACTTGGACGACATTCTTCAGAGATACGGCGACTGATGAACGCTTCAGAGTGATGTTCAGAGTCTGCTTCAATTGCTCCGATGTCTCGGTTTCATAGTAAATGAAAAGAAGTCGGTTCTAGTTCCGTCCAAGTCGTTCATTCACTTGGGAATGAGCTTTGAGACGCGCAACAATCTGGTTCGTCTGCAGGTCACCCAGGCCGAAATTAGTCAGTTATTACGCTTGGTTTTGTCTACACTCAGATGTAGTAACAGCGAGAGAATTTATGTGACTGATAGGTTTGTGTGGAGCCGCCGCCGACCTTATTCCGATGGGGCGTCTACGCACTCGTCCACTCCAGATATTTTTTACTCAGAACTGGAGTGTGAAGATTCATTTGCTCGAAACGAACATCGTCTTGTCGAACCAAGTAAAACAAGAGATTCAGACTTGGGCAGATATTCAGTGGTTAACTCAGGGAGTTCCACTGCAACTGCCGGATCCGATTTTTACGATTATGACGGATGCGAGTCAAACAGGTTGGGGCGCAACATTGAGTCCAACAGATTCGCGGTGCCAGGGTCTTTGGGATCCGCAATTCCTGAACAAACTCATAAACATCAAAGAGATGATGTCAATTTGGCTGGCGCTACGTCATTGGATGAACATTATTCTGAATTCACATGTTCGAATACTGTCCGACAATTCGACAGTAGTAGCGTATATTCGGAACCAGGGAGGCACTCATTCCATTCCGTTGTTCAATTTAACGGAAAGAATCCTTCTGTTTGTCCTAGAGCATCAGGTTCTTCTTTCTCGGAAAGTTCGTACAGTTAAAACTAGAAGTCCTGTCATGAAATGTGCATAAATAGCACGTTGATATGCGCGTTAATGTACGCGGTATGGCCCAAGTAAAGCTATCAAATTCTGTACGTATGGCCTGTGCACAAGCAATGTTTCAGCCAATGGACCTCCGGGTAACCCGGAGGTCCATTGGCAGAAACATTGCATGTGTTTGCTATGAGTAACCAGGAGAACCTGCCGTGCTTTGGATGCCATTCGATATGGCAATTGCGCGCAATTCCAACGCGCAATTAAGCCTGGATAAGCGCACTATTCGTGACAGGACTTCTAGTTTTAACTGTATGTTGCCATCAGA
The DNA here is from genome assembly GCA_031216915.1 of Pictodentalium vernedei. Lineage (NCBI taxonomy): Eukaryota > Metazoa > Mollusca > Scaphopoda > Dentaliida > Dentaliidae > Pictodentalium > Pictodentalium vernedei. Next base: position 291,483,926 of record CM062290.1, read on the forward strand.
ATGGACTCTCAACAAACGAGTATTCAGTCAGATCTGCTACCACTGGGATCGTCCGCTGATAGACTTATTTGCGACGCATCTCAACAATCAGTTGCAGACGTATGTGTCGCCAACAGATGATTCAACAGATATTGCTAAAAATCAAGCAATCTCACTGCAAGATTCTGTTGGTAGCATCTCTGTCACCCCAGAGACCATGGATAAATCTACTCAGGCATCTGTTATGGGACATTCCTCGGAAGCTTCCTTCATGGGAGGACCTTCTTTTGCAGGGGAAATCGCGCACACCGCATCACAAACCGCAAGGTCTCAACCTTCACGTATTTCCGTTGTGCGGTCCTTGGACAGCAAGCAATTTACAGGATGAGCAGTGGATGCAATTTCTAACTGTAGGAGGACCTCCTCTTCACTAAATTATGTTGCTAAGTGGAAGGTTTTCTCTTGTTGGTGTAGGGATCATTCTATTGATATCTATGATCCCTCCATTCCAGACATTGCTAATTTTTTGGTCTATTTGTTTGACGAGATCAATCTGCAGCCTATAACTATTAAGGGTTATAGGTCTATGCTATCGGATACTTATGCTCATCATGATAGCTTACAAATTGGATCTAATGTCTCTTCATCAAAGTTAGTTAAAAACTTTTAGATAAATAGACCTAGAACCCTTAGGTTAATTCCTAAGTAGAATTTAGCTTGGGTTCTTCTGAAGCTAAAAGAAGCGCCATTTGAACCCCTTGATACGGTAGACTTCAAATACTTATCTTATAAGACTGCTTTTCTCTTAGCCTTCTTTTCTGCTAGAAGAGTTAGAGAGCTTCATGCTCTATCTGTTGATGATTCTCACTATCGTAGTGTTGGTAATACTAGACTTTGACTACCAATGTTGGATTTTTGGCTAAGAATCCGGCTCCTAATAAATATCCTGAGCCTATTGTTATTAAGGCTCATCCGTCCTCAGATGGCCATAGGCCTTTGCTGTGTCCAGTTAGAGCTATGCATATTTACAAACATAGATCTGAGTTTATCAGAAAGGGACGAAAACGTGTCTGTCTGTCTCTGCTGCCTAATAGAAGGCACATCACGGTCCATTCTATTTCCAGGTGGATTCAATTGACTATTCGTACTGCTTATGAAAGATTGTCTTCTACTCAGCAGTCTGTGCTTAAGATTTCAGCGCATGAAGTTAGAGTGCTGTCTACATCTTCGGCTTATGCTAATAGTATTGCTATCACCGATTTGATGAAGGCTGCACACTGGTGTCAGCCTTCTATGTTCATGAATTTTTACCTTAGAAATATTGAGTCTATTTCTGGCGACCTTCGATGTTTAGATCCGTTATCTGTTGCTCAGAATGTTGTCCACTAAACAGTTGCAACTATAGTTATGCAGGGTTTCTGTTCCAGCAGTGACTCTGCCCTGCTGCCCTCTTCGTTCTGGGGAGCAAGGGGAAAGGGGGGGGGGGATGGTGTTCCCTTATATCACCTGCTTTATAGTGAAAAGCAAGGGAATACCTCCTTTGGAGTCCGTAATTCCGAGTCGGTGCTTGGATGGTTTTAAAGTGTAAAGCTAATGTTTATCTCATTTATGTAATATTTTTAAAGTGTAGCTCAGTGTGAAGCATTTGTATATGTCATGTGTCATTCAAGTGTTAATATACAATCCTCGGACACTTTTAAATGAGTATAAAGAGTCTCATTCTCTGGACTATCTTTATTTTTCTCTGGACTACATGTATCTTTATTTATTGGCTTTCCTTTTAAAAATTAGTATAATGGGTTATACTGGATGTTAATAGAGATCATTGATGTTTTTGTGCTCAATTACGGATTGGTAATATGTCTTTCTTTTTTTGTATAAACAAGAAAGATATATGTAAATCCTGTTTCTCCTTTTCTCCTTAAGGGGATAATTCTGTTTATATGTAATTGAGCCTATTGGATTGTCCTTTATGTCCTAGGCCCTCCAGCCTTTTTCTATTCAGCTAAGTCTGGGTCATTGGTACAGTATAAAAATATGAGAAAATTTATATTAATTTATATATTTTTTATACTTACCAATGACCCAGACGGGGATGGCCCTCCCATGAGTTTGGAACTCATACCTCCCCACTGATTATATAACATTTCCCAGGCACTGGTTGTAAGAATGAAGATTTGGTACTTCCTTGACACTGCGCATGCACAGTAGACAAAAGGACATTGATTTTTTGGATTTGGATGCAAATTTTGGGGATTGGGGGGGTAGCAAAATTTGTGTTTGGCCCTGAATAATTAAGAGTTAGCACCAGCTAAGTCTGGGTCATTGGTAAGTATAAAAAATATATAAATTACTATAAATTTTTTTATTTTCAGTCCACGGGTGGCTTTTTGGGGTGAATTGATATTCTGACGCGGTACACTTGATATGTTAATATGTCGTAGGGAAGCATTTCCAAATGACCGAGAACAACCAAAGGCATGTAACAATTATTTGTTCTGAAAAATATCTGAAAGAACGTCTTAGAAAACTAAGTGAGCATAAACATTGTGGACAACTGTCTTGTCCAGATCATGTCACGCAGTTTGAGAAGTACATGTAGTGACATCCTCTCTCAGTTTTGTACCACAGGCAACTCGACCCATCGTTCATGTGAATTTAACATTCTCAGAACGACTGTACGTTTGATTGTGGATATCCTGTAACCTGTCTAAAATCCACCCACGGTACATGGTGGATGCTTTCTGTACAGAAACACCAACCAGGTGGAATTTCCATGCATACTGAATTGTGTTATGTGAAAGAAACATTCTCAACTTCAAGTGAGATTCGAACCAATATAAAAAGTCCAATCCACAGAACCATACTGTGAGTTCCTTGTGTTTGCTTTGTTACTGAAACTGAGTATATCATTTGGGTGGATATTCCACCCCTGGTGTGATTTGCAGACACCCCAATTATATGATAGGGAGTTCTTTGCAGACATTCCCAATTATTTGATAGGGAGTTCTTTGAAGAATAACTCAGGTCATCTGGCGAGTAGATGAGTACAAGAGGAGTTTCCTCGAGCTGAAATTTGCAAGACTTCAGTCTGAAATTCCAAAGGTGGGTGGGGGGAGGCAAATTTTATAGACCCATTTCACACAAGACCCTATCATATCTCTAATATAGGCATACAGTTCGTTTAGAGTGGACTGCCATTAAATCACCTGCACGGTGAAGTATTTACCCTGCAGAAGTTATCACATTTTTAACTGGTAGAGTGCTAAATTATTTCTGGCCATTAAAATATATCTACATATCTTTGCCTTGTTACAATTTATGGGAGAGTGCCCAATGGCACTCTCCCATAAATTGTAGCAAGGCAAAGCCTTACAGACAAAATATTTTCATTTCAAGGACAATATGAAGTACATCTATTGAATATGAAGCCTTTAAGGTAGGTTACCTGCACTTCAGATTAAAGCCCAAATATGGGCTTCCAGCACTCTACCAGTTAACTAGGTTTACTTGACTGTTCTGCACTAGATAGCACATTACATGTAGCTAATGAGCATTTTCTGCACTAGACTTGACAACACTTCTGGTTTTAACTGCAGTAAACAGAGTTATATTGATGGGATGCTTAACGCTTTTGATGTCAGTAGTACAATGAGGACCAGTCACCTTTGATCACTTCTCGATCAGTCTTGTTATTACAAACAATACATGAACATTGTTAATTGATTTGTTATTTCTGGTAATAACGCTAAACCATTTCATCTTCGGTGTTTTTCTAGAACTAAACTTTGTATAAAAACAGGCCCTTGATTCAAATTTCTCCTTTGGTCAATCATGGCATATCCATGTTCCAAGTATGGGAATGAAGTTAGACCAGGGCAAGAAGCTTCATGCTGTGATGAATGCTCGAGGTGGCAGCACAAAATTGCGACATGGGGATGTCTCGAACAGAATACAGAGAGTTGATGAAAAAGCAAAGAGGAGAACCATTTAGTTGGCATTGTTGTGCCAACAAAATAGTCAGTGATTTGGCCACTAGGAGGAGAGGATGGTTGATATCGCAATGGACATAGAGTCTGAGCAGTCTCCGACATTACAGGAGGAAAGTCCGATGAGAGTCAGTGGTGATTACAATGTAGATGTCTCAATAGAAGATGTCTAGAGAGTCATGAAAATTCTATTGTGTCTGAGTCTGTTCCTGTTGAATTGCCAGAGGAACAACCTTTAAGTTGGGAAATAGTAAAATCAGGGACTAAACGTAATAACCCCTGGCTGCACAATTCCTTGGGTTACATTTACATGTATACTTTGAGAAGATCAACAGCAACAACAACTTATTGATGGTGCTCAGTACGTCAAAAGGACAATAGATGTCCAGCAACTGTTATTCAGAAAGACAATACATACACCATAATCATCCAGGAAATCCAGGAGCACATTTGAAAACGACAGTTCTTTGGAATATGTACGAGGAAAAACAAAATCTCAACTAATCAGTTTCTTGCAGCTTGTACATCACTTGATCCTTTTTAAATATTAATCATGTATTTCCCTTATAACTTGTACAATTATCATTTTGAAAGATTTAACATGTATTCCCCGATTTTGTGCTTAAATTCTGATTTTTCCCTGTAATGCAATCAAGAATTTCATCAATTCATTCGTTTTTGACAGAGCATATAGAGCTGTGTCAAATATGCCTGAATTGGTTAATTTCTTCATTGCATTTCTGGATAAAATCAGAATTGAAAGTATTTTGGCATAATTTAAATATTCTTCCAATTTAATGAAAGATTCACCATGTATTGTTATGCGTACATGTAAGTTCCTCAGCTTCAAATGTCAATTTGAATGCAAGAACCAATGACTGCAGTGGTTCAAACCATTATTTCCCTTCAAAATGTCCTGCCCTGCCTGATTAAAACTGTTCCCCACTTACAGTGTATTTTGTGATGTAGTATATAAATATGTCTGAAAACGTGTTGTTTTCTATTAAGTTTGATAATTATTGTTGAATAAAAATATTTTAAGAAGGGCGTTGTTGTCTTTCATGGTACATGTACATGTACTCATATATTCCATTTAAACCCTGTGTACGAAGCATCCCACTTTGTGTACGAAACGTCCCAGAATCTTGTGTGCGAAATGTCCAAATTGGCCGTGTATGAAACGGCAGTCAGTGGACGAAACATCAAGCACCCGATTTACCTAATCATTTATTTTGTACAGTTCAATACTGAACAGAACAGTCATCGTGGAGTGGCACTTTTCCATGTGCCTACGGTGGGCGCTGCATGAACAAGCATGTGAAAATATAACATAATTTGTCTACAGTATGAGACCGTGGCCAGAAAAAAATACTGCGCAGGCATCTTGCACAACTGTCCACGGTGTTCATTCCACAGACATTGCTGTGTTGGAGATTAAAAGCCACGTGGGTACATTATTGATGATCTTTACAAAGTGGAGTGTATTTTTAGAAAGTCTTAACATCATCTCATTTAAAGGGGTTATCCAACCTTACTTTGGTCAATTTGTTGACATTCTTACCAGTGTCTCAGATAAGAGAAATGAAGAAAGGCAAATAATATATCAAAACCACCAACATGAAATTTGGATGTTCCGGATGTTGCCATGTTGGATCCAGTCCAATCATTGCACACTTAAAAGATGACCTGCACCACTTGTAAAAAGAGTCGCCGAATGTATAAAATCTGAATTATATACGTAATATAAAGTAATGTTCATAAAAAGTAAGCAGAAAGCATCAGAAACTACTTTTTCCTAAAATATATTCCAAGTGAGTTCGAACAATATCAGGCATTTTGATTTTCCCCGATGCTGTGAAGTTATTTACTTCTGATTAACCATGGATCTCGGCCATGACTGAGTTGATGTCTGCAAAGGGATTATAGCGTATGGGTTGAAGATGATGCATTCACACTTTTAAATAGGGTGCAATTCGGATTGTGTGATGCTGCAAATTTAAGTTTTTCTTTCATATAATCATACCAACACGATTGTCGATCAGTGTCTTTTGTCATCATTTTCGACTGACAAATGTGACAAAGACTCCTTTTTCGGAAATGGTCTCCCAATTTGCACATCATAATAAACATCAACAGCGGTCAGCGTGGCCACGATGGTCAAAACCCGAATGAATTGTCAAATTTACGGTCAAAACTACTGTTATTTGAAATTTAAACAAACACAATACCCCAAACATTCGTGATTTCTTCAGTATTCGTGTCGAGCACTTGGCTTCTAAACCTGATACACCAGATCAAATTCGTTCATTCTCATTTGTCAGTATCACAGTGTGGGCAGATTTTTATTCCCCCGAAAAAAATTCGGGGGAATCTAGCCGTGATGTCATCCGTCTGTCTATCCGTCTGGGCGTAGACGGAATTCGTGTCCGCTTCATAACTTCTTACAGCCTTCAAGGATATTAATGATACTTGGTATTATTATTGCCCACAACCAGAGGGTGTGTCGCGAATAAGGTTGGAATGGCTATCAAGGCTTTTTTCGGGGGAATCAGCCACCCTTTGGTGGCCATCCTCTAGTTGTAGTAATAGTACGAAAGGGTGACAGAAGTCAAATATTTTCCCATCATCTATAAATTAATTGTTTAATTCTGTTTATTTTACTTAAATTATGAATTGATAAGGTGGGGGTACACTGTATTTGTTCTGATTATTATTATTTTCAATGCGGGGAAAAAGTGATGATCTCCATCCACATGTCCCTATTTTTGGGCTATAATTTTGAAACTAACCATACTTCTTAACTGGTAGAGTGCTAAGTTTTTTGAGGTGTTAAAATTTTGTTCACATGTTATTGCTTTGCTACAATTTATGGGAGAGTGCCTACAGGCACTCTCCCATAAATTGTAGCAGGGCAATTCCATTCAGACTAAATAATATCACTTCAAGAATTAATTGAAGCACATCCACAGAATATCAAGCCTTTAAGCTGTGGTACCTGCACTTCAGGATAAAGCGCAAAAAATGGGCTTCCAGCACTCTACCAGTTAAGGATGGTATAGAGATGACAAAAATAGGTTTAGTTTGAATTTTTGGCACCAGGTGGTGCCAATGGCATCACTTAAAGACAGAGCTAAAATGCTGTTTTCCAATGAATGGCTCCTGGGATATGTAATTTCTGTTGTTTAATATTTGTTTATATGTTCCGGTAGGGTGTCTAGATGTGCATAAAGGTTTCATATTTTTGATTCGCCCCCATGTTGCACCCGCAGCGCTTCTTTTGTCGTTAGGAAATTTGATAATCTTGGCTTTATTCCAAGCAATTTGGTGTATAATTTATTGTGGTTATTAATTTGGGCCTTTTTTGCACTTTGAAGAAAATGACCTGAAATTTGACCAAAGTTCACAACTGCCAACATGTCTTGATTATTACACTAACGGTTCAAAAGCTCAGAAAATCAAAGCTTTGAATTTACGTAAAAGACAAATGCTTCTAACAGCTTCGTGGGGTTTAACGTCAATGTTCTTGACTTTTTATACGCCCGTCATTTGAATGACGTATTATGTTATGATGTTATGGTATTGTCCGTCTGTCTATCAATTTTTGTATCGCCTACTCCTCCAAAAGTTTACATGCTACATTATTCAAACTTTGCACACATGTTGATCAGTAATTGCCGTTGTGCATGTGACAAGTGCAGGTAACTCCATTTTGTATTTCCAGAGTTATGCCCCCTTTTTGTACTTAAAACATTACAGTATTGTATGGCCTACTCCTTCAACATTTTACATACGATATTGTTCAAACTTTGCGCACATGGTGATCACCAATTGTCGTTGAGCATGTGACAAGAGCAGGTACCTACATTTTGTATTTCCAGAGTTATGCCCCTTTTTGTACTTAAACATTACAATATTGTGTCGCCTTCTCCTTCAACATATTACATGCTATATTGTTCAAACTTCGCACACGCGTTGATCACCAATTGCCATTGCGCATGTGACAAGTGCAAGTAACTCTGTTTTGTATTTCCAGAGCTATGCCCCCCTTTAATACTTGAAACATTACACTATTGTGTCGCCTACTCCTTCAACATTTTACATGCTACATTATTCAAACTTTGCATACATGTTGATCAGTAATTGCTGTTGTGCATGTGACAAAAGCAGGTAACTCAGTTTTGTATTTCCAGAGTTATACCCCCTTTTAGTACTTGAAGCATTGCAGTATTGCGTCGCCTACTCCTTCAACATTTTACATGCAATATTGTTCAAACTGTGCACACATGGTGATCACCAGTTGCCGTTGTGCATGTGACAAGAGCAGGCATCTCCATTTTGTATTTCAAGAGTTATGCCCCTTTTAGTACTTAAAACATTACAGTATTGTGTCGCCTTCTCCTTCAACATTTTACATGCTATATTGTTCAAACTTTGCACACCTGTTGATCACCAATTGCAGTTGTGCATATGACAAGAGAGGTAACTCTGTTTTGTATTTCCAGAGATATGCCCCCTTTTAGTACTTAAAACATTACAGCATTGTGCCGCCTACTCCTTCAACATTTTACATGCTATATTGTTCAAACTTTGCACACATGGTGACCACCAATTGCCATTGTGCATGTGACAAGAGCAGGTAACTCGATTTTGTATTTCCAGAGGTATGCCCCTTTTAGTACCTAAAACATTACAATATTGTGTTGCCTTCTTCAACATTTTACATGCTATATTGTTCAAACTTAGCGCACATGTTGATCACCAATTGCCGTGACAAGAGCAGGTAACTATGTTTTGTATTTCCAGAGTTATGCCCCCTTTTAATACTTGAAACATTACACTATTGTGTTGCCTACTCCAACATTTTACTTGTTTTATTGTTCAAACTTTGCACCTATGTTGATCATCAATTGTCGTTGTGCATGTGACAGGAGCAGATAACACCATTTTATTTTTAATCGACGAGAATCCTAGTTGTTTATAGCTATTATGATCCTCAAAATGTCCTTTTCTTTGGTGCCACCTATCGTCAATCATTATCAATGAAGTTAACCTGTCAATGAATGGATGCTACCATTGTAAACGGTGAGGAGAATCTTCTACAGCAGCCTTGTTTTTATTTTGTGAAGACCTCAGATCGATTAATATGAAAATATGAAAACAGGTGAATTACCCCTTACCCCAGACAGGGCAAGGGAATGGGAAATGTTTGGAGAGGGGGGGGGGGGGGGGGGGGGGGGACAGACATAGTTGAGTCAACAAAAATTTCAAACTTTACCCCCAGAGAAACTTGTGCATGTTCCAATTTTGACGGGCGTATGTTGCCCCACTAGGCGGTACTCTTGCTACCTTTAGAAACAATAGTTTTTTTGTCAAATCTTTTAAAAATTATTAAACGTCTAAAACGGGGTAAAGTTTACCGATTCTTTGACAATGAAAAATAGTAATCGATTTTGGCATGACCGATCGGCAAGCGATTAATCAATTAATCGTGATAGCCCTACTTATATATATCAAACACAGCTCCATACAAGGAGGGGTCCAAGACCTCAGCAATTAAATTCCAGCCTTTCTTCGTTGATTCTTTGGCATGTACATGTGATAGTCAGAATGGTGGGATTGGATGCCATACATGTAGACCGTAGCTCACACTTTTATTCAAATGACATGCCATCTAAAAAAATGTGAAGATGGTGTACAGGGAAAGTGCACATTCTGAGGTGATCAAATAGCAGGCCAAATTTACAGTAACTGAGTTGAAAACGTGCTATCATAATTTTTGATGAAATGGTTTTTTCCATTGATCGCGACACTAGAGCAAGGTGAGAAATGATACCATGCACACATTTTTGAGGACACAAGGTCCCCTCTTCAGGGAAATTATTACATGTGGTACGATGGCATTGAGAGTTGGTGGGATGGACCACGGTTGGATAAGTATAGGCGTACAGATGGTTTTCTCATTTCCTAATTTTTCCGAGGGGGGAGAGGGGAGGAATGTTAACCACAGCCAGTAGATAATAGAAATATACCTAGACAATTTATTCATTCAAACTCATTTCTATTAAATTTTATCTTGCTATTTTACACTTACAGTATCAGTATTCTCGTTTTTATTTGCATGAATTTTTGTCATTTACAACCATGTTTATCAAATTTTCACTTGGTGGGCTCAATAAAGTGTACCATTCGCACATGTATATTTTTCTGCAGGTTTTCTTAAAACAAAAGTGGGAATGAGTTGCAATGAACGGCTTTGAACACTAAAACAACTACTTAAATGTTTTTAATGATACACATTTGTGTTGCGAAAGTAAACCACAGTGGATGTACCGTGATAAAGTTTGATGCCATGGACTTGACAGTGGTCTTCAGAGACACATCACCACATTCTTAATCCCATCCACGCTAGAACCCTCTCTGACCTGCTATGTGTTTTTCCATACACTGGGACCACAGTATTTCAGTTTCAGTAGAATAGCGCAGGCATCCATCGTGGACATGTGGAAAAGTGCCTTGCCACAGCGACACTACTCTATGCTGATAAGAGGACATTAAAATTAGATACAAAGCGAACACCAAAGACATTTTGTACATGCATGAGTACATTGTATGCTGCATTTAACCCTTTACCCAATGCAGACGATATCAAAATTTATTATTATTTTAAATATTTTTTTTTCAAATTTTTCAAAAAATTTCAACAAAATCATACCATGTTACACCTCACTGGAATGAGCTTCACATGATATGATTTTGTTGAAAGTGTTTGGAACTTTTTTCACCAAATGCTGAATTTGTATATTATGCGAGTGGATGCAGCCAATTCATTAGGTAAAGTGTGTAATATTTGAGATCATTGGTATAAGAGTCTCAAACGCTAAGTACATGTATCATTGTCAAGGATGTTAACCTTTGCAAGTCAATACTGGTGTTGGTATATTGACTATTGTCTACAGGATGTCAAGATTGATGGTTCAAGGTTGATAGTTTGTTAACCCACTGTGCTGTTGACTATGCTTAGTCAAACAGGATTCAGTTGGTTAAATTTGTACATGTAGCTTGTTAGTAGCAGCATCAGAATTTTTCTGATAAGGGAATGGCGGGGGTGGGGGGTGCTTGATTGATTTCACAGATTGGGTGGGGGGGGGGGGGTTCTAGTTGCATTATGGGAATTGTTCCATACTTGAAATATCATTGTTTTGGCATCTTTGTTCAGATGGTTAAAGTACCCCTTCTGAGACTGCAAAGTTTGTCAACATCAGATACACATGTGGTTCTTTATATGTTAACAGCTTCCAAGAGATAATATAGGAAGGTATATGGTACAGTGCAGTCGCTGTGGGCTGGTCGCAATCCATGCGTAGGCAGATTTGTTCATGCATGTGTTTACCATGTAATAAAAAATCATTGTCAGCAGAATTTAAACTCTATGAAGCACTGGGTTGTACCTGGTGCTTCATTAATTAAATGTTTGATGATTATTCCTATATAATTAGTGATTAAAGTATAATATTATGTTGCGTCTGAGGAAATACTGCTCACTCCGTGGAAAGTGACCAGTCCATGGTGGCTGTACTGCACATGTACAGGGTTTTTCACATTTTTTTTAAAATAACTGCTGCCTATGAGGGCAATCACTCTCCTCTGCCTTATTGAAGGAAAGAGAGCATTATTCACCCTCCTGTGATTTCCAAAACTACAGGCCTAAAGAAGAAAGAGAGAATCACATTTTACCCTTTATGCAACATCTATGTTAGCAGAATTTATTTTTTTAATTTCGCGTTTTTTGGGAGCGTGGTGGCTCAGTGGTTATGGCATTGAATTTGAAACCAAGTGGTCATGGTTCGATCCCTGCCTGGGATAACTGCATTGTGTCTTTGGGCAAGGCACTTAATCCTGATTGCCCATGTTGGGGCATGGTGGCACTGTGTACAAAGGCATACAGCATACGATGGTGCAGCTTGTGTGGGGTTAGTATGGTGGGGAGTCTAACAGTTGCATGGTGGTTCTGTCCGGGTGCTCTGGCTTCCTCCACCAGTAAAACTGCCTGATATGCTGTGACCCTGGCTGTTGAAAGTGTCATTAAACACCAATAAATAAACAAATAATTACATGTTTTTCAAATTTTTCACAAAATTTCAACAAAACCATACATGTATGTAAATTTTTATGGAATCAGTGTTTAGATAATTACATTATTTCATCTACATGTAGTACTGTAACTTTCAGTTTACTCTCACCTACCAAATCATAGTTATGCCACTATAATTAGTTTTGAAGAAAAATTTTAGCTGTTACTGTTATTTGGAAATGAGAAAAAGAGGGAAAATGTCATTGCTTAAATTAATTTTAACCAAAAATGCAGGACATCACTATTATTCAGCCATCACTATTATTTGGCAGGTGAGAGTACTTATGACAAATTGTTTAATTACAGTATGCATAAAATGGTTTCTTACTAATAAAATGTATTAGGCTTAAAAAAATAAAAAATCTGTTTCTCAGGCCCTCCCGCATGGTCCTTTTTATAACCAATTTAAACTTAAAAAAAAATAAAAATTAAATGGTTTATGTCTAATATTTTACCCAAGTTTAAAAAATTGATGAATTTATCCCTTGAGTGCAAGAAGGCTTTGCAATGCTTTAGCATTGCAAAGCCTTCTTGCACTCAAGGGATGAAATACACCACCACCCATGCTATTCTGCAGATTATGAGGCCTAAACTTGAACCAAGAACATGAACTTTTGATGGCAAAGAAGAAATTACTGAAATAAAAAATAAAATAATAAACCACTCACCTGCATGCAATTTCACAAATAATGGCCTGAGAAACAGAAGATCTACCTTGTGTGGCCTTAAATAATTGTAGTTTTTTTGTTTCAGTTTCTCAGTGAGTTGACGCGCATGTTTCAGAAAGCCAGAACCACAGGATCGGTTGTATTAACAATGAAAAGATGTAAGTTCTTAGTACATGTACCTGTACCTTTTGATGTCTACCAGTGTACAATAGTACAAGTACACGTATACTTATACTGTGATAATGTTTTCAATACCATTACCAATATGCAGCTTCAGATACCTGTACAGTATTGCCGCCGTGGATTGGTCACTCACGCAGAATTAGATTCCAGGCCTGGCATTCTGAAAAATGCAGGAGAGCAAAAAATCGCTCTCCTCAATCAGCTTAGGAGAGCAATTAGCTTTACACAGCATTTTAAGTATCCAATTGAACGAACTCATTGGAACTGAAACCAACGGACTACATCAGTGATTTTAGTAACTTTACTAAAGTAAAGCGAAATCTCTTAGACATCTAGATGTCTCATTCAACAACCGAACACACACTTGACAAGACCTGTGTGTGTACCCAGACCTGTTGTCCAAGAAAGTCATATGCCTACCACTACCACCTTCAACCCCCAAGGGGGGGGGGTTTTGAAGGTGGTAGTGGTAGGCGTATGACTTTCAGGGGGGACAACAGGTCTGCTTGAATCTACAATCACATCCTGGGGCAAGTGCTTCAAGTGACAGGATAGTAGTAATGGTAGTATCTTATAGTGTCAATATTCCTTGAATAATTACCCCTCAAACTGTGATGTCAGTTGTTGAACTTGAAACTGACAGAAAAAAAAATATTGCTGTGACCCATTTTGCTTCAAATGATTGCAACTGTGTTTGGGTATGGTTGCAGCCATTACCTTTTACCACTAAACCACTTTCAAAATGAAATTACGTGATGTTATGTGACTTCGAAGTTAAATTACATTTTTGCTTTACAACAAAAATTTAATGTGAGCATAATACATGTAATCTCAATCATCCCAGACCAAAATATTTAGGAGGGCAATTTTTCGCTCTCCTTAATTTTTTCAGGAGGGCAGTAAGGAGAGCTAAAAAATTGCTCTCCTGAAATTGCCAAGCCTGAGATTCTGAACACTAATTATAGGAATAATCATCAAAAATTAAATTAATGAAAATTGTGATGGTGATCATTTTTAGCTGCGACTAGCAGCTCTATAAGTGGCAATGTCGGTCTGTCTGTCGGTCTGTCTGTGACCAACGAGTTTGTCTGTGACCAACGAATTTCAAAACTCAATAACTTTTGAAATACTTGATGGAATGACTTTATATTTGGCATGTAAGTGTATCTTATTGATGTCTAGCCACTGTTCAATGCATGTGTTGTTCCAAATATTTTTCTTGGAGTTATGGCCCTTGATGAACTTAGAATTTTGTGAGATTGCACCACCCGTCGCAGCTACGGCGTCGATGTCGCGATTTTTATTACCTGATAGACGCATGCGTGGACATCACTGCCCACGTGTGGATTCTGATCCGACCACAGAGACTGTTCTGTACCCTGCATTCCTGATCAACAGAATGTTGGAAAATGGCCAAATTCTGATTAATTAAATATATCTGTTAAGGCCCCATAAAGTAAAAGTAAATCTTGTTTCTCAGGCAGTTGGTGTGGTCCATTGTAAAATTGCTTGGGGCAGGGTGGGTTTTTTTAGCTCACCTCGACAAAGTGAGGGCCACTGGGCCAATTCAAGTGAAAGTTTGTGTGAGTGATGTTCCCAAAGGGGCATTTAATTTTTGTTCAACTCAACATGCCCAGCCCCATAAGGATGGGGGTGGGAAAATGCTCCAAAATATTTTTAAAATCTTCTCATGAACCAATGGGTACAATGACTTGATATTTGTTATGGAGCTTCCTTTTGAGGTGTAGATTCATGTTTGTTCAAACAACGTTCGTGAAGCAATATTTGGCTTTGTAATGGCAGGGGTAAGATTTTTGTCTCCACCCAAAATTTCTATATTTTTATACTGTACCAATGACCCAGACATAGCTGGTGCTAACTCTTAAAATATAGGGCCAAACACAAATTTTGCCCCCCAATCCCCAAAATTTGCATCTAAAACTAAAGAAAACATGTCCTGAGAGGCCCTCCACACTTCGCCCCTACTGCGCATGCGCAGTGTCAAGGACGTTCCGAAATTGGCGCCATTTATCATTCTAAGTTTGGCCCTTCATCAGTTAACATCTGACTGATCTTTGTGCTTTTAAATCTCAGTTTAAATGATGCCAGACACATAAATATTAGTGAAATGGTGATTCTAAGGAGGATAGAAAAGGAGGAGAGGAAAAGAATGTGTGACAGAATATTATCAGGGCTGTAACTTAAAATTTTTTAATGAAATTATGTTAAGTTACCTATTTTCAAGGCAGCAGCCATTTTGTTGTCATTCTGATTATTTAGTTACACTGTTTTTTCAAGTGTTTTTCCTCTCTCCCTGTCCTTTAAGTTCCCCCTTGCTATTCTCCCATGCTTTTGGCATAATTTCTGTAATTATTATTACTAAAATTTCTTGGGAGTTTTAGCTGATAACAGAATGAATTCTGTTCTTTCCCCATGTTTACGTCTTCACCTACGGGTGGTTAGGCGTTGTGTTCTGCATCTACCATCTGATGTTCTGCAGTTTCTTCCCTGGAAGTCTCTGTTTTGCATCAGATGGTGTATTTTTGGTAACTGATTTCGGGCCTGGGTGCCTGGAGTCTTATTTTAGTGTTTTTACACTCATTGTTTACATTTACAACAGCCCTCTGTGTGAGGGGGGGATTTCTAAATAATAATATCTTTATGTTATTTTAATCATAACTAGATACATTATTATTGTTCGTAAGTGTTGAATAAATTGTTTAAAATATTTTTAAAATTTTTGTCCACACTTAGGCTTGGGATCCATTGGGGCTCAACGTTACTTTTCAGAAACTTGGGCTGTTCTGAAAAAATATTTTTTCAAAATATTTTGATTTCAATTATTTTTTCTATATTAATGGATCATATTATTATTATGTATTTTGATTGCCAGGGGTTAGTGCGAGTACCAGGACTTGTTTTCTTTTCGCATTGAAAGGATATTGATCAATTGTTTTAAGAGGAAGTCTTCCTCTGACCTTATTATCATTCTATATGTGGTCAGTGTACTCGCATTAACTCCTGTTCTGTATCGTATGATTTCGATGACAATATGGGAAGCGTATGTCACGGTATGTTGTTGGGGATTTGGACACTCCGGTCCTTTCCCCGCAGGGTCACTCTACTTTATCAATTTCTATTTCAGACGATCAAGATTAGGGTGATGTATCTGTGATGTCTTCCAACAGTGTGCCTCCGTCGTCACAATTAATGAAGGGCTAGCGGAAAAGTGCTCATGTAATACGCCAATTGCCTAAGAGGACCCTAGTAGGTTCGACGGCCTTTGACGTCCGCTAGCTCGCCCGGTGTAGCGTCCATTCACCGAATGGTTCGGCAGCCGGGTTCGTCCGTTGCGGTCTAGAAGGAATTTTGGGGTGATGCGAGCACTATAAAATTAACTTAATGCACACCCAGTGACGGCGGATCGGAGGGAGAACGGAGGAAGCCTTTTAGTCCGGTTCATAGCTCGTTCCGGTCCATCCGGACGGCAAGCGAGAGAGGCCCCTCTCTCGTTCAACAACATCTGGCCCCAGATGTTGTGGTACAAATGTGTCGTTAGCGGAGCATACGTCCGTCGCTCGGGACGCTCCGTTGTATAGGCAGTCCGCTGTGACTGCTAAGGCTTCCTCTTCTCGTCAGCGCACACGACCGCACCTTGGCTGCGTGACCGCCGATATATTACCAGCTTCGCCGATCAAGGATTCTTCGGCGACCAGGTCACACCATCCGGCAGCCAGGGATTCGAGACCGATGGACTCCGGACGTTCGCATAGGAAAAGTATGCGGGAGCCATCTGATGCGGAGCTGCCCTCGGCGAAGCAGCGATAGACTGCGCCTCCGCAGGTCTCGACGCCGGACATTCTTGTGCACATAGCACAGCTTATCGCAGCATCCCAGCACCCGACAGAAACGGTGTCGGATCGAGAATTATCCGACAGCGCTGGGTCGGTAGCCGGGGACTCGAGGCCTGCAGACTCCGGACGTTCGCATAGGAAGTGTGCGGGAGTCAACGTACACGGAGCTTCCAGCGGCAATGCATCGTAAGTCCGCTACTGCACAGGCCTCGGGAACGGACGTGCTTTCCTTAATAGCACAGTTTATCGCAGCATCCCAGCATCAACTGAATCTGTCGCATATATTTTATCCGACGATGCTGGGTCGGGACGCTCCGCGGAAGCGGGTACGGACGTCCGAAAGTTTCATCCGGTCCGACGGGATACCGAAAGGGATTCGGTGGATTTCAAGCTTTCCCTTTCGGATCAACATATGCTGCGATGCCGGATAAGAAACTGATAGCGTCGGTGGACTTAGAAATTTTTGGTTCGGTTCAGGGACATCGTCCCTCAGTTCCGACATAGTCCAATAATGTCACACAAACTTTCGAATTATTGAACGACGCTATATATATTATTATTTTATGCTTGCTATCCAAGCATTTCTGGTTTCTTGTTCGAAGAGTTATGGAGATGTCTTTCAAAAGTGTGCCTCTGTCGTCATAGTTAATGAAGAGTTAGCGGCAATAAGTGCTCATGGAATATGTCTATCGCTTACGGAGTGACATTCGCTAGCTCACCCGGTATAGCGTACATTCATCGAATGGTTCGGCTGCCGGGTTCGTCCGTTGCGGTCTAGGAAGGAGATTTGGGTGATGCGAGCACTTTAATTACTTTAGTACTCACCCAGTGACGGCAGATTGAGGACAGATCGGAGGAAGCCAACAACATTGGGGACCGCATGTTGTGGTTCAGATATTTTACATTCGGAGCATATGTCCGTTGCTCGGGACGCTCCGTTATATTGACAGTCCGAGAGACTGTCTTTAATGCTTCCTCATCCTCACAGCAGGGCACACGACCGCACATTGGCTACGTGACCTCGAGTATCCGATCAGTTTCGGCATTCAGTGATTCCACAGCGAATAGGTCGCGCCATCCGGTAGCCAAGGGACACGAGGCCTATACACTCCGTTCGCTCGCATATTGGAAGTATGCACGGGGGTAACGATCTCGGAGCTTCCTGCGGCAATGCATCGTAAGACCGCTGCTCCTCAGGCCTCAGTGACGGACGTGCTATCCGAGTTAGCACAGTTGTTTCGCAGCATCCCAGCAATTGACAGTTTCTCGGTCGAATCAGGAATTATCCGACGGCGCTGGGTCGGTGCGGTCCGCGGTTGCATCAAGCTACGGACGACCGAACGCTTTATAGGGTCCGACAGGATGGCGAAAGGGATTCGAAAGATTTCGAGTTTTCCCTTTAGTAGTATCGGAAGATGCCTTTCATATCTTCTGGCATTTCTTCCAGTGATTATTTTTCGGACTTCATTGCTGCGATCTTGGATAAGAGACTTATAGCGTCATTGGACTCGGATTTTTCGATCGGTACAGGGACTTTGTCCCTGACTTACCGACGCAGTCCAATATTGTCATTACAACATGTGTTTTATTTTTCGACGCTATATATTTATATATATATACAAGCCTGCTACTAAGCATGATAGTTTAGTTTCTTGTCCGCGTGGCTCATTTCTGCCATTTTATCTTTTTTACATATAGTTTATTTTGGCAGAGCAGGGCATACCGAGAGTTCATATGCGTCTAGACGGTGTGATTAAAGACTGCATATATTCTTTTTCGCCGTTTATGTCTTTTCCAATTTCAATGTTGGGAACGACATTATGTATAGTAGACTTAACTTAGACGCTTTATTATACGTAATCCGCCTTACTGAGGCGTTATCATTACGTCTTCAAGAAAAGATTTACGGGATATTATTCTCAATGTAATTTCTTTTGAGGGCAGTAGTTTGTTCACGTATAACTCCGCCCTTCAGTGGCTGATTGGAGTTGGTTAGACGTGATGCAGCCCTAGCTACATCCACGCGTGGATAGTAGGTTAAGAACTCTCTCAGAGTCGCTTCGTTCTCGGAGGAGCTTCTCTTCGACGGCAACTTTCCGGCAATCCATGAATTGCTTGATTTATACATTCTCTTGTCTATCTAGTGTTACAAGAGATTCAGACTGGGGCAAACATTCGGTGGTTGACTCAGAGAGTGCCGCCGCAGTTGCCGGACCCGAGTGTGGCTGTTATGACGGTTGCCAGTCAAACAGATTGGGATATATACTGATCTCTACGGATTCGAAGTGCCAGAGTCTTTGGGTTCCGCAGTCTTTTAGCTATCAGTTTAACTTCCGCGGAATAATGTTTTTTAGGCTTGCTTTATGTCATTGCATGAACATTATTCAGAAACGCATGCCCAAATTCCTGTCCTTTAATTCGACAGTAGTGGCGTATCTCCGGAACCAGGGAGGCACTCTTTCGTTTCCGTTATTCAATTTAATGGAAAGAATCCGTCTGTTGGTTATAGTACACCAAGTTCAGTTTTGTTCCGTCATATTCTGGGTCGTCTGATTGTTTTATCGCACTCCCGTTCTCTTACGGGTCGCTTGTTGCTGTCAGAATGGACTCTCAACAAACAAGTATTCAATCAGATTTGCTATCTATGGGAGCGCCCAATGATGTTTTATTTATGACACAGCTTGCTAATCAATTGCAGACGTATGTGTTGGCTTGTCCAGATCTCTGAGCTAATACTGTTAACGCTCTATTGATCTATAGGACGGAATGATAGGATACGCGTATCCTCCGGCGCTGTTGTTTTAGCAGGTATTGCTAAGATAAACAACCACAATACATTTCTGTTGATAGCATCTCTATCTTCACAGAGATCATGAGTAATTTACTCTCTTGTCTACTGTGGATCTTAACGTGAAATCTTCCTCTATGTGAGGATCTTTTTTCACTGGGTAAATCGTGTCATCTTTATCACAACCAGCAAGGTCGCAACCTTCATGTATTCCGTTGTGTGGTCCGTATTGCATTGTAAGCACTGTACTGGACGAGCTTTGGACGCGATTTCTTACTATAGGAGATCCTCTTCTTCGCTATTCTATGCGACTAAAGTGGAGGCTCTTCCGTCGTGGTGTAGGGATCATTATGTTCATATGGTTGATCCCTCCATACTACTCATTGCTATTTTTTAGTATACTTGTTTCACAAGATCTACTGCAGCCTGTTGTTATTTAGGTTATAGGTTTATGTTATCTCATACCTATGCACTCTACGATAGTTTACAATTGAGTTTTTTGTCTCTTTATCTAAGTCAGTTAGTAACTTTTTGATAAATAGACTTAGAATCTTTAGATTAAATTCCTATACGGATTTTAACTTCAGGTTCTTATTTAGCTAAGTAATCATTTGAGTCTCTGGAAACAGTAGTTTTCAAATTCTGACCTTTTAGACAGTAATTCTGTTGGTTCTCTTTTACTGTAGAGTCAGTGAGTTTCATGCACTATCGATGGATGATTTTCACTTTCATAGTTTCGGAATCAATACTTCCGTTACTATTTAGGTTGGATTGTTGCATAAGAGTTAGGCTCCTATTATCCGGAACCTATTATTTTAAGGTCCTTCCGTCTTCGTATGGGCATAGGCCTTTACTCTTTCCGGGTACAGTTTATGTATTTATAAACAGATATCTGTTTATTACAAGGGCGTAAGCTTCTTCTGTCTTTGATGTCTAGTAGAAGGACGTTACGCTCCATTTTATTGTTAATGGATTCTATTAACTAGCGTACTGCTTATGGTATATCATTGGCTTAGCAGTTGTGCTTAAGATTTCGGCTCATGAAGTAAGAGTTCTTCTACTTCTTGGGCTTACATTAATAGTGTTGCTATTATAGATTTTTGAAGGCTGCTCATTGCGCTTAGCCATCCATTCATGAATTTTATCTCAGAAATATCGAGTCCATTTCTGGAGGCCTCTATTGTTAGGTCTATTATCTACTGCTCAGAATGTCATTCACTTAACAGTTGCTACTATAGCTAGGTAGGCTGTCTGTTTCGGCAGTGTCTCCGTTCGGCTGCCCTCTTCGCTCTGGGCTATTTGACCCAGGGCAAGAAAAAGGGGGGGGGGGGGGGGGAGGGTGTTCCCTTGGGTCACCTGTTTTTACTATGAAAACAAGGGGATACCTCCTCCGGAGTTAGTAATTCTGAGCTGTTATTGGGATGGTTGTTTAGTGAGAAGTTTAAGTTTATAAAATTCATTCAAGTCTTAGTTTTTAAAGTATAGCTTTTGAATATTGCATATGTCAACGGACATGATTATGCAATTCTCACACACTTTTAGGAGTATAAGAGTCTCTATTCTCTAGACTTACTTTATTATTGGCTTACTTTAAAAATTATTAGTATAAGGATTATTGGATATTAATAGAGTACATGGATGTATGAAGCTCAATTTTTGGAAGGTGTTGTATCTTTCTAATTTATCATAAATAAGAAAGATACATGTAAGGCCTATTACTTCTTTTCCCTACAGGGGATGACTCTATTTTATTTTATTGAGCGTATTCCATTTTGCTCTATGTCCTTGGCCCTCCAGCCTTTTTACTATTCAGCTATGTCTGGGTCATTGGTACAGTATAAAAATGTTAAAAAATTTATAGTAATTTATATATTTTTTATACTTACCAATGACCCAGACGGGGATGGCCCTCCCAGGAGTTGGGAACTCTTGCCTCCCCGCTGAGTACATAGCGCTTACCAGGCACTGGTTATTAGAATGATAAATGGCGCCAATTTCGGAACGTCCTTGACACTGCGCATGCGCAGTAGGGGCGAAGTGTGGAGGGCCTCTCAGGACATGTTTTCTTTAGTTTTAGATGCAAATTTTGGGGATTGGGGGGCAAAATTTGTGTTTGGCCCTATATTTTAAGAGTTAGCACCAGCTATGTCTGGGTCATTGGTAAGTATAAAAAATATATAAATTACTATAAATTTTTTAACTTTTTGAACCGATGGTCTTATTTAAACCAAATTTGGTATGTGGTATTATTGGGTCATAAGTACCTGACTCGTGCAAAAAAAAAATTCCTGCATCCCCATGGGAGCCTCAGGAGCTAAAAATAGAAATATTTTTATACTTTAACCAATGAACCAGACTCAGCTGGTGCTAACCCAAAAATATCTAGGGCCAAACACAAATTTTGCCCCCCAATTCCCCAAATTTGCATGCAAAACCGAAAATTAGAAGTCCTATCTGGCCCTCCATACATTTTACCCTCTGCGCATGCGCAGATGCCAGGAAGACACCGAATCTGTCGCCAATAAATTATTCTTTGTTTGGCCCTTGTCAGATAACAACAAACTGATATTTGTGCTTTTAAATCTCAATAATGATGCCAGACACAAATTAATGGTTAAATTGGTGGATCCAAGGACAGGACTGGATGAAGGAAGGAAGAAACGGTGGTTTGAAACGTTCAGGGCTGTAATTTTATAATATTTATTAAAATTAGTTCATGTTCCCTAATTTTGGGATATGAGCCTGATGTTATCACTGATTGATTATGATCTATCCACTGTTTATTTAGGATTCCTTCCCTGCCTTCCCTTGATCCCCCCAGTTAAGCTCCCAAGCTTATTGGCTTGTTTTAATAAAAATTTTTATAAAATTTATTGGGAGTTTAACGTTTTACACAGAAGATTATTCTGTATATCCCCAGGGTTACGTCCTCATCTTTAGGGTGTTTGGGCGTTTTGGTCATGCATCATACATCCAATGTATCGTTTTTTCTTCTGAGGAAGATCTTGCTTTACATCGGATAGTCTTGTTTCTGTTACTGACTTCGGGCCGTGTTGCCAGGGGTCTTGATTCCGGTGTTTTGTTTACAATTACTTTACTCTAGGTAGTTTTCCTATTATTGTTTAGGAACAACAGTTGTAAGTAACCTTAAATATTCTGATAGTGTGGTAGTTAATTTTACACAGCTTTTATAATTTTGTCCACACTTAGGCTTTTTTGGGCTGATTGTTCCTTTTGGGAACTTGGGCTCTTACATTATGAAAATTTATTCAAAAATTTTAATTTTATTTTTGAAAGAGTTTTTCCTTTGGATATATTTATTTCATTGATTATATTTTAATGTTATCTTATATTATATATGTAGATTTGGTGGTGGTACAATGACATATATTAGTATTTAGGTAATTATATTTATCTAATAGTATTGCAAATGGAGGAAACCCTTCCTTTATTTACTTGGTCGTTGTAATGAGTTTAGTTGATGTACTGCTACTAATTCTACTCCATGTGTCAGATTTGATAATCTGAATGATGAGCATCATGGTTTGTGTTGAGCGAGTGGACACTATCGGTCCTATCGCGGCGAGGGGACTCGGCTGGTCCTCTCGTCAAAATGTCACTATAGTTTTTTAGTTTCTATTTACAGAGGAACAAGAACATGGTGTGGCTTCGTGACGCCGTCAGGGAGTGTGCTGCCATCGTCGCAATCAATGAAGAGCTAGCGGCATAAGTGCTCAAGGAATTAGACAAGTGCCAAGATCCTTAGTAGGATTGACGACCTTGTCGCCAGCTAGCTCAACTGGCAGATCTTACTCGTATGTGGGTGATGTGATGCCGGGTATGTCTGTAGCGGTTGAGAAGAGGAATAAGGGTGTAGCGAGCATTATAAACATACGAACATGCTCACCCTGCGACGACGTAAAGGAGGAAGCACGGGAAGGAGGAAGTAGACAAGTTCTGAGGTATGTTCGTCCAAGTCTTCCGTGATCGCGAGCAAGAGAGAGGCCCCGCTCTCTTATAACAACATCTGGGGTCAGAGGTTGTTGGTAGGAACTTGTGTCTGTCAGACAAGTTCTGAGGTATGCTCGTCCAGGTCTTCTGTGATAGCGAGCAAGAGAGAAGCCCCTCTCTCTTATAACAACATCTGGGGTCAGAGGTTGTTGGTAGGAACTTGTGTCAGTTGGAACTTACGTCCATGGGACGCTCCTTCCATAGACTGCCGGGGTCGGCCAGTCTTGTAGCTTCCTCTGTGTTCAAAAAGCACACCCGACCGCACAAGTCTTGACCAGTGAAGTAGTTAACTCAGGCCTCTGAGAACTGTGACGCCGGGTGTATACGATCCGGGCTAGGAGATGATATAGGGTGGAGAGAACAATATGATATGCAACTATGCTCACCCAGCGACGACGGAAGGAGGAAACTGGCAAGTTCTGAGGTATGCTTGTCCAGGTCATCTAGGACCGCGAGCAAGAGCGGGGCCTCTCTTACAGCATCATCTGGGGACAGATGTTGTTGGTAGGAACTTGTGTCAGTCGGAGTATACATCCATGCCTCCTGTCCGGGACATCCCAACTAATAGGCTGCCGGGGTCGGCTAGTCTTATGGTTTCCTCTGCATAACGGACAAAGTTGAGTGGTTTCAGTTCCCTGACGCCGGTGAAACGGTTAAGATTGAATACGAGGACTGTGACTCCGGATGTGTTGCATATGCATTGTATTTAGAGCCAGTGGATAAGTGCTCAATGATTTTAGACAAGGGCTAGGCTTCAAAGGAGGTTTATGTCCCTTGTCTACAGCTAGCTCAACCAGCAGATCTCACTCGTATGTGGGTGATGTGATGCCGGGTATGTCCGTGGCGGTCGAGAGAGAATAAGGGTGTAGCGAGCACTGTTTAATCGAATCATGCTCACCCATTGTTGATGGAAGGAAGAAGACGGCAAGTTCTGAGGTACACTCGTCCAGGTCTCTCCGGGCTGCGAGCAAGAGGAAGACCCCTCTCTCTCTTTCAACAACATCGGGAGCCGGGTGTTGTTGGTAGGAACTTGCGTCAGTTAGAGCTTACGTACATAGCTATTGTCCGGTACGCTTAGTTCAATTCTTAGCTGGGGACGGCTACAGTTTTGCTTCTTTAGCGTCTACCAAGCACTCCCGACCGCACCTTGGCTAAGTACTCAGGATTTCCAGTCTGCATTGTCAAAAGGTCCATCTGTTGTGAAGAAAGTCGCACCATCTAGTAGCCAAGGAGATGAGGCTTCATTCACCGCGTCATCCACAGCAGTAATAACTATATTGGACACCGTGTCTTAGGAGCAGCCGGTGAAGAGGCTATTCATGACCACTGCTCCTCAGGCCTCTGTAACGGACTTGCTGTCGCAGTTGCGCAGCTAATCGCATTATTCCTGCTAAGGCAGAAGCACTCAACGTCACTCTCAAATCTTGAGCTGTTGCATGGTGCTTATTTGGTCCAGCCACCTGCCTGTTTAGATGCTGGTGACTGATTCTGATTTGACAACAACTCTTGGATGATATAGATACCATACATTATCATTTCCTTGAACTTGTTCCAGTGAATCAAAATGCTGTGAGGAATTATGAGAAACCGCTAGCATAGTTGGACGCTGAATTCATCCGGGTAAAAAGCAGGGTAATAAAATCTTCATCCGGTTAAGTCTACACGGGTGTCACAGGTCTTCGATTGTGTAGACGACACCATATTTAACTTCCTGTGGGAAAAAAGTAATTCCGTTTCTTATCTTCTTCCTCTGTATTTTTAATCATTTGTGATTGTTCACATACTTTTAAAAACAATAGGGGAAGATGTGCAGAGTTCCTCTGCATTGATTGAGCAGGCTAAGATCCTAGTTTTAGCCTTACCATCATCATTTAGCTGTTCGCTCAGGCGCAATTGAGAAGATAATTTCTTAGAGCGAATTTAGTCTCATGGTCTTATGTACTTTAATTTTAAGTACTGTGACTCATCGTCTACATGTATATGGAAAGGAATTTTGTGGTCGTTTGTACCTTTTAAAATTCTTTCCAGACCTAGTATATATATCTCGGTCTTAACTAATGTTAAGTGGGAGTTATTCTGATGCAACAAAGCCTTGTGCTTTATCATGTGCATTTGACTAGGTGGAAAATTTGCCATAGGTCGCTTTAGTCTTCCAACTCTAGTCTTGATGGTAAGAATCAATTCTCGACTCTTTAAGTTGGGGTCTAATGTACCAACACCAGCAGAAAGAGTACGAGAGGTTGTCCTAGACTCAGATCGTCTATAAGGACTCAGAGCAAAGGTATAGGTATACCCAAGTCTTTGATGGTAAGCTGTCATTATTGTAGGATTAAACTACAAGAAAGCATCTATACTCGACTCTTTAAGTTGGGGTCTAATCGACCACACCAACAGAAAGTGTAGGAGAGTTTGTCCTAGACTCAATTCGCCTATAAGGGCTAATAGCGCAGGTATAGGTATCTCTCCTATATATATTTCTTTAGGATTGTCTTTCCAGCCACTTGGATAGGGGTTTCTCGTCAGATTGTGTTACTGATCAGACTCCCCTGAGCCAGTGGTTTGGGGCTCTTATAGAGCGCGGTCCTGCCGATTTTTACTGAAAGTGGATAATTGGGTTATTTATGATTATCTTTCAGTCGAAAAGTGAACGTTTGGCAATTGTAGCGAGTATAGTTCTTTAGATCACTTGTTTTGTGAACTAGATAATGTCTCCTGGGATTTATGATAGGATACACGTATCCCACTATTCATTTGGCTGGTTCATCTGTTATTTCACAGAGCGAATTGACCAGCTGTTTGGCTCGCTTTTATCTGTTATCTGACGCATTAACAGTGATAGTTTTATGCGCCAGATGGAGTTGTGTGGAGCGGCTTGGAATGTTATTTCGATGGGTCGCTTACACACATGTCTACTCCATTTTTTAACTGCTAGACATTTTTCCCTCTTTAGTTTTAGAGAATCTTTTAATATAAGGTCAAGTTTGGGCATATATTACGGTTTTCTCAATTATTTCAGACATGAGTTCATATATTGAGTTACAATCCTGAGTCAGAGGGTATCTCTATGCAGGGATCTTGGGACCCTCAGTTATTTGAAATCACATATTCAATGATGTCTCATTGTTTACGTTACATCATCGAATTTTTTTCCGTTCATGTATTTATAAACGCAGATCAGAGTTTATCAGAAGAGAAGTAACACTTCTTTTGTCATTATTTTTCAGTAGAAGGGACGTTTATGTTCATTCTATTGTTAAATAAGTCAGTTATCTACTGCTTGGGTTATTTTATCTTCCAATTAGCTGTCAGTGCTTAAGATTGCAGCGCATAAGTAAGCGCTGGCTATATATTGCGCTTATTCTAACTGTATGGCTATTACATAATCTTATGTGGGATCTCTTCAGGATAGTTAAGTTTTCGGCGCATGGGAATAATAGTTTCCATTATTTGTGTCGCTAGTATAAGGCTGTTGAGCGAATACATTTGACGCTCGGCCATTTTCATGGGAATGATTGATAGGATATGTGTATCCTTCAATTCATTTGTTTCTATTGATTTCATTGAGGTTATGGGGTCTGCTATTGAGCATTTGCCAGAAGCTTCCCCATGAAAGGGTTTTCTTCTTTAAGGGAAGTTTTATTCTTAACGTCATTCTCCGCTCTCAGTGGCATTACTCGGAGTATTTCAGACGTGAAAGAGCTTTATGGTCACTATATTATTGCTGTCTGCACCAGCAATGATTAAGTAATGTGGGTGAGGAGGTTTCGACATATATTCAAATTCCCCCACCCCCCCCTCCCCCCCGCACACACACTCACGCTGTCACATACTTTGCGTCTGTGTCGTGTTGGGTGGTGCCTTCATAGGCATATATGAAGTTCTGAAGTTCTGTTGCATTTCTTTCCGGTATTTATTTTCTGTTTTTGGAGCCGGTTATCATACCTACCTCCATTTCTAGGTCCTGGTCTCTATTTTGTCGGTTCTCAAATTGCATATTCTCGTGTGTTTATAGTTGTAGATACCAAATAGTACACGTTGGAGCAGGGGTGAAAATCCGACGCGAATCCGCGAATCCATTCGCGTAAAGATTCTCGCAAGTCAGTCCTGTGTGAATCCAAGTGGATTCGCATACCCATCTTGAATGGATTCGCGTGGACTGATAAGGTTAAACAATAAAGCCGTTAGGCCAAAAAAAAGTCAATTGATTCTCAGGCACCGCCGCATTGGCGAAAATGGCCTGCGTTGGGCCTTTTTATTGCTATGAACGTCGTACGTAGCACAAAAATGGAGGACTAAAAAATTAAAAAAGCGTATTGTTTCAAAGACCGAAAATGAACGGATATGAGGGTTTCTGGCCAGTGAATAAGCCCAGGGGTGCGTAATATAAAAGAGTGGGAAAGGTACATGGGTTGGTTTGATATTTTCGAGGCTTTGAACGTGCCCCTAGCCACAGAATTCAGTGCAAACTTAAGTTGACACTAAGTTAGGCAAGCTATACATACACGGCGATGACGTCGAATGTCCGCAAATGCCAAACAGTTTACCCGGTAGTGGTAAGAAATTTGTTTAAAAACCCAAAGAATAATACATACTGGAAAGTATACTGGGAGAATTAAGAAATATTTTGATATGTTGTCATTTTGAAAACAAAACGTTTCCAGGAACGGGAGTGAAAAACAAGGAGAAATCAGCTGTTTAATTACGTTAAAACAGAAACAGAAACAAGGCAGCACATCAAGGGAGACTACTCAAAGCACGTGGGTTTTCCCAAATGTAAATACAACCTAAGCCATTGTTTGGTGATACGACTTGCTTATTTCTTTGCGTTTTGCTGGATATATAATATTTATTTAATATAATGATGCTATCACCCAGACATCTGATACAGCTTCACGAACAAGGTTTTGTGCGAAAATGAATCGCTACAGTGATAAAATGAGTAACGTTTTATCAGTTTGAAACGTTGGGTCACTTCGCTCATTTGCATATCGGTATGCTTGGATTGAAATTTTGTCAAACGACTCCCGAGTTCTATGCATAATTCTTGATGCTCCTGTGCCGTCAACCCAATATCCCTTCACCCTGAGTCGTTTCGCCCCGCGATTAGGGCGAAATGACCTTGGACGAACAGGAATTGGGGTGAAATGACTCGCAGGGGGGGGGGGGGGGGGGGTGGGGTTTGGGGCAAGCGATTATTGGGGCAAAACAACCCGACACCTTCTTGACAGGCGCGGGACGAAATTATAAGCACAAGACCTGCTCCAACCCATTTGCTGAGAAAAAAACCTCCCCTCCCCCTTCTATATATTTAAACATGCAGAGAGGGGGTTTATTTTTTTTTGTGGAATTATTTTCATCAAATGGCCGGCCGGAGCATATGCCTGTGTAAAAATGAAAAAAGTGACATCCAGTCTGAATTGCGCTCGAGTACAAGTTGCACTTCTCTTTGATGGACGTAAAAGTGACAGTCCTTCTGGGAGGGGGGGGGGGGGGGGGAGGGGTAACCTTATCCAGTAACATTTCACCAAAATTATTTACTAAATAGTATATCTACCTGGAATGAAGTTTAAAATAATAACACTGTTGACATATATGTTTTAGCACATGTGGTGGTTTGTCAATGGTGTGATGATGGTTTATCACGTGCAGTTGGGATCAAAACAAAAAGAAGAAAAGTCAAATCCCCCCCCCCCCCCCCCTCCCTTCTTCTTCAGATTCACCAGTCAGAATGCTTTCATATTTGGTATACAACATGTCTAGGGAGGTCAGATTCAAATTTGTTCAATTCGAGTGCCTGGGTTAATATTTGAGCTCCATATGGGAACCTGAAATTTAACTTAGTACATGTACAATATGAGGGAATTTCTTCAAAAATCGTCTTCTTCAGAATCCTTTTATATTTGGTTTACAACATCTCTAGGGGAGTCAGATTCAAGTTTGTTCAAATTGGTTCCCTGGGTTAATAATATTTGGGCTCCTTATGGTAGCCCGAATTTTAACTTAGTGCAATATGAGGACATTTCTTTGAAAATCTTCTTCAGATCCACTAGTCAGAATACATTCATATTTGGTATACAACATCTCTAGGGGATCAGCTTCAAGTTTGTTCAAATCGGGTCAGTTGGTTAATATTTGGGCTCGCTATGGTAGCCCAAATTTTAACTTAAAGCAATATGAGGAAATTTTTTTAAAAATTTTTGTCTTCAGATCCAACAGTCAGAATGCTTTCATATTTGGTATACAACATCTCTAGAGAGGTCAGATTCAACTTTGTTCAAATCAAGTGCCTGGGTTAATATTTGGACTCCCTGTGGGAGCCAGAATTGGCCATGTAGCTGAACAATTAGAAGTTTTGTATTCAGTACCTTCTAGAGGTGTGTAACTAAGATAAATCCACATATGTTGTATCAAGGGGCTTCATAGGGGAGCTCCACATTTTACATTATGATCAACTGAAGAAAAGGCATGATGCTCAGACTATTTTTGTCACTACTGAGGTGCCCAAGGATTGACAGTGTATCCTATGGAGATGGATTGCTTAATGTAGATTCTTTCTTGGACTCTGTTTATATCGTGTTCTGTTCAAGGTGAGTGCATCAGACCCGTGGGGCCTCTTGTTTTATTTTATTTTTTATTTTTGTAATTATTCTTTGCCTAAAGTTCATATTCGTGGTTTGTTCTAGCATGGGTGTTGGTGTATATCGTCCCTTGAGTACAAGAAGACAAATTTATCAGTTTCATTAACTTGGGTAAAATATCAGACATAAACCATTTAATTATCATTTTTTTTAAGTTTGCATTGGTTATAAAAAGAGGCCATGCAGCAGCCAAAAGGACCATGTGGGAGGGCCTGAGAAACTGATTTTTAACTTTTTTAGGCCTAATTTAAGGTCTAATAGTATTGCAAATGGAGGAAACCCTTCCTTTATTTACTTGGTCGTTGTAATGAGTTTAGTTGATGTACTGCTACTAATTCTACTCCATGTGTCAGATTTGATAATCTGAATGATGAGCATCATGGTTTGTGTTGAGCGAGTGGACACTATCGGTCCTATCGCGGCGAGGGGACTCGGCTGGTCCTCTCGTCAAAATGTCGCTATAGTTTTTTAGTTTCTATTTACAGAGGAACAAGAACATGGTGTGGCTTCGTGACGCCGTCAGGGAGTGTGCTGCCATCGTCGCAATCAATGAAGAGCTAGCGGCATAAGTGCTCAAGGAATTAGACAAGTGCCAAGATCCTTAGTAGGATTGACGACCTTGTCGCCAGCTAGCTCAACTGGCAGATCTTACTCGTATGTGGGTGATGTGATGCCGGGTATGTCTGTAGCGGTTGAGAAGAGGAATAAGGGTGTAGCGAGCATTATAAACATACGAACATGCTCACCCTGCGACGACGTAAAGGAGGAAGCACGGGAAGGAGGAAGTAGACAAGTTCTGAGGTATGTTCGTCCAAGTCTTCCGTGATCGCGAGCAAGAGAGAGGCCCCGCTCTCTTATAACAACATCTGGGGTCAGAGGTTGTTGGTAGGAACTTGTGTCTGTCAGACAAGTTCTGAGGTATGCTCGTCCAGGTCTTCTGTGATAGCGAGCAAGAGAGAAGCCCCTCTCTCTTATAACAACATCTGGGGTCAGAGGTTGTTGGTAGGAACTTGTGTCAGTTGGAACTTACGTCCATGGGACGCTCCTTCCATAGACTGCCGGGGTCGGCCAGTCTTGTAGCTTCCTCTGTGTTCAAAAAGCACACCCGACCGCACAAGTCTTGACCAGTGAAGTAGTTAACTCAGGCCTCTGAGAACTGTGACGCCGGGTGTATACGATCCGGGCTAGGAGATGATATAGGGTGGAGAGAACAATATGATATGCAACTATGCTCACCCAGCGACGACGGAAGGAGGAAACTGGCAAGTTCTGAGGTATGCTTGTCCAGGTCATCTAGGACCGCGAGCAAGAGCGGGGCCTCTCTTACAGCATCATCTGGGGACAGATGTTGTTGGTAGGAACTTGTGTCAGTCGGAGTATACATCCATGCCTCCTGTCCGGGACATCCCAACTAATAGGCTGCCGGGGTCGGCTAGTCTTATGGTTTCCTCTGCATAACGGACAAAGTTGAGTGGTTTCAGTTCCCTGACGCCGGTGAAACGGTTAAGATTGAATACGAGGACTGTGACTCCGGATGTGTTGCATATGCATTGTATTTAGAGCCAGTGGATAAGTGCTCAATGATTTTAGACAAGGGCTAGGCTTCAAAGGAGGTTTATGTCCCTTGTCTACAGCTAGCTCAACCAGCAGATCTCACTCGTATGTGGGTGATGTGATGCCGGGTATGTCCGTGGCGGTCGAGAGAGAATAAGGGTGTAGCGAGCACTGTTTAATCGAATCATGCTCACCCATTGTTGATGGAAGGAAGAAGACGGCAAGTTCTGAGGTACACTCGTCCAGGTCTCTCCGGGCTGCGAGCAAGAGGAAGACCCCTCTCTCTCTTTCAACAACATCGGGAGCCGGGTGTTGTTGGTAGGAACTTGCGTCAGTTAGAGCTTACGTACATAGCTATTGTCCGGTACGCTTAGTTCAATTCTTAGCTGGGGACGGCTACAGTTTTGCTTCTTTAGCGTCTACCAAGCACTCCCGACCGCACCTTGGCTAAGTACTCAGGATTTCCAGTCTGCATTGTCAAAAGGTCCATCTGTTGTGAAGAAAGTCGCACCATCTAGTAGCCAAGGAGATGAGGCTTCATTCACCGCGTCATCCACAGCAGTAATAACTATATTGGACACCGTGTCTTAGGAGCAGCCGGTGAAGAGGCTATTCATGACCACTGCTCCTCAGGCCTCTGTAACGGACTTGCTGTCGCAGTTGCGCAGCTAATCGCATTATTCCTGCTAAGGCAGAAGCACTCAACGTCACTCTCAAATCTTGAGCTGTTGCATGGTGCTTATTTGGTCCAGCCACCTGCCTGTTTAGATGCTGGTGACTGATTCTGATTTGACAACAACTCTTGGATGATATAGATACCATACATTATCATTTCCTTGAACTTGTTCCAGTGAATCAAAATGCTGTGAGGAATTATGAGAAACCGCTAGCATAGTTGGACGCTGAATTCATCCGGGTAAAAAGCAGGGTAATAAAATCTTCATCCGGTTAAGTCTACACGGGTGTCACAGGTCTTCGATTGTGTAGACGACACCATATTTAACTTCCTGTGGGAAAAAAGTAATTCCGTTTCTTATCTTCTTCCTCTGTATTTTTAATCATTTGTGATTGTTCACATACTTTTAAAAACAATAGGGGAAGATGTGCAGAGTTCCTCTGCATTGATTGAGCAGGCTAAGATCCTAGTTTTAGCCTTACCATCATCATTTAGCTGTTCGCTCAGGCGCAATTGAGAAGATAATTTCTTAGAGCGAATTTAGTCTCATGGTCTTATGTACTTTAATTTTAAGTACTGTGACTCATCGTCTACATGTATATGGAAAGGAATTTTGTGGTCGTTTGTACCTTTTAAAATTCTTTCCAGACCTAGTATATATATCTCGGTCTTAACTAATGTTAAGTGGGAGTTATTCTGATGCAACAAAGCCTTGTGCTTTATCATGTGCATTTGACTAGGTGGAAAATTTGCCATAGGTCGCTTTAGTCTTCCAACTCTAGTCTTGATGGTAAGAATCAATTCTCGACTCTTTAAGTTGGGGTCTAATGTACCAACACCAGCAGAAAGAGTACGAGAGGTTGTCCTAGACTCAGATCGTCTATAAGGACTCAGAGCAAAGGTATAGGTATACCCAAGTCTTTGATGGTAAGCTGTCATTATTGTAGGATTAAACTACAAGAAAGCATCTATACTCGACTCTTTAAGTTGGGGTCTAATCGACCACACCAACAGAAAGTGTAGGAGAGTTTGTCCTAGACTCAATTCGCCTATAAGGGCTAATAGCGCAGGTATAGGTATCTCTCCTATATATATTTCTTTAGGATTGTCTTTCCAGCCACTTGGATAGGGGTTTCTCGTCAGATTGTGTTACTGATCAGACTCCCCTGAGCCAGTGGTTTGGGGCTCTTATAGAGCGCGGTCCTGCCGATTTTTACTGAAAGTGGATAATTGGGTTATTTATGATTATCTTTCAGTCGAAAAGTGAACGTTTGGCAATTGTAGCGAGTATAGTTCTTTAGATCACTTGTTTTGTGAACTAGATAATGTCTCCTGGGATTTATGATAGGATACACGTATCCCACTATTCATTTGGCTGGTTCATCTGTTATTTCACAGAGCGAATTGACCAGCTGTTTGGCTCGCTTTTATCTGTTATCTGACGCATTAACAGTGATAGTTTTATGCGCCAGATGGAGTTGTGTGGAGCGGCTTGGAATGTTATTTCGATGGGTCGCTTACACACATGTCTACTCCATTTTTTAACTGCTAGACATTTTTCCCTCTTTAGTTTTAGAGAATCTTTTAATATAAGGTCAAGTTTGGGCATATATTACGGTTTTCTCAATTATTTCAGACATGAGTTCATATATTGAGTTACAATCCTGAGTCAGAGGGTATCTCTATGCAGGGATCTTGGGACCCTCAGTTATTTGAAATCACATATTCAATGATGTCTCATTGTTTACGTTACATCATCGAATTTTTTTCCGTTCATGTATTTATAAACGCAGATCAGAGTTTATCAGAAGAGAAGTAACACTTCTTTTGTCATTATTTTTCAGTAGAAGGGACGTTTATGTTCATTCTATTGTTAAATAAGTCAGTTATCTACTGCTTGGGTTATTTTATCTTCCAATTAGCTGTCAGTGCTTAAGATTGCAGCGCATAAGTAAGCGCTGGCTATATATTGCGCTTATTCTAACTGTATGGCTATTACATAATCTTATGTGGGATCTCTTCAGGATAGTTAAGTTTTCGGCGCATGGGAATAATAGTTTCCATTATTTGTGTCGCTAGTATAAGGCTGTTGAGCGAATACATTTGACGCTCGGCCATTTTCATGGGAATGATTGATAGGATATGTGTATCCTTCAATTCATTTGTTTCTATTGATTTCATTGAGGTTATGGGGTCTGCTATTGAGCATTTGCCAGAAGCTTCCCCATGAAAGGGTTTTCTTCTTTAAGGGAAGTTTTATTCTTAACGTCATTCTCCGCTCTCAGTGGCATTACTCGGAGTATTTCAGACGTGAAAGAGCTTTATGGTCACTATATTATTGCTGTCTGCACCAGCAATGATTAAGTAATGTGGGTGAGGAGGTTTCGACATATATTCAAATTCCCCCCCCCCCCCTCCCCCCCGCACACACACTCACGCTGTCACATACTTTGCGTCTGTGTCGTGTTGGGTGGTGCCTTCATAGGCATATATGAAGTTCTGAAGTTCTGTTGCATTTCTTTCCGGTATTTATTTTCTGTTTTTGGAGCCGGTTATCATACCTACCTCCATTTCTAGGTCCTGGTCTCTATTTTGTCGGTTCTCAAATTGCATATTCTCGTGTGTTTATAGTTGTAGATACCAAATAGTACACGTTGGAGCAGGGGTGAAAATCCGACGCGAATCCGCGAATCCATTCGCGTAAAGATTCTCGCAAGTCAGTCCTGTGTGAATCCAAGTGGATTCGCATACCCATCTTGAATGGATTCGCGTGGACTGATAAGGTTAAACAATAAAGCCGTTAGGCCAAAAAAAAGTCAATTGATTCTCAGGCACCGCCGCATTGGCGAAAATGGCCTGCGTTGGGCCTTTTTATTGCTATGAACGTCGTACGTAGCACAAAAATGGAGGACTAAAAAATTAAAAAAGCGTATTGTTTCAAAGACCGAAAATGAACGGATATGAGGGTTTCTGGCCAGTGAATAAGCCCAGGGGTGCGTAATATAAAAGAGTGGGAAAGGTACATGGGTTGGTTTGATATTTTCGAGGCTTTGAACGTGCCCCTAGCCACAGAATTCAGTGCAAACTTAAGTTGACACTAAGTTAGGCAAGCTATACATACACGGCGATGACGTCGAATGTCCGCAAATGCCAAACAGTTTACCCGGTAGTGGTAAGAAATTTGTTTAAAAACCCAAAGAATAATACATACTGGAAAGTATACTGGGAGAATTAAGAAATATTTTGATATGTTGTCATTTTGAAAACAAAACGTTTCCAGGAACGGGAGTGAAAAACAAGGAGAAATCAGCTGTTTAATTACGTTAAAACAGAAACAGAAACAAGGCAGCACATCAAGGGAGACTACTCAAAGCACGTGGGTTTTCCCAAATGTAAATACAACCTAAGCCATTGTTTGGTGATACGACTTGCTTATTTCTTTGCGTTTTGCTGGATATATAATATTTATTTAATATAATGATGCTATCACCCAGACATCTGATACAGCTTCACGAACAAGGTTTTGTGCGAAATTGAATCGCTACAGTGATAAAATGAGTAACGTTTTATCAGTTTGAAACGTTGGGTCACTTCGCTCATTTGCATATCGGTATGCTTGGATTGAAATTTTGTCAAACGACTCCCGAGTTCTATGCATAATTCTTGATGCTCCTGTGCCGTCAACCCAATATCCCTTCACCCTGAGTCGTTTCGCCCCGCGATTAGGGCGAAATGACCTTGGACGAACATGAATTGGGGTGAAATGACTCGCAGGGGGGGGGGGGTGGGGTTTGGGGCAAGCGATTATTGGGGCAAAACAACCCGACACCTTCTTGACAGGCGCGGGACGAAATTATAAGCACAAGACCTGCTCCAACCCATTTGCTGAGAAAAAAACCTCCCCTCCCCCTTCTATATATTTAAACATGCAGAGAGGGGGTTTATTTTTTTTTGTGGAATTATTTTCATCAAATGGCCGGCCGGAGCATATGCCTGTGTAAAAATGAAAAAAGTGACATCCAGTCTGAATTGCGCTCGAGTACAAGTTGCACTTCTCTTTGATGGACGTAAAAGTGACAGTCCTTCTGGGAGGGGGGGGGGGGGGGGAGGGGTAACCTTATCCAGTAACATTTCACCAAAATTATTTACTAAATAGTATATCTACCTGGAATGAAGTTTAAAATAATAACACTGTTGACATATATGTTTTAGCACATGTGGTGGTTTGTCAATGGTGTGATGATGGTTTATCACGTGCAGTTGGGATCAAAACAAAAAGAAGAAAAGTCAAATCCCCCCCCCCCCCCCCCCCCTCCCTTCTTCTTCAGATTCACCAGTCAGAATGCTTTCATATTTGGTATACAACATGTCTAGGGAGGTCAGATTCAAATTTGTTCAATTCGAGTGCCTGGGTTAATATTTGAGCTCCATATGGGAACCTGAAATTTAACTTAGTACATGTACAATATGAGGGAATTTCTTCAAAAATCGTCTTCTTCAGAATCCTTTTATATTTGGTTTACAACATCTCTAGGGGAGTCAGATTCAAGTTTGTTCAAATTGGTTCCCTGGGTTAATAATATTTGGGCTCCTTATGGTAGCCCGAATTTTAACTTAGTGCAATATGAGGACATTTCTTTGAAAATCTTCTTCAGATCCACTAGTCAGAATACATTCATATTTGGTATACAACATCTCTAGGGGATCAGCTTCAAGTTTGTTCAAATCGGGTCAGTTGGTTAATATTTGGG
This sequence comes from Pictodentalium vernedei, assembly GCA_031216915.1. Taxonomy (NCBI): domain Eukaryota; kingdom Metazoa; phylum Mollusca; class Scaphopoda; order Dentaliida; family Dentaliidae; genus Pictodentalium; species Pictodentalium vernedei. The sequence goes on from CM062290.1 coordinate 291,521,148, forward strand.
CTCGCTATGGTAGCCCAAATTTTAACTTAAAGCAATATGAGGAAATTTTTTTAAAAATTTTTGTCTTCAGATCCAACAGTCAGAATGCTTTCATATTTGGTATACAACATCTCTAGAGAGGTCAGATTCAACTTTGTTCAAATCAAGTGCCTGGGTTAATATTTGGACTCCCTGTGAGAGCCAGAATTGGCCATGTAGCTGAACAATTAGAAGTTTTGTATTCAGTACCTTCTAGAGGTGTGTAACTAAGATAAATCCACATATGTTGTATCAAGGGGCTTCATAGGGGAGCTCCACATTTTACATTATGATCAACTGAAGAAAAGGCATGATGCTCAGACTATTTTTGTCACTACTGAGGTGCCCAAGGATTGACAGTGTATCCTATGGAGATGGATTGCTTAATGTAGATTCTTTCTTGGACTCTGTTTATATCGTGTTCTGTTCAAGGTGAGTGCATCAGACCCGTGGGGCCTCTTGTTTTATTTTATTTTTTATTTTTGTAATTATTCTTTGCCTAAAGTTCATATTCGTGGTTTGTTCTAGCATGGGTGTTGGTGTATATCGTCCCTTGAGTACAAGAAGACAAATTTATCAGTTTCATTAACTTGGGTAAAATATCAGACATAAACCATTTAATTATCATTTTTTTTAAGTTTGCATTGGTTATAAAAAGAGGCCATGCAGCAGCCAAAAGGACCATGTGGGAGGGCCTGAGAAACTGATTTTTAACTTTTTTAGGCCTAATTTAAGGTCTTCTGCTGGCACACAGCTTTTCATTTAACTGGTAGAGTGATGGAAGCCCACTTTGGGGCTTTATTCTGAGGTGCATGCACCATAACTTTTCAGCTTCATATTATACAGATGTGCTTCAAACAATTTTCATAGTAGAATTATTTAGACAAGCCCATACTAGACGAAGTGCATAAATTGTAACAAAGCAAAGACTTGAAAAAATGTTGATGACCAAAAATAATTTAGTACAGTGGAGCCCACTCTTAATTGTATATCCCTGTTAATTGATTATAATTTCCCAACACAAAACCATTTACCATACCTCCAGTACAAATTTGACCTGTTAATTGAATGTAGGTTATAAATGAACTCCTGTTAATTGAATAAAAAATCTTGTAACCTGTCGAGAAATTACCCAGACTCTCCCCAGTTTTCCTTTGTTTAAAGACCTATTTGGCCTCAGTACATCCATTACAGGCGTTTAATCTATTTTATCTTGTTTGCCAGAGCTCATAGAGCTCTGTCAAACAAGATATAATAGAATAAATGCCAAGTTTATCTCTAGAATACAGTAAGTGACAATCCCTGTTAACTGAATACTCCTATTAATTGAATAATTTTCATTGGCAAAGTGGCTATTCAATTAACAGGGTTCCACTATATTCTATCATTTAACAGGAATCACTGTACATGAAACTTTTCCAATTTGCACATACATTTGTTGTCTTTCAAAGTGGCTTCTTAACCATATCAAAAGTCTTCAGTTGGTGTGGTCCATTGTTTATTGGTTTTACACATAGAACTTTACTCATTGTTTATTGGTTTTACACATAGAACTTTACTCCTCAGGGGCAGAATTTTGCAAGAATCAGAAAATCTGATTCACATAATGAATCTTGCAAAATTATTTCCCTGTAGTAGAATAGAATTGGCTCTATTTCTTTTTGACTTCTGGCTCTGCTCCTTCTGGCCTCTAGCCATGGCTTGTCCCAGATATTTTGCTCAGTTTAAAAGATATTGTAGTTTCCTCCACTCAATTATAATTCTATCAAGTCAGAATTTTATGATTTTCGTATGTTGGAAATGTCATTTCCTTGCTTCTTGGGCCTGATTAATGCCTCAGAATAATTGTCTTTGAAATTAAATCTTCATGAAACTGTGTCAAGAACAGACTCGACAAAATACCGTTGGTATGAAGGATTTTGGTACCAGGAGATATCCAATAAACACTAAACAGTGACATATCCTTGCTGCTGCAGGGGCAGGATTCATCAACCAGTGGATATAATACCCAGATGCTCAACTGCTTTGTTTATGTCACTTACTGAAGCTATGCTTTACCGTTAATTCATGGCCATTCATTCTCAGTTTTGTTGCTTTGTGACTCACAAGATATGAGGTTACACCTCAGCAAGCTGAAGTCCCATCAGAATAGAAAACATTGAATGATAAAATCACTCGGGAACACTTCACAGCCAAGTTCAATTGCTTCAGAATACGAGTGGGGCAAATGGAAGTAATTGCATTTCCCAATGAAATGAGTCAGGAAGACAAATGCATTTTTCCAAACGCAGCTCTGCTTAACTAGGCCGTGAAAGTTGATGAGTGGAGAAACTCAGTGATTACTTCATTTACAGACTGACAGTGGCAACAGTGCTCATGAAAGTGAATACCAAACAGAGTTGGAACACGCTTGTAGCATAAAGATGCTACTTGGGATGCAGACCAGACCACATAAAAACAGTATGATCCACGATCCAAGACCGGACCCCAGACCAGACCATCATCATTGGACCACTTGGACTGGTCCACTCATGGCAGTCCGGTACTGGCATAGCAATTTTGTGACATAGCATATATCATCCCTTGAGAGCATTGAGGTGCAAGTGCAATGCTAAAACATTGCACTTAGAACCTCTATGGTTTCAAGGGATAATATTGTGGTGCTGGAAAGCCAGAAAATAAGCAGACTGTCATCTGCAAAATGAGGTCCCCAGAGGTTGAATTTAATGATGCTACCCTGTATAGCAGGATAGCATCACTATATTTACCCTCTGTGAACCTCAATCTGAAGCAGGGTCTCAAAACTAAACAGAAAGAGGTACCCAGAGGATAAATTGGACCAAACACAAATTTTGCCCCCCAATCCCCCAAATTTGCATCTAAAACCAAAGAAAACATGTCCTGAAAGGCCCTCCACACTTCGCCCCTACTGCGCATGCGCAGTGTCAAGGACGTTCCGAAATTGGCGCCATTAATCATTCTAAGTTTGGCCCTTCATCAATTAACATCTGACTGATCTTTGTGCTTATAAATCTCAGTTTAAATGATGCCAGACACATAAATATTAGTGAAATGGTGATTCTAAGGAGGATAGAGAAGGAGGAAAGGAAAAAAATGTGTGACAAAATATTATCAGGGCTGTAACTTAAAATTTTTTAATGAAATTATGTTAAGTTACCTATTTTCGAGGCAGCAGCCATTTTGTTGTCATTCTGATTATTTAGTTACACTGTTTTTTAAGTGTTTTCCTCTCTCCCTGTCCTTTAAGTTCCCCCTTGCTATTCTCCCATGCTTTTGGCATAGTTTTTGTAATTATTATTACTAAATTTTCTTGGGAGTTTTAGCTGAATAACAGAATGAATTCTGTTCTTTTCCCCATGTTTACGTCTTCACCTACGGGTGGTTAGGCGTTGTGTTCTGCATCTACCATCTGATGTTCTGCAGTTTCTTCCCTGGAAGTCTCTGTTTTGCATCAGATAGTGTATTTTTGGTAACTGATTTCGGGCCTGGGTGCCTGGAGTCTTATTTTAGTGTTTTTACACTCATTGTTTACATTTACAACAGCCCTCTGTGTGAGGGGGGGATTTCTAAAAAATAATATCTTGATGTTATTTTAATCATAACTAGATACATTATTCTTGTTCGTAAGTGTTGAATAAATTGTTTAAAATATTTTTAAAATTTTTGTCCACACTTAGGCTTGGGATCCATTGGGGCTCAACGTTACTTTTCAGAAACTTGGGCTGTTCTGAAAAAATATTTTTTCAAAATATTTTGATTTCAATTATTTTTTCTATATTAATGGATCATATTATTATTATGTATTTTGATTGCCAGGGGTTAGTGCGAGTACCAGGACTTGTTTTCTTTTCACATTGAAAAGATATTGATCAATTGTTTTAAGAGGAAGTCTTCCTCTGACTTTATTATCATTCTATATGTGGTCAGTGTACTCGCATTAACTCCTGTTCTGTATCGTATGATTTCGATGACAATATGGGAAGCGTATGTCACGGTATGTTATTGGGGATTTGGACACTCCGGTCCTTTCCCCGCAGGGTCACTCTACTTTATCAATTTCTATTTCAGACAATCAAGATTAGGGTGATGTATTTGTGATGTCTTCCAACAGTGTGCCTCCGTCGTCACAATTAATGAAGGGCTAGCGGAAAAGTGCTCATGTAAATACGCCAATTGCCTAAGAGGACCCTAGTAGGTTCGACGACCTTTGACGTCCGCTAGCTCGCCCGGTGTAGCGTCCATTCACCGAATGGTTCGGCAGCCGGGTTCGTCCGTTGCGGTCTAGAAGGAATTTTGGGGTGATGCGAGCACTATAAATTAACCTAATGCACACCCAGAGACGGCAGATCGGAGGGAGAACGGAGGAAGCCTTTTAGTCCGGTTCATAGCTCGTTCCGGTCCATCCGGACGGCAAGCGAGAGAGGCCCCTCTCTCGTTCAACAACATCTGGCCCCAGATGTTGTGGTACAGAATGTGTCGCAAGCGGAGCATACGTCCGTCGCTCGGGACGCTCTGTTGTATAGGCAGTCCGCGGAGACTGCTAAGGCTTCCTCTTCTCGTCAGCGCACACGACCGCACCTTGGCTGCGTGACCGCCGATATATTACCAGCTTCGCTGATCAAGGATTCTTCGGCGACCAGGTCACACCATCCGGTAGCCAGGGACACGAGGCCTGCAGACTCCGGACGTTTGCATAGGAAGTGTGCGGGAGTCAACGTACACGGAGCTTCCGGCGGCAATGCATCGTAAGACCGCTACTGCACAGGCCTCGGGAACGGACGTGCTTTCCTTAATAGCACAGTTTATCGCAGCATCCCAGCATCAACTGAATCTGTCGCATATATTTTATCCGACGATGCTGGGTCGGGACGCTCCGCGGAAGCGGGTACGGACGTCCGAAAGTTTCATCCGGTTCGACGGGATACCGAAAGGGATTCGGAGGATTTCGAGCTTTCCCTTTCGGAACAACATATGCTGTTGTGTATGTCATCTGACTTGGTCTTCTACAGCTTCTTTCGTCGGACCAGAATGCTGCGATGCCGGATAAGAAACTGATAGCGTCGGTGGACTTAGAAATTTTTGGTTCGGTTCAGGGACATCGTCCCTCAGTTCCGACATAGTCCAATAATGTCACACAAACTTTCGAATTATTGAACGACGCTATATATATTATTATTTTATGCTTGCTAACCAAGCATTTCTGGTTTCTTGTTCGAAGAGTTATGGAGATGTCTTTCAAAAGTGTGCCTCTGTCGTCATAGTTAATGAAGAGCTAGCGGCAATAAGTGCTCATGGAATATGTCTATCACCTACGGAGTGACATTCGCTAGCTCACCCGGTGTAGCGTACATTCATCGAATGGTTCGGCTGCCGGGTTCGTCCGTTGTGGTCTAGGAAGGAGATTTGGGTGATGCGAGCACTTTAATTACTTTAGTACTCACCCAGTGACGGCAGATTGAGGACAGATCGGAGGAAGCCTGTTAGTCCGGTTCCTGGCTTGTCCAGGTCCGTCCGGGCTGTGAGCGAGAGAGGTCCCTCTCTCGTCCAACAACATAGGGGACCGCATGTTGTGGTTCAGATATTTTACATTCGGTGCATATGTCCGTCGGTCGGGACGCTCCGTTATATTGACAGTCCGAGAGACTGTCCTTAATGCTTCCTCATCCTCACAGCAGGGCACACGACCGCACATTGGCTACGTGACCTCGAGTATCCGATCAGTTTCGGCATTCAGTGATTCCACGGCGAATAGGTCGCGCCATCCGGTAGCCAAGGGACACGAGGCCTATACACTCCGTTCGCTCGCATATTGGTAGTATGCACGGGGTAACGATCACGGAGCTTCCAGCGGCAATGCATCGTAAGACCGCTTCTCCTCAGGCCTCAGTGACGGACGTGCTATCCGAGTTAGCACAGTTGTTTCGCAGCATCCCAGCAATTGACAGTTTCTCGGTCGAATCAGGAATTATCCGACGGCGCTGGGTCGGTGCGGTCCGCGGTTGCATCAGGTACGGACGACCGAACGCTTTATAGGGTCCGACAGGATGGCGAAAGGGATTCGAAAGATTTCGAGTTTTCCCTTTAGTAGTATCGGAAGATGCCTTTCATATCTTCTGGCATTATCTTCCAGTGATTGTTATTTCGGACTTCATTGCTGCGATCTTGGATAAGAGACTTATAGCGTCATTGGACTCGGATTTTTCGATCGGTTCAGGGACATTGTCCCTGACTTACCGACGCAGTCCAATATTGTCATTACAACATGTGTTTTATTTTTCGACGCTGTATATATATATATACAAGCCTGCTACTAAGCATGATAGTTTAGTTTCTTGTCCGCGTTGCTCATTTCTGCCATTTTATCATTTATATGAATAGTTTATTTTGGCAGAGCAGGGCATACCGAGAGTTCATATGCGTCTAGACGGTGTGATTAAAGACTGCATATATTCTTTTTCGCCGTTTATGTCTTTTCCAATTTCAATGTTGGGAACGACATTGTGTATAGTAGACTTAACTTAGACGCTTTATCATACGTAATCCGCCTTACTGAGGCGTTATCATTACGTCTTCAAGAAAAGATTTACGGGATATTATTCTCAATGTAATTTCTTTTGAGTGCAGTAGTTTGTTCACGTATAACTCCGCCCTTCAGTGGCTGATTGGAGTTGGTTAGACGTGACGCAGCCCTAGCTACATCCACACGCGTGGATAGTAAGGTTAAGAACTCTCTCAGAGTCGCTTCGTTCTCGGAGGAGCTTCTCTTCGACGGCAACTTTTCGGCAATCCATGAATTGCTTGATTTACACGTTCTCTTGTCTATCTAGTGTTACAAGAGATTCAGACTGGGGCAAACATTCGGTGGTTGACTCAGAGAGTGCCACCGCAGTTGGCGGACCCGAGTGTGGCTGTTATGACGGTTGCCAGTCAAACAGATTGGGATATAATACTGATCCCTACGGATTCGTAGTGCCAGGGTCTTTGGGTTCCGCAGTCTCTTAGCAATCAGTTTTCTTCCGCGGAATAATGTTTTTTAGGCTTGTTTTATGTCATTGCATGAACATTATTCAGAAACGCATGCCCAAATTCCTGTCCTTTAATTCGACAGTAGTGGCGTATCTCCGGAACCAGGGAGGCACTCTTTCGTTTCCGTTATTCAATTTAATGGAAAGAATCCGTCTGTTGGTTATAGTACACCAAGTTCAGTTTTGGTCCGTCATATTCCGGGTCGTCTGATTGTTTTATCGGACTCCCGTTCTCTTACGGGTCGCTTGTTGCTGTCAGAATGGACTCTCAACAAACAAGTATTCAATCAGATTTGCTATCTATGGGAGCGCCCAATGATGATTTATTTATGACACAGCTTGCTAATCAATTGCAGACGTATGTGTTGGCTTGTCCAGATCTCTGAGCTAATGTTGTTAACGCTCTATTGATCTATAGGACGGAATGATAGGATACGCGTATCCTCCGGCGCTGTTGTTTCAGCAGGTATTGCTAAGATAAACAACCACAATACATTTCTGTTGATAGCATCTCTATCTTCACAGAGATCATGGGTAATTTACTCTCTTGTCTACTGTGGGTCTTAACGTGAAATCTTCCTCTATGTGAGGATCTTTTTTCACTGGGTAAATCGTGTCATCTTTATCACAATCAGCAAGGTCGCAACCTTCATGTATTCCGTTGTGTGGTCCGTATTGCATTGTAAGCACTGTACTGGACGAGCTTTGGACGCGATTTCTTACTATAGGAGATCCTCTTCTTCGCTATTCTATGCGGCTAAAGTGGAGGCTCTTCCGTCGTGGTGTAGGGATCATTATGTTCATATTGTTGATCCCTCCATACTACTCATTGCTATTTTTTAGTATACTTGTTTCACAAGATCTACTGCAGCCTGTTATTATTTAGGTTATAGGTTTATGTTACCACATACCTATGCACTCTACGATAGTTTACAATTGAGTCTTTTGTCTCTTTATCTAAGTCAGTAACTTTTTGATAAATAGACTTAGAATCTTTAGATTAAATTCCTATATGGATTTTAACTTCGGTTCTTATTTAGCTAAGTAATCATTTGAGCCTCTGGAAACAGTAGTTTTCAAATTCTGACCTTTTAGACAGTAATTCTGTTGGTTTCTCTTTTACTGTAGAGTCAGTGAGTTTCATGCACTATAGATGGATGATTTTCACTTTCGTAGTTTCGGAATCACTACTTCCGTTACTATTTAGGTTGGATTGTTGCATAAGAGTTAGGCTCCTATTATCCGGAACCTATTATTTTAAGGTCCTTCCGTCTTCGTATGGGCATAGGCCTTTACTCTTTCCGGGTACAGTTTATGTATTTATAAACAGATATCTGTTTATTACTATGGGCGTAAGCTTCTTCTGTCTTTGATGTCTAGTAGAAGGACGTTACGCTCCATTTTATTGTTAATGGATTCTATTAACTATCGGTACTGCTTATGGTATATCATTGACTTAGCAGTTGTGCTTAAGATTTCGGCTCATGAAGTAAGAGTTCTTCTACTTCTTGGGCTTACATTAATAGTGTCGCTATTATAGATTTTTGAAGGCCGCTCATTGCGCTCAGCCATCCACATTCATGAATTTTATCTCAGAAATATCGAGTCCATTTCTGGAGGCCTCTATTGTTAGGTCTATTATCTACTGCTCAGAATGTCATTCACTTAACAGTTGCTACTATAGCTAGGTAGGCTGTCTGTTTCGGCAGTGTCTCCGTTCGGCTGCCCTCTTCGCTCTGGGCTATTTGACCCAGGGCAAGAAAAAGGGGGGGGGGGGAGGGTGTTCCCTTGGGTCACCTGTTTTACTATGAAAACAAGGGGATACCTCCTCCGGAGTTAGTAATTCTGAGCTGTTATTGGGATGGTTGTTTAGTGAGAAGTTTAGGTTTTTAAAATTCATTCAAGTCTTAGTTTTTAAAGTATAGCTTTTGAATATTGCATATGTCAACGGACATGATTATGCAATCCTCAGACACTTTTAGGAGTATAAGAGTCTCTATTCTCTAGACTTACTTTATTTATTGGCTTACTTTAAAAATTATTAGTATAAGGATTATATTGGATATTAATAGAGTACATGGATGTATGAAGCTCAATTTTGGAAGGTGTTGTATCTTTCTAATTTATCATAAATAAGAAAGATACATGTAAGGCCTATTACTTCTTTTTCCCTACAGGGGATGACTCTATTTTATTTTATTGAGCGTATTCCATTTTGCTCTATGTCCTTGGCCCTCCAGCCTTTTTACTATTCAGCTATGTCTGGGTCATTGGTACAGTATAAAAATGTTAAAAAATTTATAGTAATTTATATATTTTTTATACTTACCAATGACCCAGACGGGGATGGCCCTCCCAGGAGTTGGGAACTCTTGCCTCCCCGCTGAGTACATAGCGCTTACCAGGCACTGGTTATTAGAATGATTAATGGCGCCAATTTCGGAACGTCCTTGACACTGCGCATGCGCAGTAGGGGCGAAATGTGGAGGGCCTTTCAGGACATGTTTTCTTTAGTTTTAGATGCAAATTTTGGGGATTGGGGGGCAAAATTTGTGTTTCGCCCTATATTTTAAGAGTTAGCACCAGCTATGTCTGGGTCATTGGTAAGTATAAAAAATATATAAATTACTATAAATTTTTTAACTTTCAGGTCTGGGTGCTGGTTGCCCTGAACGGTCTTGTCTGAGAGGTTATTGATAAACTTCAAGTACTTTTCAAGGGAGGTGGTAGAAAATCAAGTACTTTTCAATTGGCTGGCAACTGTGGAAGTTAGAAAACAATGAAGGGGTCATGTCAACAGCAAAGAACTTTCAGCTGCCCATGAGTATTCAAGTTTGTTTCAACTCGAGTTCCTGGGTTAATATTTGTGCTCCCTATCGTAGCCCAAATTTAAACTTGGTGTAATATAAAGGAGTTTCTTTAAAAATCTTCTTCTTCATATTCACCAGTCTGAATCCTTTTATACTACGCTGCAAGCGACGATTACATGAATCTCCCAGGTCCGAGGAACTGTGTCTCAAGATCACTCACAAATTGCGGACGATTGTCGGAGAGTATGTCTGTGATCTGTGTCCGACATTTTATTAAAAACTCGGACAGTACGAGACAAATGGATTAGCGACTTGATTGGTTTCTCGGACCGTACTGTGAAAAAGATTGAGCTTCACAATTATTAACAGCAGATTTGAACAACTTTTCCCTCAAGTTGCAAAAGGAAATTATGAAAATATTAAAACTAAATCAAGTTACGCCGCACATTTTTAACTCGTTGCGAAACGCTTCACAATTTATTATTACCCATTTAAACAACAATTTCAAAATAAACACTCGATTTCCCCATAATTGTGAAAACAAGATTACATGTATACATATAAATTAATATTAAATAAGCACAACCTTATTTAATATAAATTTATATATTTCTATAGGCGTTTTTCGCAGAGAGCGTAATCTCTTCTGTTCGGAGATTGCATTTTTTAAAAAAAATGAATTGGATAGGCTGAGAAACAATAACCGAGAAAATAAAATCAACGTTAGTGGCTCAGAGCCCTTCGAAATATGACATGATACCGTTCCACCCATACCTTTGCCACCCTATAAATATGCCTATTTACGTTGAATGGAATGACTGCCAATCCAGCCCCTCCCCCCCCCCCCCTGCATTACACTAGGCTTAAGTGCATAAATTTCCCACGTAATGCGTTTTGCAGTGGCCATCACTCATCGCCGTGCAAAGATTCCTCAATGATCCCCCCCCCCCCCCCCAACAAACAAATCCATTTTGTGCCAATTATGCCACTGAATGTGAGTTTCCAAACAATAGTCGCCATTCTTTCTCAGTCTCAATCGACCGACCGCTACATGCTCTTTGGGGTAAATTGATAATTTTCATTCTTGGGAAAAGCTTTCAATCAAGGAGTACTGCCGCTATAATTAAAAATTAAAAAGAGCAGAACGAAGATTCAAATACTCATTTATTTATACTTATTCAGCACAACAAAATGAAAGAAATAAACGTTTTGAACTTATATTCGCTCATATACAGTGATAATATACACGTGGTATTTCGAAATAAAAAAAAAACGTTCTCATTCATCCGGACTTTTACATTTCGCCCCATGCAACAGTCCATGTTTCTTATCATATACAGTACCTGCCAAGTGTATCCTGTCTCAAACACCCGACATGGTGGACGATTTTCTAAAAATCACCGGCCAACATAGTGTCACATGGTGTAATTTGACCAAATTAAACAACGTGTGCAAATGGTCTTTAGATATGGAAAAGTTTATCACCTTCTTGGTAGATCACTGTTGCAACAGTGACTCAGTGTGAAGAGGATTATTTCCTTCTTGGTAATATAATTAACTGGCTACCAATTGCGCTACTGCAAAAACGTGAGTTGAAATGGGGTTTGTCGAACAGGCTAAGCCTATTTAAACGTGTGTAGATTCAAACTGGTGATGTCTCATTGTGACGAAGAGATGTGCATTCAGTTTTAGAAAAAATAAAAAGTACCGCACACGTTATCTGCATGAAAACGGTCGTACCAACAAGTCCATTTCATTTTCGTTCAATACGCTGGCCATAGGAATAGATGGATGGGGGGGGGGGGGGGGGGGGGGGGGGGGGGGGGGGGGAAGGGGGGAGGGGAGGTCGGCCCATTGGAGTCCGGGACGTTTCAGTTTACCCTGGGACATTGTGTTCCCGATATTTTTGAAAACTCAACACGAAAACGTGCCGGGTAAAACACTCAGGTCGAAACTACCACTGGAAGCCATTTCAGCCAGCGATCATATTCTCTGCCCTCCATTGCGCCATTCCCCAAAACTCTGGAGATTGAATGCCCTGACGTTTCCAATTTGATAGAAAAAATACTTTCTATTCATCGCCTCAGTGATTTCTTGAATACTCTTAGCTACGTCGGATGTCATTTACCACTTAATAAAGGCTTCGGTACCCCGGTATATTGTGCATTACAGAATATTTCAATGGCTGTGGGTGCAACATTTTAAAAAATGTCAGTCATTTAAATGCAGCAAATCTCCTTTTGCCATTCAAATAGTCGGTAGTTCTGCCATTCAAATAGTGGGTAGTTCAGATAAAAAGAAAAAAAAAAACAATGGAAAAGGCACTCTTAGACTAGCAGTAACCGTCCCCCTTTCGTGTTTTCACAGGTGCTTAATTACAGTAGTTTGTTTTGTAATTAAACTGGTGGCAATTAGACGTTCACCGAAATTGGATTAAGTGCCGGGCATACAAATCAATCAGCTTCCTTTTATTGTGCAGGCCTTCTGAAGTTATTGTTTACAAAAACAATGCTCTGATCTCACAATGCACCCCGAAAAGTAATTAAGTATTCATGAAATTGAATTAAATATTTTGAGAATGGCGTCAATTAATCCATTCCCGACTTGTGTATTGTTTCCCGACACTCTGCATTTCTTCATTTCAGTGTACTCACAGTGACATGATTTTATTCTCATCACATTCAATAGCAGCCTTACCTTTTTCTGAATTCATGGCACATTTGAATATTGAAATTCCATTGCATCTTAATACGAACGCTTATCGTTTTGAGTCTAAGGATTTTGCGAGAGCGTGGTGAGGGAAGGGGAGCCCATCGGCAAGAATAACGTGTTTGAGCCTTTTACCCAATTCATGTAGCGGCGAGACGGGGGCGAACACAAGAGGTGTCCCCCTGAAACAAATGTGAAATTCGAGACAAAAAAAAAACCTCAATTTCCTTGACTGAATCTGCTTGTGTCCATAATTTATAAGTTGTGGAACGGAAATGGGGGAGGGTTATGTGTCCATCAGCTAATTCATGATCAGTTTTGTCTCTGTCAAACAAGATTGAATATATTGGTTAAATTCCCAGTTGCATTATGGGAAAGATTTGTTGAATGAAATTTTGGTATTTTGACATCAGAGTCCAGAGTGTTAAACTCTAGTGAACAAATCAGCAAACAAACAGCCAGGCCTTTGAATTCTTCCCAACTAACGACAGTAAACGCTGTGCCCAAATAAGATAATTTTGCCCAAATTATGTGAAGTTTGAAACTTTTTCCAAAGTTTTGCAGTATTTCGGCATTATGTAGTTTGGCCAGGTTTCCCTGTTGCTTGCAATGTAGCTTAAAGCTTACCTTCGAATCAAACAATGCAACAGATAAATATTTTTTAAAAAACACAGAGTTCGCTATAGAAAAAGCAATCCCTGTTGACAGTGTTGTATACGACATTGTCGACAGTGGTTGCTTTTCTGTGGCGAATTCCATATGATCATACACTTAAAGCTTGATATCTATTGTATTCAAGTGTATGGCATTTCTCAGTAAACACCATGCATACTTTGCATTCAAATAGACCTTTTGCTCAACACTGGAAAACTAAGAAGCCTTCTTGAGTTAGTTGAGTAAACTTAACGTCAAAGGGTGGTGGGGGAGAACCAGTGATAAATGTGAAGACCTATAACAATGGGTTGTAAACAAGCATTTTAAGACGGGGACCTAAAATCTAAAACAGACTCCCAAGAAGAAGAAAATACTAGTGCTTTTTCTCCAACCATGCAGGCCACATATTTGCCGTTGTACCCAAATTAGCCTGATCTAAAAGTCTGCAAACAGCAAAGAAATGTTTTGACACTAAACACTGAACATTATTATTTTCAGATGATGGAAGAACTACACCAAAAGCAACACAGACAAAGACCTCCTCAGGTCATCATCATCATCATGAAGAATTTAAGTGTTTGATCAGAGCAACACTTGGTAACCGAAAAATTGCTTCTGTCGTAAGTCAAGTTGAAAAATTTGATGAATAATATTTTCCTGAGTTTGATGATCAAGTGGAGTACGTATATATTCTACACTACAGTGGAGTCCACTTAATTGAATGTCCCTTTACCAAATAACCGTGTTGATTGAATATGACTTTTAACTCCTAGCATACTGCTGGCAGATATTCCTGCTCAGGGCAGAATTTCTCTTGCCACTGAAATATGTAGGATTTGAGAACATTTAATCAAATTCCCCCCCCCTCCCCCATCCCCCTGCCCCCCCCCCCCCCCCTACATTTCCTGTAGATTGAACGGATTTTTCACCAATGATTTCTTGAATTAAACATGGAAGAATTTTTCATCAAGTCTAGTCTTCGATGAACAATATCGTGAAAATACTCAGTGCGTTAAGAGTTGAACACCAAACCATTTACCATACCTTGAATACAAATGTGATCTCTTAATTGCATATGGAGTATATAATATTCTCCTGATGTACAGTTGAAACTAGAAGTCCTGTCATGTCTAGTGCAGAAAACACTTGTTAGTTAATGCTCTATCCAGTGCAGAACAGTCAAGTAAACCTAGTTAAACATTCGATAACTTCTGCACTAAGTAACGCAGAATGTAGTGTGCTATTCACGAGGTCGTTAACTTTGATGTGGAACACATATCATTAGGAAATGAAATGTGTTGTAACTGGACTCGAACATCTGTTGATATCGTTTCGAATCAGGTTCGCCTGGTAAATTGGATGTGACAGTGAAAGAAAAAACATCGAAAGAATTGTCGAAATGACCAGTTTTAATATTTTTAAACTGCAACCAATGGCCCAAACTAGCTGGTGCAAACTCAATATAATTCAAGGCCAAACACAAATTTTGAACCCCCAGTCCTCAAAATTTGCATACAAAACCAAAAAATTCAAGTTCTATCTGGTCCTCCATACTTTTGTTATCTGCAAATGTGTAGTATCCAGGAAGGTACCGAAATTGACTTTTAACCATCGTTCTTTGTTTGGCCCTAAAGTCAGTAACAATGATCTGACCTCTGTGCTTAAAATCTCCTTTTTTGAGGATGCCAGACACAAATCAATGAAAGAATTGGTGGATTCAAGGCTCTAAATGGATGATGGAAGTGAACAACGGTGGTTTCAAACATTCAGGGCTGTAACTTTAAAATAATTAATAAAATTATTTCTTGTTTCCCATTTTCGGGACATACGCCTGACTAATCTTGCTAATGATTAATCTACTGTTCGTTAAGTGTTCCTTCCCTATCCTTCCATAAACCCCTCCATGTTAAACTCCTAAGCTTTTTGGCTATTTTTTATTGAAATTTTTTATTAAATTTCTTGGGAGTTTAACATGCATTACAGAATGTTTATTCTGTTTATCCCCATGGTTACGTCCTCACCCTAGGGGTGTTGGGTTTTGTTGGTCTTGCATCTTCTATCCGATGTATTGTTTTTTCTTCATATGAAGATCTAGCTTTGCATCGGGTAGCATTTAAATCGGTTACTGACTTTGGGCCTTTTTGTGTGCCTGATGTCTTGTTTCCGTTTTTTTCCATTGGCGTTGTTTACATCAACAACGCCCTTAAATATGTAGTATTTAGTATTATAGGGCCAAACACAAATTTTGCCCCCCCCCCCCCCCAATCCCCCAAATTTGCATCAAAATCCAAAAAATAGATGTCCTATGTGGTCCTCCATACTTTTATCCACTGTGCATGCGCAGTGTCAAGGAAGTGCCAAAATTGGCGCCAATCCTCATTCTTTGTTTGGCTCTGAAATGAGTAACATCTCACTGATATTTGTGCTTGTAAATCTCAGTTAAAATGATGCCAGACACATAATCATGAAAGAAATGGTGGATCTAAGGATGAAATAAAAGGACAAGAGGAAGAAACAGTGGAAGGAGGTGTTCAGGGCTGTAACTTATAATTTTTATACAAAATTATTTCATGTTCCCTAATTTTGGGGCATGGGCCTGATGTTTTCATTCTTGCTATGAAATTTCCATTGTTCAGTGTTTCCTCTCTCCCTTCCTTTGATACCCCCCTTGCTATTCTCCCATGCTTTTGGCATAATTTCTGTAATTTTTTTTACTAAAATTTCTTGGGAGTTATGGCTTGGTAACAGATTGTTTATTCTGTTTTTCCCCATGGTTACGTCCTCACCCTAGGGTGGTTAGGCATTCTGGTCATGCATCTACCATCCGATGTACTGCAGTTTCTTCTCTGGAAGCCTCTGTTTTACATCGGATAGTGTTTAAATTGGTGACTGATTTTGGGCCATGTTTACAGTGCCTGGAGTCATGTTTCCGGTTTTTGTACACTTTTGTTTATGTTGACAACTGTTACTTCTGATAGTGATTCCTTGTCTTCTATTTAGTTCTGCTCATAGCCAGATACATTAATATTGTCCATAAGTGTAACATTAATTTTTAAATATGTTTTAAAATTTTTGTCCACACTGAGGCTTTTTTGGGATCCATTTGGGCTCATCGTTCTCTTTCGGAACTTGGGCTCATTTTTAAAATTTTTCGAAAATTTTTTTTCGTTTGAATTATTTATTCGAAATGTTTGTAATGGATTATATTATTATCCTGTATCTTTGTTTCAAGGGTTAGTGTGAGTACTCTGACTGTTTATATTTTTCAGTATGAAAGAATATTGTTAAAATTGTAAATCGAGGAAGTCTTCCTCTGATTCTCATGTTCATTGTGTTTCATATAGTCAGTGTACTCGCCCTAATTCTTGCTCTGTGTGTTCCAATTGGGATGACAAACATTGGAGATGTGTGTCACGGTATATTGTTAGTGGCAGGAGTTCCATGTCGGTCCTCTCGCCACAGGGTCGCTCTAGTTTTTCAGTCTCTTTTTCAGAGGAACAAGAACAGGGTGATGTTTCCGTGATGTCTTCAAGAAGTGTGCCTCCATCGTCACAGTCAAATGAAGAGCTAGCGGTCAAAGTGCTCAATGAAATTCGGCAAATGCCTAAGAGGTCCCATGTAGGATCGACGGCATTGTTGCCCGCTAGCTCACTCGGTGAAGCAATCATTCACGAAATGGTTGTGATGCTGGGTTCGTCCGTTGTGGTCCAGGAAAGGAGATCGGATGTTGTGAGCACTATAAACACGGATCGTGCACATGCGGCTACGACGGATCGGAGGATGGAACGGAGGAAGCCAGTCAGTCTGGTAGCTAGCTCATCCAGGTCTACTCGGACCGCGGGCGAGAGAGGCCCCTCTCTCTTACAGCAACATCTGGGCCCAGATGTTGTTGTACGTAACGTTCGTCAGTCGGAGCATACGTCCACTCCTCCTGCTCAGGACACTCCGTCGCATGGACAGTCCAGTGCGACTAGTCTATTGGCTCTCTCATCCTCACGGCAACACACACGACCGCACCTTGGCTACGTGACCGCTGATATCCAGCCTGCTTCGCCGACCAGAGATTCCACGTCGACCAGGTCACGCCATCCGGTAGCCAGGGACACGAGGCCTTCACAGTCGGGACGTTCGCATAAAAGAAGTATGCAGGAATTAACGTCCCAGGAGCTTCCAGCGGCTAAATCACATAAGACCGCAGCTCCACAGGCCTCCGTGACGGACTTGCAATTGCTATCGCAGATAGCTCAACTCATCGCAGCATCCCAGCAGCCATCAGAAGCTTTTTTGGAACAGGAATTGTCTGAGGAAGCTGGGTCGGTTCGCTCCCCTGCAGAGTCAGAAAGGGACGACCGAGATTATCAAGTGGTCCAGTCGGATGGTGAAAGGGAATCAGCGGTGCTGGAATTTTTCCTTCCGAACAACATAAGGTAGCCGTAGATTTCATCCGGCAATACCTTCCAGAAGTTGTTCCTCCGGACCAAAATGCTGCGTTACCGGATAAGAGACTGATAGCGTCACTGGACACAGATTTTTTCGGCCGAAATAGGGACATTGCACCTGAGTTTCCAACCCAGTCCAGTAATGACACGCGGACATTTGAACTTTTAAATGTCGCTATATTCAAACTAGCCTCTAAGACGGGCAAGTCTGGTTTCTTATCGCCTCATGCTCTACAGCTGCCTTTTATCAATAACAGAAATAATTTGAAATGGCAGGACAGGGCGTGCCGAGAGTTCCTCTGCATCTAGATGACCAGACAGAAGACTTGGAGTTGTCTTTACCGTCGTCTATGTCGATTCAATCCAGTACGCTGGAGATGACAATTTCGTTTAACAGAATTAGTTTAGACGCGTTATCGTACTCAGATCACCTTACCAGAGCGTTATCATTACGTCTCGAAGGAAAAGAATTCCAGGATGTTCAATCTTCCTTAACAATTCTTTCGAGGGCCATAGCATACTCTACGTTTAACTCCGCCCTTTCAGTTGCAAATCTAGAGTTAGTTAGACGTGATGCTGCCCTGGCTGCATCCACAAGAGTGGATAGTAAGGTGAGAAACTCTCTTCGAGTCGCTCCGGTCTCCGGAGAGCTTCTCTTCGATGGTAAGCTTTCTATAATCTACGATCAGATTACTGAGAAAGCTTCGGATTCTCTGCTTTTTAAGTCCGCTTCTAAAATGTCGGACTCAGCAGAGAGGAGTAAGGCAGGCACTTCTGGGATGAGTACGTCCAGGGGAAGTTCCTATAGAGGATCTAAGAAAGCCTCTAGATCTTACTCCAGAGGCCGTCAGGGTAGCGACTCAGGTAGGGGTCGTAATACTGGTGAGACAACCGGTCATGTGCCCCTAGGTCGACTGGGCGAGGTGCGGGTCATGGACAACGTGGTTTCTCCTCCGGCAAGCCTCGCAGATCCAGGAGGTGATGGTCTAAACCTCGCTGCAAGATTCTATTGGTAGCATCTCTGTCACCCCAGAGACCATGGATAAATCTACTCGGGTGTCTGTTGTGGGACATTCAGTGGAAGCTTCCTCCACGGGAGGATCTTCTTTCACAGGGGAAATAGCGCACACTGCATCACAACCTGCAAGGTCTCAACCTTCACATATTTCCGTTGTGCGGTCCTTGCACGCCAAGCATTTTACAGGACAGGCAGTGGACGCAATTTCTAACTGTAGGAGGACCTCCTCTTCGCAAAATTATGCTGCTAAGTGGAAGGTTTTCTCTCGGTGGTGTAGGGATCATTCTATTGATATTTTTGATCCCTCCATTCCAGACATTGCTAATTTTCTGGTCTACTTGTTTGACGAGATCAAACTGCAGCCAATAACTATTAAGGGTTATAGGTCTATGCTCATCATGATAGCTTACAAATTGGATCTAATGTCTCTTTTTCTAAGTTAGTGAAAAACTTTTCGATAAATAGACCTAGAACCCTTAGGTTAATTCCTAAATGGAATTTAGCTTGGGTTCTTCTGAAGCTAAAAGAAGCGCCATTTGAGCCGCTTGATACAGTGGACTTCAAATACTTATCTTATAAGACAGCTTTTCTCTTGGCCTTCTCTTCGGCTAGAAGAGTAAGTGAACTTCATGCACTATCTGTTGATGATTCTCACTACTGTAGTGTTGGTAATACTATTACTTTGACTACTAATGTTGGTTTTTTGGCCAAGAATCAGGCTCCTAATAAGTACCCTGAACCTATTGTAATTAAGGCTCTTCCGTCTTCAGACGGTCATAGGCCTTTATTCTGTCCAGTCAGAGCTATGCGTATTTATAAATGTAGATCTGAGTTTATCAGAAAGGGGCGTAAGCATTTTTTTCTGTCTCTGCTGCCTAATAGAAAGGACATTACGGTGCATTCTATTGCTAGGTGGATTCAATTAACTATCCGTACCGCTTATGAAAAATTATTTTCAACTCGGCAGTATGTGCTTAAGATTTCGGCGCATGAAGTAAGAGCTCTGTCTACATCTTAGTCTTATGCTAATAGTGTTGCTATTGCCGATTTGATGAAGGCTGCATATTGGTCTCTGCCTTCCACATTCAAAGATTTTTATCTTAGAAATATTGAGTCCATTTCTGGCGACCAGCATTGTTTAGGTCCATTATCTGTTGCTCAGAATGTCGTACACTAAACAGTTGCAACTATAGTTATGCAGGCTTTCTGTTTCGGCAGTGACTCCTGCAGCCCTCTTTGCTCTGGGGTATTGGACCCAGAGCAAGTGGAAGGGGGGTGGGGGATGGTGTTCCCTTATATCACCTGCTTTATAGTGAAAAGCAAGGGAATACCTCCTCTGGAGTCAGTAATTCCGAGTCGGTGCCGGGATGGTTTTAAAGTGTAAAGCTAATGTTTATCTCATTTTATATATGTAATATTTTTAAAGTGTAGCTCGGTGTGAAGCATTTGTATATGTCTTGTGTCATACGAGCACTAATATACAATCCTCGGACACTTTTAAATGAGTATAAAGAGTCTCATTCTCTGGACTATCTTTATTTATTGGCTTTCCTTTAAAAAATTAGTATAATGGGTTATACTGGATGTTAATAGAGATCACTGATGTTATTGTGCTCAATTACGAAATGGTATTGTGTCTTTCTTCTTTGCTAAAAACAAGAAAGATACATGTAAAGCCTGTTTCTCCTTTTTTCCTTGAGGGAATAATTCTGTTTACATGTAATTGAGTATTGGATTTTCCTTTATGTCCTAGGCCCTCCAGCCTTTTTTCTATTCAGCTAAGTCTGGGTCATTGGTACAGTATAAAAATGTTAAAAAATTTATAGTAATTTATATATTTTTTATACTTACCAATGACCCAGACGGGAATGGCCCTCCCATGAGTTGGGAACTCATACCTCCCCGCTGATTATATAACACTTACCAGGCACTGGTTGTAAGAATGAGGATTGGCGCTAATTTCGGTACTTCTTTGACACTGCACATGCACAGTGGATAAAAGTATGGAGGACCACATAGGACATTGAAATTTCGGATTTTGATGCAAATTTTGGGGATTGGGGGGCAAAATTTGTATTTTGCCCTAGAATTTAAGAATTAGCACCAGCTAAGTCTGGGTCATTGGTAAGTATAAAAAGTATATAAATTACTATAAATTTTTTAACTTTCCTTTGTTTATAGACCTGTTTGGCCTCAGTACATCCAATACAGGCATTTAATCTATTACATCTTGTTTGACAGGGATCATGGAGCCCTGTCAAACAAGATATACTAGAATATTATGCTAAGTTTATCTCTAGAATACAGGAAATTGACACAATTCCTGTTAATTGAATTCTCCTGTTAATTGAATAATTTCCATTGGCAAAGTGGCTACTCAATTAACAGTGTTCCGCTGTATATGTACATGCATATTATCTGTATGTGCAGGACTGTAATCACAAAAGTGGTCTTTTTTGTGATTTGATTGTGATCCAAAGCTCGATCTGCTTAACTGGTAGAGTGCTAAATTGTTGGTCATCATAATTTGTTTGCAGGTCTTTGCCTTGTTACAATTTGTGGGAGATTGCCTGTAGACACTATCCCATAAATTAGAACAAGGTAACTCTATACAGACTTAAAAATTTCTATTTCTCTTCATAGCTAATATGAAGCACATCCACAGAATATGAAGCCATTACGTTATGGTATCTGCTTTTCCGAGTAAAGCCCAAACTAGTATTTAAATGGTTAACCGGATAATCAGTTTGAAACCAGTTAGCTGCCTAACCGATCAGAAAAACTGTCAACTGGTTATCCAAAATATTGATAGTGATCGTCATTCCACGTTTAAAACATAGTAAATCTGCCGCTCCTTCTTTGTGAAAGATTACACCCCGAAGCTGCGTTCTATATATTTAGAATTAATTGACTTTGCCGTTCAAGACTTTGTTAATGATTGGCTGTTTCCGTAAGTAATGAGTAATCACAGAAACTATTCCGTAGTATGTATGCAAATGAACATTATAGAATACTGAACAATGTTCGTTTGTACACACACTACGGAATAGTTTGAGAAAACTGCTTTCCAATTCCTGTAGTTTTGATCCCATATTCGTTGAAATAATGGCTACAGATAACTGGACATTATCCGGTTATAGCTCTTGGTTAGTTGGTTATGAAAATGAGCCAACTATTTCAGCCCTAGCCCAAACATGGACTTCTAGCACTCTACCAGTTAAACCAGTGAGAAGAGATTTTGTACATAAAATACTGCGAAAACCTGACCACATAAAGATAAACAAACAAAAATGGTAATACTTCAGCTAAAATGTTTAGTTTTGTTCTGACAGGTGATATTCTAGAGTGTTGTAGGAGGGAAGTGGACAGAATTTAGACTAAATTGTGCCCCAGCCCAGTTGAAATTCTTGGTCTGCTTTTGTGATCATTGTATTCAAACATCAGACGGGAGTAAATAAATTTTGACAAAAGTCTTTTGGTGCCTGAAGATTTCTCACAAAAGTTCATGAAAGTTCTGGATTTTCTTCCCCTGAAGTGTGTTCAAAGCTTTTGGAAGTGGAGGATGTCGAGAGATAATATAAGTAAATCTCAAAGCAGTGGAGATATGAAAAAAATTGACTGGTGCAGTTTTAAGCTCCTGTGAAATAAGAGACTGGAGTAAATTGTATCCGTAAAATGTCAGTACATGAATTTTGAGGAAATATATTCACCAACACCAGAAACTTTAAATGTGTAAAGACCTGCTGAAATGTAACAGTAGCTTGCAATTGGCCACATAGTTTTCTCAAAACAACACACATTTATATGCCCTCACAGTAATTTAGTGCTCCACAATATTTTTCATTAAGTGCATTTTTTTAGCTCCCATAAAATAGAAAACACAGGTGCTGATGGGAGCAATTGCACTTGCACCCGTCTCATTTCTAGGACTGGTCCAAAGATTATATAGACCACCTTGTGGGAAGACACACAGGAAAAACATGTACAATATTTCCTCATTGGGAGTGGCGTGGCTCAGTTGATAGAGGTGCAGGCTGCAAGCCGAGAGGTCCTCGGTTTGAATCACACCTGCGGCAACCATGGTGTGTCCTTGGGCAAGACACTTCACCCCCATTGTCCATGTGGGGGCACAGTGGCATTGTGTACTAAGACATACTGCACACTTGATGGTACACTTGTATTCAACCAATGCTAACCTTGCGTGTGTGGAGTTTGTATGTTGGGGAGCTGAAGTTTTTCTCAGTTGTTCGACGATTCTCTCCGGGTATTCCGGCTTCCGCCACCCGTAAAACTGTCGTCATGATTAGCCATTGTGCAGAAATATGTGACCTTAAACACCAATAAGTAAGTAAATAAGTATTTCCTCATTTCTTTTTCAGCTAATGAGCTTCTGTGCTTTAGAGGGCAGAAAAGTGGATAGAAAATTTTGATTGGTGCTTTAGAGGGCAGAAAAGTGGATAGAAAAAATTGATTGAATTGAAACTGTTTGTCTGCTTTTGTAATCGCAAAACTGTAGTTGCAAAGCATTTTCTACTGCATTCTTGCAGAAATTACAGAGCATTATTTTAACATTCCTGGTCTCACAGAAACATGTCTCTGCTCGATTTTTGTTCCCTATTGACAAATTTCACAAAATGTGCTCTCCAGCACAAGATTATAAATGTTGCCTTTGCATTTTATGGAAGCAAATGAATGACTGATTAAGAGCGGTTCAGGTGGAGATGCAGTTTTACTATTTCAAGTTAGACAATTTTTTTGCGGCTCAGTGCATTGGCATATGCTTTGCATTCAGGCCTGAAAATAAGCAGTCTAACATTTGCAGAATGAGGTCTTCAGAGGGTGAATTTGATGATGCTATCCCACACAGTGGGCCAATTTATTCCCTGGGTACCTCTTTCTGTTTAGTTTTGAGACCCTTATTCAGATTGAGGTTCACAGAGGGTAAATTTAGTGATGCTACCCTGCTGTGCAGGGTAGCATCACTAAATTCACCCTCTGGGGACCTCATTTTGCAGATGACAGTCTGCTTATTTTCTGCCTTGTTTGCATTGCCCCTTTTGTTCACTGCAGATATGACTGTACTCTGATCACAAAAATGGCATTTTTTTTTCAATCAGATTGCAATCAGGTGATGACACACTTATAAATGAACCCACCTGAGGTGTGGATTTTACAAATATATTTTGAAATCCAGATTGAATGAAGAAAAACAAATGAAAAGAATGTTTGAGATGCAGGATTAAGCTGCTCCTAGTGGGGATTGAACCATGGACGTTTTGGTTGGAAGTACAATACCATAACCACTGAGCCACTGTGCTCCCAGGAAAGTGGACAGATAATTTTGACTGGATTGCAACTCCATTTCAAAATTCTATGTCCTTTGGGAACCATAAGGGGACTATAGGATTGCACTCCATCCGTCTGTTTTTATGTTACGACCTCTCCCTCCAACATGCTTTAAGCTACACCTTTCATATTTGGTACATGAATAAATGGTTCTGATGGGATGATGCACGCTCAAAATTTTTTTTTCAAAATCCAAGATGGCGGAATGACGGCCATTTTTGTTGTGTTTTTTAAGCTTTTTTTTTTTCTCTATTTTCATGTTACCACCCCTCCCTCCAACATGGTTCAAGCTACACTTTGCATATTTGGCACATGGATAGAGGGTTGGGAGGGGATGATGCACATTCAATATTTTTTTTTCAAAATCCAAGATGGCGGCATGGCGGCCATTTTTGTTGTGTTTTTTAAGCTTTTTCTCTATTTTATGTTACCAGCCCCACTCCAACATGGTTCAAGGTACACTTTTCATATGTGGCACATGGATAGAGGGTTGTTATGGGATGATGCACGTTCCATATTTTTTTTTTTCAAAATTCAAGATGGCGTTGGGTTTTTTAAGCTTTTTTCTCTATTTTATGTTGCCACCCCTCCCTCCAACATGGTTCAAACTACACCTTTCATATATGGTACATGGATAAAGGGTTGTGAGGAGATTATGCACACTCAATATTTTTTTTTCAAAGTCTAAGATCTGTCTGTCTGTCCGTCTGTCTGTCTGTTTTTATGTTACCACCTCTCCCTACAACATGCTTTAAGCTACACCTTTCACATTTGGTACATGGATAAATGGTTCTGAGGGGATGATGCACGCTCAAAATTTTTTTTTCAAAATCCAAGATGGCAGAATGGCAGCCATTTTTGTTGTGTTTTTTAAGCTTTTTTTCTCTATTTACCACCCCTCACTCCACATGGTTCAAGCTACACTTTTCATATTTGGCACATGTATAGAGGGTTGTGATGGGATGATGCACGTTCAATATTTTTTGGGATGATGCACGTTCAACATTTTTTTTTCAAAATTCAATGGCGCCATAGCAGCCATTTTTGTTGTGTTTTTTAAGCTTTTTTCTCTATTTTATGTTACCACCCCTCCCTCCAACGTGGTTCAAGCTACACCTTTCATTTATGGTACATGTATGAAGGGTTGTGAGGGGATTATGCATGCTCAATATTTTTTTTTTTAAAATCTAAGATCTGTCTGTCTGTCCGTCTGTCTGTCTGTCTGTTTTTATGTTACTACCTCTCCCTCCAACATGCTTTAAGCTACACATAGTGTCTTATGTGACAAAAACACCTTATGTCACAAAAGCGACGTAGGGGACTAATACCACCTCGGTGGTCAAACACTTGTTTGTATATAAAGAATCTGCATTTCAGTATCAAAATTTAGTAGTTGTTTATAGGTTTAAGTAGGTTTTCCAGTCTTTTGATTTTTTCAGATAAGCTGTCTCTCTCACATGTGCAATTTTTAGGTGAGTTGTGACGAAGTCAAACTCGACTTATAGTTTGATGAATGGCGGGTGGGGGTAAACAATTGGTTTCCGGACTGTAACTTGATAATGGTGCGACCCATGTTCATGAAACTTCATATGTAGGTTGGCCTCGGTGAGAGGAAGAAACTTATTTATTTTGGACTCACCAGGTCAATGGTGAAGGTCACAGTGACCTTGAGTATACTAAATCATAAACAATTGGTTTCTTATCAACCTACCTCAATTGTTTACTACAGGCTTGCACTACAGTGGGAGAACCTAACTCGGATAAAATACTCTCTATTTTAATCTTTCCCAAGATTTGGGAAAGAAAAGTGGTGTAAAAAACACCACGAAAAAATAAGCCAAAACTGGGTCGAGCGCCATTGGCGCACATCCAGTATGGGACGCTCTGCCATAGTACAAATCCACGACTTCCGTAAAATAGTGTGCAATGCATCAATTCGTCATTCTTTTGATTATCCGCACACGTGGTGGATGTGTGACATCTTTGCTGCAGTAACAGTGATATTTTAACTCGTCGATAATGGTTTTCCTGTGACTGGATTTATGGATGTGAAGATCGTATAATAACAGGACTGTGTTTTATATATTCTCGTTTATATTTTCAACCACATTCTCATTGTATATTATTTACTATTCCATTTTCGCGAATGTTTTGTTTTCGACATCACGCGATTCGACAATGAATTTTTCGGTTGATGAATTAATTTTTGGAGTTAGGTGTCAATCTGGGACTGTCTGGACAGGATTTCTTCACTCTGTTGAGGGCCGAATTTCTGTTTTTTCGGTCTCTGTTGACCGGCTGGGTTCTGTCACCGTTTTTTTTCTGCCACCTTCTCTCGTAGTTGAGGGTGTTCTTCTACTTTCTGTTTCTGTTGAGTTCACCTTTTTCTTCTACTGCTCTCACCTCTGTTATTTCCAGTTTCGTTCCTTTAGGGTAATTCCTTTTGCCCTCGCCTTGGTGCGTTCTCGTGGCCGTTTCTTCCGCACCCACGGGTGGTGTGGAATGCTGTCGTTTCGGGAGCCTCCCGACTCTACCACATCTGGTGTGAGTTTACCCCCTCCGTGGGGGATGTGCAGCTCCTCCTGCCCCCTGGGGGGGGGGGGGGGGGGGGGGTCACTGTCATTTCGGGGGCCCCCCCGACTCGACCATGTCTGATGTGAGTTTGCCCCCCCCCCCCCCCCCCCCCACCCTCCATGGGGGATGTGCAGCTCCTCCCGCTCCTGCCGGGGTCGGGAACACTATCATTTTGGGGTCGCCTGATTCGACCACGTCTGGTGAGAATTGCTCCCCCTCCGTGGGGGATATGCAGCTCCTCCTGCACCAGCGGGGGTGAAGAACGCTGTCGTTTCGGGGCTTCCCGACTCGACTATGTCTGGTGAGAGTTATTCCCCTTCCGTGGGGAATGTGCTGTTTTTTTTACCGTGGAGGATACTGTGGGAGCTGTTGGATTTCTGGTGAAGAGATGCCTGGTTCCAGGACAATGCGCCCTCTCCAGTCGACATCAGAGGCTGTCACTAGGGTTGTGACTCCTCCTTTGGAGGCCGAGCTTGGTGGCTCTCTCTGCTTTTCTGCCAGTTCCAACAGCTCCCGTCGTATCTGCTGCTACTGCTGTTCCGTCTACAATGTCATTAGGCACCGTTGTTAGCCGGCCTCGGCGTATCCCTGCCAGGGTCTGCAGGGATGTCTGTAGTGTGGTTGTGTGGTATCGGCCTCAGCCTTCCCCGACTTACACTCGGCGAAGTCGGATGGGGCTGCCGACTGAACTCCCTACTGTGTCCTCTCAGACATTGAGCACAGTAGTTTTATACCTGCAGTGGTCTGCTGCGGTGTCTAGTTGTGTAGACGTGGGGGTATCGGCCTCAGCCTTCCCTGACTTCAACTCGGCGAAGTTGGAAGTGGCTGCCAGCCGGACCCTCTACTGTGGTCTCTGCGCCGTCGAGCACCACAGTTGTCATTGGATTCGGATGTTCTTAGTGGGACACTATGAACTCCGTGGCATTTCCGTCCACTCATTCTTGCCACATGACCAGTTTGGGGGACCAACGTCTGATGTGTAGCCTGGACCTTCTGCCCTGCAGAGGTCCGCAGTGACTCTCATGAGTTCCCGCTATGTTGATCCTCGGGGTGTGTCACACCCCTATACACATCTGCCTTCAGATGTTTCGGCTGCCGCCCGTCGTCCCACGTCGGGTGTTTTGGAGGATCGTGACCCTTCGCTGGTTAAGAGGGTCAAAGGTGAAGCCACTTTGCCGGTTCGTTCCCCTGTTGAACTGGCCAGTACGGGCAGTGAGCTTAGGGAGGCCCTCTCCTTACTCACTCAGGTTCTGTCAAAGAGCCTTCCTGTTGCTTCCAGCGAGGCAGCGAGTGGTTTCCAGGCGCCCCCTATGGCGCCGCCTCCCGGGATTGGAAACAGGCCACCTTCTGATCCCCCTGGTGTTCCGACACCATGGGAGGCATCGGCTGGTTTGCCCATGATGGGCTATGTGTCTTCCGACTCAGGGGAAGAGTCAGACATGCTTGATGTCGAGAGCCAGCAGTCTTCGGACTTGGGGGCAGCTCTTGATTTCGTGTTTGGGTTCCTTCCGGATCTCAAACCATCTAACCAGTCGACAGTGTCAGCCAGGCCGCGATCATCGGTCACGCGCCAACAGCTTATGGAGCAACCCGCTTCTGAGCGTCTTTGACCGTGCCAGTCGGTACAGTTGGTTGAAGCATTTTCAGCCTTGGACTCTAAGCTAAGTTCCAAGGCTATGAAGGCTCCGTTCTTCACCAGGGTTGACACCTTTTTGCCTCCGGCACGTTATCGTTCCTAAGATTCTGCCAATCCATCGGTCTACCAGACTTTGATGGTTTTGGATCAGGACTCCAATTCCCTCGGGCTTTCCAAGTCCAAGTCTGCCGTCATTCCGATGACGACTCTGGAGTCCAAATTGGGCTCATCGAGAGAGATGCTTGGTATGCTTTCTCTCTCCGATCACGTCGTCTCAGCTTTAGATGCTTATCTGCCCCCAGATAAGTTTGACGAGGTAAGGCTCCTTTGCGTGTGCTGTCCAAGGCGCTCATGCATCTTACTCACACGCATGCCTGTAACACGGCTAATCTGGAATTAGTTTGAAGGGACTCTGTGCTGGACACAGGCCGATCCCTTCCTGAGGAGCAGTGCGCTACCCTTCGATCTGCTTCTTTGGCAGGTCCGCAACTTATCCATGGTTCTGTGTTGATGGTCCGGGATGATGTCCTACGTCATTCCAACGATCAGCTGCTGTTTCTTCAGCTTGATCAGCCTTCTAGGGTAGGCACGGGCTGTTCCAAGCCTAACAAGTACCCTCTGCTTCCTCTGCGAAGCAAAGGGGCTGATCCTTCTGCCTCCGCTTCTACTTCTTACTCAAGGGGTACGGGTAAGTGTCGGCAGTCTTGCGGGAAGTCCCAGGATTCTTCATTCAGTAGAGGAGGTGTTTTCTCCTCTCGCGAGCCTCGTCGGGGTTCGAAATGAAGGTCCTCACCTCAACTCGTCCCAGGTTGGAGGAAGGATAGCAGAGTTCGCAGACCGTTGGGCCACCATCACATCCGATCCTTGGGTGTTAGATGTTGTTTGGTCCGGGCTGCGAATATCCTTCCGAAGGCACCCCACTCTGTCCAGGCTGCCTCTTCAACCGCAGTTCCTTCAGACATTTTACGTCGGGAACTTTTGTCCACGGAGATAGACAATCTCCTGACAAAGGGGGCGATTGGGGTCATCAAGAACATTAGGTCAGTGGGTTTCTATTCCCACCTGTTCTTGGTGCCGAAAAAGGACGGCCGGCTCTGACCGGTTATCGATCTGAGTTTCCGGAACCAGTCTATCATTGCTCCCAAGTTCAGCATGGAGACTTTCAGGTCGGTCCTCCGTTCAATTCACCAGGGAGATTTTGATTCCAGCTTCGACCTGCGAGACGCTTACTTTCACGTTCCGATTCATTGGGCGTTACGGAAGTATCTCAGGTTCGTTTTCTGGGGCGAGTTTACCAGTTCAAGGCCATGCCTTTCGGCCTCAACCTGGTTCCTTGGACCTTCACCAGACTGATGTCGCATGTGATAGCTTTCCATTGCACACAGTCCAGGGTGACTACTTCGGCATATCTGGACGATATCCTCCAGGGGCATTCCAATGCTGCCTTACTGGAGTCAAATATCGCCACTCTGTTGAGCTTGCTCACGTCGCTAGGTTTCAGAGTCAACGAGGAGAAGTCAGACCTTCTCCCTTCTCAGTCGTTTTTTCATCTGGGGATGGCTTTCCGCACACAATTCAGTTTGGTGGCGGTTCCCCAGGCAAAGGCTGTGATTCTCTCAGCTTTTGCTCTGACTCTGTCCCAGTCCACTTCAGTGGCGGCTTGGAGTATTCTCCGGATAATCGGTCTCTGCTGTTCGGTGACGGATCTCATTCCTCCAGGTGGGCTGCGTGTCGGACCTCTCCAACAGTTTCTGCTCAGTCGTTGGAGGCCGAATGTAGATTTTTTGGATCTGGTGCTTCAGTTTCCAGAATATCTTTATCCTCACCTTCTCCTCTGGGCGGATGTCCAGTGGCTTTCGCAGGGTGTTCTGTTGGACTTATCCATGTCCGATCGCGTTTTGATGACAGATGCCAGCGATCTCGGATGGGGTGCGACGTTGGATCCTCAAGGTCTTTCCATTCACGGGATGTGGGACCAGGATCATGCAGCTCTACACATCAACCAGAAGGAGCTTCTTGCTCTTCTTCTGAGTTTCAGGCAATGGATCCCTCACCTGTCAAATCACCAGGTCCTTCTGTTGTCTGACCATTCGACGGTGGTTGCTTACATTCGGAACCAGGGCAGCACGCACTCTGTTCCAATGTACGAATTGGCTCGGGATCTTCTACTGCTCGCTCAGGATGTCCACACCGGGGTGGCTGTTCGTCAAATTCCCGGTCGCCTGAACGTCCTAGCCGACTCCTTGTCCCGTCGGGGCAGGTTCATTTCCACCAGGTGGATGCTCCACATGGCGGGTTCCATCGATCTCTTGCGACTCATTGGAACCATCCGGTGGACACTTTTGTGTCCCTGTGTCCAGATGCTCTGGTTTTCGCCGTGGACGCTCTGGCCCTGCTTTGGGTTGGTCTTGTCGGCTACGCCTTCTTACCAGTTCCGATTCCGCCTCAGGTTCTGGCCCAGATATGAACCTGCAGTCGTCGAATCCTTTTGATTACACCCGCTGCCTCGGTGGGTGTGGATCAATCTGCTCCGCTCTCTATTAGCGGCGGTTCCGGCATGTCTCCCTCTACCTCGCGACTTTCTTTGCCAAAGTCGCCCGAGGAGGTTTTACGTTGACCCGACTTCTTTGTGCCTTCGCACATGTCTTTTATCGGGTCCTGTCTCCTCTGTAGTGGTTTTTTGAGACACGCAGTGGAGTTGCTTTTCTTCTTCAAGGAGGCACTCACTCCACTGGCTAAGTGGAAGGTTCTTCTGTCGATGGTGTGCGATCACTCTGTTGCTTCTGTCACTCCTTCGATCACACCGCTTGCGGAGTTTCTGGTTTATGTTTGTTTCTGGGGGTCTCCAGCAATGGGTACATGTCCATGCTTCGGAGACATTTTTTCATATGTGATACCGCATTGTTTCGACACTCATCCTTGCCTCTCCAAGCTTGTTCAGCTCTTTTCCTTGAAAAGGCCTAGGACTTTGCAGTTTCCTCCAAGATGGTCACTTTCTTGGGCGCTGCTCTGCTTGGGGGTGGGGGCATTCACGCCTTTATCCTGGATGAATATGCGTTCTCTCACATGCCAGATCTCTCCTGCATCCATTTCTTGATGGATTTGTCTTGCTATTCGTGCAGCTTCCGCTCGTCTAGCTACTGGTGATTGTATTACCAATTGTTTTTTCTGCCACGAGGTGTGTGCATTGTCTTCCTCTTTTAATAACTCTGTCATGTTGTCGGATGACGGATGTTATTCTGGCAGCCTTCTGGAGAAATGCTACATTCTTCTTTTATCTGCGACAGTTGCAGGAGCCGACAGAGAACCTTGGGGCCCTCTTTCTTCGGCTCAGGCTGATGTCTATCCCAGCCTTTCAGCTTTTTTCAGGGTCAGTTCCAGCTTTGTGCTGTTACTGCCCTTTCTGTCTGTGTGCCACACTTCACCATACGCCTCATCTTTCATTGTCTTTTCTAATGTTTGTGATGCTATGGTTTTTGATAGGCCTGGGGATCTCTTCCTCTGTCCACGGTCCCAGTGCAATTGAGTTATGTGTGGGTTGGTTATGTGATTCCCTCCAGCCTTTTGTCTATTCAGCCTGTAGTAAACAATTGAGGTAGGTTGATAAGTATAAATTTTATAGTAAATTTCCTTTCTTATTATACCTACCGAAATTGTTTACATGGAGGCACTCCCGTCTTCTTATTCGGGTAAGAATCCTTCCTCCCCACTGATCACATAACTCCTGTGTTGTTCGGAATGAAAAGAATGACGAATTGACGCATTGCGCACTGTTTTACGGAAGTCGTGGATTTGTACTATGGAAGAGTGTCCCATACTGGGTGTGTGCCGATGGCGCTCAACCCAGCATGGGCTTATTTTTTTCGTGGTGGTTTTTACACCACTTTTCTTTCCCAAATCTTGGGAAAGATTAAAATAGAGAGTATTTTATCCGAGTTAGGTTCTTCCACTGTAGTGCAAGCCTGTAGTAAACAATTTCGGTAGGTACAATAAGAAAGGAAATTTACTATAAAATTTATACTTCCGGATGATAACATGACTATGGTTGAACCCACATTCATGAAACTTCATATGTAGGTTGGCCTTTCTGAGAGGAAGAAACCTATTTATTTTGGACTCGATAGGTCAAAGGTCAAGGTCACAGTGAGCCTGAACATAATAAATCAAAACAATTGGTTTCCGGATGATAACTTGATAATGCTTCGGCCCATGCCCATGAAGCTTCATAAGTACTTAGTAGGTTGACAACAGTGAGAGGAAGAACCCTATTTATTTTGGACTCGCTAGGTGAAAGGTCAAGGTCACAGCGGCCTTCAACACAGTAAATCTGTAAACAATTGGTTTCCGTCTGGACGTTAACTTGATAGTGGTTTGACCCACGTTCATGAAACTCCTTAGGTAGGTTGGCATTGGTGAGAGGAAGAACCCTATTTATTTTAGACTTGCTAGGTCAAAGGCCAAGGTCACAGTGACCTCGGACATAGTAAATCATAAACAATTGTTTCCGGATGATAACTTGACTATGGTTCAACCCACATTCATAAGCTTCATTTGTAGGTTGGCCTTCTTAAGATGAAGTACCCTATTTATGTTGGACTCACTAGGTCAAAGTTCAAGGTCACAGTGACCCTGAACATACAAAATTAGAACAATTGGTTTCTGGATGATAAATTTATAATGGTTTGACCCACTTCCATGAAACATCATAGATAGGTTGGCATCAGTGGGAGGAAGAACTCTATTTATTTTGGACTCACTAGGTGAAAGGTCAAGGTCACAGTGGCCTTCAACATAATAAATCTGTAAACAGTTGGTTTCCGGACAATAACTTAATGGTTTGACCCACATTCATGAAACTTCAGGTAGGTTGGCCTAAGTGAGTGGAAGACCCCTATTTATTTTAGACTCGCTAAGTCAAAGGTCAAGGTCACAGTGACCCTGAACATAATAAATCAAAACAATTGGTTTCCAGATGATAACTTGATAATGGTTTGGCCCACTTTCATGAAACTTCATAGGTAGGTTGGCATCAGTGGGAGGAAGAACCCTATTTATTTTGGACTTGTTAGGTGAAAGGTCAAGGTCACAGTGGCCTTCAACATAGTAAATCCGTAAACAGTTGGTTTCCGGACGATAACTTAATAGCGGTTTGACCCACATTCATGAAACTTCATAGACAGGTTGGCCTAGGTGAGTGGAAGACCCCTATTTATGTTGGACTTGCTAGGTCAAAGGTCAAGGTCACAGTGACCTTGAACAAAATAAATTGTAAACAATTGGTTTCCAGATGATAATATGACAGTGGTTCCTCCCATGTTCATGAAACTTCATAGGTAGGTTGGTATTGGTGCAAGAAAGAGCCCTATTTATTTTGGAATCACTAGGTCAAAGGTCAAGGTCACAGTGACCCTTCACATAGTAAATTGAAAACAACTGGTTTATGGACGATAAGTTGATAAAACCCACTTTTGTGCTTCACAACTCTACATTGGATCTGTGATCCTATCGGCATTTTTACTTTTTACGAATAAACAACTGTGACCTTGTTCCAATGGGGGGTCACTTGATATGGTTTTGGTGAATTTTTTTTAAGAATTGAGGGAAAAAAAAATTAAAAAGCAAAAAAATTGATATGTGTTTTCTATAAAGGGTTAAGGTTTATTTGTGGCAAATAGGCCAAATAATATAATGCGTGCACGCAAATGTGAACAGTACTCCATAAATTTTTAGGTGTAGCATTCAAAGATTTCAAACTTATTGAACTTCACAATTGGTACTTATACAACATAATTTGACAAACTTCAAAGGCCAGTAATTCTACTCACTGTCTTTTTGCTTCTGCATTCTGTGAAGAATCATCTGACTGACTTATGATTGCTATGTTTAAGAAAGGCTTATTCGAAAAATCGTATAATATTTTTGGAATCATTACTGTGCACCAGTGGAGTGAACGGTGTGCAGATATTCGTTGTTGTTTTTTTGTGAAAATATTTTTCCGATGCCGGGACTTAAATAAGCATGTTTCACTTCAAATGGTAGCAAGCACTAGACAGTACACCTCCCATTTTCAAAATTCAAAGACTGTTTTTTCACTGTTTTTTCTTCAGAATGATTCTTGAAAAGTGTAGGGGGGGGGTGGTATGACGATTATGTTATTTTTTCAAATAACTGCAATTAGATATGTCTCTTTGAACTCCCTCGTTTTAGTTGCCTAGAATTTTCGTTAGTGAGAAATCCAGATAGAGGACAGCAATAAAACAAGGGTTTATTTGATCTTACACTTAATTTTGAATGATTGGATATTAACCTGAACAATTGGAACTTAAATACTTTTAAAAACTAGAAAATAATGATGATTTCAACATTTTTCATTGAAGGAATGTCAAAGTTTTGAATTGTACATAACTGTCTACTTTCATTTTGTTGTAGGTAAATCCAAAGGATGTCAACAAATTCCAACAGGTGGGTAAATATTCTCAAAGGGTCGCAACAAGAAAATTATATAGAGTGTAAGCGCTTGACAGGACTGGCTACATGAAATAATTCATAGAGGTGAGTGATGTTGTACAAACACGAGTGCACGATTGCGCACAAGTGTTTTACAATATAGTCCCTCGCCTCAAATGAATTATTTCATGTAACCAGTCCAGTCAAGCAAAACCGGCCAGCACTATTCTAAAAAAATCGCCAATTTTTTTTGTCTCTAAAACACAGGTTATGACCTCTCATTGGAACGAGGTTGTCAAGCTCATTCCAATGAGGGGTCATAAGCAATGTTTTTGAGAAAAAAAATGAGTTATTCAAGAATTTTTTTATGCAAGTGTCGTTGGCTTTTCATGTTAGGTAAAGGGTTAAAAAAAACCCCAGAACAATGAAGTCACCATTACACCCATGGCAAAGTGTCTTCGTTTGCGCGCACGGATACATGACACAATTGTTGATTGCATAATTCACTTGTGAAGTTATCATTTATAATCATACCCCGGAAATCCCAGTAAATCACACTTAGGAAAGTAATAAATAAAGTTCCCTGCTGAATGCATATCTCACAAATGCAAATACTGGTAAACAACTGCCTCAGGAAGTGTATAGGAGGGAAGGGAAGATATTGTAGTACTCAGGTGCTCCCTGTTCACCTATAGTCATGAAATGTTGACAAATCGTCGGAGCTATCCTTTTCAAATTTTTTCAATAGAATCTCCAGTGAACACCACATCTAGAAATCTGTTATCGTCCAAAGAAATTCTCGACAGTTAAGACCCAACTGACCAGTGATGTTATAGGAGATGAATAGAATCTCCAGGAAGGAAAGTGCACAGATGGCTGCTGAGTGCTGCACATGGCTTGACTCTGCCCTGACCAACCCAAGAATCACACTGCAAAATCACACAAAACTTGCTCAAACTCCATCAACATCGACTCCAGAGCAGCTACAAATATTTACATGTAGTCATGCCAGAGTGGATACGGATAGGCAGAAGCAAGGAGCAACATAAACTCTGCTCATGTCTAGACCTGCCCTGACCGACTCACAAGAATTTTAAAATATTTTTTTTTTTATTTTCCATAAGGCATTTTGCAGTTTAGTACAGTACAGTCACCATGGACAGGTTATAATCCATGTGTGGGCAGTCATGTCCACACATGCATTTACCAGGTAATTAAAGTCATCAGCAGCGAAATTTTAATTAATTAAGCACTGTGTTGTACCAAATGGTCCCAAATTTTAACAGATCTCATGACTTTTGGTTATGAGCTTCCTTTTGAGAAGTAGAATCAAATTTGTTCAAACAAAGTTCACGAAGCAATATTTTCCTTTGTAATGAGAGGAGCAAGATTTATGACCCTGCCCAAAATTTCTGTTTTCTGAACCAATGAGTCGATTTGAACCAAATTTGGTATGTTGTATTTTTGAATCACAAGTACTTGATTCATGTAAAAAAAAAAAAAAAAAAAAAAAATTTCTCATCTCCCCATGGGAACCCCAGGAGCTAAAAATAGAAATATTTTCAAACACCCATATTTCCCTTACCGCAGGGAACAGAGATTGATCTGTTATTTGGTATGAAGCATCCGAAAGACCAGCAGAATGGAATGGTAAAGAAAATTGTTACCGGTTCTGTCATAGTGTGCTGTCGGGAGAATAAAAAAAATGCTGAGTGAGCATATTTGCAGAATTTTTAAAAATCTTCTCCAGAACCACTGTTCAGAATATTTTGTATACAGGATCCATGGGGGCCAGTTTGTTAAAATTAAGCCCCTCGGTGTACATGTGGGCTCAATACAAGCACCTGAGTTTTAACTTGGTGCAGTATGAGACATCCTCTTTAAAGAATCTTCTTTAACAGAACCACCAGTCAGAATCTTTTAATATCAACTGTACAACATCATTACAGGGGTCAGATTCGTGTTTGTTCAAATCAAGTCCCCCAGTTCATATTTGGGCTTCATGGGGGCCCGAATTTTAACTTTGTGCAATATGAGGAATAATCTTTAAAAATCTTCTTCTTCAGATCCACCTGTCAGAATCTTTTGATTTTTGGTATTCAGCATCCTTAGGGAGGTCAGATATAAATTTGTTCAAACCAAGTCACTGTGTTAAAATTTAGCTCCCTATTGGAACCCAAATCTTAACTTAGTCCAATATGAGGAATAATCTCTAAAACTCTTTTTCTCCAGAAACACTGGTCAGAATCTTTTCATATATAGTATCTAGAATCCTTACAGGAATCAGATTCAAGTTGTTTTTATCAAGCCCATCAGTTAATTAATAATTGGGCCCTCTATGTGAGCCCAAATTTTAACTTAGTGCAATATGGAGAAAAATCTTTAAAAAAATCTTCCGATTCACCAGTCAGATTCTTTTTACTTTTGATATACCACATCCTCAGGGAGGTCAGATCGAAATTTGTTCAAATCAAGTCCCTGGGTAGATATTTGGGCTCTCTTTTGGAGCCTGAATTTTAATGTCCAATATGATGAATAAGCTTTAAAACTACTCTTCTCCAGAACCACTAGTCAGAGTCTTTTGGTCTAGTCTGGCCGCCAAATGCCATTTTTTCACCAAACCATGTTTTGTTGTATTAAGTTTTTTTCTCAATGGTTTTTATTAGTTCAGACACCCCTCTTACTAATTTTTCTTACTGGACAGCTGACAGCATTGAGCATTTTTAACTCATCTTGACAAAGTCAAGCTGAGCTAATCGCATTGCTCTCCGTCCGTCGTCTGTCGTCCGTCGTCCATCAACACCATGTTTGGGTCTTCTCCTCCAAAGCCACTGGGCCAATTCAAGTGAAAGTGTGTGTGAGTGATGGTCCCAAAGGGGCATTTCATTTTTGTTCAACTCGACATGCCCAGCCCCATAGGGAGGGAGTGGAGGAAAATCCTCCAAAATATTTTTAAAATCTTCTTCTCAAGAACCAGTGCATACAATGACTTGATATTTGCTATGGAGCTTCCATATGAGGTGTAGAATCAAATTTGTTCAAACGAAGTTTGTGAAATAATATTTGGCTTTGTAATAGGAGGGGTAAGATTTTTGGCCCCGCCCAAAATTTATATTTTCTGAACCGATGGTCCGGTATGAACCAAATTTGGTTTGTGGTATTATTGGGTCATAAGTACTTTACCCATGCAAAAAAAAAGAAATTCCCGCATCCCCATGGGAACCCTGGGAGCTAAAAATAGAAATATTTTCAAACGCCCATATTTCCCAAACTACATGGAACAGAGAGCTGTTATTTGGTATGAAGTATCCTTAGGACCAGTAGAATTGAGTGGTAAAAAAAAAGTGCCATCGGTTATGTTAGACTGTGCTGTAATGGGCAACGAAAAAATGCTGAGTCAGCATATTTGCAAAAATTTAAAAAAATCATTTCTCCAGAACCAATCATCAGAATCTTTTGATATTTGGTATACAGCATTCATAGGAGGGTCAGATAAAAGTTTGTTGAAATAAAACTCATTGGTTCATATTTGGGCTCTCTACAGGAGCCAGAAGTTTTAACATTGGGTAATATGGGGAATATTCTTTAAAAATGTTCTTCTTCAGAACCACCAGTCAAAATCTTTTAATGTTTGGTATACATCATTGTTATGAGGGTCAGATTCAAGATTGTTCAAACTAAATCCCTAGGTTAATATTTGGGCTTCCTATGGAAGCCCAAATTTTATCTTTGTTCAGTATTGAGGGTAATTTAAAAATATCTTCTTTTTCAGATCCACCAGTCAGAATGCTTTGATATTTGGTATGCAACATCTCTAAGGGGGTCAGATTCAAGTTTGTTCAAATCGGATCCATAAGTTAATATTTGGGCTCGCTATGGTAGCCCAAATTTGAACTTAGTGCAATTCGAAGAAATTTCTTTACAATTTCTCTTCTTCAGATCCATCAGTCAGAATGCTTTCATATTCGATACACAACATCTCTAGGGAAGTCAGATTCAACTGTGTTCAAATCAAGAGCCTTGGTTAATATTTGGGCTCTCTGTGGGAGCCGGAATTGGCCATTTTGCAGAAGAATTAAAAATTTTGTATTCAGTACCCTCTAGACAGCATTGTCAAGATTAACGAAGATTAATCCACATAGGTTGTATCAAGGGGCTTCATAGGGGAGCTCTACATTTTACTTTATGATCAACTGAAGAAAAGGCGTGATGCCCGGTTTATTTTTGTCACTCCTGAGGGACTCAAGGATTGACAGTGTAGCCTGTGGAGATGGTTTGCGTAATGTACTCATTCTTCGACTCTGTTTATATTGTGTTCTGTTCAAGATGAGCTCTTCAGGCCCTGTGGGCCTCTTGTTTTTAATTGG
Source organism: Pictodentalium vernedei (assembly GCA_031216915.1). Lineage (NCBI taxonomy): Eukaryota > Metazoa > Mollusca > Scaphopoda > Dentaliida > Dentaliidae > Pictodentalium > Pictodentalium vernedei. Next base: position 291,560,212 of record CM062290.1, read on the forward strand.
GCCTTAAAGTGAGGTACTGTTGAAGGGGTCAAAAATTAATGTGGAAATTACAGATCCGAATGATTATTTCATCTTAACTCACTATATAAGCACAAAACGTGAAGTAATTGTGTTTCGATATAGTAACTACATCTGCATTGGGTATTTGGTAGAAATTAAATGGTTATTACACCGCTATTTATATCTATCAACGCTATTTATATCTATCAACTCTCTTTATATGTGAATGTGTTTGGAGATTACATCATATAACTGTTCTTTCTCTTTGATTTCTTAGAGTGAGGACGCATTATTGCAACTGCGCAGTTGTGTCTCACTACACACCTCATAAACTTACAATTTTGTCTCGCCTTTTATCACTAGCGTTTCTATTTCTTCAACTTCACTCGATATAGCATCAGGTTCGGGCGACCTTTGCTTTGAAACGACATAGACTAACTCTGTCATGTCAGATGCTTGTTTTTTTTTCTCAACCACGTTCGCTTGTGCTGAATCGGGGAGCAAAGATCCTCTAATGAACGTGAAAGCAAAGCGAATTGAGAATATACTCAGGTGTAGTAGGATTTATAACGATGACTTACATATAGCTTTGCAACATGGGTACGATGCAGACCCAGATTTGACTCCGAGTTGCCATAAATACTGTGTTGAGAAGTATTTGCACCCGAAGAATGTGAAGCAAGCAAGCGTTGCTCATAGCACATCCCTAGATTCTGATGCTCCACCCGAAAAACGACCCAAACGTTCACATGACGCATTTACTTTCAGGCGTCATTGCCTGTTTTGTAGTGATGACTGCATAGTTGACTGGGATATGAAGAATCCTTCAAGGTGGATGCCCGCCTACCTGTTTCGCCATATAGGCACACATACACCGCATATGTCAGTTAGTGATGAAATAATTGGCATTTGTTGTCGCAGGAACGATAAATGGTACGAAGAAGTAAAGCTCATAGTGTGTGGTGCTGTTAGCGACTTACATGCTGCCGATGCTCGGTACCATGTTGACTGTAGGTCGAAATTTACGAATCCAAAATCGGTAGAATCAGCTGCAAAACAGAAAATTGATCTTTCGTCATGTCAGGCCATACAATCTGTCATATCTTACATGAAAAATGACACATCCCCCACGTGGAGTTCTGTTGAATTATTTGATCTTTATCTGCAATCTGGTGGGACTTACAATTCCCGTCGATCATTTGTGTCTGATCTAGTCAATAGCTGCGGAGATGACATTTTGGTGTTATCTTCCCCGGGAATCGCCACCGTTTTGGCAGACAAATCCAGAGCTGACACCTTACTTAGGTACGTTAAAGACTCGGATGATGACAATATTAATATTGACAGTTCCATAAAGATTCTCAGTAAAGCAATTCTCAGTAAAGCAATTGGCAAAGAAATCAAAGATATGGATCATGACAAAGATAACTACGCCTCTGATGTTAACAGCGAGAGTGTATCCTCGTTTGTAAGTGGTACACTTCTCACATTACTAAGTCGTTTAGCTCCACAGTTGGACCACAGTGACATCAGCGTTGTGTGGAAAATACACACTGCTTCAAATTTCGTTGGCAACGCTGTTAAGAGATTCTAAAGAGTTGGTAAAAACCATGCATGATTTTGGTGTTACATACTCATATGACGAGCCATTGAGATTAAAAAAATCTGCGGCAGCTCTGGCTGCAAAGAATGCAGATGATACACCAATTTCGGATGCCAACAATGGCCTCATACAAGTGGTTGTTGACAACTTTGATGCTGAAATTGCTTCTCAAAATGGGAAGCTAAGCACCCATTCATTGGCAATCGTGATGGCTCAAAAGGACAATAATGATTCCGTTGAGTCTCAGACGATCCCAAGATTGAAAAAGTCAGATATGACAAAACCAACAGAGTACGAATTGGATGTTGTGCATTTCAATGGACCCAAACAAGCCGACATGCCCGCATCACATGTACGAAACACTGTTCCCCTTCTTTCAACATTGTGTCGCAGTGCAATGTCATTACGCAGAGCGATAGAACTTGACTTCGCATTTTTGAAAGGTATGGTCAGTGACCAGAACTGTCCAGAGTTCAATGGGTATAATACCCGCATGACGAGAGACTCGGGTCAAGCAACGAACCCAAAAACGAACGCAGCATACCTCCCTCTAATAGACATGACACCTGCTGATCCAGACACTATCATGACAGCTATGGAAAAGGCAGAGCAACTATCGTCAGATGCAGGACAGCCGTTCACTATATTTACTGCTGATCAGCAGTTATAGAAGATAGCAGTTCAGGTGTTATGGTCTTATCCAGACAAATTTGCCGCATTTGTTCCTCGATTGAGTGGTTTGCATTTGCTCATGAGTTTCATTGGTTCAGTTGGAACGCTCATGGCCAATACTGGACTTTCATATATACTTGAGTCAGTATTCAGTGGGGTTGAAAAGATGTTGACTGGGAAAAAGTTTCCAATGAATATGAGAGCCATGCGTTTGTTATCAGAAGAACTTTTGCGGACAGCTGAACAATGATTTGTAATGTGCGGAAGATTTATTTGCATTGCTAGAAAAGAACGTGTGCAAAAGTCGCACAACAAAAATGTCGGTTGATGCGTTTTTGAAACCCTGCTTCCTCATGATGTTGTAAGTTCAAGCAGAGAGAGAAGGTGACTGGCTTTTGTACATCGAAGCTGTGAAAAGCATGCTTCCTTATTTCTTTGCTTCTGGTCATGCAAATTACGCAAGATATGGACTTTACTATCTGCGGCAGATGCAAAATATGCCACCGGATATTTTATCTCATTTCTTGAAGGGTGAACATGTGATGAGACACATACCTGGTCTATGGAATGGTATATGGAGCAATATGTATATTGAAACTACCTTCATGCGATATGGCCATGGCAAATCCGGTATAATAGGGATCACATTAAAGCCAGAAACACTAAAAACCTGGGCATTGAGTTTGCATGCATGTGGGAAGTTAGCTACTGGTATATCAAATTTGCGAGAAGATCGAGATAGTAACAAATTACAGATCGCACATAAGGAAGAGTCTAGAATTGCAAGTGATTCTGTCGATCATATGTGTCTGAGAACTAAACTACGAGTGTGTATCGACACATTGGGTCCAAACGGACACCCCGAGACCATGATTAACATCGCAACTGGTAGGATAGGTCCAGCGGCTGTCAATGTCGATAAGATTGTCAGCCTCGGAGTTCAGAAAATGATGGAATTTGAAGAGGCCTTCCCGAGTGGATTTTATGAGTCAATTTCAAAACCACTACAAACTATGGCAATCTTGAAAAAGTCGCTGAAGGTTAGGGATAGACATGTTAACCTCCAGAATAATTTTTCAGGGAACCTGAGGGTGATTTTCAGGGAAATGGGATGGATTTCAGGGAAAAGTTTGTGCGGGGACAAAATAAAAGAAAAAACTTTTGAATTTTCAGCTAATGGACCACTATTAACACCAGGTTATATCCAGAACTAGTTGTCAACTATGCTGTTGCATTTATGCTATGGTAAAAAATCATAAAATAACTGTTGATTTGAACCCTCCCCCCCCCCCCAGGATCCTCTTCTTCATGAGCCCCCTCCCCATCACCACCCACCCACACTGTCCCACAGAGCACCTCCAACTGTGGTTTGCTCTTATCAAAGTCTACTTCGTTAATAATTTCCCAAGTCTGGAAATGTTAACAGGAAAAGATGTCCTAATGATGTTCAGTTACTTCAAGAACATTAGTACTTAGAAAGTATCTTTATCAAACTTCATGCATGTGTGGGGACTGGGCTTTTCGCCAGAAAGAGTTCGCCGAAAGACAGTTCGCCGGAATTTTCGAGACAATTCGCCGGAATTTTGGACACTTCGCCGGAAGTTTTGACAATTCGCCGAAAGTTTGGACAGTTCGCCGGAACTTTCAAGACAATTCGCCGGGATATTGGACATTTCTCCGGAATTTTGGACACTTCGCCGAAGTTTGGGCAGATCGTTGGATGTTTGGACAGTTCGCCGAAAGTTTGGACAATTCGCCGAAATGTGCAGACAGTTCGCCGAAATGTGCCAGACAATCGCAACACAATAGATTTATGCACACACTTTGTGATCAACAATAAGTTCAAGACAATAAAAGAATTCAGTTATAACATACACACTTTGTCATCAACAATATGTTTACGACAGTAAAAAGATGATAATCTCAAACCAGTTAATAATTAGTCAAGGTGTAAGTTAATAATTAGGCAACAAAAAGAAAAAAGAAAGAATTATAAGACCTTGCTGCCTGAGATGATAAGAAAATTTATTGCTATTGTTGCTCTGGGTCATGCCATGTTGGTAGAAAAAAAGAATGTGCCGTCAGTGTTAATTGACATTTTGGCTTGTTGGCAGAAAAAAAGCATTGTGTTCATTCAGTTAAAGGTTCATTTCAGTTTAAAATTTCATCCTCAATGGAAAGGTTTTGACCTGTTAAACGGATTTTAAAAAATGGGTAAGTCATTTTTAAAATTTTAAAATCTTTTCGGCGAACTGTCCAATTTTAAAAATTTAAGTTCTGGCGAAATGTCTTTTCGGCCAAACTGTCTTTCCGGTTAAAAGTCCAGTATTCGCATGTGTGACGTTTGTGCCCTACACAAAACTTTTCTTTTCATCATTGAAGCATTTTTTTTTTAAATTCCATTCAAAATTTTCTGGGTACAGACGGCCAACAGTTAACAGTTCTGTAGTCAGCACAACAGAATAAATGTAGTGTTAGAAAATAAATCCATTGTGTTTAAATATGCAGTCATAATTTTTCGGCATCCTAAGTGACTTTAACCTACTTTTAAACTGTGCTAAATAGTTGTTGTTTACGTTTTGATTTTTGGAAAAGGGATGAGAATTAAAGCTATTCTATGAAGGAATAAATAAATATATATTATTTAATTCCTTTTCATATATTTTAATTTCCAAAAACTGCATTTAAATGAAGGTGGAGTTTTCAGTTTTTTGAAAGTAAGTCACCTATTTTCACTTCGACACTCGCACATTGATCACGAATCTCCAAAGAAAAACCCAGAAATAAACATGAACACAGTTGAAATATATATTATAAAATACCCTTTTCTTAAATAAATTTAACTTAAATCCATATTTTACTGCTTTGTGAGTTTTTACCAGAGCTTGAAATGCATGTGATTTGACTCCGAACGTTTTTCATAAGTTACAACGGGAACGGAATATTTACTGTTGTTTTCCAGGATTTTTGGTCCAAAACTGATTCCCGTCTGGGAGGCCGGGAACTACACTGAAATTCTGGGATTTTCCCGGACATTCCTTCAGGTTACTGATGTTCCGAGCTGTATAGTTTTTGGTGTAAATCTGTTATTTTGATCCTGAGATATTATCCCTTTATCCTTCAAATTGAAAATTCCTCCAATCCCTTTGGCATCCGATTACTTGAAAAATATTGCTTGGATTGTCAAGTTACTTTATATTTGTGTTTAGGTTACTGATGGGCCAAGCTGTATAGTTTTTAGTGTAAATCTAATAATTTGATCCTGAGATATTAACCCTTTATCCTTCAAATTGAAAATTCCTCCAATCCCTTTGGCATGAGATAACTCAAAAAATATCAATCCGATTGTCATGTAACTTCATATATGTGTTCAGGTTACTGATGTGCCGAGCTGTATAGTTTTTGGTGTAAATCTGATAATTTGATCCTTCATATTGAGAACTCCTCCAATCCATTTCTTCGGCATGCGATAACTCAAAAAATATTAATCTGATTGTCAGGTTACTTTATATATGTATTCAGGTTACTGATGTGCTGTGCTGTATAGTTTTTTATGTAAATCTAATAATTTGATCATGTGATATTAACCCTTTATCCATCATATTAGCCACTCCTCCAATCCATTTCTGTATGTACCCATACCATGTATGGTGTACATAATGTCGGCATCCGGGGTGGCCCTCTGTCATACAGCTTTCTACTAGTTGCGCATATGGGTACACATCTGATGATTTAATCAGCCTATTTTTGAAAACATAGCATGTAGGGTACGGAACTTAACATATTCTCAACTCTCACAATTTTGTCTTATTTCATAATCCTTTCATAAACATTGAACATTATCCTTCTCATCAAACACTACACACAGTCAAGTTGAGCTGCAGTATCAGTGACACTTTCATTTTAGCTCCTGTGCAGTACCGTTGGCAGTTTATTTGGCATAATGATATGAACAACAAAGTTTCACTAATAATTACAAAAGGAGGCAAATAATTTTCATTTTGTTCATGCAAGAAATGTGATTCTTATAGTGCATGGAGGTTTTTTTTCCAGAATCGATTTCGGTTTTATTTTTTTTAAAACCTCGGTTTTGGTTCGGTTTTTTGGTATTATTTCCAGGCCTTCAGTTAATCTATATCACTATCATCTAACTAGAAAAGACCATAGAAATGTCACCTGAGAGCTATTTAAAGTGTGCAATTACCTGCGGCAGTACTGGGACAAAGCACACATCATTAGCACTCAGTTGACGAAGTGTTAATATGAATTTGGGGTAGATTGTATGTCTTTTGTGTGGTTACGGCCCTTGGAAATAGCAAAACTTCCATCACAAAGACTTGTCCACTTAACTCCTACATTTTGTATTGGATTTTTACAAAAATTGGTCTGAAGTGTCAGTATCAAGTGTAGATGTTCATGGGGTCAGGAATTTTGGATGCGATGAATTTTGCATGGTTACAGCCCTTGATAATAGCAAGATTTCCGTCACAATTGCTTGTCCGCTTAACTCTCCTACATTTTTTATTTGATTTTTATGAAACTTGGTCTGAAGTATCAATATCAAGTGTAGATGTGCATGTGGTTAGGAATTTTTGATTCGGTGAATTTTGCATGGTTATGGCCCTTGGAAATCGCAAAATTTCCATCACTAAAGGCTTGTACGTTTAATTCCTCCTACATTTTTTATTGCATTTTTTTTTTACAAAACTTGGTCCGAAGTATCAGTATCAAGTGTTGATGTACATGTGGTCAGGAATTTTTGATGCAACAAATTTTGTGTGGTTACGGCCCTTGGTAATAGCAAAATTACTGTCACAAATGCTTGTCTGCTTAACTCCTGCATTTTTCAGTGGATTTTTACAGAACTTGGTGTGCAGTATCAGTATGATGTGTACATGTGCATATGGAAAGGAAGTTTTGATTCAAATAATTTTTTCAGAGTAATAGCCCTTTTCAACTTTGAATTTACCAAAATTGCAGGTTTTTGGAAGATATCTTCAGTTGCGATCTATATGATTCCATCCGTTGCAGTGAACCAAATGAGGTATTTAACCTTGTCCAATGAAGTCCATTCACCATCTCATCCATCTTTTCATCTGCTTATTCCTACCATAACATAGCAATCGGCGAGTGATATGGATGTCATCAGACTGCCTTGTATTAACTTGGACATAAACCATTTAATTATTATTTTTTTAAGTTTGCATTGGTTATAAAAAGAGGGCATGCGGCAGCCAAAATGACCATGTGAGAGGTACTGAGAAATAGATTTTTTACTTTTTATAGGCCTAATAGCATGTATCTCCCATACAAGTCCAGGTTCTTCCAGGAGTGAAAATTACTTTTCATGCTCCTTTTGTGGCTCAGTAGGTAGAGGTGCAGGCTGCAAGCCGAGAGGTCCTCGGTTTGAATCCCACCTGCGGCAACCGCGTTGTGTCCTTGGGCAAGACACTTCATCTCCATTGCCGCCGTGGGGTCACGATGACGCTGTGTACTAAGGCGTACTGCACATCGATGGTACGCATGTCTTCAACCAATCTAACCCTGCCTGTGCTGCAGTGCGGAGTTACGATGTTGGGGAGCTGGCAGCTGCTCGTCGTTGCTCGGTGGTTCTCTCTGGGTACTCCGGCTTCCTCCACCCATAAAACTGTCACGGTCATGATTAGCCATTGTGCATAAATATGTGACCTTAAACATCAATAAATAAATAAATACATGCTCCTTTTTGTGGCTTACCCCTTGAGACTTTATAATTATCCTGACGTTCAGATATCACTGGGAATTCAGTTTCTTCAACGTTTTTCAAAATGATTGTTATTCCAAACTTGTTTTATTACAAATTATTGGAGAGTGCCCACAGGCATTCTCCAATAATTTGTAATAAAACAAATTTATATAAAAATATTATTTGTATTTGAATATGAAATTTAGGTAAGGAAATTGTTGGCTTTTGGTCTGGTATCCTCATTTTTTGAAAGCTCTTTTAGTGGCTTCTGGCACTCAGCCAGTTGAGTAGTCTTGACAGCAGGTCTATATTATTATTTTAAGCTGTGATAACATTTGGCTCAACAGTTGTCATTGAGCACTATTTGGGAGAAAATAGGAATTAAGGTTAAAACATTAAAAAAATTGAAAAATAATAAAACAAATGACCACAAAGTATCAACATGCTGTTTGATTTTGAACGTCATAAGACTTACAAAAGTAGTGTTCAACTGATGATCGGATCCGGCCTCCACAATCGGCCGATTGTGGGCAATCGGATGACAACGGCAACGGCTCCTGGAACATCGGTTCAACCGATTGTGATGATTCATTAACCGCATTTTATTATCTCCTTCAACTTTTCAATTGTTAATGTAAAATGATGTCAATGATACCATTCAATAAAGATACTATCATAATGTGAATTCTTAATCTCAATCTTTCTAGACGCCTCTTTACGGGATGTACAAGTTAAACGACATGTAAAGCTTACATTTGGGCATACTTGCGGCAATCGCCAGTTTATACCGGAAAAGTGAAGCTTGCACTCCATTGACCCAGGTCGCAGTAAAATTACCAGTCGCATGCACTTGGGCGGTAAACATGGCTCTGAGAGCCACGTTTACCGCCCAAGTGTGCGCGACTGGTAATTTTACTGCGACCCCAGTCTCAACAAAGTTTAACACTGTGAAAAATGTTCAGTTTAATGTACTTCTTTCGAGCCTCGACTTGTCCATTAGTGCATGGTATTACAATGGGAATCGGCATCAGAATCGGCCGATTGTGAGCTCAAATAACAGGTAATCGGTCAGCGACCATTTTTGGTAATCGGTTGAACACTATACAAAAGCATCAAAGGGTTAAGCACTCGGAAAGTAAAAGCATAACTATTGTAAAATGGCCCAAGAAATATCAGAGCAAGAATAGATGAACAGTTTCAGGGATGAAAGGTATAATAATGTTGACATTTTTCATGAAGAGAGGGGAACACCACTCCCATCTACCACTGGCTGGAGCCATTGTCTCCTGTGAACATATTCACCTTAATTTACTTCTTTATTTCAGGCATATACCAGTTTATTGAAAGGAAATATGGATGGCTTGAAAAAGAGGGACAAGAAAACAGCTAAATCAAAGGCAACACAGTGATGTTATGACTATAAATGTACTTCTTCATTTTGGCTCAATTTGGATAAATTCAGATGTCATCTCAGTCCAATCATTGTTCATACAGCACATGGATGGCCTAAAGCTGCAGAGTGACTTTGAATGTGTGTGTGAGGAGGTGTTGTGGGGTGGGGAGATGGCAGAAATGGAAGCTGGTGTTCCAGGGTCATCTCCCAAAATTTCATGTTGTAATTTCTGACTTGAAAAGTGATATGGGTGATTTTAAAGGATTAGTGGGCTACTGGCACCAACGTGGTGTTATTACTCCACTAATACCCTAAAATCGCCCAAATCATACAATAGGCCTACATTGACTTATGAGACACTCTTTTGGGGTATTCTCTCTCTAATTCCCCACGGGAATCCCTGAAAGTGAAGCAGTGCCTGTTCACTGCGGTAAACAGGCTCTGTTTTACTGGTAAAATAGGACCCAGTCACCAGTGGTTGGGAGGTGCAAACCCTCTCTAAACTGGGCAACGTGACTTATTAATGCTCACCCCTGGTCTTGAGTTGATGCTGGTGTTGTGGTCATGGTTAGCCATTGTACAAAAATATGTGACCTTGAACACCAATAAATAAATAAATAAATAATTCTCTCTCTACTCCTCAATTAAGTGTTGAAACACCAGCTAGAATAATCAAGCAAGCATTATGATATCAACACTCATTTGTTACTATTTTCAAATACTTTGAACATTGTTGGCCATAGATGTGAAGGTGCTGAAGATAGGTCAGATGTTTCCAGTTTTTGACTACAGCTCAAGAATCACTAACAGAACTTTACCTCACAGACCACCAGTTTCCATCAGGTGATGCATTAAGTGAAAATGTGCTAATGCTTTTTGTACTTTTCTTCAACGGTGAGGATAACACAACTTGTCCCTGTATCCCAATAAATTCTGTTTCTTAATAGGTCAGAATGCCTTGGACAAATAGCCATGGCAAAGGGTGCACCCAACATCCAAGGTATATGGGAGCATGCAACATGCAGGGTATAAGCACATGCAAAACATCGGGGGTATATGGTTTAAATGAAAGCTTTCCGCTTTTGCTTGCCTCGATATAAAAATCGAACCAAAAAACATGAAAATAGTCACAAATGTCAGATTTCTGACAGTTCGATCATATTTTGCTGTTATAAATTAAGTAGTCGAATAATTAAATGAAACAACTTGAGAAAAATAAAATTAGAGCAAATATCGTCCTCTCAGTTCCATTGTGTTCTAAGTGCCAGTAGGTACATAAAACAGATTGGAACTCGTGGGAACGATATGTAAACAAAATACTGTTTACTCATTTCCTTAACGACCCAAAGGATGTAACTCTATCTGTTGTCTTCTGTGTTTGTAAAAACAAAACAATTATTCATAAATTTGGTCCAACTGATTGCGGAGCGTGAGAAACGCGTCCACAAATTTTTCTCCACTATGTTTCTATTGTGTTTTAAACGGGACAAAAACGTTACTTTCATCAACATGTATGGTATATGGAGATTTAGTACCTGGATGTCTCATTTAAACACATCACCTGCAGCTCGGTGTTTAAAAACCGACATTCAGGTATTAAATCTCCATATACCATACATGTTGGCGGAGATAACTTACATTGGACAAATATTATACTTTTCAGCTCCAATTGTGAAACAATTTTGGTATCCACTTAAAATATGTAGATCTTCTTACTTTTATGATATACATTTGGTACAGTAGGTAAGCAGGTGGTTGGTTTAGTTGGCGGGTTATTTAGTTGGTCTGTTGAAATTTTGTGCTGGCACTGCTTCCACTTTTCTTAAGATATTGGTTTGAAACTTTGCTGATATGATCAGATTCCAGTGCAGGTGTGTGTGACATCAATTTTCTGTGGCTTGATTGAAGTGTTAAAGAGCTATTACATGTACCCATGAACTCTTCAGTTGTAACAGAAAGGGAAAATCGTAGCTAGAAACTTTGTGTACAAGATCAACATCAAATGTAGATGTGAGTGACATAACTTTGCAGAGTTATAGTCCCTGTTTAGTTTGCATGGATTTGTCTTGTTAAAATTTATGGGAGAGTGCCTATAGGCCATTTCCCATAAATTGTAACAAGGTAAATACAAGTAAAACATTTTGAGGGCCAAAAATAATTTAGCAGTTGAGGTAGCCTCACTTACAGATTTGAAGAAAATGTCATAAAACTTGTTTTTTCCAGGTTGGAAGGGGCATAAATAGTGGGAGAAAATATGGAGCTAGAAAAAAAATGATTTGTAAAAGGTCTGTAAATAAAATTTAAAAACACAGATCATTGTTGTGTTCTTTTTTTTTTTTAATTTCTTCTCTCAGTGAAGAGGTAGCTCAGGATTGCTACAGAGCATGGTGGTGTAAACTTGGCAAGCCTCGAAATAATAACCAGACTGTCATCTGCAAAATGAGGTCTCCAGAGTATGAAACTGCTGGCACTACCTTGCACTGCAGGGTAGCATCACTAAATTTACCCTCGGTGAACCTCAGTCTGAAACAGGTCACAAGCCTAAGCTGAAATTGACACCAGAGGATAAATTGGCCAATTGTATGGGAAATTAACCCTCAGGGGACCTCATTCTGAAACGACAGATTTCTTATTTTTTATCAACCTACCTTACAATTGTTTACAACAGGCTTGCACCACAGTGGAAGTCCCTAACTTGGAAAAATACTCTATATTTTCTTCTTTCCCAAGAGATTTGGGAAAGAAAAGTGGTGCAAAAGCACAAAGAAAAAATAAGCCAAAACATGGTCAAGTGTGTAGCCCGGGAGGGAATTTTTATAAATTTGACAAATGACTATCAAACGTTTTGCTCATGGACCAACAGATTGAACCAAAGTTCAAAAGCTGAAACATTTCCAGTACTTCTTGAGGCTTTTTCAAAATTTTATTCAACGAATGGTGCCAAATCACTTTTCTCTTTACAGTTGGATCGCTGGAACTTAAGAGAAAAAATATTGGAACTCATTCTGCCACCCTTCCCACTCAAGAAGGCACAAAGTCAAACAATGAGGCATTGACTCCTCCCATCCATGACATATTATGACACGAAAACTGTTATGTTGCTGCAGTAGTCACAGCATAATAGCATTCACATTATCAAACATCAAATGAAAGCCTCAAAACTAGGAATACAAAGAATGAACTTTTTGTCACTTACTAAAATATGTTATAAATATTTAATTTGTATTGCCACCAAAGATGTGCACATCATCCACATATGATTCTTTTTCAAACGACGAAGTATATTCTTTAGAATGTAATTGATTGCAAAGCATCGAAAACTTTCTGTTGTTGAGCATTGCCTGTTTATAGCTGAATTATCCTTCAGGATGGCAGCAAGTCAGACATATTTCTATATGTAACCAATAAGCTTTTCAGCAATCCATTTGTATAGAAATTGGTGTGCCAGGACCTAAGTCAGGAAATTTAAATTTTATAGTAAATTTCCTTTCTTATTATACTTACTGCAATTGTTTACAACAGACTTGTACTACTGTGGAAGTCCCTGACTCGGAAAAATACTCTCTATTTTCTTCTTTCCCAAGCGATTTGGTAAAGAAAAGTGGTGCAAAAGTACCAAGAAAAAATAAGCCAAAACTGGGTCGAGTGTGACCGGCACACAACCAGTAGGGGACACTCTTCTCCTTGTACTAATCCACGGCTTCCGGAACCAGTGCACAGACATATAACCAACATGTCATTCTATTTTTTTTCCACCATCTTGTCAGGATGTGAATTATTTTGCTCATCAACAGTGATACCTTTTGACTCGATGTTAATGGTGTTCCTGTTCTGAATTGTGAATTCATAGCTGTTTCTTCGCTATCCAGACATACAGGGGTGTGTTTTTATATATTTCTCAATTATTCACTGTATTTTTCTTGATAAATCTCTATACCGATTTCGTGCGTGATTTTTGCGTACCATGCTGTTTTGGTCTTTTGTTCATTAATGCTAACCCTTTGGGTTCTGCTTTTATCTGAGTTAGGTGTCAGCTGGGGGCTGTTGTGGCAGCTGTTCTCTCCTCTGTTGAGGGTAGAATTTCTGCCAGTTCCCATTTTTGCTGTTGGGGTACTTTTCTTTTCCCGTCGGGCCTTTGTTTCCTGCCACCTTACTCTGGTAGATGGGGGGTGTCCTGATTTATTTTTAGCTCAACTTTGACATAGTCAAATTTGAGGTTATGCCATGGCCCATCGTTCGCCTGTCCATCTGTCCGGCGTCAACAATTCAATATGGCTCGGGCTAGAGGCTGTATTTTTGAACCGATCTTTACGTAACTTCTTGGGTACCTTTGTTATCAACGTGGGATGAGAACGAGTGTTTTTGGGAGCGGTCCAAAATTCAAGATGGTCACCAGCAGCCATTTTATACCGAAATTAGTGTAATCAGTTTTTTGTACAGAACTTCTGTATGAAAGTTCTGATTTGAATAAATTTTGGTATGAATGTTGAGTAACATGGAATACATCACATATAATACATGTTTTTTTCTCGTGCTGAAATTATGCAAATTAGATGAACTTTGATTTATTCAGTACTACTTATACACAATAAGTGCACATGTCAATATAGCTCGGGCTAGGGGCTGTACTTATGAACCGATCTTCACGAAACTTCTTGGGTACATTTGGTTATAACCTTGGGACAAGAACGAGTGTTTTTGGGTGCGGTCCAAAATTCAAGATAGCTGTCGGTGGCTATTTTGTACTGAAATTAAGTACAATCGTTTTTTGTACAGAATTTCTATACGGCTTGGGCTAGAGGCCGTATTTATGAACCAATTTTTACGAAACTTCTTGGGTACCTTTGTTACCACTGTGGGGCAAGAATGAGTGTTTTTGGGTGGAGGCTGAAATTCAAGATGGCCACCGGCAGCTATTTTGTACAGAAATTTGTGCAATCAGTTTTTTGTACAGAACATCTGTATGAAAGTTCTGATTTGAATAAATTTTTGTCTGAATGTTTAGTAACATAAAATACATTACATATAATACAGGTTTTTTTCTCGCGCAGAAATTATTCAAATTAGATGAACTTTGATTTGTTCAGTGCTACTTATACACAGCAAGTGCACATGCCAATACGGCTCTGGCTAGAGGCTGTATTTATGAACCGATCCTCACAAAACTGCTTGGGTACCTTTGTTATCACCTTGGGATGAGAACGAGTGTTTTTGGGTGCAGCCTGAAATTCAAGATGGCTGCCGGTGGCCATTTTATACGAAAATTAGGTGTAATCAGTTTTTTGTACAGAACTTCTAGGACTACGTTTGTTATCATCATGGGACAGTAATGAGTGCTTTTGGGCTCGGCTGTCGTAATATTTGGTGTTGTTTGGGGTGGCCAAACTTTATTAGCACAACACAGTTTTCTGTTTCCAATGAGAAAAACAAAACCTCCTCACCCGTGGGAACCCTATGAGCTAAAGATAACAAATTCTAATACTTATATTTTAAGAAGGACTAGACAAATGTTTATTAAGTAGTAGGAATCAAACGTAGAAGGGTTTGAATCAAACAAGCCAAAACAATTGCTAACATTTGGCTTATGATGCACCATACAAGGATCCCTATTGTAACATTAACCCCATGGAGATTTCTTCTCTAGTTCAGCATCTCACCCACCTTTACAATACTTTACCTGTACATTTGTTACAGGCTATGGTCAGTATTTATGTACAGACCTTTACAATACTGTACATGTACCTTTGTTATCAGGTCAGTACCTAGATGTGTGTCATTGCTGTGTCACAAACTATACATGTACTACATGTCTCACATAAGTTGAGCTACAGAGTCATTGACACTTTCATTTTGGGGGGTTCACCTTACCATCTACATTGCTCTCACCAGATTTGCTTAGGACGATACCTTGCAGGCCATTTTTGTTGTCTTAGCATGTTGAAATTCCCCATTATTATTCATGTTCCACTTTATTTGAGTGTTCTATTGAAAGACCCCGTGGGCTGGGTGGTCTTCCACCTTTTGGGCTTCAGTCTATTGTGTAGTTTGGGCACGTGCTGTTTCCTTCTGCGGGAAGGGGGGAACACAGTCGTTCGGGAGCTCCCAATTCGACTCTGTCTGGTGAGAGTTCTGGGGGTTTTGCAGTCTTCTTGTGGCGTGGATACCACAGTAGCTGCTGACTTTCTGGCAAGGAAATGCCTGTTTCCGGGACTACTGTCCCCCTCCAGTCGACATCTGAGGTTGTCACTAGGGTTGTGACTCCTCATTTGGAGCCGAGCTTGGTTGCTCTATCAGCTTTAACGACTTTGTCAAAAGCTACTGATGTATCCGCTTCTACTGCTGCTGCGTCGGTGACATCATCTGTCTCCATTTCAGCCGGTCTCGTCTTATCCCTGCAGGGGTTTGCAGGGACTTCGGCTTCTTTGGGCGTGTGATATTGGCCTCAACTATCCCTGGCTTCTACCTGGTGAAGTCGTAAGTGGTTGCCGGCCGATCTCTTGGCTGTGTTCTCTCAGCCGCCGATCCCAGCAGGTTATGTTTTGGATTCAGATGTCCATGGTGTGGCCACCGCGGATGCTGTTGCGCTTCCGTCCACGCATTCTGGTCCTTGGCCAGTTTTGCTGGACCAGTGCATTTTGTGCACCCTGAACCTTCTGTCCGTTAGAGGTCCACGGCGACTCTCCTGAGTTCCCGCACTTCAGATCCTTGGGGTATTTCATACTCCTATAAGCATCTGTATTCAGATGTTTTGGCTGCCACCCGTCACCCCATGTCGTGTGTTCTAGAGGATCGTGACCCTTCGCTGGTTTAGAGGGTCAGATGCGAAGCCACTTTGCCTGGCAGTTCCCACGTTGAACCAGCAGATGCGGGTCGTGAGCTTATGGAGGCCCTCTCCTGGCTCAAGCAGGTTCTTTCCAAGAGCCTTCCTATTGCCTCCAGCGGGGCTTCTAGTGGCTTTCAGGTGCTCTCCGTGGCGCTGCTTCCGGGATTGGAAGCAGGCGTTTTCTGATCTCCCTGGTGTACGTACACCATGGGAGGAATCAGCTGGTATGCCTGACATGAGCTATGTGTCTTCCGACTCAGGCGATAGGTCAGACACACCTAACGGTAAGAACCATCAGTCTTCTAACTTGGAGGCTGCTCTTGCTCTTGTGTTTGAGTTCCTTCAGGAACTCAACCCGTCAGACCAACCGGAGGTTTCAGCCAGGCCGCGATCATCGGTCGCTCTCCTACAGCCTGTGGAGCAACCTGCTTCTGGGCGCCTTCGACCATAAAAGTCGGTACAAGTGGTCGAAACTTTTGCAGCATTGGACTCAAAGCTGAGTTCTAAAGCTATGAAGACTTCGTCCTTCACTGGCTGATACCTTTCTGCATCCTGTGGTTTATCGTTCATAGGATTCCGCCAATCTGTCGGTCTGCCAGACTTTGACGGTCTTGGATCAGGACTCCTCCTCCCTCAAGCTTTCCAAGCCCAAGTCAGCCGTTATTCCAATGGCGACTTTGGAGTCCATGTTGCGCTTATCCAGAGAGATGCTAGGCATGCTTTCTCGGATCATGTCATCTCTACCTTAGCTGCTTATCTGCCTCCAGATAAGTTGGGCGACATACAAACTCCATTGCGTGTGCTCTCTAAGGTGCCCATTCATCTTACACACATGCCTGTAACATGGCTATTTTGGAATTAGTTCGCTGGGACGCTGTGCTGGACACAAGTCATTCCCTTCCTGAAGGGCAGCTCGCTGCTCTTCGATCCGCTTCTATTCCAGAATATCGTGACAATGGTCCAGGATGACATCCTGCGTCATTCCAAAGATCAGCTTCTGCTTCGCCAGCTTGATCCGCTTTCTGTTGGAGGCCGTGGCCGTTCCAAGCCTAACAGACGCCCTTCTGCCTCCTCTATGAAGCCAAGGGCTGATCCTCCTGCCGGCGCTTCTTACTCACGTTGTAAGAGTAACCGTCGGCAGACCATGGGGAGGTCTCCGGATCCTTCATCTGGCAGAGGAGGTGGTTTCTCCTCTCACGGGCCTCGCCGGGGCTGAAAATGAAGGTCCTCGCCTCGATTCGTCCCAGGTTGGAGGAAGGATATCCTTTCGGAGGCACCCCACTCTGTGGAGAGTGCCACTTCCAACCCATGTTCCTTCAGACTTTTCACGTCAGGAACTCTTAATCCCGGAGATAGACAATCTCCTGTCAAAGGGGGCGCTTGGGGTCATCAAGATCATTCATTCAGTGCGATTTTATTCCCACATGTTCTTGGTGCCGAAGAAGGACGACCGACTCCGACGGGTTATCGATCTGAGTATCTTGAACCAGTCTATCATTGCTCCCAAGTTCAGCATGGAGACTTTCAGGTTCGGTTCGCTGTTCCATTCACCAGGGAGTTTTTGCTTCCAGCATCGACCTGCGAGACGCTTACTTTCACGTTCGGTTTCCTCGGACATCGCGAAAGTATCTCAGGTTCGCTTTTCTGGGGGCGTTTACCAGTTCAAGGCCATGCCTTTCGGCCTCTACCTGGCTCCTTGGTCCTTCACCCGACTGATGTCACATGTGACAGCCTTCCATCGCACACAGTCCAGGGTGACAACTTCGGCGAATGTGGACGATATCCTCCTGAGACAACCCAATGCTGCTCTTCTGGAGTCAGATGTCGACACGCTGTTGAGCCTGCGCACGTCGCTAGGGTTGAGGCATGGAGGAGAAGTCGGACCTGGTCCTTTCTCAGTCGTTTTGTCATCTGGGTATGGCCTTCCGTACTCAGCTGAATACGGTGGCGGTTCCTCAGGCGAGGACTATGATTCAGCTTTCGCCCTGACTCTGACCCAGTCCACGTCCGCGACAGCTCGGAGTATTCCCTGCTTCCGCAGTCTCTGCGGTTCGGTGACGGGTCTCATTCCTCTAGGTCAGCTGCATGTCCGACCTCTCCAACACGTTCTGCTCAGTCGTTGTAGGCCGAATGTCGATCCTCTGGATCTGGTGCTTCAGTTACCAGCATCTCTTCACCGTCACCTTCTTCCCTGGACGGATGTTCAGTAGATTATGCAGGGAGTTCAGTTGGACTTGCTCATGTCCGATCGCGTTCTGACGGCAGATGCCAGCGATCTCGTATGGGACGCGACGTCGGACCCTCTAGGTCTTTCCCTTCAGGGTGTATGGGACCAGGGCCAAGCAGCTCTTCACATTAGCCAGAAGGAGCTTCTTGCCTTTCTTCTGTGTTTCTGGCAGTGGATCCCCATCTTCGAACCGCCATGTCCTTCTGTTGTCCGACAATTCGACAGTAATTGCTTACATTCGGAACCAGGACGACACGCACTCTGTTCCCATTTACGAATTGGCTCTGGATCTTCTACTGCTAGCTCAGGATGTCAACGCCGGGTTGCTGGTTCGTCACATTCCCGGGCGTCTGAACGTTCTATGCGAGTCCCTGTCCCGACGGCAGGGTCATTTCCACCGAGTGGATGCTTAACGCGGCAGTGTTCCGGTCGCTTTGTGATCTCTGGGGTCGTTCCTACTTCAATCTTTTTGCGACCCGTTGGAACCATCTGGTGAACACTTTCGTGTCCCCATGTCCAGATCCTCTGGCCTTCACCGTGTACGCTGTGTCACTCGATTGGAATGGTATTGTCGGATACGCCTTCATTCCGGTTCCGATTCTACCTCAGGTTCTAGCCAAGACACGAACCTGCAGTTTTCGAATCATTCTGATCGCTCCCCTGTCGCCCCAGTGGGTGTGGATCAATCAGCTCCTCTCTCTGTTGGTGGTGGTTCCGGCACATCTCCCTGTACATCGCGACCTTCTTTTTCAAGGTCACCTGAGGAGGTTTCATGTCGACCCGACTTCATTGTACCTTCACGCATATCTGTTGTCAGGTCCTGTATCCTCCGTAGAGGTTTTTCGAGACGAGCAGTGGAGTGCTTTTCTTCAAGGCGGCACTCCACTGGTTTAGCCTATGCGGCTAAATGAAGGGTCTTTTGTCGATGGTCTGCTGATCACTCTGTTGATTATGTCGATCCTTCGATAACGCACAGATGCTGGTGTTTTTGGTCTGTTTGATTCTTGGGGTCTCCAACCTGTAAACCATCAACGGGTGCAGGTCTATGCTTTCGGAGACCTTTTCGTATGCAGGAAACCTTCGTATCGGCACTAATCGGTTCCTCTCCAAGTTTGTTTGGCACTTTTCTTGAAAAGGCCTAGGGTTTTTGCAGCTTACCCCAATATGGTATCTTGCTTGGGGGGGGGGGGGGGGGGGGGAGGGGGGTCGATCCTTTATCAACGGCTTTTCTGATGGCTTTTGCCTCAGCCAGAAGGGTTAGTGAGCTTACAGAAGGGTTAGTGAGCTTCATACCCTCTCGCTTGATCCGTCCTTTTTCAGGAGCGCCACCAAGAGTGTTACTTTTACCGCTGATTGCTCCTTTCTGGCCAAGAGTCAGATGCCAGAAACTACTCCACTCCCCATCTATCAGGGCTCTTCCTTCTGCTGAAGGTAATCGCCCTTTGTTCTGTCCGGTTCGTGCTATTCGCATTTTTCTCAACCGGGTGGAGTTCATTAGGTAAGGCAGGAAACGATTTTTCTTCTGTCTCTTATTCCTGGTCGACAAAAGATCTCTCCTCAATCCATTTCTCGATGGATTTGTCCTACTATTCGCGCGTCCTACGCTCGTCTAGCGACTGACGATTGTTTTACCAATAGTATTTCTGCCCACGAGGTATGCGCCTTGTCTACCTCCTGGTCTTATGCCAACTCCGTCATGTTGTCGGATGTTATGCAGGCAGCCTATTGGAGAAATACTTCTACTGTCTCCACCTATCTGCGTCAGTTGCAGTAGCAGCCTGAGGGCATTTTTCTCTTTGTGTCCTCTTTCTTCTGCTCAGGCTGTTGTCTGCCGCAGCCATTAGGCTTCTTAGAAGGTCAGTTCCAGCCATGTGCTTGGTTACTGTCATTTCTGTCTGTGTCACACAGAGCCATACACCTCATCTCTCATTGTCTTTTATTAATGTTTGTGATGCTATGGTTTTATAAGCCTTGGGAACTCTTCTGTCCGCGTTTCCAACGCAGTTGGGTTATGTGGGGATTGATCATGTGATTCCCTCCTCCTATTGTCTATTCAGCCTGTTGTAAACAATTGTAAGGTTGGTTGATAGGAAATTTCAATTTTACAGTAATTTTCCTGTTTAGCTCACCTGGCCTAAAAGGTCATGTGAGCGTTTCACATCACTTGGCGTACTTCGTCGTCCGGCGTCCGTAAACTTTTCACATTTTCATCTTCTCTGTAACCGCTGAGCCGGTAGGAATGGTCTATGGGAGGTCCTCTACAAACGAACCTCATTTTGTTCCCGTCGAATGAAAAAGCTTCCAGAGGGATTCTTTGATTCTGGTTGGTGGATTTTCAAATATCTTCTCTGAAACCGCAAGGCCAAATGTTTTGAATCTTCACATAAATGATGACTGGGACCCTCTCTACCAACGATCCTCATTTAATATTGATCTGGTTACAAACATGGCCGCAATTGCGGCTTACAGTTACTGTAGAAACCCTATGGGAAATCACACTTTCTTCTCTGGAACTACTGAGCCGACGTGAACCAAAACTGGCAGGGATAGCCTATGGCTGGTCCTCTACAAACGCTTCTCATTTTGTTACCGTGCATCGAAAAACATGGCTGCCAGAAGCATTTTTTGATTCTGATTGGTGGATTTTGAAAAATCTCTGAAACCACAGGGCTAAATGTTTTAAAATTTTGCATGCTTGGTGACTGGGACACCCTCTACCAATGATCCTCATGTTGATCGTGTTGCAAACATGGCCACAGTTGTGGCTTATAGTTACTATAGAAACCCTATGGGAAATCACATTTTCATCTTTTCTGGAACTATTAAGCCGACGTGAACCAAACTTTGCAGGAATGGTCTAAATGAGGCCCTCTACAAACCATCACATTTTTGTTCCCGTTGGTTGGAAAACGTGGCCACCAGAGACATTCTCTGATTCTGATTGATGGATTTTGGAAAATCTTCCTCTCTGAAACTACAAAGTCAAGTGTTTTGTAACTTCACATGATTGAGGACTGGGACACCTACCAATCAATGACCCTCGTGTAATGTTGATGTAATGTTGCAAACATGGCCACAATTGCAGCTCCTAGTTACCATGGAAAGCCTATGGGGAATCACATTTTTATATGTAGTTTCAGGTGAGCGATTATGGGGTCTTTAGAGCCTCTAGTTTTTTATACCTACCGCAATTGTTTACGTGGAGGCCCTCCTGTATATTTATTCGGGTAAGAATCCTTCCTCCCCGCTAATCACATAACTCCAATGTTGGCGGATTCAATAGAATGATGGTTATATGTCTGCTCACTGGTTCCGGAAGCCGTGGATTAGTACAATGAGATTTGTATCCCCTGCTGGTTGTGCACCAGTCGCATTCGACCCAGTTTTGGCTTATTTTTTCTTGGTACTTTTGCACCTCTTTTCTTCACCAAATTGCTTGGGAAAGAAGAAAATGGAGAGTATTTTTCTGAGTCAGGGACTTCTACTGCAGTGCAAGCCTGTTGCAAACAATTGCGGTGGGTATAATAAGAAAGGAAATTTACTATAAAATTTAAATTTCCAGACTTAGGTCCTGGCACACCAATTTCTATACGACTGGATTGCTGGAAAGCTTATTGGTTACACATAGGAATATGTCTGACTTGCTGCCATGTTGAAGGGTAATTCAGCTATAAACCGACAATGCTCAACAACAGAAAGTTTTCAATTTTTCGATGCTTTGCAATCGATTACATTCTGAAGAATATAGTTCGTCGTTTGCAAAAGAATCATGTGGATGATATGCACATCTTTTGTGGCAAAACAAATTAAATATTTTAGTAACTGACAAAAAGTTCATTCTTTGTATTCCTAGACTTGAGGCTTTCATTTGATGTTTGATGTGAATGCTGTTATGATGTGACTACTGTCGCAACATAGCAGTTTTCGCGTCATAATATGTCATGGATGGCAGGAGTCAATACCTCATTGATTGATTTTGTGCCTTCTTGAGGGGAAAGGGTGGCAGAATGAGTTCAGTAGTAGTGCTCGCACGTTTGGGGCTTAGGTTGGGGGATCTCATCGGGGGATCTCATGTGACGTCATAGTCACGTGACCTAGTGCCGCCATGTTGTGTTGTCATGGTAACCCGCGTGAGCGGCCATGTTGTGACGTCATCTCCATAGTGATACGTGGTGTTAGTGCGCATGCGCAGCGCGTGTTGTAAGGGTGATACGTGTTTCCGTCGTCCATTTTGTATACTGGAGGCCGCCATCTTGGTTTCTATGGTAGCACGTGATTGCTATGTTACCCAATTTTTTCTGCAATGGGACGGGGTATGTTCGGAAGGTGTGTTCGATTGTAGAAGAGTAAATCTAATTACCACAAACAACCCGACAATCCCTCCAAATCACCAAAATCCACCCGAAATCACCGAAATTGACTTTATTTCCCTAATTTATCGGCTTAGCACGTAGTGCTATAGTACTAAGGGGGTACAAAGGGGTGCGTTCGATTGAACAGGAGTAATGTTCTTGCTTAGAATTCTCCCAGAATCCCTTTTTGGATCCCTATCCCGTGACGTTTTTTTCCCATTAAAAGACACGTTCCTTTGGTCATTACCCAGAATTCTCTGCTTCTATCTATATATGCAATAGTTTTCGTCTATCTGATCCTGTTTCTTTGTTCTAGAGTATACTCCAGTAGCGTAGAAGAGCCTATTAACTGGAACACTTTTGCTTATTATTACTATATTTAGCTATTCTAGTCTATTCTTGTTAGTTCTGACCCTATTTCGTGTACTCTTGTTGTTTCATTTATCAAGATAATTTATATAAATTATAACTAACCAATCAGATTGCTTGATTTCCCATAACCTGTATGCAGAGTTATCTCCCTTCTGCATAATAAAAGCCTGTATCCAATGGCCATATCCAATGGAATTCCATTTTTGGGAAACACATTGGGTAACATAGCAATCACGTGCTACCATAGAAACCAAGATGGCGGCCTCCAGTATACAAAATGGACGACGGAAACACGTATCACCCTAACAACACGCGCTGCGCATGCGCACTAACACCACGTATCACTATGGAGATGACGTCACACCATGGCCGCTCACGCGGGTTACCATGACAACACAACATGGCGGCACTAGGTCACGTGACTATGACGTCACATGAGATCCCCCGATGAGATCCCCCAACCTAGGCCCCAAACGTGCGAGCACTACTACTGAGTTCCGATATTTTTTCACTTAAGTTCCAGCGATCCAGTTGTAAAGAGAAAAGTGATTTAAAGAGAAAAGTGATTTGGCATCTTTCGTTGAATAAAAGTTTGAAAAAAGTCTCAAGAAGTACAAGAAATGTTTCAGCTTTTGAACTTTGATTCAAGCCATTGGTCCATGAGCAAAACGTTTAATATCCATTCGTCAAATTTATAAATATTCATTGAGTGGAAACTACATCCAACCATTTTTTAATAGTAATCTACCTTTGCTGTTCTGTTTTAGTTAAGGTGAGCTACAACCAATCTTTGTATGTTGTGGTCCACCTTGATGATGCACCTTGAGTCCTCTTCTCAACTACTGCTGACCCTGTTCCAATAAACTTTCAATGGAGTGATGATTTGGTATTTGAGTCTTCATCTCCAAAACTCCCTATGAACTTTCTTGCGAGTGATAACTGTGTTATTTGAGAACTTTTCTTCAAACTTGTTGGCTCAATTCCAATAATTTTTTATGTAAGTGATGACTGTGGTATTTGAGTTCTTCCCCTCTTGGTCCAATTGCAATAGACTTTAAGTTATAACAAATTCAGTCTTCTCCAAAACTGCTGGCACAATTCAAGAAACTTTCATGCGAGTGTGACTGGGATTGGGCATTTCAGCTTTGATAAAATAAGTGTGCTGTCTATCTTGGAGGAGACGGTTAAAATCAACCAAACATTTTCTCATGAACCATTACATGCAATGATTTGATACTTGGTATTCAGAAAATCCTTTTAGGTGTAGAAAGAAGTTTCTTCAAACAACATTTTATGGGCAGTAGTTGCAGATTTTTGGCTGTACACAAATTCTCAATTCTGGGAACCCTTAAGCTGATTTGAATTAAATTTGGTAGCATACGGAATGAGAGGGCAACATGTTGTCATTGATACATAAAAGAATAGATGGCGCTCAACGGAGGGCTGCAGTATTCAAATGGGATTGTTGGGAGTCAAGCATGAGCACAGGGTTCCCACTTCACTGGTAGAGTGCTCAACTATTTTTGGCCATCACAACTTCAACACAGGTCTTTGCCTTGTTACAATTTCTGGGAGAGTGCCTATGGGCACTCTCCTATAAATTGTAACAAAGCAAACCCTCACAGACTAAATAATATCACTTCAAAGATAATACAAAGCACTCCACTGAATGTGAGCCTTCAAGTTGTGGTACCGGCACCTCAGAATAAAGCCCAAATATGGGCTTCCAGCACTCTACCAGTTAAATGAAAAGTCCTCCAATTTGGGCCCCTTTTCTTGATAAGTGTTGGAATTTTTCTCTATCCTTGAAAAGTACTTGATTTTCCACCACCTTTCTTGAAAAGTCCTTGCATTCAGCTTGCCTATAACCTCCAAGACAAGAAGTTTCATGATTAACCGCCTCAGCCTGGAGTGAAGATATTCTAGACTAATGCAGTTTATTTCACGAATTTCTGTCAGTAATCTGATGATATGGGAATCCCGTTAAAACGAAAAAAGCATGACTGACAAGTAAAAACAGAGAAGGCGGAGAAGCATCACAACACCCTTTTCCTATGAGTGAAAAACCATGCTAGACTGCGTAACTTCGCAACGGGTTTGGATATAAGTCATTTAATTCCAGGCCTTCATATTCATTGCCACGTGCATAATCGTAGCTGTTTTCAATACACTGAATGGTTTGCATTGGCGACAGTGTTAACATTTTCCTGTCACCTAAGCCCATCAAGCTTAGTTGGGAAAAAACAGTCATGTATCCACTTAGTATATCATCTGATTAAAAATATGAACAGGAGAAACAAGTATATCGTCCCTTGAGTTCCAATGTGTTCTATGTGACAGTAGGCACATAGAACACATTGGAACTCTTGGGACGATATGTTGCCACTGGCTGCCGTGCATTTTTGTGTTCAAATTTGGCTTATACCGGCATATTTTACTTGTCTCCCCTTACATTATTTTTCAATTCTCACAATTTTGAAAGGACATCCGGTGCAAATATTTTAAATCTTTTCCAAAATAGACTAATGATATTTTTACTGAGGATTCCAAATTCCATAAATAATGCTCCAATTAGCTGATCTTCATTTTATGCTCTATTAAATGTTTTGGGGGCGATTTTGTATTGTAACTTGCTGGGCAACGGATAAATGTGTATGGAGCTTAAGATGAACTGTGTCGTTGGCGGATACCATAGCTGTTACCGTAGGTATGTGCACACGTCAGTTGAGATTATTATAGATAGATTTTGTTGCTGCTGCCACTGCCACGTTGTCACCACATTGTCATATCTGGAAAACTGTACATGGCTTTAGCACTTTAATGGTGCTAATAACGCAAATGCTTTATGAAAAAGTACTTGCCAATTCAGGAAAATAGCAACTGTTATCATTTTTTCACACAAAAAGTTGTTTCTGATGTTACCTGCGGCAAGATGAGTTGAGTGCGGTATGAAGCTACTTCGAGAAATAACATGTTTAATACCGACTCCGCGTAAACAAGTGTGTTTTACAACAAACGCCCTCTACATTCCAGTTAAAGCATTTAGCTTTAGTGAATGAATACTGTGATGAGATTCCCCAGTCTCCTGTTATCATAGTTTAGCCCTTTCCCTATCTCCATCCAATATCTCTGAAAGATTTGAAATAAAGAAAATCTAATTTTATAAAAAAAATGTCCCTACCAGACGCGTAGCCTGTATTTGGGGGGGGGGGGGGGGGGGGGGGCGTATTTGAATGTCCCCTGTTCGAAGTTTTGGAGGCCTCCTCAAGTCCTAACTAGGACCCTCTGGTCCTTGCCCCCTCCTCCCACTTCCCTGTTGAGAGGGTCCCGGTGAGGATTAGGCGACCCCCGCCGGGAACATTTTGCAACATTTAGTCAATTTTAGTGCCATAAGAGCGAATCCGAGACATTTGTAGCGTTTTTAGCCCCGTTATTAGAGACAATTTGATGGCTCTATTTTGCGTGACTTGTGTCGTAATGGAGGTTTATCTCAAAATCCTATGTATTTTATATGCCGATGATACGGTTATCTTTGCAGACTCTGAAGTGAGTATGCAAAGATCTTTGGACACTTTTAGCGACTATTCTGATGCCTGGTATTTGAGAGTGAACACCGAGAAAACAAAAGTGATGATATTTAGTAAACGAAAAACAAAAATTCCTCCAAAATTTGTTTTAGCAGGCGACAATCTCGAGGTCGTGGATACATTTACATATTTTGGTGTAGATTTCTTCTGTGATGGCCGTTTCTGTCGCTCTGTAGAGAGACGAAAGGCCATTGCCACAAAAGCCATGTTCGGATTATTGAATCAAGTACGAAAAATTAACTTGTCCGCAGATTTAGCACTCAAGTTATTTGACTACCTCATATTTTACTTTACAGTTGCGAAGTGCGGGGGTTTGAAAATCTGTCAATAATTGAAAGCGTACATCTGCGGTTTTGTAAAATACTTATGTCCATGAAATTTAGTACACCTAATTATATGGTTTGTGGGGAACTGGGAAGATAACCAATCAGTATTTGTGTCACGAAGAGAATGATGACTTACTGGTCCACAGAACGAGAATACTCACGAAGAAAATTTATAAACTATCACATATTCTTAGTATAAACGGAAAAACTACTCATCTGATATCTTATTATAAGAAAACGTTGGAATCTACTGGGTGTAATGTGATATGGTTAAACCAATTTCCTTTGGCAAAACATTTATTATCCCAGATAAATCAAATTTTAGTTGACCAATTTTTTTCAAAAATGGCATGCAGATACAGCGGGTTCCTCTATAAACATATCAAAAACTTCCCAAATCTTGGTCAATATTACATATCGTTGCCACGACATCACTGGTATTACCTTTTAAAAGTACGGACTGCCAATCATAAACTTGAAATAGAAACTGGAAGGTGGGGGGAAATTAATAGGGAAGAAAGGAAATGTAAATTATGTCAAAATGGTATAGGCGACTAATATCACTTTGTGCTGATATGCAGCAATCTCCAAGACTTGAGCTCCAAATATTTCCCCGGTTATTACTGGCACAACCCTTGCAGGGAAAAGTTTTGTGGACTTATTTCCATCAACAATGTACAATTCCTGAAGAGGCTCTGCATATATCTAAAACTCGGGTTTAATCGAATTAGTCTCTGATAGTAGAAGTAGTAGTAGTGGAAGTAGTATTAGTAGTAATGGTAGTAAATGAGTAATGAAGTTACAGTTGTAGTATTAGTAACAGTAGTGATAGCGGCGGCAGTGTCAGCGTCAATAGCATATATATATATCAGCATGAAAGTTGCATTGGACCCCACTTTTGGTCCCCACTTTTTAAGATAAGACTATTATCAGTCTCGATTGTCATCTGGCAAAACAAATAGCGTAGTAGTGTATACAGTTGCCTCTCACTCAAGCTGAAACTTGATTGATCATGTATGAACATACACTATTTCACACTTCTAAGAAAAAGTATTAAAGAAGTAAAACATGGGGGTTTCCATCTATTTTCGATGATTCCCCGTGGGAACCCCGGGACGTAGAGTAGTGCTTTTATACCATGATTTCCTATTCTACTATATATGAAAAGCCTATGACATAAATTTTAGCTTTATACACCAACCGTGGTGAAAACGCCAGCAATGGGATTTCAATAGTTAAAATTTACACCTACAGTGGAACTACATCCAAGTTGACCTTTGGTGACGTCGAACTGAATGCGAACTTGTCTAAATTTATCGCACGTCGCCTCGCGAAGAGTGAAATGATTGTGACAATTATTTATTATGTTTTTAAATGTGTTTACCCCATAACACGCCGAAAATTGACATTAGCATTGCCTCATGTTAATAAAGCATCCATAACTCGAAACAGTATGTTATGTTATTAAAATGAAAAAGGCCCTGTTTCTTTTTCTATCTCGTTTTGGTGATAAAATTGACAGCGGAAGTACTGCCCACTCATGTAAACAAAAGCAAATTCGCACGTATGTACGGCTCCTTTCTAAGTAAAACCGCGAAAAAATAATAGCAACTCTTAATAATCTGACGATCATGGTATAAATAAAATATACCCAAAGTAGCTTGGTGTACCAAATGTTCGCCACCAAGCTACTATGGGTATATTCTATATGTTTACCACAGTGAACAAATTCTGTATTTCTGGTAAAGTAGGACCAGGTAACCAATTGTCCCTTGCGTTCCAATGTGTTCTATGTGCCTACTGTCACATAGAACACATTGGAACTCAGGAGACGCAATGCCTGGGGTATATGTCCTCTAAAAAAGGCAGCATAGGCATAAATTACTGGTTATACTTGACTTCATACCTGTGTTGCTGACATGATATAGCCATAGATTCTGAAAGTGACCTTATGTAAATAATATACCAATATATAAATAAATTTATATTTTCTAATATAGTTGTATGATATCGGTGATTTGTACCCTCCGTAGTCCAGTTTAACTCTAAGAAAATGGACGACGGAAACACATGTCACTATAATATGTGTCGCACACGTGTACTAACACCATCCATAACCATGATAGTGATATCACAACCTGGACCTTCTAGCACAGCCATGACGGCCCACGTGACACTCGGAATGCAAGGCTATATGATGCCTTTTCCCAACACTTTCCCCCAAATACTTCTAAGACCATATATGATACTACTCGTGGATAAATCACAATTAGGTTCATATTCACTCAAACCAGTTAATTTGGGTTAAATTTTCACCCAACAGATTTTAGAGCGCATGTGAACTAGACATTTCTGGACAGTAAGCGCAGATGGATGGGGTTTAAAACCCCACCTAATGGTAGAGGTTACTCTTTGTCAATCTTGTGGGTTTTTATAAGAGTTGTGCATGTAGTACCAACTACCTGTAACTAAATATAGGCGTGTGTTACTGTTGTAAACAAGCACCGCTTTACTGGTATAGGAACCGATCACCAATGCCTGGGGTGGAATCCTCTAAACTGGGCAATATGGGAAAACACATTTGGCTAGATTTGACTTTTATGTCCATGTTTTGTCACGATTAATTATTGTGCAGAAGTGTGTGACATTAAACACCATTGTCCCTATATCCCGATGAATTCTGTCTTTCGTTTGGTCAGAATGCCTTGGACAAATAGCCATGGTAAAGGGTGCACTCAACATCCAAGGTATATGAGAGCGTGCAACATCCAGGGTATTTGAGAACGCGAAACATCGGGGGTATATGGTTTAAATGAACGCCTTTCGCTCTCAGTCGCCTCGATATAAAAATCGAGGTACTCGTCAGATCACCGAAGTTAAGCAACGTCGAGCCCGGTTAATTCTCGGATGGGTGACCGTCTGAGCGATCGATTCAGACTCCCGCGTTTTGACCTTGGGCAAGGTACTTAACCCCGATTGTCCACATGGGGCACGATGACGCCGTGTACTAAGGCGTACTGCACGTCGATGGTACAAATGCCTTCAACCGCTGCTTAAGTGGAGCTTGAACACAGTATGTTGAGGAGATGACAGTTGCTCGTCGATGCTTGGTGGTTCTTTCCGGGTACTCCGGCTTCCCCCACCCGTAAAACTGTCACGGTCACGACTAGCCACTGTACATAAGTATGTGACCTTAAACACCAATAAATAAATGAATTACTGCCTGTGCTGCAGTGCGGAGTTACGATGTTGGGGAGCTGGCGGCCGCTCGTCGTTGCTCGGTAGTTCACTCCGGGTACTCCGGCTTCCTCCACCCGTAAAACTACCACGGTCATGATTAGCCATTGTCCATAAGTATGTGACCTTAAACACCAATGAATAAATAATATTAAAATCGCATCAAAAAACCTGAAAATCGTCACAAATATCATCAGATTTCCGACAATTCGATCATATTTTGCCCTTATAAATTAAATAGTCGAATAATTAAATGAAACTCCCCGCGGGAACCCCGGGAAGTGAAGCAGTGCCTGTTTATTGCGGTAAACAAGCTCTGTTTTTCTGGTAAAATAGGACCCAGTCACCAATGCTTGGGAGGTGCAAACCCTCTCTAAAATAGGCGACATGGCTTATTAACGCTCACCCCTGGTCTTGAGTTGATACTCATCTTGTGGTCATGATTAGCCATTGTGCAAAAATATGTGATCTTAAACAACAACAATAAATAAATAAAATAATAATTAAATGAAACTACTTGAGATACAATACGATAAGAGCAAATAATATTATGCCGGCATAATACTGTTTACTCGTTTCTTTAACGACCCAATGGATGTAACTTTATCTGTTGTCTTCAGCGTTTACAAAAACAAAGCAGTTATTCTCGAATTTGGTCCAACTGACTGCGGAGCGTGAGAAATGCGTTCACAAATTTGTTTTCACTGTGTTTGTATTGTGTTCCAAACGGGACAAAAACGTTATCTGAGCCGACATGTATCTCCGCCGACATGCCTGCGGCTTGGTGTTTTAAAACCGACATCCAGGTATTAAATCTCTATATACCTTGAATGTTGGCGGAGATAACTTACAATAAATAAATAAATAATTAAATAAATAAATAGGGTGTGTGTTCCTAATCTGTGGACCCTGCGAAGGAGGGGGCTCCAAATCCAGTTCCCCCGATAACTCCGGCACTGGTCATAAGGTTCAAGGAAAAAAAAAGAAAGCGCATTGTGTTTGACCTTTATATTGACAATGCCGGTCACTGAGATGGAATGGAAGAGAAGTGAAAAAAGTGAAACACAGAAACCTGAAAAATAGTTTTGCTTATCGAAGAAATTTAGTTTTCTCCCCCACTTCCTGTGCAAGATATGCATGTCTCGTGTGAGAAGGCCATGTGAGATAGATATCCATCTCACATGACTCGCGTGACCGGCTTGTTAGCTTATTTAATGAGCGCACGGACTATTTAATCATCGCACGTTCTTCCGTAAACAAACAACCTGGCGTCACATTTCGGAAATATTAGCAGACGCACGTTTGTCGAAGAAAATAAAAAACACAGACCGCAAAACGAAAGGACACGACTCTTTTATGTGTATTTTTATATTTATTTATTTATTGGGGTTTAAGGTCATATATTTCTGCACTGTGGCTAATCATGACCATGACAGTTTTACGGGTGGAGGAAGCCGGAGTACCCGGAGAGAACCACCGAGCAACGGCGAGCAACTGTCAGCTTCCCAACAAACTAACTCCACACCAGCAGGGTTAGCATTGGTTGAAGACTAGTGCACCATCGACGTGCAGTACGCCTTAGCCCACGACGTCACCGTGCCCCCAGATGGGTAATGAGGGTGAAGTGTCTTGCCCAAGGACACAACGCGGTTGCCGCAGGTGGGATTCGAACCGAGAACCTCTCGGCCTACAGCCTGCACCTCTACCAACTGAGCCCCCTGTGTATTTTTGGGTGAACGCCATTATGAGTAGAGAGAGTTGCACGAAATTCCCGGCGAAAAGTTATGCGGATACATTGCAGAATTCATAATAAATGTCTGTCATCGGAATGTGTCAGTGTTAATTTCGCTACAGATTTTTAACCCCTGTCTTGCCGGCGTGGGGATTCAATTTCGTGGAATATAAATATACAGAACTTTTATGAGCTCTTTCTGTTAAGCAAATCAGTTTTTTTTCAGAAATGGACAACAAAATTGGATTACTTTTGATGACGTCAGAGTGTTTTGGAGGGGGACAAAAATTATCCCTGATGGGGGTGGGGCTGAGATGAAGAAATCTCACCCCGGGGACAAGATATTTGGTCCAGACACTCGGCAAGCCTCATGTCTGGCCCAAATATCTCGCCCTCGGTGAGATTTCCCAATCTCACACCCTCACCCACCAGGGATTATAATAATCTCAGTAATACTCCCGAGTTCAATAAAATTAAGAATGGTTCCTGAAATTCTATTTATAGTGGTGTCGGTTTACCTAACGCCACTCATAATTTTAATTTCAATTTCATTCATTCAGGGTTCACCTGGGGATGATGAGTATGAAAATAAGTATATGGCCAAGAAAGTCCACGTCTTATTGATCTCATTTCTTCGTCTCCTGTGACGTCATACCCAGGTGTATGTATAGTGCAACGTGGGTTTTGCATGGCAGTGCATCTGAGCAGCCATCATGTGATGTCATCATTACGAGAGTTCGTGGCGTGAGTACGCATGTGGAGTACGCGTTGCTGGGGTGATCTATGATTCCAATGTCCAGTTTGTTGATAGATGAGGTTATCGTGGTTTCTGTGGTGAAACATGGTTTCTATAATTAGAACGTAATGCTACAGACCTAGTGACATGATCTTTGTGTTTTCGGCTGAACTGGAGTACCGTGGTAGTACAATATTTAGCCTTGGGGCACCCATGATCGTTATACTGTACTACACATGCTATACTACCACAGTATTCCGTCCCAAGCTATTAAACACCATTGGATTGTTGAAGGTTTCCGGGCCACAGCTAACGAGTAGTAACAACGAAACCAAGATGGCGACCTCAATAAAATAAAACGGACGACGGAAACATGCTCCAACATAGAAACGCACACTGCGCACGCACACTAACACCACGCATGCAAAAGGGTATCACATTTCTCTTGCGATCTTGCAGCGATGTCCAGCAAAAGTGGGATTCCTGGACCATCACAGACAAAGGTGGAAGCCTGGGAGTGGTGTACTTTAATAGACTGCTCCGATAAATCATCAGCGGTGAAAAACATTTGATTTCAAACAGGTTCTTTATTCCATTATTTTAGATTTACGCTCTAATCTGAATTAACACAATATGGATGAAAAGCAAAGCGGCGCAGTCAGTTTTCCAGAGTGACTTGACAGCTTGTTACGTCGCGCAGAGAATGGGTTGCTACTTAAACACAAATGAAAAGAATTTCCCATCTGACAAGCTAGTGCACTGGTTGTTAGAACACAAAGGTGGCAACAGTTATCTTCTACTAATTGGCCGGATGGTTACGCCCGTTGTCCAATAAACCGACAAATTGCTAGGGTCTCCTGTGCTTGATATGAGGAATTGTACATGACTGTCAGTCTTACTTATAGATCCATCGGATTGTGTTTTATAGTGTCAAATCGTTAACCGTTTCCCTGGCACACATAGATCAGGATTCTTGAATATAAAATTTTTGAAAAACTAAAACTTTTCATGTTTGCTTCCCAAGTAATAGCTTTTGACCCCTCTCTGAAACGAACACAAAGAGCTCGTTCCAATTCGGGTTTACAAGCTACGTTTCTGAGATCAGGTGGGAAATTTGAAAAAAATATTAAATTTTAATGGCTGTTTTTTAAAAGGCGCTGGCCGAATATGACCGATACGTTAGATAAAAAGTTAACCCTTTGAACCCTGATGGTATCTTCCACGTCAGTTGAATGACAGCAATGGGAAGAGTTCACATTCGTTATTTGGAGGTAGACTTATTAATATTTTCAACGTGCAGCCGTGGGGCTGCACGCTGAAAATATTAATTAGTCTAACCCCACACATTCACTCAGTAGCCATCCGACTTGATGAAGTTATGACGTATCATGCTTCTGGGCCGAAAGAGCGGCCGCTCGGGTTCAAAGGGTTAACGTAAGCCCAACGTGTTGCAAAAATGAGACGTTGGGGTGTTTCAACTTAATCAATATTAAATGACACTAATCTTTCCATCAGGCTGTATGCAATAACTAGAAGAGTGATGTAATATGGTGATGATTTCCGAATACTTGCGGTATTTGTAGATTTAGTATCGTCGTCATCATTATTATCATCATCACATGATAGGGATGGAGCGGGTTTGTTACATGAGTCAAACGCAGCGAGCATTTCGAGTCCTTTTTTTGTTTTCACCATTATCATTCTCGCTAATGACCCAACTGTGGTGTTCTGAAAACATGGATGATTCTTGAGAGATTCTACAATATATTTACATTCCGGGCGACATCCTCCATGTGTATTGCAGTTGCTTTTGAGCCTGTTATAGATGTCATTCCATTCTTGATCGCCTTCTTTGTGAATGGCGTATGTACGGCATCCATTGATCCTGTTGTACCCTCCGTACCCTTCTTCGAAGTTACACTCTTCGATATCCTTCCAGCTTACACAAGTAGTTTTTGGCGCGTTTTCTGCCGGATAGAACATGAGGAAACCGTAACACATTTCCTCGGCAGTTCCTTGTCCGGCGAAAGTAGTGGTGGCTTTGTTGCGAGACTGGAACACGCATGTAGTTCTGAGCTCATCCCCAGGTTGTATTTCTACTGGATTCTCAAAACTAAAATATAAACAAACATGTCTTTACGAAACAAAAAGAGCGAAGGATCGCAGAAGTCAGTGTCAGATTATCCTAATAAGTAGCAAAGGTAGCTACAGGCCCAGCTCTTTTAAAGGTCCTGCGCTAAATGCCTTTCACAAATTCTATGTTGACAAAAATGGATTGTTCATTTCTTTGTGCACCTTAAGCGAAAGACGTGTTTTGTGTGTTTAGCCCCTTGAACCCCTCTTCCTTGAATGGTATCGCCTTTTTGTATACTTACAGTGGGGTGGGTCAGTCCAATATCAATATACAGGGAGGATAACGAAATAACTGCAGTCTGAAGCCGTCTGGCTTCAGGCTGCAGTTATTATTGTATTATCAATGCATCGTGTATAGACCTCTTATAATAGGACAAAATGGGACGAAATTATGCCTTGGAACGAAAAATCGGCCTTACGAGTTCAAAGGGTTAAAATTTCCCAGCTGAAATGAGTTCCAACAGACCATTTTAGCATGGCGGGATCTTACATCCGGCACTCGATATGTCCGTTCAAACCGGATTTGCTTTTCAACATTGCGCACACGTGAACTGAACAGCTGATCGGCATTGAATGCTTCGTCTTTCGTCTCCGTTTTATCAAATAAATTTCGAAAATTTACCTACTTTGCGTTCGTTTTCAAACCCCGAGAGAACAAAGGTTGTGTGTTAGAAATTTGTGTATTTTGCGACGTTATCTTTCCATATTTATCATTTTCGTGTTACAATCATTAATGTTCGTTCCGACTTTCGTCACAACTGTAAACTTCAGAACGCTGTTTCTAGTTGGTTTCAAAGCAAGTAAGACCAACACGCGCCCATTGTCACAACAATCACATAAATTTGTCACTGTTCGCTATTGTTTGTTGATAACGTTAAAACTTAGGGCCCCTTTAAGGCCTTTTCACATACGCTACAGGCCTCGAACCAACTTAGCTGACCTGGACTTACGTTCACGTCTGACCTTAGGCCTTTACAAACTACACGTGATTCGTGTGTTAAAGCTCAGGGACATGGCTAGAGGCTTACGATTAGGGGTGTAAGGTAGTGAATTTCTAACTAGGGGAGGGACCGGGATGGGGTTCCCCTCCTGGTCCCTCCTCCTAGTTGGAAATTCACTACCGAGAAAAATTTAGAAAATGAAGCCATGACAGGGGGCATAAAATTGATTCTATTAACTGAAATGCCAACACCTTTATGATAGAATTATCAGGTTATTATTTTTGATATTATTCTGGGAATTGAAAATGTGCTAAACAAATGCTCAAGCTACAAACTTTGAGCAATTCACACTCTACTAACATTAAATGAGATCTTATGCAGGAATGATCAATTTTTGATGTTTCATCATTTTGTAACACTGAATGATGGAATTAACTCAGGATAATGATGTTACATGATGTGATTTTCTTGTAGAGCATTTCGAGGATTTCTTTTATTACTATAAGTAAACGTGCGATAGAAATCTCGTACCGATTGACATCATGCATACTTGTGAAGCTCGATATTACGTACACTATAGTTGTAAACAGTAACAGTTGGAATTTTTGCCGATTTGAAACCGAATTGGAATTTTGGTAAGTAAAAGAGACATCACCAAAGAAGCTCTAAAATCCAGATAGATTAAATTTCCAACTACTCATGACTTGCCCTCCGAATTTCCAACTTTTGGAAATTTTGGTTAGGACTGGAGCGGGGGGGGGGGGGGGGGGATCCCCCCCCCCCCCCCATATCGCCACGTCCCTGTACACACGATACTACAATGTTATAATTAACGATTTTTACTATCCTCCAATTTTGCAGCTGACTAGGCCAATGTAGTGGCCCTCGAGGAAGAATAGTCCATGCGCTGCAGGTTAGTGAAATATTCTTCATCGAGGACCACTATTTTTACATGGTCAACAACAAGCCATCAATCGCAAGCCAGAAAAGAAGCAGACTGTCATCTGCAAAATGAGTTCCCCAGAGGGTGAATTTCGTGATGCTACCCTGCACAGCAGGGTAGCATCACTAAATTTACCCTCTGTGAACCTCAATCTGAAACAGGGTATCAAAACTGAACAGAACGAGGTACCCAGAGGATAAATTGTCCCACTGTATGGGATAGCAGCATCAAATTCATCCTTTGGGAAAATCATTCTGCAAATATCAGACTGCTTATTTTCAGGCCTGTGCAATTGTACTATGTTCTCCAAAATGTTTCATCCAAAGGCATCCTCCTTTCAATAATCTGGAACCCTCGTAATGTTTGCAGCTCCTGTTCACTCCGACAACTTGCCCACATAATGTATTCGTTACGAAGATAAGACAAGTATACCAATAATCTATGAGACACTTATTTTATGTAGCCAGGTGTCTTGAGAGCATTGTGCCCAAGTAGGTGTGGCCAGGGGCGCCGGAAGCACTTCAGGGCAGCAAGGGGGGGGGGGGGGGGGGGACTTGGAAAAGGGCATTTACTCGCACTAGCAGCTCCACTATGACATGCCGAAGCACGTATGTCTCGAAGGCCGAAGTTTGAGAGGAGGTGTCCCCAAACTCTCCCAACCCCTCTATTGAATTTTGAAGCTCACAGAACGTATTCAGCTGTATTGTAGCTTTACTTTGAGAATAAATCCTTGAAAAAAAAAATGAATGACGAACCTGATGACATTGTCTGCCCCTCTCGCCCTGTGGTCCGAAGGCAGGAAGCGCATCTGCCCCCTCTGCCATCGTGCTTCCGGCGATCCTGGGTGTGGGTCAGTCTGCTATATTTGTATTTGCACTATTGTTTTTACCCCGGCAAAGACACTAGCCCCCCCCCCCCCCTCCACTCCCCCCTCTCCACCCCCCCCCCTCCCCACATAGTACGAGACTCGTCAGCCAGCTTATCTGCCTGGCACTCAAGAATGGCGCTCTGCAAACGTGCTGATCGGCGTTGACTCGGCGCCCAAAATATACAAACCAACTGCTTTGTCGATGTCTTTATGACACTAGTGGGTACTAAACAATCGTCCTCAAATGTTAGCTTAAGTGGCGGAGTGAATACGATAAGCAGGCTGCTTCCTCTGAAACCATCGATCTCCTGTTGGCATGCATGTAGGGCAGTATCTCTGTTCTAAGGGCTGAAATTACCCCAGCTACTTTCCCCTTTATGCGTTATATATCATATCTCATAGCTCTATTATTTACACAGTCTGTCTGCAAGTTCACATTCTGTTCAGGGGGAACATGTATGCAGCCAATCTAGCCATGCCACCTCTCTTAATATATTGACCTATCACATATGTAAAATACGTATTTGAAAGTGCTTATGTATACTGTGAATAAAGGATGTCTATTCTAATCTGTCTAACCCTCCAATGCTATACTACCACGCCATACGTATCCCCCAATACCGGAATGAGTCGAAGAGTCATACGAGCAAATACTCGAAGGAGCAATTGCACTCACTGGAGTGGAGTTGTAGCTCCAAGTTAGTCGGTTTTAAAGGGGGTTTCGCTCGTTAGTGCGATAACTTCACCAATTTTCCATTGATTGCGGCAATGTCCGGTATTTGAGTTCAACTAAAGAATCTACAGGTCAAATTCGAAAACCAGCCTGGTTCGATGATTAGGAATGAAGACACGACTCCAAAATTAGTCAATTTTAACAAATTGAGGAATTATTGACCTTGTACGTTATGTTTATGACATTCCGTCACTTTGAAGTAACACTTTACCGGATTTTTTCACCATATATTGAGATAAATGGCTGATTTCTGCCATACGTTTTTGTCATGGGTACCTATATATCGAGTTCTAGTTTGATACCAGTGGGGGATTTTTGCGAAGTTATTGACCTTGAACTTATTTTATAATGTAAAAACTCAGCGAATCAGTTTTCGGATTTTATTTTTTGCTTGCATTTGTCATATTGTTAGTACTATAGAATGTGTTTGTAATCCCCTTCTCCCGAACGGGAAGCCGGAGATCAACGTTATGCCATAGTCACGTGACTCAGTCAGGTCACGTGTGGTTGTCATGGTAGATGGTAGACTGCGTGAGCGGCCATGTTTTGACGTCATTGTCTTGGCGACACATAGTGTTAGTACGCATGCACAGCTCACGTTGTTAGGGTGACACTGTTTCCGTCGTCCATTTTGAATACGGGAGGCGTGTATGGGAGTAAATTTAATTACCCAAATGGAGCTGACATTTGTTTACTTGGCTCAGATTTTCCAGGAGCCCATCAGTATAAATGGGACGTAGTGCTATATGGGTGGTATGAGCCTGGATGGTTTCTAAAGGAATGGGGGTGTGTTCGAGGTGTGTTCGATTGAAGGGCAACTCTTCAACTCATTTCGGAAAATGGGATTCTTCGGCCTAAAAAGGGATTCTATAAGTGGGGTGCAGAGAAACGTGGGTTGTGATTTTCTCGAATGAGCCTTCTGTAAGTGGGTGCTGGGAACCTGAATAATTAGATTTACTCCCTTTTAATCAACACACCCATGAATACACTCCCGTTCCATTAGAAACCTTTCAGACTAACATCATCCAAATAGCACTACACGCTACTTACACGGGTATGTTGCTGGAAGAATCTGATACAAATAAAGAATTACGGTATCCGCTTCATTTGTGTTAGATTTACTTCCATACAATCGAACATACCCTCCGAATCCACTATATTAGAAGTCTTTGGGTCCCGTAGCAACCACATGCCATCATAAAACTAGGATAGCGACCTCCACTATCCAAATTGGACGACGGAAATACGTTTTAACCCAACAACACGCGCTGCGCAACTATCTCATTGAGAATGACGTTACAACATAGCCACTCACACGGACTGCCATGACAACCCCACGTGATTTAACAGAGTCACGTAACCATGACCTAACTTCCCCTCCGGCTCTCCGTCGGGTAAAAAATGGAGGATTAAAACCTTATCCTATACTACTAAAAAATTTTTTTATTGTAGCCTGTGTTAGCCACAAATTTGGAAAAAGGTTGATCAATTTAGCGCTTTACCCAGTGGATTCATATCAAAATTTGTTATTTAAAGTACCTTTTTCATTTTTTTTTAAAATTAAAAACCAAACATGACATGGACCCCTAATTTGAACGAGCTCGTTCCAATGATGTGCCACATGATATGGTTTTGTTGAAATGTTTTGAATTTGTTTTCTTTCAACTGCTTAATTTGTAAATTACGCGGGCACATGCATCCGTTTCGTTAGCTAAAGGGTAAAAGAAGTATGTTGAGTTAGGTTTCAAGTTCAAAGCGACGGTCAGCAACCTAGGAACACTGTCTGAAAATTTAACTCTCCTCAGGTTGGAACATTTTGAGATCCGGGTTTCTGACCAGCGCAGGTGGTTGCTAATTTGGCGATATGTGAGTCGGATCAACTCTCAAAACTTGCCATGGCAATGTGTAATGCCGTGATAAAAGCCGCTGCAGCAAGCCGGAAAATAAGCAGACTGTCATCTGCAAAATGGGGTTCCCATGAGGTGAATTTAGTGATGCTACCCTGCACAGCAGGGTAGCATCACTAAATTTACCCTCTGTGAACCTTCATCTGTATCAGGGCCTCAAAACTAAACTGAAAGAGGTACCCAGTGGATAAATTGGCCCACTGTATGGGATAGCATCATTAAACTCACCCTCTGGGGACCTCATTCTGCAAATGTCAAACTGCTTATTTCAGGCCAGCGCAGCAGACTGCCATGTCTAATACCACGGTATTGACCCTAGCCATGTCTATGTTTGGTATTGTGTGCATAAATTAAGTTCATCGGAATCTGAAGATGTTAAGGGCTTAGTCTCTCGTACCAGAGCAGAATTAATGTTCGTGTAACACAGCCGATCCCAAGCTGTATTTATTATCCATCACCGACTATACATTTTATCAAATATTCTGATGTTTAAAAAGCAAGGAATACTTACTTAAAAGATTTTGGCGAATCATAACTGTAATGCTCTTCGTTGGTTAAATAAGACACTCTCTTTCCATTTCGATATAACTCTACTTTTTGACTTTTACCTAAAAAAAAATCCCAGCACAACGTTTGACACCGTTTTCAATGGATATACACAAAGTTGTTTGTCTAGATCTAGAAGAATATTTAACGATGCAATTCTGAATTCATAGAGGCCCACAATACGTAATTTGATATGCAGTTTAAGATGGTCCATTGAAAAACTTGCTGACTGTCTCTACAGTAGGGCTAAAACGGTTTGTCAACCTTGCCGACTGGAAAAACAATCATCTGGACTCAGTGGCAGCCGAAGGGTATTAGGGACCCCTGGAATTGGGAATATATAGGACACCGGACCCACTGGGTCGACTATGCCTATGCCATTGGTTCGGTCTGGTGTG
Source organism: Pictodentalium vernedei (assembly GCA_031216915.1). Classification (NCBI taxonomy): domain Eukaryota; kingdom Metazoa; phylum Mollusca; class Scaphopoda; order Dentaliida; family Dentaliidae; genus Pictodentalium; species Pictodentalium vernedei. Next base: position 291,601,466 of record CM062290.1, read on the forward strand.
AGAAAATGTTGACATTCAGGTATGAAACTCGACAAATCTTTGACTCTTGACATTTTTGAAGGCTTGTTTTTAACACCAAAATTTTGTCTGTTTTACATTAATATTTGGAGCAAATATCCAATTGGCCGATTGTGTTTCTATCCCCGCTCTCAGAGAAGGACCCCAAGGCAAGTACTGTAAATACGGGACACATTTTGTGTGTTACTGGAGGGAATGGATGGGATATCATAAAAAACAATGTTCCAATATCCTTTAACTGGTTGAGTCTTAGAAGTCACTATCCGTGCTTTGAAACAATGAGGATACCGCCACACCAAATGCCAACATTTTTTTCCTTGCTAATGTTTCACATTCAGACTCAGTCAAACGCAAATAACATTTTGTTTATATATATCTGTTTTATCACAAATTATTGAAGAGTGCCTGTGGGCACTCTTCAATAACTTGTAATAAAACAAATTTTGATGAACAAATTCAGACCACCAAAAATAATGCTGCACTCAACCAGTTAAAACATACCCGGACTTCAAAGTACCCAAATATTTGAGAAACATTTTTTACTACTATTTTATTTATTCAAACGTTTTGCCCCTCCAGAGCCTCCTGGACTTAATCGAACCTCTCCCTGTGGATGAGCCGCCACTGCATATGGATATCCGCAATATGGATAACGATCGACTATCCAAAACAAAAATATATTACGTTGACGTCGCAGACCTTACCACGTTTTTACCCGTCAATCCAGTGCACAAACATGTACGAATATCAGTGGCGGCGCAACGGGGGGTGGGGTGGGGGTGGGGGTGGGGGGGGGGGGGGCATTTGCCCCCCCCCCCCCCTCAACGAAGGCTTTGCTCCCCCCCGTTGCCTCCCCCCAACCATCTCGCATGCATTTCCATCCACCCTCACACACAAACACATTCAGTCACTCTCTCTCACACACACACACACACACACCCCTCTCTTTTTTTATTCCCAATAATTTTCCATACACAATTAGCCCAAAGCCTCAGGCTAGCTGATGAACACATCCAGGCAGTAGAGATTTAAAGACTCGGATGCAGATACTTATAAGTTATAATTAAGTTATGAGCCAACAAAGACATGTCTATCCATATCCCTTGTCTAAAAAAATTCATGGATTTCGCATTATGACAGACGGGCATTATGAGTCTCTCTCTCTCTCTCTCTCTCTCTCTCTCTCTCTCTCTCTCTCACACACACACACACACACGCACAGACCCACCAGACGCGGATCCAGGATTTTTTGAAAGGAGAACCGCTAATTACCATTACATTTAGTCGAAACTTGGACCCAAAGTCCGTAATATAATTTTTTGGTTTGGTACGTCCACAGGACGTACCAAACCAAAAAAGTATATTACTGACTTTGGGTCCAAGTTTGGACTACCTCATAACAAAGTAATGATATGATCCTTTACGTATTTGCCCCCCTTCATGGGAGTCTGAGTCTGCCCCCCCCCCCCCCAAAAAAAAATTTCTGGCGCCGCCACTGACGAAAATACTGCTCATTTACGGAGTGTACTCAAGCCATTATACATAAATATGTGACCTTAAACGCCAATTAATAAATAAACTAGAATGGTGTCATATTATCCCTGAATTTTCAGTTTACCATCACGATGGTGACAAATTGTTTGATGACAAAAGTGGCGCTATAGGAGCCACATGGGGCCGGATAAAAAACCCCGAAACGTTTATGCACATCTAAAGACCATACCTGAACATATGAACACACTTTCAACATTTCAAATTAAAATTCCTAGGAGCCTTTCGCGGAAAACCAATTCTCTTAACGACAAAAGTGATGCTACGGGAGCCACATTGGGCAAGATAAAACAAATCCCAAACGTATATGAACATCTGGAGACCATACCTGAATATATGAACACACTTTCAACGTTTCGATTTAAAAACTCTATGAGCCTTTCACGGAAATTGATTGTCTTACGACAAAAGTGGCACCAAGGGAGCCACATGGGGCCTGATCAAAAATCCGAAACCTTTATGTACATCCAGAAAACCGACCTGTACATATGTACACACTTTCAGCGTTTCGAATTGAAAACCCTAGGAGACTTTCGTCGGAAACCGATTCTCTGACGACAAAAGTGGCGCTTCGGGAAACACAAGGGCCGAATAAAAAATCCGAAAGCTTTATGCACATCTAGAGACCCTACCTGAACATATGAACACATTTTCAACGTTTCGAATTAAAACCCCTGGGGGCCTTTCGTCGGAAACCGATTTCCGAATGACAAAGTGGTTCTATAGGCGCGACGTGAGGCTAAATAAAAATCCGAAACCTTTATGCACATCTCGAGACTCTCCCTGAACATATGAACGCACTTTAAACGTTTCGAATTAAAAACCCTAGGAGCTTTTCGCGGAAATTGATTGTCTTATGACAAAAGTGGCGCTATGGGAACCACGTGGGGGCTGAATGAAAATCCGAAACATTTATGCACATCTAGAGACCCTCCCTGAACACATGAACACACTGTAAACGTTTCGAATTAAAAAACATATGAGCCTTTCCCCGGAAACCGATTTCTAACGACAAAAGTGGCGCCACGGGTGCTAAATAGGGCCGAATAAAAAAATCCAAACCTTTATCCACATCTAGAGACCCTACCTGAATATATGAACACACTTTCAATGTTTCGAATTAAAGCCTTTCGTCGGAAACCGGTTATCTAACGACAAAAGTGACGCTATGGGCGCCACATGGGGCCGAATGAAAAATCCTAAACCTCTATTCACATCTAGAGAACCTACTTGAATATGAACATACTTTTATCGTTTCAAATTAAAACCCATGGGAACCTTTCGCTGAAAACGGATTCTCTAATGACAAGAAGTGGCGCTACGGGTGCCACATGGGACCGAATAAAAAATCCGAAACCTTTTTGCTCATATAGAGACCGTTCCTTAACATGTGAACCCCTATGAGCCATTCGCCGAAAACCGACCGTCTAACGACAAAAGTTGCACCACGGGAGCCATATGGGGCCAGATGAAAAATCCGAAACCTTTATGCACATCTGCAAACCCTACCTGAACTTATGAACATACTTTCAACGTTTCGAATTAAAAACCGTAGGAGCCTTTCGCCGGAAACCGATTGTCTAACAACAAACGTGGCAACATGGGAGCCACATGGGACTGGATACAAAACCGAAACATTTATGCACAAGTAAAGACCTTCCTGAACATATGAACACATTTGAAACAATCAAAATCACATATCCTAGGAGTCTTTGGTTGGAAATCAGTATTTTAACTTAGTCGTTAAATTAAGTGGCGCCACTGGTACGGTCGTACGGACGGATATCATCATTATAGCCTCGCATATTTTGAAAATGCGGGGATAATAAATAGACTCTGCAGGCCCGATTCGGAGTCACTTGCTGCATGGTGCATTTGTAGGCTATGCATCCAAGAATTCTGACGTCCTTTATTTCTTGACGTCGTGCGTTGACGTCGTGCGGTATCCATGTGTACGAGAAGGGGCGTAGAAATCGGGGGGGGGGGGGGGGGGGGCACAACGGGAGCATTATTGTACCCCATAATTCACTACCAGAAAATCAGTTTCTGTGTGAGGGAACACATCCCTCACGACTTAACTGTAGTCACTCGAAACATTTCACTCTTGCTTCACTTTTGGCTCCATATTTATAATTTATTTACTACCACGTCACTAAGCACATGGGCCACCACTGATATATAAGTGTGTGGATCCCCGTCTATTGGCGATATGCTTCCTACTTCCCTGCCCACTGAGTATTCGTCGAAACTATTCATCAGTGGGTATGCAAGCGACCGTGTTGTCGTATGGTCGACAATGTTCGTTGTGGTCGCACTGTGGAATAGTTTCTTCCATTCGGTTTCTCTCGGTCTATTCCGATTCTTGTCACCTGACCTCGGTTGGGCAAAAGGGTTGATATAACTGACATACCATATTCCAACAGTAAGATAATGGCCCAATCACAACAATTTCTTTGTGCAAAAAGGACATGGGCCATCGGTTTAATGGACTTGTAACAACCAGTAGTATTATATCAGCCAGCTGTGTGATATCTACTGGTAATGTAACAGGCATTAACCAGTGGTGTAATTTTAACAATTAACATGTAATGTTACAATGAAGCAGTAATGCAGTAAAAATCAACAGGTAATAAAATTGCCAGTAATATATGTATAGAATATACCCATAGTAGCTTGGTGTACCAAATGTTCACGAGTGGTGAAGTGGTGTTAACCGCGAGCCTTTGGCGCGCGGTTAATACCACTTCACCACGAGTGGTGAACATTTGGCACACCAAGCTACTTTGGGTATATTTTATTTATACTATGATCGTCAGATTATAAAGAGTCGCTATTATTTTTTCCCGATTTTACTGAGCAACAGACGTACATACGTGCGAATCTATTTTGTTTACATAAGCACCGGTGGGCGGTACTTCCGCTGTCAGTTTTATCGCACAAACGAAATGGAAAAAGAAACGAACAAATCACGGGTTCTTTTTCATGTTAATAACATAATAACATACTATTCCGAGTTATGGATGCTTTATTAACATGAGACAACGCATGTTTGTTAACTTTTGGTATCTTCTGAGGTAAACTCATTTAAAACGTAATAAATAATTGCCGGTTTCATTTCACTCTTCACGAGGCGACGAGTGATAAATTTAACCAAGTTTGTATTCAAGGCGAGGTCAGCAACGGTAAACTTGGATGTAGCTCCACTGTAGGTGTACGTTTTTTCTACTGAAATCCCATTGCTGGCGTGATCACCACGGTTGGTGTGTAAAGCTAAAATTAATGTCATAGGCTTTCTTATATTTAGTGGCATAGGTAATAATGGTATAAAATAAACTTAACAAGTCGTGTAATAACATTCCCCGAAAATCAACCATTTTTCAACCAAATGTCCAAATGTTTCAGCGTGGATCATTTATTTATTTATTGGTGTTTAATGTGACATATTTCTGCACAATGGCTAATCATGACCACGACACTTTTACGGGTGGAAGCCGGAATGTCCGGAAAGAACCACCGAGCAACGGCGGGCAACTGTCATCTCCCCAACATACACGTGGACAATGGGGGTGAAGTGTCTTGCCCAAGGACACAACGCGGTTGCCGCAGGTAGGATTCGAACCGAAGACCTCTCGTCTTGCAGTTTGCACCTCTACCTATCGAGTCGCCCCCCCCTCCCCCTCCCCGGCTTGGCACAAATTATGCTATTCAAAACAAGTAGGGAATATTTGATAAAAGTGAGATATAGGAAGAAATATATTTATATTTTCATCAAACGACAGTTGAGGCATTGCACTGTGCCATCTGGTGAATGATTTCAGCGAAAGTTGTGTGTGTGTCTAATAAGCACACATTCCACGCACTGAACTGTAGAAGACACGGATGGTCAGTCAGAGAATTTAGGTCGTTGAGCGTACAAATTCCAGCTGTGCAGGCGATTTCGGATAGTCTGGCCACTGACTCGTACATCTTTCATTATTTTTACTTTATATAAACGATATTTCGAGCTCTACAAAGTTAAATGTACCCTCGTTTGCCGACGATACGACGGTTTATTGTTCTGGTAGCGACATTGGCGTAATTTATCAAACAATCATTGATGAATTAGACAAGGTACATACCTCGTGTTCTGCTAACTGTCTTTTAGTGAATGCAAAGAAAACTAAATATATTCTCATTAACCCGTCCTCGCCAATCAAGAATCTTAATTCATCGCTTAAAGTGTATATTGATGGTCAAAAAATTGTTAAAAGTGGAGTTGGGGGAACGGGAGATCTGAAATTTTTAGGCATCATCTTAGACGATAAGTTAACCCATCGCGATCACATTTCCCTGCTATGTCACAAAGTATCAAGCACGATTTATGTCATCAACAGAGTAAGAACAATTCTTCCCCATACCATTTTAATATTATTATACTTCACTCTCATACATAACCATTTGTTATATGGTCTTCATATTTGGGGGCATTCCCGGGCCACAAGCAAGTTATACGTCCTGCAGAGAAAAAAAAGGCTATAAGAATCATAAATAACACAAAATACAACTCCCACACCCACCCAATCTTCATAAAGGATAAAATTCTTCAACTAAAAGATCTACATTCCCTTCATTCCTTATAATTTGTTCATGGTTGGCATATAATCTAGAATTTGAGTCACTGTGGTCTGTCTGTTGCCAACTTCTAACATGCCAACGGCACGTAAACGTTCGTCACGTGTCAGTCTTCGCATGCCTCAAAAGTTACGTTTCGACCAGAAACTATTGATGAACGAGTTTATACCAATAAAAGAATGATGAGACCTCCGATCAAGCCCGTCCAGTACATGAATTTCAAAACGTACCCCACAGACATTAACATGGTGCTCGTGAGAAAAACCTGCACGAAGTTTTCGTGTCCCGGTGACATTCATGGTCCACACTAAACTTGGTAACATGTTGATGTGTCCAATTACGCGTATCCAATACCATTTTCCGAAAATATCAACATCAATTTGAATATCCCCTACTTTTTTGAATAGTATAATATCTTGGTACATCGTGTCGATTTTTAATTATTTGACTATAAGTCTCAAGAAGAAAGGCATTAAAAATTATACATGTGGCAACGCAGGAAATCTGAACAGACGAGTTTCAGAACATTATGCTTTATCATCCACGACTTAAACTGAAAACTTTTTAGGAACCGACAACTAATGCGTGGCGTGAACATTCTCTAAAAAGCACGGTATTACCATAAATAATTGGATAATTTTAATTCATCCTAATTCTGTGGTGGCGAAATGGGTGCTGAAAGTGACCTTACATATCAGTATATAAACAAATAAATACCATGAAAACATCCACCGTCACCGTATTGAACCAAATAAATCATATCTGGCCTGGGAAAATTTCTTTAGACAACGGACGTGGCAACCATTACTTATTCCCAGTTCCTTATTCGTCATTCGTTATCAACCGATTTTATCGGTTGATAAAGAATATCGAATAAGAAACTGTGAATAAGTAATGCTTGTCACGCCCCCCCCCCCTCCCCTTTAGACTAATGATGAAATGATTAAAGGTCGATAAGATGTACCCAAACTATACTTTTTGTCAGCCTAAAACTTTTTAAAAGTTCGTTCGCAAAATTGTTGATTTTCCTGGAGTTTTATTACACGGCTGGTTCAGTTGATTACATTTCTGGTTATTATATACTGGTTGGTTTCTGTTACATTACTGTTTGGTTTTTACACTACTGTTTAAGGTCTATTACATTACGGGTTAATATTACTTAACTGGTTGATTTTTACTCTATTGGTTAAAGGGTTGCTCCGTCTTTCAGTTGGCTGAGCGGCAAATTTCGTTGACAACAGGTTAGTTTTTCACCCAGAAATTTTATTGCAGGAAATGCGACAACATTTTACCCTAAATCACTGTAGAACTCCTTTTTCTTTTCTCTTTTGCGAGAAAACGAAGTAGCCTGCTGATGGTGGTGCCGACAGTTCGCGACCAACATAAGTATGTTCGCGTACAGTGTATCATTTCATGTCTTATCTTCGAAACGGACAGATCCGGCCATTCTGGTTTCCCCAGTTCGCTGAGTCTAAAACGTATCTTATAACTAATCATTTGTACATGCGTGTGGAAGATGTATGCAAAGGATGGGGGGTGGGGGGTGGGGGGTGGGCGGGATGGGGATGGGGATGTCACATACTGTATCTTGGAAGCAAAACTCGATTTATTTTGCTGATACGATGTAATGCACGCTATAATTACATATGCGTTCGGTCGATGTAAACCCTCTATGTACCTTGTAACTGAGCGGAGTCACTTTTCGCTGCTCAGTGGTTCTATCCCGGTACTTCGGCATGCCCATAGAACTATCCGATACGATATGACCATATCTCTTGAAAGTGCTGTTCAATCGCAATTAAAAATAAACAAACAAACAAATATCTGGCTATCCCGACCTCATAAACAGTACAGGGGTCTCTGTTTTGCTCTTGTAAAAAGTCAATGGCAATTGGATAACAAAATATGGACGAACCACACATAGCCGTAGCAACAACGTTTCACCATCAAGAACAAAGATGCCCTCAACGAACGACAGAAATATATGTTACGCCGACAACATCTGGCACCATGGAAAGGGCATCCCAATATGACAGCTATCGCTCGCTGCCCTTACAATTCACGGGACATCCTTCAGGTTTTGTGATATGACGTCATTTCTCCCACAGAACTGTTGCACACAAGTTAAGCTTCTCTTTTTTAAAAAAAAACAGTGTTTTTATGCACTATAGACATCCATGAAATGTGTTTACCGTAACCCTGGCCGTATTCCATTTGTTGTTCCCCTATCGGCGTGTGCAACAAGAGGCGTTGGTGAAACTTCTAGGTCTCTGTATCCACACCTTTAACCAACAATCAAACTGCTTACCTAAGTAGTGCATGTGATTCCCAGCCCTGACTATTTTGATAGGTCCTTTGAATGTATACTGGGAACAAGTTCCGGAACATGTTCCAACCACTTCAACATGCTCCTGTTTTGGTGGTATTTCGAGATAAATCTGACCAATCATCATCAGGCCTGCATCATAGTTACGAAGGTTTGGTGTGTAATACAGTATCATTCCAGAGGAATCCATATAATCGTTTCTTAAACCAGGGTTATTCCAGTGAAACTGAAAATGAAAAAAATCGATATTATCTATTCTGGTGTATCTCTCAACGTCAATACTACTGGACTAAGCTTATTCATTGTTTAGAAAGGTAAGAAAACACCCGTTGAAACGAATACGCCCACGGTACGCCAAACTACGACGAAAGTAGGGGTGTACAGTATATGACTTTAGGTAGATGATTAGTGAAAAACGAACAGCGTCCGTGGGATATCCGTGGGATATCCGTAGTAAACTAGGACTGCTTAACTGATAACATAGGGCTCAGTTTCCAACGCGTCGGAGTCTTTTCTATACTTCTTAACATGGTCTGAGGTTTGCGGCTCGGAGCGTATGCGTCTCGGTTGAACATACGTTCCAAGCCGCAAACCTCTGACCATGTCACCGTCAACTCATGACAATAACGTATATGTTCCAATAAGACACCGCCCATAGCCCAAAATATACATTGTGTAGTAAATAAAACCTTCCGTGTACCCACGACGACACTGAATAAATAATCAATAAACCAGATTAACTCACTCCATCTTAGTTCAAATCGTAAATCGGTTTGTAATTTAAACAACACTTTATCCGGCACACCTGCTGCCCGTTTAAAAAATCTAGAACAATGAAACGACTTGTTAGTCACTCCGTTGATGAAGCAATTACGAAACGGGCGATGCCATTTCAAATATTTCGCGTGGTGACGTCAGACGGTAACATTTGCTACTGGAGCCGTAAATATAAAACAAACTACGCCAGCTCTCATCCAGTCAGGGTGCGAGGATTTTACTCTTATTGGAACATATCTTTAGATATATTTTGAATTTACTGGAGAATATACTTAAAAGAGTTTGACATGGGGTGCTTGACTATTAAAAGATGAAGAAAAAACACAAACGTACAATTCGCATCGCTGTAATCTTGTGTAAATTTGAAAAATTAAAAATGGAAGTTACGTGAGAAATAAACTCCGGGAAGTATGCCAAATTTCCTAACAGGGAGTTGAGTGGGAGTAACGTAAATGTGTGTCTGAAGAAAAAGAAGACCGTGTAACCCCGAATGTCAACGAAAGATAACAGTGTCAAAACAAACAGGTGACACATTTCTGTTGTTGATGTTGCACACAGCGAGGTCGATTCAATGTAAATAACACCTCAATGATAACTGAAGATCCCAAAATGTAATTTTAATGTGAAAACAATGACTTTGAATTTTAGGGGAATATCAACGGAATCGTTAAACGGAAATATCTGTCTGTGGCCATTTACCACTTAAATAAGTTAAAATATATCTTTATATCTAAATAGTTTTAAAACGAAATGATTGCATTGTATTGCTTGTTTTACTCCGAGGAACTACCAAACGCTGAACCTCCTCTATGCAAAAGAATCAACAAGTTTTGGTCAAAATGTTTTCCTTTAGTTCAGACATGCAGATATATTTATTTATATTTATGTATTGATGTTTAAGGTCACATACTTATGCACAATGGCTAATCATGACCGTGACAGTTTTACGGGTGGAGGAAGCCGGAGTACCCGGAGAGAACCACCGAGCAACGACGAGCAGCTGCCAGCTCCCCAACATCGTAACTCCGCACTGCAGCACAGGCTGGGTTGATTGGTTGAAGACATGCGTACCATCGACGTGCAGTACGCCTTAGTACACGGCGTCATCGTGCACCCACATGGGTAATGGGGGTGAAGTGTCTTGCCCGAGGACACAACGGGGTTGCCGCAGGTGGGATTCGAACCGAGGACCTCTCGGCTTGCAGCCTGCACCTCTACCTACTGAGCCACCGCGCCCCTAGACATGCAGATAGTTGGTGTAAAGGGAATTTTGAACACGAAAAAGACGAAAGACAAATTCATCAGAAAAGCTGAACTAAAATTGTTCTAAATCAGTTACTTTGGGAACAAAAAAACGAAAACAAGAAAAGAAATAGGAACGAATGTTATTCCATTTTGCATAGTACATAGCTGGATACTTAGATTGTTGTTATCTCATGTGTAGAAGATACCGGCTTTAAAAACTGGATGAACTTATAGGGTCAAGAAGAATACAGAAATTTGATGTCGTTTAAGACGAGGAAAAGAATTAAAAACAAATGACAACTTTGACCGTGAGTTCGACATTTTACAACAGGTGTACGAAATGTCGTGACAATGTGTAGGATGAAGCTAACCCGTTGCCTGAACAACAATCGCCATAAGCATTTTCAGCTTCGTTCAAAGACGTAATAATAACTAACGTTTTCGTGGGGTAAAATAGACTAATAGTAGTATGACCTCAAACTATTTAAGGGCCTTTGAACTACGGAGTGCGGACAATCGCACATTCCTTACTTCATTCCAACCCACTTGTAGGCCTACCCACAGGAACCACGTGCCACAATTAAAATGTACAACGGAAACACGTGCCACCTTCACGTATGCACATCAACAGTACCAGTCAATGACGTCGCAACATGTTGTCAAACATATATTACTATAACATCCCACCTGACAAATACCGTGAGCCGTGGTATGACATCACTTCCTTTAAAACTAAGGCCCTGCAAATCACCTATTTTCGCTTCGAATCGGCACTGGTACAGATGTTGTTTCTGTTTAGATAGCCGAATCTACACTCAGTCTTCATTTTCAATATTATTTACGTACAGTTTCCACCAGAACTATATGTATTATGAGACGACGAAGATGATTGACGTGAAGCTATATTCTAGTGAAAAGATTCGAATGGAAACGAATCGTGCTGCCGATCCCAATTGAACTGAATAACAGCTTAAGATTCTAAATCGAATCGAATCTCGACGCTTCACATGATCCTATTTAACCCTTTACGTAACATGGAAAGCAGACGACACTTGCAAAATAAATTCTTGAATAACTGATTTTTTTCATTTTTTGTCTCAAAAACATAGGTTATGACCCCTCGTTGGAACGAGCTCGACGAGCTCGTTCCAACGAGGGGTCATAACCTATGTTTTTGAGACAAAAAATGAAAAAATAATGAAAATTAATTGGCTGTTTTTGAGAACAGCGCTGGCCGGTTTTGGCCGTTACGTTGGGTAAAGGGAATGGTCACCATGCACAATAAGCGTGCATTATTTTAACAATTAACAGGCATTAGAACAATAACTGGGCATTATTAAAATAATGTTCAATTATTGTTCCAATAAAAACATTCAGACTGAACCGATTTTTACCTTGGCTTTTTATCTGAAATATCCATGCTGCTTTCTTCGGTGAGTTATCGCGCACGATAACTAAGAAAAAATTCAAATTGTTTTTACATTTTCGATTTTACCCCCCCCCCCCCAAAGGGATAAAATCATTCCACATTTTTTCGCATTAAAACAATAATTTACTGAAAACTGGGTTTTAAGTCGGATAATACACAGGGCCAAGGATATTCGACAGCTAATGGTCGAATGCCCTGGCACTCGCGTATTATCATGTACAGATTCCCTGCAAGTTTTCGAAATCGATAATCGCCCGGGTACATAGTATTCCTCTGCCATAAAGCTGGATTTACCTGCAGAACTACTTTTTTGAATCCATTCTTTCCGATCCGTATTCCCATATTTTCGTCAAATATTTCGCCCGCAACTCCAACTGTCCAGGTTCCAATGATTCGGTTACACTTCAAGTTATCTGACATACCACATGAACGCGGTCTCTCGTTCACCGATACTGATCCATCTACGAGAACAAATATGGACAATATAGGCCATCTCGCAAACGTTTTCCAAATATACTGAGCGAAAAAAGTGAAAAAAGAATGTATAATAGAAAAAATGTGAAAAAATAGCATAAAGGATGAAATATAATAGTTCTAATATTGCATGTTTGTGGACAAGAAGTTGTGCAAACAGTTTAATGACATGTTGTTGTTACCCACCCAAACGTATACAATTTTGCAACGGATTTCAAAATAGCACGTGCTACCGGAGAATGTCAAACGGAATGGGTGACCGGCGATTTTCTTTGTGTTATGTTGTGCTAAAGAGACTGAGTTATTTAGAAAACACTCTAGTTTTTGTCTTCCGACAAAAATCACAAGTTGCATGCCGTTGGCATGTATGAGGCTGAGATACCACCAGGTGAGCTCGCTGCTGAGTTCAAAGTCACTGTGGCCACCATTTATCGTATCATTGGAATGTATAGATCCACTGGATCTACTGCCGACCGACCGAGTTCAGGTCGACCAAGAGTTACGACACCTGCAGAAGACCGACACATCAGGACGTCTCACTTGCGAGATCGGCATCCGAAGTAGGCGTCCATAGCACGGACCAATCCTTACCCAACGGCATCGTACCGTCAGAATGGAATGGTTATGTCAGCGTGTTTGCTGGACTCAGCAGCGTTGGAATACGGTTCTTTTTAGCGATGAATCACGATCCTGTCTACGGCGCGCTGGTGGTAGGGCAAGAGTGTGTCGCCGACAAGGAGAAATGTTTTCTGATGCTTGCGATGGGGATGCGACCGTTTCGTCGGGGGTAGTGTAATGGTTTCGGCAGGAATTTCCTTGCATCATCGAACGCAGTTGATCTTCATCGATGGTAAGCGGAATGGACAGCGATATAGGGACGAAATTCTTAACGCTGTTGTTGTCCCGTTGTTCAACGCTAACGTCGGATTGCAGTTATTCCAGCAAGACAATGCCCGATGTCACGTGGCGCGTATCTGCCGTGACTTTCATGAAGAGCAGAGCATCGAACTTCTTCCCTGGCCCCACTTTCGCAAGATTTGTCGCCAATCGAGCATCTTTGGGATCAGTTGGACCGTCGGGTACGACTTCACGATTTTCAGACATTAAGCGCTTTACGTAGTGTTATCAGGTAGGAGTAGAACGCAATACCACAGGGTAACATCCAGAGACTTATCAGGTCCATGCGCCGTCGATGTCTTGCCATCCAAGAGGCAAACGGTGGGCATACACGCTATTGACTGCATGTGTGAACTTTTCATTTCACCCCATGTCTGAATTGCGACGTCCTGACCTGACGCTGGCAACAGTAAAACATGAAATTATGCAAATCCATACAGCCTGACACGAAATGTGAATTTACAATAATTTGTTTGGGATTAAAGTCGATAATACTAAAAACATTGCTCCTCAAAGTTTATTATACTTTCTTTTTTGACTCAGTAACAGTATGTAAAGTCATATTATTCCTCTCAAGACTATCTACACATCACTGTTTCGTGTAATGTTTAAATCAATATTAGCGAGCCGAGCAATCTGTCGCTCTGTATTTATTGAGAATAAAAATAATGTTTGCTTCAGGCAGGGGTAAAATACAAGCGGAGTTAAAGTGAAAATAAAAAATTGAAAGTTCGAAACAGCACAGATTCTTCCAACAAAAGGGTAGGTCGTGTTTGGAGCTAAATTTCTTGTCACCACAATCGACACTTCGCGTTAACCAGGATATAGTATGTGACTACTTAAATTCTTATGGGATGAAATTTTTAAGCAGGTAATGGCTGTGGTCATGAAATAAGTGTAATAGCACATGCATAACTTGAACTAGTGGATCTGGCGGTTGAAACCGGCTGTCCATCGGGTACAAATCGCTTCAGTTTTTCTGATTTGCTGGCAATTCATTTGATGGGTATTAGTTGTAATTAACTACCCACGTGTTATATACTCTCCAACTGAAGACTACTCCTTTCATAAATATTACTCACAGACACTATATGATACATACGCATACATGATACCCCACTCGCACTCAGAAACACACACACACACCTACACACCCTCACACATGCACACTCACGTAAACTAACAATATAATAATAATAATAATAATAATAATAATAATAATAATAATAATAATAATAATAAAAATAATAATAATAATAATTACTGTTTGGCAATCCGCTGGTTTGTCACAATTCTTATATGAGAAGACCTTGATTACCCCTAAATTTTCAAATGTTACTCTCTCTTTGTCTCTTTGCTCCTCCTGACACCCAGAAACTAGAAACGAACTGTTAACCCTTTACCCAACGTAACGGCCAAAACCGACCAGCGCTATTCACAAAAGTCGCCAATCAATTTTCATTACTTTTTCATTTTTTGTCTCCAAACCATAGGTTATGACCCCTCTTTGGAACGAGCTCGTTCCAATGATGGGTCATAACTTATGTTTTTGAGAAAAAATTAAAAACATTAGTTATTCAAAGAGTTTGTTTGCAAGTGTCGTCTGTTTTTCATGTTAGGTAAAGGGTTAATGCTATTCCGTACACCTTTCTTCCCAATTCCACTTATCAGCATACTAACCCCCTCCTTTTTATCAGCCAATAATCATCCGCTCTTCCTTCCCCATCCCATTTTCTCATTGTACTCCTGGTGAATCTGTTCTGCCAGATTGATATTTTGGACATCCTAATGGAAAGTACTCCAGGGTCTCCATTACTCCCAAATTACACAGTTGACACCCCTGCCAATGTCTTTACCACCCAAAAGCACCAGCGACTTCAGCCTCAGTTTGAACAGCTGTTAACCCCCCCCCCCCCCCTCCCCCGAGATGTCATCAAGGTACTCCTCCAATACTGACTTCTCCTTGTCATGGAGGCCGCTCATAGTCCTCATTTCTTCGATCCCTTCTTGCCAACTGTTTCACTTGCCCAACCCACGCCGCCTTGATATTAAAGTCCCTAATATTCTGAAAGGTCGGGGAGATTAATTTTCATTATTTTTTTCATTTTTTGTCTCAAAAACATAGGTTATGACTCCTCGTTGGAACGAGCTCGTTGAGCACGTTCCAACGAGGGGTCATAACCTATGTTTTTGAGACAAAAAATGAAAAAAATTAGTTATTCAAGAATTTTGTTTGCAAGTGTCGTCTGCTTTTCATAGATTTGAAATTCGATAAATCGACTGATTAAATTTTCAAATCTTCGGTATGTTTTCAGAAACTAACCACGTGTCTTCTCTTTAACTTTTCTTCTATCATCAGGTCTCCTGGATAGGGGACCAGTTGATAAAAAAAGAGTTCATGGGGGGTTCCTTTCCCGAAATTACTTTGATTCCGTTTCTGAACATTTCGCTTTTTTGATTGACTTGTCCAAACAATCGAGTCACCGTTGAACACAATACTTTAGTGGAAACATGCCATATTAACGGTTGTCAGAAGATGCAATATTTACAACTTGAAAAGCCTTTAGATTCGATTCAAGATCCGAAATCTTCTTCTTGATTCGATTCGACCCGAAATGTGAGATTCCTGTCCCCCAACATTGTAGTATTGAATGCTGATATATATGTGTCTGTCATTAGCGAATACTGTTGGAGCTCTGCATTGTTTCTACCAACGCAACCAGGAGCTTTAAAGGAAGAGATGTTTGTTTCTCAAGTTTTTTATTTGGGCTTTTCTCTCACAATAAGTATGTAGTGAGTCCGGAATTTCTCGAATACAGAGTGTATCAGAGGTCCATGATACAAAGTCTGCATCTTGCATTGAATAATAAGGACCCGCCCTGTGAGCCTTTTTGATATATATCAAGATTGTGTTTGACGCCATTGGGTCTCTATAACCATACAACCAACCAACATTATCGATAACAGATTTCCGTTCATGCATGCGCGCTACAGAGAAATTATGGGTAAACTTGTGCTTTGGTCGCGGCGGTTCAGTTCGCTATTTTAACAAAATTTACTATACTGTGTGGAATGCACATGGGTTGGCCAGTAAACTCCAATACCCTGGATTCAAACAGATGTTAAGAAGGTACGAACGAGGAACCGTCAATGAAAGTCGGCATCGGAGCAGCTGGCAGGAAAAATAACATGCTCGGATGGGCGTTTGGTCTACTCGAGAGAAAATTGTCAACCGGAATGTTTCATCATCTTAGGTGGTGATTTTAAACGCGCAGTGGTGGAACGCCGGATTATGTTACACATGATAGCGACGAACAGCACAGACTCCTCCCGAAGATTATATCATCGACTCTGCCAAGGACTGAGAACGTCTAGGTACAACCTTAAATAGCCGTGGGAAGCACCTCTTGCCTTTGTGCCAAATAGCTAGAGCCAGAATAACTAATGGACGTAATCCGGGAGACTACACGGGTGACGTCACTAGTTATCAATATAATAGGTGTAGTGTTGTAGATTATATCATAATATCTGACAAATAATTTTCTGATGTTGACTATGTTTGTGTTAAATCACCAAACAAGCACTCTGATCACTGAACTCTGTTACAACATTTTGTACACAAACAGATAGTGATAAAATATATGTATGTTCTTGGTGGTGGTCGGCTATGCTCGTACCGTAAGTCAAATTGTCTGTCTGTTATCTCGTCCTACAAAATAGACTATGTCTGACCCGCCAAGTCCTTAACTCCTGATGTCCTTAACTTCTGATGTCAACACGTGTAAAAATCCAGCTTCATAGATTACAATACAACAATTAGGCTAACCTGCGTGGGAGACGGCAAGTGGACAGCCAATCTGGCTATGTCATCTCCCTACGGTATAGATATTGATTTGCTTTGCCTTATGAATGTGTTTCTAATGCAGGTTGTGATAATATTAATGTATGTCAATGAACTATTGTATCACATTATATCTATACCGTTAAATAAAATAATCTAATCTAGTCTAATGTATCAAATGAAAAATAAAATCTTCAATTCGTACCCTGTTTATAGAGGAAGTAACTAAACTGGGTTCATAAAATCCACTATCAACTGTTACTAGATGTAGATCGATTCTCTAAGTAATAATAACGACTATGTCTGTTATGTCCCCTGTAAAGTGAAGCAGTGCTTGTGTACTGCTGTAAATAATAAATGACTTTTCACTGGTAAAGTAGGGACTTGTAACCAATGCCTGAGCTGGAAGTTCACTGAAGTGACAACACAGTTATAAACGACTGGCTTGACTTGACCTTATCTTTGTGTCGTGGTCGTGATATAATCATAGGTGACGACTTACAAAAAACATAAGATAATAATAAGTCTGTCGGGCACCCTCGTAATACCCAGTTATTACACCAGCCCGATAGATGAGAAATCATTACGATGTTGGATTACTCCCTTTGCATTGCATAACTACTCGTTTGCCTTCGTAAGCAAATGGATACCGATAGGAAAATTTAACCAAAACACGAAACAATTTGCAAACACAATCGATGATGAAATTGCAGAGAAAAAGGCTGGCATAATAAATTCGTTATGGGACGTTTAGGTGATGGATACGTTGTTACATGAAGTCCAGCGAGAATCCAGTCGAGCCTCACGTGACACTGTATCCATTAGCTAAACATCCTGTAATTTATAATATGGCAGTTTGGGTAAGTTAAAGGTGAGCATATAAACTAAAATTGATACACACTACTCCCGTCACATCCAAATAATAACATATGGTGCATGATTTCTTTGGTATCTATGATGGCTTCCGTTGCTATCAAATGATATTCCTGGTCGCTGGGTAACTCGAACGACATACAATAATAATTAGTCTCTGTATTTGGTACACTTGTTTCTGGAAAGCGTAAGGTGATGTTTTGTACACCTGAAATTATAAATATAAAGGTTTAGACTATTATGCAGAGATTTATCGAACAACCAAAATTCAAAACTATCGAAAATACACAGCTCCGCTTGATATTTGTTCCACAGTCTTGCACTTTCGTTCAAGGGCTATTCTGACTACTTCTCACACAAAACAAATAATAAATGAATAAAATAAAATAAAGAAATACTCTTTTAGTACCTTATTCACTTTATTAATTTATTAATGTATGTATTCATTACTGCATGTTTGTTTCTTCAACATCTATGGAATCAATTTTTAAATATGTTGAATTGTACTCATGAACACCTAAAATTATGACATCATTTCAAAATGACGGCTGAAAGTAAGATTGTTGCTTCGTCTTGGTAGCCACCGACTCTTTACTTTGTGGCAATGATGCAACAATGAGATGTAATAAGCTTCACGCATCAGCATATTTCGAAGAACAATTCTATTATTATCTGACCAACTTTAAGATATTTTCTTGAATGAATACAAAATTCAGTCAACAACAACTTTTTCCTTCCAAACAGTTTATGACCTCTGAATGAAATAAGCACATCGATGAGTTGTTTAGCCTGCTTTTCTTTGAAAAAAAAACACACTTTAAGCGAAATTTTCGGTTTGCCAATATTTTTTAATCTTACGATTTGAACAGAAACTATGTCAATAATCCCTTGACACCTGGTCAGGACACATTTGAGAGTGAGTTTGGTACATCCAGAAGGATAGATTTGGAAACAAGGACAGAAATTCGGCATAAAGTGCATTCCAAAAATAAAAAAATCGCATATTACCCCCGCCCCCCTCCCTCCTCTTCCAAGAAAAAAAAATAGAAAAAAATTCCAAAAGCACCCGTGTGTTATGTATCCCATGGACGTCTCCCGCGCTGTGGGGCGTAAAGAAGCACGTATTGCAGTCGACTAAATAACCCTGTCCCACAACAATTGTTTTGTTATTTGGCAAATTTCCCAATTATTGCAGTTTCAGATATTGATTCCATGTTGTAAATGACCATCTCCTTCTTTACGAAGACAGATCTTATACCAAGTCTCAAGACGAGCATCGGAGCTTATCAAACACCACAAATAATCACACCTCCATATGTGCAGCTGAACAAGGAAGCTCCCAACAAGGAAAAACGGACGCCCACTTTGTATGCTTACTCCAGAATGTCCATGTGTTAGATCAGAACAATTATTGATGGATTGAAGTAGTAATGCTAGCTATGTCCCTGCAAATCTCAAATTTCGGATGGAATCTAATTAAGCAGAAGATGTTGAATCGAATAAAAACGAATCGAATCACGCCGCTCTTGAAGTTATACATATTGCACTTCTTTACAACCGTAAAGATTGTCAGTTTCTACCCAGCTACTGTGTGCAATGGCGACTCGTCTGTTTCGATAAATTAATCGAAAATGCGAAATATGTGTAAACGGAATCAAAGTAGTTTTAAAAGCGGAACCAACTTGAGACCTTCTTCTATCATCACGTCTCCTACAGGATACGTGGTGATAGAAGAACGCTCCAAGAGGAGGCACTAAATAGGATTTTGAAAACATCTCGACGATTAGAAAATTTCTAAATCGGCACGACGTCCATCAAATGGAATCATCAGTTCTATTTCAAGTCGAATCAATTCTGAAACTTCGCAGGGGGGCCTATTGCGATTTTGTTTGTTTGTTTATTGGGCTTTAATTATACTCTCAACAACCAGTGTCAATTTTACGAGTGGGGAAGTCGGAGAGAAACACCAAGCCGCGGACAGTAACTGCCAGAGTCTCCAACTTAGAAGCAGTTGAAGACAAGTGTACTATCGACGTGCAGCACTCATAAGTACACGGCGCAACCGTTCGGGATTAAGTGTCTAATCCAAGGACACATCAAATGACTGATGTGTATTATTATTTAATATTATTATTTGGGGTTGAGAACTGGAGAAGAACTGTTTCTGCGATTGTAGATTTTACTGATGTAATGTATTCCGGCTCGTTCAGTAGGCTGTTATTAAACTTCAAAATCCACTTCCCCAAAGTTGGATAATAAAGGAGATGGTTAAGGCTACAGTGTTGTGGTCTGATTTGTAATGTATATGGATGTCAGGCGACTTACGAAACATTTGTAAGTCAGTTGACATAAGAAAGTAGTCTAACCTCGCCATTTTGTCCCCATGGCTTTTTCACGAATAATGCCTTGAGCTTTGAGTTTGTATTTTCCACTCTCCAAACATCGCATAAGTCAATTTGTTTCATTTGGACTGTTTGGGCAAGCATTTTCTCATTTGCCTTAACGTTATTTTTGTGTTGGTAATTTTTACGATGTCGGTATTAAAATTCTGGGTTATATTTTAATCGATTCCAACAATTAGAGAACAATTGCCAAGTTTCTCAATCTTGTTGAAGAGGTTATCGAAACATTTCACGTTATCGTCATTGGGGCCATAAACAACAGAGAGAGTGGGTCTTTGATCTTGAATAGTGATGTCGAGAATAATAAAGTTGCCTCCCACGTCTGTTGTTGTATTATGAATCTGAAACAAAAAAAGCGTTCTTAAAAAGCACCGCTACACCCTTACTTCAACTTGAGTGAGAGCCGAAGATAGCTTAAAAACCCTATCCACTTTGTTTTTCTTTTTTTAACAGTATTTTATTTCTCTAGAACAGAAATAGGTTTGGTAAACAGGCATAGCCTTTGTAATACCGTACCCTACATGAACAAATTACACGTAAAGCTACAAAATAATCAAAATAACAATAATAATGGTACTTGTGCTCTTTTGGTTGAGATGTCGTCTATATACAGATGTCAGCGCTGCCAGCAGTCTTGATAGCTGTCCCTCTATTGCTCCATCTTAACGGGTCTATATCCTTAGATATCAACACCTAGATGCCGCTGCTTGGTGCATCGAGCCAAAGTTCACTTCCAGACATGGCGAAAGAGGAATAGTAGTCGGAAAACATATCCACTCTTACTTATTTTCTGATTCCTTACTCGAGTGAGTATCCACCAGAAATGTTATATCAAATTTATTCCTGCAGCGAGAGAAATTGTCCTTTGTCGTTTGTTTGTTTCCGAAGAAAGATCTCGACAACTGGCACTTCCAATAACGATACTGGTAATGATGAGTTTTTCCATTTGTCTGGTGTTGAAAGTTTATCATTGTTCAAGAAACACCCATCCCAATAGTTTCCATCCAGTTCGTGTTGCAGAATTATTTGCAGGTCTAATGTAGTTTAATTGAGATACGAATTATTACTTTTCATATTTTTGACAAAATCTTGGAAATAAGTTTTGTAATTAGAGTCTTCTTCTATGTTCTATAAAGCTTCTAAAATCAATTTACGAATTATTCAATGTTGGCAGACGATATTATAGCGTAAGTACTACACAAGTTATATTTAACCCTTTACGTAACACTAAAGGCAGACGACACTTGCAAAATTCTTGCACAACTTATTTGTTTCATTTTGTTTGGTCAAAACATAGGTTACGACTCCTCATTGGAACCAGCTCAACGAGCTCGTTCCAAAGAGGGGTCATAACCTTTGTTTTTGAGACAAAAATGAAAAAAATAATGAAAATTAAATGGTGATTTTTGTGAATAGCGCTGGTCGGTTTGGGACGTTACGTTGGGTAAAGGGTTAAAATGGTGTTGTCATAAAAGCGGTCAGAGAATTTCGACCGGGTCTTAATTCTCTCCCCTCCCCACCAAATAAATGTGAGAACATTGAATCTGATATGATATTTTCGTTTATGTTTATTAATGTAGTCTTAACTTCGCAGCATTTTATTTAATAATCGTGACCCACCGGTGTAACTGTGTCGCGATCTGATCGCCAAAGAGGTCGCTTTAGTCATCACAGTACTGTATCCTTCGTTTGAGTAGTTTCTTCAAAATTGCCGTCAAGTTATAAATATAATTATTATATGCTAGCCTGTGAATTATCGCAAATTATCTAAAAGACATTCCTCGATATCCATCGACTTGATGGATATAAACGAGGAATATCCCTCAGTAGCTTCCCTCCGTAAAATATTCTACCGTTCCCAGAGTCATTATTGTTCATTTCTGCCATCGACTGTGAGATCATGGAATGCTCTGGATCCCACTATTCGTAATTGTATTACCTTATCCTCATTCAAAAAGGCGCTATCAAGCAGGGACATTTGCGTTCCACTGCACTACAGGGTCCACAGAAAGGGCATATCAAATCACTTGTAGCAAACTGAGGTTAGGATACAGCGACCTGACAGCCCATAAATTTGAAAGGTTTCTCATAGATAACTCCGGAACATAAATGTGTCCATCACTGATCTTCCTTTTGGCAATGCAGAAATGACCCGTGAAGAAACATAAATCATTGCGAATAGTGTGCATACCTTCATTAATGAAACCAAGCGTGTAGACCACCAATAATTATATACTGAGTCAAAAAAAAAAGTATCATAAACTTTGAGGAGCATTTTTTTAGTATTATCGACTTTAATCCGAAAGAAATTATTGTAAATTCATATTTCGAGTCTTGCTGTATGAATTTGCATAATTTCGTGTTCTCACTGTTGCCAGCGTAACATCAGGACGTCGCAGTTCGGGCATGGGGTGAAATGAAAAGTTCACACATGCATTCAATAGCGTGTGAGTCCACCGTTTGCCTCTTGGATGGCAAGACATCGACGGCGCATGGACCTGATAAGTCTCTGGATGTCACCCTGTGGCATTGAGTTCCACTCCTGCCTTAGAACATTACGTAAATCGCCCGACGTCTGAAGATCATGAAGTCGTACCCGACGGTCCAGTTGATCCCAAAGATGCTCGACTGGCGACAAATCTGGCGAAAGTGGGTGCGAGGGAAAAAGTTCGATGCTCTGCTCCTCAAGAAAGTCACGACAGATACGCGCCACGTGGCATCGGGTATTGTCTGGCTGGAATAACTGCAGTCCGACGTTAGCGTTGAACAGCGGGACAACAACAGCGTTAAGAATTTCGTCCCTATTTCGCTGCCCATTCAGATTACAATCGATGAAGATCAACTGCGTTCGATGGTGCAAGGAAATTCTTGCCCAAACCATTGCACTACCCCCGCCGAAACGGTCACATTCCCGCACGCATGCATCAGAAACCGTTCTCCTCGTTGGCGATACACTCTTGCCCTACCACCAGCGCGCCGCAGACAAACTCGTGATTCATCACTAAAAGGAACTATCACTAAAAAGAATTGTGCTCCAACGCTGCTGAGTCCAGCGAACACGCTGACGTACCCATTCCATTCTGACGGTACGATGACATTGGGTAAGGATTGGTCCTTGGTATGGACGCCTACTTCGAATGCCTTGTTCAGCGAGTCTGTTGCGGACAGTTTGTGCACTGATTCTATTGTTAGTTCTACCAGGAGACGTCCTGATGTGTCGGTCTTGTGCAGCGGTCTTAACTCTTGGTCGACCTGAACGCGATCGGTCGGCTGTAAATCCAGTAGTTCTATACCTTCCAATGAGACGGTAAACAGTGGCCAAAGTGACTCCGAACTCAGCAGCGAAAACCTGACACGAAACCTCTGATTTTCGGTTAACCTTAGCATTTTTTAAAATGTTGGAAGACAAAAACTAGCGTATTTTCTCAATAACCCAGGCTCTCTAGCACAACATAACTCAAAGACAATCGTCGGTTGCCCTTTCAATTTGACATTCGCGGGTAGCATGTGCTATTTTGAAATCCGTAGCAAAATTGTATACAGTTGGGTGGACAACAACATGTCAATAAATTCTTTGCACGACTTCTTGTCCACGAACATGCAACATTAGAACTATTATATTTCACCTTTTATGCTATTTTTTCACATTTGTTTCTATTATACTTTCTTTTTTGACTCAGTATATGCGTGTGTTGTGTTGGGTATTGAAGATGCTATCGTTCCACCATGTTCCTATGTTGCAGCTATGTGCTTAATGGCCTCTTAAGGTCTTGAGGTTTTGTATCAATATGCATACTGAATTCTTTGTTAGTGATGTACCAGCCATCTCCTTTTGAACCTGCACCTTTCAAATCATGGATTGTTTATTGATGTTAAAAATACAATTTTCCAAAAGTTGAATAATCATTATAGGCATAGCCTATTTGCCAACCCTTTTCTGTTTACAGTAATAAAATATTTATTAAAAAAAAAAAAAAATTAAAAAGTAGCTTCCTAAATGACGTCACGCTTCGGCGTATCACTTCGCCTTCGATATTGTTACAAGCGGTTCAGTGCCGGTGTAACAGGAATGCTAGTCCGTAGGAAAATTAGTCCCTCTGGACTATTATTCCGCGGAATTATAGTCCTAGGTCTAACATTTCTAGGAATAGTAGTCCGGTGGACTACTATTCCTAGAAATGTTAGACCTAGGACTATAATTCCGCGGAATAATAGTCCAGAGGGACTAACGTTCCTACGGACTTCCATTCCTTTTACATCGGCTTTACCAGCAGTACCAGACGTTCATGCTATTGCAAGCCATTCTGGTGATTCTATGACTGAAAAAATAGATGTATAATAATGATAAAATAATTTAATAAAGTAAAGTATTTAAATGTATAGAAAGTGACTCCGAGAGTGATATTGAACCATGAACTGGGAAACTTTTCCGAAAAACCTTGTTGATTCGCCCAGGAAGTTTTTTTTTCTTGGATGCGTCACCGCACTCAATTCCAAATTCATGTGGTAAATTGATATTTAAAACGTTCTAAAAATTAACATCAATGAAAATATGAGAATATTCTCATTTGTAGTATTATAATTATTAAATTTCATCTGTGAGTTGAATAATTAGTTGGTCTATTTTTATGTTTGAGTGATTTGACGAGTACAGGCTTCACAGAACGATCAGCTGATCTTTGTTTTTGTTTTGAAACGCACCTGCTTGTAGTCGAATTGGATTGAATATAGCGCAGTAAAATGTCACGTAGCATATAAAAAAGGGAAATCTACGCTATTTTAGTGAAGAGCTCCTGAAAAATAAAACTTTCAGGTCCCCACGCAAGAGATAATCCCGATATTCACTAAAATAGGGTACATATCCTCTATATATACCTGGCTTGTTAACAGCATCACGGTCAAAAACGATATCAGAACAATCAACCCAATCCTGATTCTTGGAAGAACACAGCGTGCTATTCATTGGTTCACATACACCTAAACAAAATAATAGTAGTATAATATCTCAAAAGAACACAGCAACATGAAGTGCATCACGTCGCGCCATTTAGCACAAAAGCAAACAGGATTTGTGCAGCAGATCCCATCTCAGCACGCATATCATCAAATAGAGATGCTGAGTGTATACATAATGAAATAAAGGTCTTCTATTCCAATAAATCAAGGCGCGAATCGCTTCATCTTTCTTAACCCTTTACCTAACATGAAAAGCAGACGACACTTACAAAAAAAATTCATGAATAACTAATTTTTTTCATTTTTTGTCTCAAAAACACAGGTTATGACCATTCATTGGAACGAGCTCGACGAGCTCGTTCCAATGAGGGGTCATAACCTATGTTTTTGAGACAAAAAATGAAAAAAATAATGAAAATTAATTGGCGATTTGTGAGAATAGCGTTGGCCGGTTTTGTCCGTTGGGTGAAGGGTTAAATAGTGGCCTAATCAATTGCCCAAAGTCACTCTGTTTCTCACCAAGGACTGTTTTCCAACATTAAAATGTCAGAAGTATCAGTGTATTTGTGTCCTTTTTACACATAATTAAATCGGGAATGTAACTATTTTTATCTTCAAAAAAGAGTAAATTGTTGATCCAATGTACAGTACTATTTGAAAATAGTGAACTTTTCGTGAAACCCAATGTATAAGGTGAGAAAAAACTAGTTTAGCTTATTGAACAGAGAGCAATTAACCATTTATATGATGTTTGGGAGCGAGGTGGCTTAGTAGTTAGAGTAGAAGACTTGAACACTGTACCTAACATGAAATGCAGACGACACTTGCAAGCAAAATTCTTGAGTCACCAATCGTTTTCATTTTTGGCGTCAAAAACATAACTTATGACCATCATTGGAACGAGCTTAAAGAGCTCGTTCCAATGAGGGATCATAAGCTATGTTTTTGAGACAAAAAGTGAAAAAATAATGAAAATTGAATGGTGAGTTTTGTGAATTGCGCTGGCCGGTTTTTGGCCGTTACTTTGGGTAAAGGATTAAACAGAATGGTTGACGGTTTGATAGTGACCGAAACACCAATGGCTGTTACAAACAAGACGTTTTTTAACAGTGGCATGCAGTGCGATAAAGTAATTGATAAATTCAGAGTTATGCCTTCGTTCATGGCACACAAGATGTTTTTAGCATGTTACGTCCGACATTATCTGAAAAGGTTCGATCCCAGCCAGAAGTAACTGCGATGGGTCCTTGGGCAAGACACTTGAACCCGTTTGATCAGGTCGGGGTACGGTATCGCTGTGTACTAAGGCGCACTGCTTGTCGACGGTGCACTTGGTGTTAAATTTATCTTTAATTTTTATGCCTGATTTTTAAAGGTAAATGATAGTTTTTCAAGCTTTGAAACATCTGCTGATTGGAAACATTTGGTTAGTTCTGGAGCACAAATCTCACGCCCCTGAACCCCGCTGGAAATTAGAATAATCGCAACGTAGACGCAATAGTTCAATAGTCTCGTTTGAGGGGGGGGGGGGGGGGTATGGGTTTGGAAACCCACACTCCCGTTTTCCGTAAAATTACGGAATCGGATCGGTTTTTGTGTTAGGTAAGCAATAAATACAGATTACTACACCAGTCAATTGATCTGTGTTGATGTATTCCGCCGAGCTGATGAGATGAGATCGTCGAGATCAGACGAGATGCCTCAGGCGTCGAGTTTGATCTGGCCGATCTCATCTTGTCAACGAGACGGAATACAACAAACAGATCAATTGACTGTTGTAGTAATTTGTTTATTAAATGACAATTAGTATTTTAAACTGATCACAACACCTGAAAAATCAAATACAACAAGAATTATATTAGCCAAATAACCATTAACAGTTTATGGAATTGGGGAATCCCAAACGTGTACTAATATCAAACGTTCGTATCGAACATGAAACTTGAAAGTAAAAACAATGGAGACAAGACTTGAATTTCAATCGGAATCGCTCTTGATAACAGAGATTCTCCTCCATTTTGTTGGATTCGCATCTTGAAAATGGTTAATTGTTATTTTGCAACTGCTCGGAACGGCATTTTTAAATAGACCTTGACTGGAATGTTTGTCAATGGAGTTTAACGAGGAGACACTCGTGTTTAAGTTCTGTGCTTACGTTCTATATTATTTATAGGTCACTGGTAGAAATAATCCGTTCACGTGCGCCTCGTTTGAGACAGGCATGATAACGATCAGGAAAACTTGACACTCTTGTTTACCAGAGAGCTGCATTTGATAAGCAAACTACTGTGGTATTGAGGGGCTATTTGTGGTAGTCATATAATAAAGTTCGATATTCTCGTTTGAGAGGGTGGAATATGGGTTCGGAAAACCACACTCTCGTTTTCCGTAAAAATTACGGAACCAGATAGATTTTCGTGTTAGGTAAATAATAAACGTGTTTATGGCACTCGCTGCAATGGCTATTGCATTTCTGAAAGTTGGGGCCAAACCGTCGTCGCAAAACTCTTCTTATTGAAACTTCTCTGTTGATTGGTGCACCCTTCCCATCCCTAGTTATGTGTGATGGTCTCAGAGTGAATTTTGTCAGTACTGTTATTCTTGTAGTAAATAATATATTTTGCCTTCAAATTTAACTTGACTTAAATGATGGAAATTCCTATTATGTGTTTTCACTAAGATGAACTATTTGTCACGATAAGCATCAGAGGTTATACGTTTTCAAAAATAAGTCTGTTATTTTATTCACCCTACGTTGGTTATAAAAAACGTAACTTACATAACAACAACATTTCCAGACACTTCATAACATTCTGCTTCATTGTTCGTGCAGATTAAACCGTTTAAACTCTAGTGGTATATTTCATGCCAGTTCAATGGCAGCAATAAGAAGAGCCCATGTTCATTATAGCCTCGGGGCTGCACGTTGAAAATATTGATTGGTCTACCAACACATTTACTGAACAGCCATCCTATTTAATGACGTTATGACGTATCATGTTCCTGGACGAAAAAAAAACGTCCGCTAGGGTTCAACGGGTTAAACAGAAGCGGAGGATGAACGAGTGTAGGGCGACATATTCGTCGCGCGTGAAGATACTTTTAGAAAAAAGAAACGTAATCACAGAAATGTCATTTTCTCAATTCTCGGTATTCATATATTACAATACTGGTGGAACGTTTAACCCTCTGTACACTGTGCCGCAAATTTTACTCACAAGGTAAATATGCGTAAACTGGTTGAATTCCAAGTGGCCTCGTGAGATAAATGTGCCACTTGAAATTTCCATATTATGAATTCAGTGTTCAAAAGATTAAAATATAGGGCGAGGTGAAGCCCGTTGAGTTGCTTCATAAAGTAGAACATTTAATTTAAATGATAGGTCTGTGTTACTATCAATTGGTTGTAGGTTCGATCCGGGCACGCGTCATTTGCTTTCTCTCCTTGGGCAAGACACTTAATTTCAGTTAACCAAGGCTCCCGATTAGGAATACTGCACGTTGGTGGTACGCATGCCTTCAAGCAGTGTTAACCCCGTTTGTGAAGAGTTAATAAGTTGGAGAGTCCGAAGGGGATCGGCCGGTGTGGACTGGTCACTTTCCACGAGTGGACAATATTTCCACGGACGCAATAATATTAGATTCCACACACTAATTACAGGAATAATCATAAAAAATGTAATTAATGAAGCACCGGGTACATGGATTAACATTTTCTGCTACTGATTTTTATTACCTGGTAAACGAATGCGTGGACATCATTGCCCACGAGTGGATTACGACCTAACCAGTCCACGGCAGCTGCACTGTAGTTACTCCGCGCTACAGGGCGGTCCGTTCCGAGCATTTGGGCTTTCTCCAAATAAATAAACGTAATATACCAAAAATAAATAAATAAATAAATAAATAAATAAATAAATAAATAAATAAAGCAGTGTAATGTCTCTGGAAATATGTGTAGCAGCAAATTATTCCAGTGAAAGTTGTGAGATATGTATACACCTTTATTCTAACTGCCCCATCTGACCACTTGAATTAATGAACAACTGTTGGAATGACTCTCAAAGCATAGGTCTAATTTTAGGCTTCAACAATAACATCCCGCGTTTCTTCTGTTATGATTTACATGGCAACATCAAAACTGTTGGTAAAAACACAAGACAAACATGCCACAGCAGCATTTCAGTTACCAGAGTAACGGTGTGTGACGTTGCCTGAAGTTCAGTGGCGATAAATCGAAAAAATAAAAATAGTAGGTTTGTTTTAATTATTCGATATCTACAAAATTCTCTGATTTTATGAAAATCGTACGTATTTTAATTTCAACAACTCAAGTTGCCTTTTAGTCGATTAAATGTAATTATAGCTTTAAATGGGGATTATACGTCAACATTTTCAAAAGGATGTTCTTCGTTCGTCATAAGAAGTTGCACAATTCATGAAAAATAGTGAATTGTATAAGAACGTTGGGATTTTTTAAGGCAGAAAAACTATAAAAAACATCACAGCATATTTTCTTTGTTAAGTAAGCGGTGCGTGCAGCTTCGCGGCTGTACCTTTCCTAAGCTTGAAGCTGTATGTGCCACAAAATTTGCGTTTTTAGCAAAATTGACACAAAAAGGAAGTAACTTAAAGTCGTCAAAAATGGTGTAAATCGAAGATAAATGAAATGGCGTTTTTAAATGTAGTTTGTTAAGATGTACAACATACTAAACTTTTATATACTACTCAAAGTTTGCTAAGCAACAAATATTTGACACATCATTGTGAAATTTGCTTGTGACATATTTGCGATATTTTTGGTGGATATGATTGGGGAATGTATTTAGATGGTCCCCAGTGTTTACATTGGCTCTATTGACAGGCAAACGTTTCGTGACAGTCAGCACATACCTCTTGGTTTTCATGATGTTTTCGTGTACTGTCTACATGTACATGACATGTGTAGGGTATTCAGTCTTCATTTCAACACAAACCCTTGTGATTTAATGATTAAATATGGCAAATGCAAATGTAAGAAGACATTTGTCTGAAGCAGAAATGTCCCGGGCTGTAGGGATGGTGGGGCAAGGGGCTACCCATCGTCAGGTTGGTGAAGCCCTTGACGTGCACCATACGGTGATCACCAGAGCCTGGGCAAGATTTCAGCAGTATGGCACACCAGTAAGGCGGCATGGTGGTGGCAGAGACAGTGCAACATATGTAGCTGAAGACCGGTTTTTGATCATTCAGGCCCGTAGGAACCGTTTTGACACAGCAACCCAACTTCGCAGTGACCTTCAGAATACATCCGGCGTAAATGTTTCGACGCAGACTATCCGGGCAAGGTTGCACGAAAGTGATCTCTGATCGAGAAGACCATGTATTCGCATTCCACTGTCCCAGAACCACCGCCATGCACGATATGAATGGGCCATGGACCACGTTGGATGGACCAGAGAAGATTGGCGCCCTGTGCTTTTGCAGATGAGTCAAGGCACTGCCTAGACCACACAGATAGGCGATCTAGGGAATGGAGAAGACCAGGAGAGTGATTCCATGCAGCCAGCATTGTTGAGCATGGCCGCTATGGTCGAGGGTCAATCATGGTCTGGGGCGACATCAGCAGGGATGGACGCACAGAGCTCTGTATCCTTGAACGTTGTACATTGACTGCACAGCGATATATTGATGAGATCCTGGATGTCCACGGTGCGGTGGGTGATAGATTCATTCTGATGGACGATGTTGCCCATGCTGTCGGAGAGTACAGACAGAGGGAGGGGATTGAGCGTATGGACTGGCCAGCAAGATCCCCTAACCTCATTTCAATCGAACATGTCTGGAATAAGTTGCAGCTTGCAATTTTAGCCCGTCCAGCCAAGACGTGTTCAGGAGCTTGGTGCCATGCTGGTCCAAAAATGGAACAACATCCCACAAAGGACCACCAGGAACCTGATTGGGAGTATGAGAAGGCGTCGTCAATCTGTAATTAACAGTAATGGGTCTCATAGTCTATATTGAACCCATATCACTTCGCTCCGTCAACTTTTTGGCAAATTGAAAAATTTCCTCTTTTACCAATAATATCCATTTTCCATGGTTGTCGTATTCAAAACCTAAAAGATAATGTCAAACACAAATAAAATCTTAATTTCTGTACTTAAATCATTAAAGATATAATTAAATAAAAAATATATACACTTTTCATTACAATATTTCAAATAAAACGTAAAACAAGTAGTTGGATATACTTGGTGCTTAGCAAACTTTGAGTAGTATATAAACCGGACGCACTTTTATTTTTTAGACAGTTACATCGAATGATATCCCTAAAGAGGTCGATCATAACGGTTTAGAACTAAGGGATGCGGCAATATAGTTTTAGAAATGATTTTTACGGAAGAGTAAATTTCCTAAAGTTAAAAGCATGCGCCTCATTAATCGTGGGAAATTAAAATAGTGGAAAACACTTCAACGTTGACGTTCGTCCGGAGTGTGGGTTTCATTTTGAAACGAAACAACAAAGGCTTCAGTTATTTGTTACTGTCCATAGGTATACGAAAGTACATGACAGTGAGACAAGTAGAAATACCTTAAACAACTGATAGACAAAAAGATGAAGAATAAAAATGGCTAACACTGTATCACTTCAAATTCATTCACGAAATTGTATTTCCCACTTCTGTGGGCTCCCATGGCAGATGTTGATTAAAAGATCATATTATTTCAGCGAAGGGGGTACTTGTCTCCAACAGCATCCGACTATTACTCCATCTTCGATTGTTCACTTTTGTTCGCAGCTGAACAGGCACTATCACTACAACGTGGATTATTGCATGTTCCGCGAGATGAATGTGGATGTGTAAATTTTCTACAAAGTGCTTTTTGAAGACGCTTGATTTCCGAATTTCTCTTACTTTTTTCGAGGTCATTCTTTATTTGTGGAAAAGAATATTTAGGTAACTGAGCGGAAAGGTTGGTCCTAGGCATACGACAATGCCAATGACCCAACTGTCGAATGCGCATATGTGTAGGAGACGTATTAACCCTTTACCTAACATGAAAAGCAGACGACACTTGCAAAAAAAATTCTTGAATAACTAATTTTTTTCATTTTTTGTCTCAAAAACATAGGTTATGACCCCTCGTTGGAACGAGCTCGACGAGCTCGTTCCAACGAGGGGTCATAACCTATGTTTTTGAGACAAAAAATGAAAATATTTTGAAAATTAATTGACGATTTTTGAGAATAGCGCTGGCCGGTTTTGGCCGTTACGTTGGGTAAAGGGAAATATGTTATCAAAAGGCTCTGGAAGATTATTATATAGAGTAGATCCGTCAAACATAAAAAAGGGACGCATTCATTTTTATAAGTCTTTCAGTTTTAATATTCTTCTATTTTTAAAGAACGGATCGGTATGGCAAATAATTTGTTTTATTATTAATCAGGTGAATTGTGAGATTTAAAATTGTGGATAATTTTGAATCGACACAGCTACACATAGTCCATGACTACATAGCAGGTGACTGTGTATCAATTAATAATAAAGTTTGTAGGGCAAAGTGTGGCAGAACTGTGTTTATTTTGCTTATTGAATAATGTTCTCTCGGTACTTTGCACCCTATGTTAGAGACATAAAACTCATTTATGCAGGTTTTTAACTGGGAATAGGGGGAAACATTTTTTAACATTCTAATAATTTAAGTATCTCACTGGGGGCAATTCTTGATTATAAACATTCAACCGTCTAGCGATAATCTCGTGTTTTATTAGGCAGGTTAAATAGCATTTATTTGATTTAAAGAGTTCAATGACAGGTGATTGCCAGTCCATTAATCTGTTAAGTTTGGAAGCTTTGGATTTAGATTGTCGCAGACAGCATCAAGACAATGATTCGGAGTATAAACTGAAGGCAAATATAAGAGACCTAAAGGTGATGAAGTGCTGAACACATTGATATAAATGAATAAAAGGGTTTCCCTTGAATGGACCCTTGCGGCACACCATACAAGAGTTTTGATCATCCAAAACAACACACAACGTATCTAAGGTCCTAACAACGTCAATCTATATAACTCCCAGTGAAGTCATTTGTAAGGCACCTGTTTCCATATAATTGTATCTTTTTCACATTGTGGATAATTGTATTGAATGCTTTTGATAAATTTAAAAATGCCGATTTGGTACAATCTTTTGTTGGCATGAAAATACGCTAGACATCTCCTTGAAAATATTAAAGGTATCATGTGAAATGTAATATTTAATCTGAATTCAAATTAACGATCATCGGACCTGACGGAACCTTAGGGCCAGATCAGGCCGATTCCCGAGAATATTTTGTCCGATCCTAGCTTGTTTTAGGGAAGCAATAATCTCTAGGTTTTTACCAAATAGCTCTTCTAATTCGTTTCTATTTTAGCATTTGATATAAAATAGGTCTGGAGTTGTTTATAAGTTCACTGTATGGCCTACTGAATGGTTATCCTCAGTAATTTTCAAAAGTCGACAATATATCTCACATCGTACTTTTGAATGGCTACAGTTCCCTAATAAATGATCCGGTCGAACCCTGGGACGAAACAATATGTGACATCCAAAGGTTATCGCCATGTGCCAAACAATTACTCGGCACTGGTACCCGTCAGTCAGTGATATACCAAGCAACACATCGACATGTTGCCAAGTGTACCATACAGGTTTTTTATCTCAAAATATTGCTTTCGATCAATTGTTTAAAACTGGATTGCTTTTTAACGTTCAAACGACCCTTCTCAATCCGGAAACTGTGTTATGTGATTTCCCTACGATTTTGATAATGTAAATAGCCACATGAGACTATGGTGCACGATTATTTTAATGATTTTAAGAATCTAGAGGGAGATATGTCAGTGTCTTTATGTCAACTGCTGCTTTCCCACAATATTGTACGCCACTAGCCTGTCAGAATACAAAGACAGAAATAAGTCAGGAATAGCCCTTGAATTACAGAACACTTGTTCGTTTTAAAAATGATCTCCACCCACGAATCCTCCAAATCCTTGAAATGTGACACAATTTCCCTGCATTTTTATACGTACTTGCACATACTGGATGGCATGTATGATGTGCAATCTACCATACACGACTGGAAGTATTCTTATTATAGATATTACACGACTTGGAGTTGACTATGCCAAACTAGTGGTTTTCGACGAAGAATAGTCCACGCGCCTAACGCGAGTAACCGATGTTTCCCCAATGACCACTATTTGGCATAGTCAGCGGCATAACGTGTAATAATTTTTATTCTATATCGAACAAACCAAGAAAGAATCTCGCTGTTCATCGGGGTTCCAAATCGTATGTACATGTTCACTACGTATCGTCACGGGTCTTGCTCAAGACAGGTATTTTCATTCCTGAACATAGAAATAACGAAACCGAATTCCGGAAAAAAACGTCTTTCGCACCCCCAACAATATTTCACGGCTATTTTTGGAAAGTACATAGAGCACGAGAAAAGTGCTCGATTATTTTTAGAACTCTTGATAGGTGAAATTGCTGGAATCGGTATAGTACAGTGCAGCCGCCATGGACTGTCATTTTCCATGCGATGGGCAGTATTTTCACGGGCGTAATAATATTAGATTGCAAACACTGATTACCAGAATGATCATAAACAATTAATTACTGAAACACCGGATACAACTCGGTGTTTCATTAATTAAAATTTTGCTGATTATGATTTTTATCACCTGCTGAAGGCATGCGTGGACATCACTGCCCACACGAGGATTACGACCAGTCCACAGCGACTTACTGTATCACTCGGCCAATCAGAGGAAGGGGAGATAGTCACGTGAGATATATTATATCTAAATAATCAAACAATAAACCATTTCCCGTAATTCTTATTAATACTGAATACTGGGTGAAATGATTGATGCATTATAAGATCACGTAACATGATTGTGTGTTACGCGCATCATTTTCAGCAAACTTAAGGTGCTATATAAGTAATGGAATTTTGTTTATTTTGAAATTTCCACCTCTCATATTCCTTAAATTCAAATTAAGTATACACAAAATATACATCAAAATAAAGGTCGAGATGTATAGAACACGAAACACATTAATCAACTCATAGAGATGACAACAGGCAAAACTGGTTCCTGGAAGTCTGTAACCGTTTTCGTACCAGAACTGATAATAAAATAATATTTCACGAGAACAACTCGTGGCCAAATGTGCTTCAGATATTCAATAACAAAGCTATGCATTCAAAACACTTTCGAATGCAGCGATAGGACTGCATTTTGGAAAAGGACAATACAGTCTGCATTTTTTATTGAAGATGGTTTCCATGTTCGACACACATGCGCAAATCACTCGATACTACGGATTTCCATCAAAAAACAAAATCGTAATTCTAAGAAATTTCAACGGGTATCATGATACCTTGCATTGAATATGGAAACAGTGCTGTCTCTATATAATAACAGTATACTGTATTAAGGCGATTTTTCTCATTATTTGATTTTAGACGGCGTTGTATATCGATGCTTTTTCCGTCCGATGACGTTGACCGGAAAAAGAAAGTAAGTTCATATGTAAACAAAAGCGAAGGTTTTGGAATTTATCCACATGCAACTTTGTCGCCGTGTTTTGAAGAATTTTGATACCCTAGCTTTGTTCTTGGATATGTAAAGCACATTTGGCAGCAAGTTGTTCTCGTGAAATATTCTTGAATTATCAGTTCTGATACGAGGAACCAGTGGTGCCAACGGTCGACTCTATGAGTTAATTACACATATGCTTCGTGTTCTATACATCTCAATCTTCAATTTGATGTATAATTTGTGTACATATAATTTGAATTTAAGGAATATCAGAGGTGATAATTTTCAAAATAAAGAAAATTCCATTAATTATATAGCACCTTAAAGTAACTTGATTCTCGAGTATTTTGACATGTTGAAGAAACATTTGGTGTGATGATGTGTTTCTTCAACATGCTGCGTTGCGCTGCGCAGGCTTTCGCTATAATAACCCCAGCACTTTTCGGCTGATGAGCGGAGCAAGCATTGCACCTGTCTGGCCTACGCGTGATACTAATTGAGCTAAGACTTACAAAAATCACATACAACGGTTGCTGTTATCGAAATTTAAAAATATTTTTCATAATTTTGAAGAGTAGATTGTGGTCGAATGTCCCAATCAATCCAAGTATTCTCCAGATTGGGTCAATTAACCTTTTACACAACGCTCACAACTGACGAGAACTGTACACAAAATCGCTATTCCAATTTTGTTATTTTTTCGACTTTTGACTGAAATCATCATTAGAACGAGCTCGCTGAGCTTGTTCTAGTGTGTGTATGTGTGTGTAGGGGCGGGGAGGCGTAAGCTATGTTGTGAGGCCAATTCGAAAATTGTTCGCTCTTTGCGATTTTTTAAAATGTCTTCTTTTCGAGTTAGTGCACACTTACCAGGGTGTGATAAACCATCGCCTCTTGCTGGCAAGTCACCAGGTTTCCATCTACAATCTGGATCTCCCAATTCATCTCCATTAGACTTACCATCTCCGTCCGAATCCTTCATACACAGGTCACGAGTCCATGTCTACAGTGGAAGGAGGCAAAATGAATTCAGCTAAGCATTATTTCAGGAGCCTTTAAATCAAAGCACATTAACAATAACAAAGGTGTTTTTATGAAGATGTGTCTTTGGGAACACTGCAGATTTGGGGATAATCGGTCTGCTGACATACACACTACTCCTCCCCAGGAGGAAATGAGAAAAAGTGAGCATGGTGGGAAAACAGCACCAAACTGCATTCTATTGGGGCCGTTACCACGAAAATGACGCCCAGCATCAGAAAAATCACTCGTACGTACTTCTCTTCGAGGGACCTTCAAATGCGTAATAATCTTTCCAATCGTGGAATTTTCGTCTGGTTTGGAGTCTATGATGTCCAATCGTTCCTTTCGTGACTAAATTTGATACGTGGGCGTACGTTACAGATGCAGTCAGCCATACAATGGAGGGGGGGGGGGGGGTGATACCCATAATCGGACTGCTGTGGGAATATTGGTCCGTAATATTAAATAAAAAGTTTGGATGCCATGCGTCATGATTACTGCTCGCATATATACAAATAAAATGCTTGGTTGTATAGCTGGAACATTTTATCATTCAGAACTTGAGCCATCATATTCGGGGAAAATCGGGTGTCTATACACCCATTCAGTAACATTCTCGAAGATGAAACCTTTACCCACCATGCCCACAACAGTCGATGCCTTACTAGGAGTAACACAAAAAGTTGGCAGCTGGTCGAATTGTTACTTTCATTATTTTGTACTGGGGTATTGAGTAAAATCATAACACATATCTATTTGTTTCGTCTTGATAGCGACATCTTCCCATGATTGCAATTCAAGCTTGAGCGCCATTTCGTGGAATTAATTTGTGTTGTGGTTTGTCCTTTAGGACGTACCGCGCCATACATTAACGTTCCGTTTTAATATCCTAATTTGGTCTAGTACAATGTATGCTTATTTCCTGGAGAGTATAAAATAATGATAGAATACGTTCTTGCTGGACAAGTTCTTATATTGAGTTTAAATGAGTACTGTTTCTCATGCACTTGTCCGTTATGAGAGTTATTTGTATAGTTTTCCTGAGTCCTGTGACCACTACCCCCCCCCCCCCCCCCCCCCAATACTGCCATGTCACAGTAAACGCAGGTTGGATTTGCAGCTGCAAGTTCATATTCGTCAGAGAAGACCATGTTGACTCTGTTTCAACGATATTTGAAAATATGTAGTGGTTATAGCAGTTTGGTTGTATAAGACATCTACCGCATCTGTGTTTGGGCGTATAAGACATCTACCGCAGATTGGGAGAGTCGGCCACATTCTGTGGCCATCTATCGCCCCAATTGGACCATTGCTCACTAGTAACTGTTGAATGTTAATTTTAGAAAAGGTGAATGGAGAAATATCTGACCCACTCTCCTTTAGCGACCTCTTCAACACGCTTGGTTTTCTCGAAATATGCGAACACCAAAATACCTTCTGTACTCAAACGGAAGAAAAATATCAATATAATTACTAAAGAATTTTATTATACTGATAAAATAAATCTTTATTAATTTGGAGGGAAATGGGTTAATATACTAGCGTGAGCATGTCAACACTGTTATCTGATTCGCTGTGCTAGAGTTGGAATAGAAGTTTTTATATGAATACCACAAACAGCGCCCGAATACCGCCGTAGCCGGGAGGTGAGAGTGTGAACTTTTCTAAACTGATACCATTCTTCTCTCAAACAAGGCCCAAGTTGCGACATTGACACGCGGCTCTGTTGTAGTACGTAACACACCGGTAGCTGATATTTGGCCGGAGGGTCGGCACTGTAACAAAAGTGACACTGCCTGTCCTCCCAAATGGTACCAAACCATCTTTCAGGTTCTATAGGTAGCTTGTTAAGCTATCTGTGCATATCAGATCCTTGGTTCTGCTTTTCGATCGAACAAAATGTATTCATTGCAAAAATACATATTTTTACCGTTATAGTTTATGGTAGTTTTATATTTACTGACTGCTAATTGCCAGTATTTACCGTAGTTCCAACAGTATTCATTTTTTACATCGTTTGCATATCGCAAAACCAAGGCTTCAACAGAATAATCAAACCTTTTTCAGCTTTGCCGGAGACAAACATCAGTGGTGGCACATTATTTTGTGTCATTATATCTTCCAAGTCATTGAGATAAACTGTAATCAGAAATAGTGATGCCTCCTCTCGCTCCCTCGTCGTGTGCAGAAAGCTGATTCCTCTGCACATGGTTTAACTTGTGGTTTAAATGGTCGAGTGCTAAAAGGCACTATCAGGGCTCAACTGAAAGTGCTCTAGTGGTTTTACGCCGTTTCGCACTAATTTGCGGTTGGCTCAGCAGCAGAGAGAAATATTAATACGAAATTATTTTGTTACAATTTATTGGAGAGTGCTAACTCGCATTCTCCAATAAATTGTAACAAAACAATTATTTATGACTAATATATTGCCGAACTAAGACTCTATTTGCTGGTAACGTGATATCTTTGAAGAAAAAAACTCTTACAAATCACCATCGAAATATAATTTAACACTCCACCAGTTAATGTACAAAATATGGGCTTTATGTTGTTTACGACATTATACAATTATGGACTTTTGTGGTGGCGAATATGATGTGATATGCACCTAAAAAACCTATATTGACCGAGGCCTTAGCCGAGGTCAATATGAGTTTTTTAGGTTCATATCACATCATATTTACCACCAAAAAAGTCCATAACAGTTTTATTATATACACCGTCCTCAAAAAAAAATCCTTCTATTTTTCAAATAAAAGTTAAATTATATCAACCAGAAATACTTTTATTTAACAATAAAATAGTTATCATCTGCAGAATGACATAAAAATGAGACGGAAGTCAGGTTGACTGAGCTGTATGTCGATTAAAATAGAACTAGAGATGTGATTTCCAAAAGCTATATTTAGAAAGTTGATATCCACTGGAAAACCGGTGTACATAGATTTTTGAGTACTGGTCACATGTATAAGACCCAGCCAATGGAAATGTGTTTATTTATAATAATTACCTTTAATTCCAGACCTGAATAGTTTTTTGTTTTCAAATTCCCACCCTTCAGGCACTGTCAACGCTTGACTAAAGTTAACAAAGGTACTTAAAAGTTTCTTTTTAAAATATTTTGATAGCTCGATTAAGGTGTATAACACAAAATGTACCCATCATGGAGTTATTTTCTTGAATGGTGTCCATGACTCGTTCATCGGGTGACTTGTTTAGAAAGCTCTCCAAATCTATTATTCAGAATACCCTTAAATAATTTTCCAAAGCTGCTCAGTACAGTAACTGGCCTATGGTTTTCTGGGTTTTCGAGTCGTCTCAATACCAATAAATAGGAACTATTATCCCAATGAGCCAGAACTCTGATGCTTTACCCCCAGACAAACACATTTAAAAAAAAATGCTCTGAAAATTAAGAAATTCATACTTTTTCGTAACAGTGACAGAAGCATAATTAGTTTGAGTTTGGGGTGAGTATAGTTGTCGCCAATAATTTTTCAGTACTGCTGGCATTAGGTGCTGAATTGAAGTAATACATTGATATGCAAACAGTCCTTTGGGGACATCATTTAAAGTCATTCTCCATCAACGAACAATCGGGTTTATTCGTTCAAGTGATGTGTCTTGTACATGTTTGCTCCATTCGTTTGATACTCGTTGGCAGTCTACCAATACAAATCACTCCATGTGCAGGGGTCAAGTTTATACACAATTATATCGAGGCGGCGTCCTCACCGTGTGCCACAATATGTACACGTTTACATTGTAATAGTGTTATGAGTCAGACAAGTTTCTGGTGAACTGTGTGCAGTCTTTATTTATTTTACCCCTTTCCGAACAAATGGTTCAAATTTGCCGAAAGCTATCAACATTATTAGATATAAAATTGACGAGGCCATAAAAAATAAAAGGGAGATTGTTAGTTCGCAAAAATGCTAACCCCAATCCATGTCCGAGCATTTGTAAAAAAGAGTTGAAGCGGTCCTTTATCTGATCACTTCTCCTAATTTATGTTGTATCACTTTGGCCTCGGTGAATTGTCTTTCAATCCGAAATCCATGATTTTTCCATCAAAGAAAACTTGATGGTCGAGGAGCAAAAATACAATGAACAGCAATTAGTCTGAGAGACAAAATGGACTGTAGGGTTAACTAATTACTGATATTCCTTAACTGTCTGTGCCCAGAGTTCACAATCTCCTCAGAAATGCGATTTGTATTCACGGGGCGCGTAGACGTGGGGCTGGGGTGTGGGGGGGGGGGGGGTGCTTCAACTTCCTCGCTTTTGGGGCCAACAATGTTTAAAATACTTGAAAACAGTAAACTAATGCGTTTGAGAACGCTCAAATTATTTTGCTGGGTGATGTTTTTACACTAAATGGTTAGTTATTCTACATACCTTTCTTCATACCAAACAACTTACCTTCCGAATAGTCGATTATCCGAGAGGGTGCCGGAGTAGTATCAAGTGACTATTCCTGCAGCGTGTCATATTATACAATGTCGGCCTATTGGCCAAGAATGTATAATCTGACATCCCACTCAATGGACTACTGTGTTTACAGTGAAGCAGTCCAGGAACACCCTTCAATTTCAACAATTTCAACCTCCTGCGCTCCATTTAAATTCGCACTGCGGCTTCTATCCCAGTCGATGCAGTGTTCTGTTGGATCGGATCCTATTTAAATGCTGAGACATTGGCTGTTTTTGCTTGTATCAGAGGGGCAATGCTCTCTCCATGCTGGCCAAGCGTGTGGGATTCTGGCATCCCAGAATGGTCTTTGATAGAGTACACAGATTCATGTATCCTATTAGAATTTGAGGTCCCATGTGCGCAGACGTACAGTCCATAGAATATTGGGTCACATTCCCTGTCAAGAGCTGTATAATGAATTTGTCATACTTGAATCTTGGTAGCTTTAATCTCCATGTAATGTTTATAATTGTTGTATGTCATGTCATTTCTACACCCAAATTTATTTTTACAGATGTGAAATATTGCATTTACACATTACTTTGGACTCATGATTGGCAGATGGAGTTACCGATGGTTCTCGGCGGGGGGTAGGAACTTTTAACATTCTACCAAAACGTAGTTGTGTTCTTCCAAATACACACTAAGGCCCGTGCTAGTCTTCGTTTGAGGTGAACTTTCGTCATACTGAAGCCAGTGCGTTTAACACTTCACGTGGCCATCACAAGAAAAGTGAAACAAGCCATTGATTCAGGTCAGCGACTAAATAGTTCAAGTGTTTAACTCATGAGTTCCAGGTGGAGTTATCGAGGGATCGATTCCCAGTGATAGACTTTGGAAACTATGAATATCTTTTTTTCCATGATTTATTTGGGATTTCTCTCCCCTGATTACTGCCAGGCAAAACAGCTTATAAAGCTGAATCATGTCAAGAGTGCAAATTATTTTATTGTCAGGATGCTAACATAACACACATCTCTGGAATCTCACCACCGACTGAATAAACTTCTCTGTTAAAATGTGAAATGGAAGTAGGAGGATAAACACTTATTTTTGTATTTTCCCTTTGATTGACAAAATTCAATTTTTGCTTCCTCTGAAATGATATTCGGCAAGGTTTTTACACTGATGGCAAATATAATAATTTCACTTTGAACAAACCATAGTAAGCCGTTTGTTATACATGCTAAATTGAGTTGTAAAG
The DNA here is from genome assembly GCA_031216915.1 of Pictodentalium vernedei. NCBI lineage: Eukaryota > Metazoa > Mollusca > Scaphopoda > Dentaliida > Dentaliidae > Pictodentalium > Pictodentalium vernedei. The sequence continues at coordinate 291,644,147 of CM062290.1, forward strand.
GGAGAAAAATGCTAGACTTCAAAGCAAAATGGAAGTTCAAAAGTATCACACGAGCGACTTAAATTATACATCACTGGAAACCATTTGTCCAGGAGTTCATGAATTGATGCCTGGCTATGCCAAATATAATCATTGCTTTTTTAATGCCAACTTTAATTATTTCGCATGCGCATCAAGGAAGGGGGGGGGGGGGGGGGGTTAGTAAATTTTGGTCTTGGCATCAGCCAACATCTTAAATTCCTCCAAAACATGTTAGTGTCCCTCAAAAAAAAAAACACAAACACGCCAACATACTTGTTTAATCATTAATCGGGAAGACAACACCTAACCCATTATTTTCAGTGTGAGGACACGGATAAAACCAAAAGGAAATCTTTTTGGGAACCCAAACACTATTATCTTGGTTCTCACAAAATCGGGAAGACAAGACAACCCCCGTTATACACCTTCCCTCACATAAACCTTTCTCACCTATACAGTGGTGACTTGTTTTATCTTTAGTTCAAACAAACAAGCATGTACAAAATCGGGACGACAAATCCTAAACCGTTGTTATATTTGTGAGGACACAAATAAAATTCATAAACTTCGGAATACAGACTCGTTCAACTTTAGCCTCTTGTATCGTACTCGGTAGGAAACGAGACTCGATGAAATATCCTTTCTACGAATCAACCATAGTATGTCTCTCTCGCACGTTTCACCTCTAGGATGCAGGACCCGGAAGTGACGTCATGTCACGTGACCCTGTGGTGCCATGTTGGGCTGTCAAAGTAACTCGCGTGAGCGGCCATGTTATGACGTCATCCCCATAGTGATACGTGATGGTAGTGTGCATGCGCAGCGCGTGTTGTTATGGTGATACGTGTTTCCGTCGTTCATTTTGTATACTGGAGGCCGCCATCTTGGTTTCTGTGGTAGCACGTGGTTGCTATATGACCTAAAGGCCTACAACAAGGCGGGGGTATGTTCGGAGGGTGTGGTCGATTGGATAGGAGTAAACCTAATTCGTTCAAGCAGTGACTTAATTCAATTCAATTCAATTCAGTTTATTTCAGAGCATACAAATACAAACATGAGGTGAAAAAAACAAAGTTACAAAATCATAGACAGATGTATACTGTGGGGAATAACACGGTATTACGACTGTCTTCCTGTCATCCCCTGTACAATCTACTAATGTGTATTAAAAGAACAGAATGGAAAATGGCAAATGTTAAAGCTAACTAAAATATATCTGGACAGCAAGTAGTTGTTACTTTTGTGTTGAGATTGATTTGATTGGAACTGGTTATTATTTTTTCATCATGGATCTTATCAGTAACTACTGAATTTTCTTTTGGGCTTGAGAATCATAGAGGCCTTTGTTGTACACAAGGGAGATAACTCTGTATGGTTAGGTACAGATTATGGAAAATCAAGCAATCTGATTAGTTACCTGCAATAAAGTGAACTGATTGAATAGATGAAACAAGAACAAGAGTACTTGGAATAGGGTGAGAACTAACCAGAACAGGCCAGAAACCACATTTATAGTAACAAAACTGTTCCAACTGGCAGGCTCTTCTACCCTACTGGAGTATACTCCAGAATAAACGAACAGGGTCGGTAAGACAGAAGCTGTAGCATAGATAGATAGAATCAGGAGCTTCTGAAAGAGTCCGAACTAATACACCTTGTCTATTTGGATAATTAGATATACTGTAGTTAAACCGAACTTACCGCGGTGGCCCCTCTGCATTATAGCACTGCGGGCTACTATTATAAGTAAGATTCTTGAAGAATCCGTATCAAATAAAATCGTTTTTGGTTATTTGGAGGGATTGTTGGGTTGTTTGTGGTAATTAGATTTACTCCTATTCAACTGAACACACCCCGAAAATACCTCCGTCTTCTTGCAGGCTTTTGGGTCACATGGCAACCACGTGCTACCATAGAAACCAAGATGACGGCCTCCAGTATACAAAATGGATGACGTATCGCCACAATAACACGCGCTGCGCATGCGCACTACCATCACGTATCAGTATGGAAATGACGCTATAACATGGCCGCTCACGCGGGTTACCATAACAGCTCAACATGGTGCCACTGGGTCAAGTGACATGACGTCACCGGAGTCCTGCGCGGGGTCCTGCAACCTTGAGGTGAAACGTGCGAGACATACTTACTATCAACCTCTCACAAGATGGCGCTGTGCCCTAAGGCATACTGCACGATGGTGCAATTGTCTTCAACCAATGCTAACCCGGCCTGTGCTGAATTAGGACGTTCATGAGTCGAACAGTCGAGCGTCTCCGGGTACTCGAATTTCCTTCACGCATAAAACAGTCCGACACGAGGTGACCCTGGATGTCAAAAGTGCCATTACCTCACCCCCTCCCAATCAGCTTCCCAACTATTTTCCTTTCGAGCTCAACCATGGTAGATACTCTTACCCTGGGAAAAACACTGCATTCAAAACCAAGGGTACTTCCCACCTAGGCAACCTTTTGAATTTTCCTTTCACAGGGCAAGATTTGAAACTTTGAGTACAACTTGCTGTAGAAGTGGACAAAGGTGATTAATTCCCAATTGTGGTATAGTCTGTTTCAGATATTAAACCACATACAACATTACAAACACCGGAACAACCCAACTATCCAACCTTTTGAATTTTCCTTTCACGTGGTAAGTTTTGAAACGTTGGCCGAGTACAGCTTGCTGTAGAAGTGGGCGAAATGGGTTAATGCATAATTGTGGTATACTCATTTTCAGATATTAAACCACACACAACATTACAAACACTGAACAAAATTACGAATGATTTCGATATATATACGTATTTTTAAATACCTTTTTTCAATGTCACAACTTTTTTAATGATTGAGAAATTAAACATAAACTGCTGAAGTTGGACATTCAAAAGAAAACAAACTTTTTCTCGGGCCCTTCAGTCGTCATTAAAATCCTCCGAAAAACATTCTCACGACAGGAAAAATTGCCTGAGAAACAAGATTGTTTTCAATATCCTGAGCTCTTTTCTTCACTGATGTCGAAAATTGAAATTACAAGCAGCACACCCGTAACATAATACGACTGGAGAAATCACAATGAGCTCTATCAAACACGACTAAACTTGTCAAATTCCTGGTAGCATTTTGGAAAAAATTATGCTGCTTGAAATTTTGATTTTATTTTAAAGATTATTTAATTAAAAGATTATTAGCTTGATATATATATATATCAAGCTAATAATCTTTTAATTAAATAATCTTTAAAATAATATATATATATATATATATATATATATATATATATATATATATATATATATATATATATATATATTAAAAGATTATTATAATAATATAATATTTTTTTCAAAATGAAATAAGTATTTAATCAATTCAATTTTGAATTGTTTAACCTTCTAGTTGCATTACGGGAAGAAATTTCAACCTGCAAACATTTCCCATAATGCAATTAAGACTTTAACTTATTCAGTCTTGTTTGAAAGAGCCAACTGAGGAGGTTAAATAATGACAATCAATCACTACTATGGACCTGTGAGTGCTGTATTTTTTATAGCCAAGTGAAACTTGCATTCACAAAGAGTGTTTATGTAATAGTTGCTGTTAGCCTATTATCTGTAAGTTGTGTGTGTGAAATAAAATAAAATTTCAGTTCAAACTTTCCGAAACAGATAAAGAAAAACTAATTCGTAATAATAATAATTGAAGTCACAATGTGTTAAATATGTATAGAATAAATACGTACTAGGGCCGGTAATCAGATTTAAAGCACTCGTAGAATAAGGGTTTTAACCTCTCGGCTCCCGAGTGGTTAAAACCCTAATTCTACGAGTGCTTTAAATCTGATTATCGGCCCTAGTACCTATTTGTTTTATTTATACCAAGATCTTAAAAAATAATCGACCTTGTCACTTAAAATGGATAAAAAATGACACTTTCTATCGCAAACACACGGTTCTCTTTTGTTAACATCAACGCCGGTGGGCAGTTCTATCGGCTGAACGTGAATGCTTGATTGACAGCTAGACACATCGTCAAAGTTGATTAAAGTTACCTTGCTTTTTCAGTCAAATTATTAATAACAATTCTTAAATTTTATTTTAAATATTTATGTTTGAATGAAAAATCGCGAAGTGTGAATGTATCGAAATTGGCAAATTGCGTCATGCCAAAGGTCAAGTTGGATGAACTTCCGACACAGGTGTAATTTTTTTTTAACCACAGGAGAAGCTTTACACCGGTAGTGGGGTTAAAAGCTAAAATTTAACATACAGGCTTTTCACAGGTAGTAACATTTGCGAGCATGGTATAAATGTTGACTTGCAAGTATTACAAACAAGAGAATGGGAGCACAGTGACTCAGTGATAATGCATTGAACTTCAAACCGAAATAGGCTATGAGCCAGTACATGGTCACGCCCCCCTCCCCCCTCCCCCCTCCCCCCACCACATTAGAGAATTTTCCAGACTATGTTTTTCTGAAAGTCCAATAAATAAGAAACATTTTAAGACATATTTGCCATCTGGCAGATGGAGTTGCCGAGCTCGTGTACAAAATTTAACGAAATAACATACAAGGTTTCATCATAAATTGGCCTAAAATTTGAAAGACGTTACCACACATAACTGACCATACTGTTTTGGCTATGGATCAATGTATAGTCACGCCAGCCCTAAAACTAAAACTGCTCAGCCCACATCCTACTCCACCCAACACTATCTCACCACATCACACCCACACCATCAACAATAACAAATGTTAAAAAATTATTGAATTATTTGAAAGTCCAACATTCAAATGTTTTAACTAGTTGAGGGCTAGATAATGTTTTGGTGGTCTAAATTTGTTATTCGAAATTTCCACTATTATAAATTATTGGAGAGTGCCCAAAGGCACTCTCCAATAAAAATATTATAAAAACAACTTTATATAAACAAAATATATTTGAATTTGACTGAATATGAAACATGAGCACGGAAAATATTGGCTCTAGCTCTGGTATCCTCATTTTTTGAATGCCCTAATAGTGGCTTCCTGCATTCCACCAGTTAAAGCATGTTTTCCAGCTGGTGACAGCAGCTTTTATAATGTACAAGCATTTCGTTGGCCTATTTATAAAACCTCATGTACACTATTTGTTTTTTTTTAAAAAAATTATGTACAAAATTTTATATGCAAGCTGACGATTGGAATTAGTCAAATTTGCCATATCATCGGTCCGATCCCCCAAGGGTTACTGCGTTGTGTCCTTGGGCGAGCCACTTCATCCCGATTGCCCACGTGGGGGCACGGTGGCGCTGTGTACATAAGGCGTACTGCACGTCGATGGTGCACCTGTCTTCAACCAGTGCTAACGCTGGTTGCTCAGAGTTAGTACGTTGGGGAGTCGGACAGTTGCTTGCTCTTGCTCTGTGGTTCTCTCAGGGTACTCCGGCTTCCTCCACCCGTGAAACTGTCCGACACGCTGTGGCCATGGCTGTCTGATCCCAATAAATAAATAAATAAATAAATAATAAATTTAAAAAAAATAAAAGAAAATTAAAAAAACAACAACAATAAAAACATCGCACTCATCCTCCGGTGCAAATAAAGCAAGCAAACTCGAGTTTTCTCTAGCAGGTTACATAAGTGTTCACAAAGCGAACAGACCAAAATGCATGATGTATCTTCCATAGTCAATGTTTTATATTTTTTTAAAACCCGTGTTTGCAGTCTCGAATGTAAACCAGTTTTGTATGAGGTAAGGGGAAATGCTTGGTGTCTTGTTTGCTTTCGTATAATCTAAGTTTCTTATTTGTATATACCCTTTCATTCCAGTTATAATGGCAATTCAGATATCATGTTTTTAATCGTGTATATGCATTACATGTATATTGCAAACTACATCGAATAGAACTCAGTCGTGGGAAACTTCAATTCGTTAACTATTTACCTAGCTTCACTGACATATCCAGTCCGCATTCTGTGCACATAATCTACCTCCAAATTCCAGAACATAGCTTACGACCATTCATTGGAACGAGCTCCTAGAGTTTATTCCAATGATGGATTAAAGGTTTAGGTTATAAATGAAAAAGTGGGGTCACTCACTTATGTCAGGTAAATACTTAATACTATGTTAGTCCACGAAAGAAAAAATGCGTGAAAGGCCAAGTCTGACTGCCAATACCGCAAAGTATCATAAAGCTGCTTGCCATCGAATTTGATATTTTGTTTCAAAACTAGATTTCATTTTCGTCGGTATCGCTTTTTGAAAAGAAATCTAATAGGTCTCGTGTTATAATATCTAGCCCATGCCAGTTCAGGGCCATCAATGGTACAGTTTACATTCATTAATTGAGGGAAGACCAAACAATATTTTCAGCCGTGGGGCTGCACGTTGAAAATCTTGTTTGGTCAAACAATCAACTCAACTGATCAATTATCTACAATTTGAACTAATGCTATCCTGGAAAGGAGAAGCGGTCTTTGGGTTTCAAAGGACTAACAAAGACACTCACAGGACCAGAATTGGCGATGGCATTTCGAAGTTTGTGAAGGCAAATACAATCAAGGTTTCTGCCAGTGGACCACAGTGTTCAACCTACATGAAAGATTTCATTATTCGAAACGACGTTAGTTATTCTCTGTATGTAGCTTTCAGGGGGCCGCAAATGATCGATGAGCTGATTGTCGCTTATGAAGACCCGATGCAGTAGCGAGTCTGTGGGCCTACATATTTTTCTTCACCCATCCGTTTTCTTCATATTTTAACATATTTCAACAGTGGTTCTTTTTTTAAATTGCGACATCATCTTCATGTCTCATTTTCTGGCGTGCAATGGTTTGCGCACGCTGAAGGTGCGCAGGGACCGTACTGAAACAGATTAAACCCTTTGGACTCTTGTCGTATAGAATTATAATTTTGATTGAACCAGACAAATGTCTGACCTGGGTACAAGAGAAGTAGGGGAGGTTGTCCTCTGTCTCTTGTAACGCCAGCTGGAATGTTTTTCCTTCTTTTCTCGGGTGGTGGTTTATTTGGTGAGGTGGTGAATTAAAGTTAGGTGGGTTTTTTTTTTGGTTATGCGATACTGTGTTCGCGTTTCACCCTCTTTTGCTCTCTGATCTCTCTCTTGCACATTTCCTACTATTTCAGGTCCGTCCCATGAAAACATGACGTTCAGCTCTTTTGGAATCCCAGAAAGTGGCATCTCCTCAACTGAGCTTTGGTTTCGAGGAAAAGAAAAATTATTGGGTTCGGGGCCATTATCCACCTCCCCCTCAAGCATCGGGGTTTGTCGACTCTATCTTCTGAGAGCGAAGGGCCGTACTGGAGTTACGTTTGCCCACAGATGTGCCGTTTTCCCTACTGGGACTCGTAGTATGGGATTATAGATAGGCGGTCGATTAGACAATAGGGCTGTGTACCCACGCCACATTCAACAGCAACATGGAGACATATCAATGGATTCGTTTTTATATCTGTCTAATTAGTTACAAAGGTATTTCCTTGGAGCGCAGTACTCGTTCCGAGAGTTGAAGTTTAATGTAGCTTCAACAGCTATAAATATTTTGTTGACTTTAAAGAAATGGCTTATACAGCATTCCTGTTGTCGTTTGTGTGCAGCTATGCTTTGCGGATGTGGAATTTCGAGTTGCACCAAACAGTACCGTGTTCAGAAAAGCTGTCTTTTTCGTGATCGAATATTAAATACTGTTCAATCAGGACAATATCACGAAAATCAAATGAAAATACCAACTCAGATTACAGGTCTCGTTTTGACAGGTGAGATTCTGAAGTTATGCGAGGGGAGGAAAGCGGATGGGGAATTTCTAAAGGATCGCAGCATATTTGCAATCCGGTCGAAATTCTCTGTCCGCTTTTGTGCTTACAGTATTAACACAAAACACTACGATGGTGAAGTACGGGGGGGGGGGGGGGGGGGGACGTGGAATCAACAACCCGAGTTGAAGTTTTCGATGTATTTCAAGAGCGCCGGAGGCACGCGTGAAATACACGAAAAACTACAACAAGAGTAATTGATTCCTGTTCTCCTCACCCTTCCCGACTTGTGTTCTGTATTTATACTACCAGTCCATTCAGAGGTAGCGAAATCTAGATAAAAGTGGAGGGGCATAACACCTCAAGGCTTCCATAGTTCGTCCCAGTGGGAGAAAAGTTACAATCGTATATCAGTAAATGTACAGTAATATACTATAGTCTCTTAATCAGATGAGTATGTCGCGGTGTGATCGCTGTCCTGTCCATTTCTTCTACTTCAGTACCATCTTCCAACCCGAAGGATTTGCAAATAATATGTTACAGGAATGCCTTATATTGACACGTTTTCGTGCGCCCATTTTAATTCATTGTGTAACCGCGCAACATGTCTGTGGAAAAAAGTTGAGGGAAACGTGTCCCCTGTACTCCCCGAGTCCACTTGAATTAAGCAAATGAAAGATATCTTTGAAGAAAAATATCACATTCGACGGGCTCTTTACATTCTTTCTTGTCGTCTTTTTGTGTCGAACCATTTCATAGCGCCATAATGCAACTCAGATGCGCAACGACCAATGATATACGTTATTACGAGACATTCTAATTCTTACACGTAGGCCGGATTCTACGCATAGTGTACAGAGCACATTTCTCCATATATGTATTATATCGGGCGAGCAATGTTGACAACACTCAACAATCGTGGTATAATGAACATCACACCAACTTGAAAGTTAATACAAACAATTGTCAGTCTTACAATTCATCTTTTTTAATCTAAGAGGTGCTCTGCAAAACGTTCTTATAAGCTGTCCCAGTTAATTAAGTAATTAATTAATGTTCATATTCTGTATTTTGGGCAGCTGGCTATACAAAGATACCCCCCCCCCCCCCCTATAAGGAGTCCCAAAAACTGTATACATGTATGATGAAATTCCGGAAAGGAATTCAGTAAAATGGATCCATCATGAAGCTTACAGTTTATATAAATCGTATCCAAATTATCTCATACACAAGTATTACAGAATTTTCGGCCTGAATGGTAGGCTCACTTAGATTGTTAACTGTACAGCTGGAATACTTGTAAATGTTAAATCAGAATATTTGTTTTTTGAATTGGAAAAAAAAGAAGAGGGATGGAGGAATTGGTTTGTTGAATGTCGTGTCCATAATGGTGTAGCCAGCAACGCCGTTTAATGGGGGGGGGGGGGGGGGCATCATTGATGTCTTGAGCATCGTTGGGGGGTCAATTATGTCTACCAGAAATGTCTTATAGGATGTGGCTGTTGTGGTATTAGCATTGCGAAACACACAGCCATTCGATGTGAAGAAAGAAACTTGACCTGATTAATGACATTTAGTTTTGTCGATGCCGGATCCTCTCTTCTGCCTGAACCATCATTGATGTCTTGAGCATCGTTGGTGGCTCCAGCAGGGACGAGAGGTCAGCATCGACCCTTAATAGATCTACAACCCCCAAGTATGTCCACAACCATACGAGCAATGTTAGAAGTGGAACATCATCCAAACTTTTTCAGTTATACATATTATTGGTGTTCCAGGACTCTAACCGTTCTCCACAGGCAAATTCCTGTCTGTATAGCAAATAAAGAAAACAAAATGGTAAGGCTAAAGAAGGGTGTTGGTTCTTGAGCAGTCCCTCATTGAAATTGAATTTCCTCGTTGAAGATTTTTATTGGCTTGCAGTATTTTCAAATATTAGTATGAAAGCTGAGACTTTGAAATTTTACTTTTTTTCATCTATTGTGCAAGTGTTTGAAACAAAGGATGATTGACATACAGTGAATACTGTGTCTATTATTTTATGTGTTGTAATCAATCAGTTTTGTTATGTTCTGCTGAAATTAACTCAAATATTATATCTTCATAGCATGTATTTATTTTTGGAAAAAGGTGCATAAATACAACTAAACACAAATGTGTTTCATATTTATTTATTAATAGTAGAGTGCTAAATTTTGTTTTGTTTGTCTAAAAGTTGTTCACAAGTCTTTGCTTTGTTACAATTTATGGGAGAGTGCCTTTTTGTGGGCACTCTCCCATATATTGTTACAAGGCAAATACATACAGAAGAAAAAAAAATCATTTCAAAGATAAGGTGAGCTCCATATACCCACAGAATATGAAACCTCCAAGTTGTTTTTTTTATTGGTGTTTAACGACACTATCGACAGCCAGAGTTACCTCGTGTCGGACAGTTTTACGGGTGGAGGAAGCTGAAGTACCCGGAGAGAATAACCGAGCAATAGCGAGTAACTGACAGATTCCCAACGTACCAACTCCGAAAAAGCATGGTTAGCATTGGTTGAAGACAAGTGCACCATCGACGCGCAGTACACCTTAGTTCACAGTGCCACTGTGCCCCCATGCGGGCAACTGGGATTAAGTGCCTTGCCCAAGGACACAACCCAGTTACCTGTGGCGGGGATCGAACCGTGGGCTTTTCGGTTTGAAGTCCAGTGTCGTAACCACTGAGCTACCGCGCCCCCGCCTTTATGTTGTGGTAATTGCACTTATGGATAGAACCACAATAGGCCTCCAACACTCAACTACTTAACAAAAAAAAATAATAATAAAATTAAAACGATATCCGTTTCGCACATATGTTCGCAACCGATTTTCATTTTTCGCATGGGTTTGTGTTGCTGTAGATGGGGATTTCTAAGAACAGGCGTGTAATAAAACCCTTTACCTAAAGAATTGGCCGTACCCGGCCGCGTACTTTACAAACTGAGCCGTTGAAAAACTTTTTATTTTAAACAAATTCAACAAAACCACATCATGTAACCCCTCATTGTAACGAGCTACTCGAGCTCGTTCCAATGCGGGGTCATGTGATATGGTCTGTTGAACGTTTTTGCAAAAAATTAAAAAAAATAATATTCAAAATAATAAAGTTTCGTATCCTATGTTTTGGATAAGGGGTTAATGGATAGAACTAGTGTCTGATTATATATAATAGAAATATCTTCTTACCAAGCCAGCTTCCTTAAAATCGATCCCAAATGGATTTCTTGGTCCTGATCCTTCAATGTGTTCATGTCCCACACCCTGCCATAAGTAGTTCGGTTTGCACGGATGAGGAACTCTGTTACCATTCGGTATTTCAGCCTGGAAATGTCTGTGAGTTAAGCAAGTCCGTACTACGATTATCAGCACAACCAGTGATCTCATTATATTACTCTGTGAGATGCAAACTATCATCACCTGACGAAAAAAATTGAGTTTTCGTAGTTGAAAACCGTGATGCCAGGGGTGTCACGAAGGTGCCGGTTGGAGCATGCAAACATGTTTTTTTGCCAACTTTGATAACTCAAGTTCCGACGTATGAAATATTCTAACTACATCACAAAGGACTGTCTTTGTAGATAGCATGCCTTGAAGATAGGGATGGAATATCAGTCATTCGAAATTACAGTTCAAAACTAAAGAATTGTAATTTGTTGGACAAATTACGGGTTTTCCCAACTTTCCAATGTGAAAATGCAGACTACATATAACAAAGCAAAGATTTTTAAATTATCCATTTCCGAAATGATAGACAAAAGGCATCCAAAGTTGACTATTTTTGGCATTCTATAACGGTAGTCTTATTCTCACCCTCATTGTGCTTTGGGGTTAAATCTTGAGATTAAAAAGTAAACAGTAACTTTCATCTGCAATCATTGTTACATCTATCCATACCAAAATAATTGCTACAACAACCTTGCAATTAGAGGAAATGAGTACAGATGTTTGCAAAATTCACTGAAAATCAGCTTTTGTCGGACATACTATTCTTTATGTGACCAAAGCATATGTTGGGTTAAGCCCCAAAGCATAACTTACAGCAGCAGATTTGCTCATTAAGCATATCTACCTATAGCAAAACAAAGTGTTTAAAATTAACCCTTTCCAAAATGACAGGAAAATGTAACTCTTGTACTTGGGGATTAAAAAGTAAACAGTAACTGTCTTCCACAATCATTGTAGCATCTATCCATACCAAAATAATTGTTACAACAACCTAGTAATTAGAGAAATTTGCACTTGAAGTTGGTCAATTTTGAAGAAAAAAATCTATATTCATCTTATTTTTGGCCAATGGGGGGGGGGGGGGGGGGTTAATGTTGAAAGATTTGAGTGGTGGTGATTATGGTGTATCATACAATGCTCTAAATGTGTGGAAAAATTGAGCTAAATAACTGTAAACAATTTTGAGACTTTCGAAAAATGTTAAAATTTTGAAAGTTTTGGCAGAATATTTTAAAAATACGCGTTTTAACAGACATGACGATACCGCATTTCACTAGATTTTATGACAATACACAAGTATGCCAAATTTCGTCAAAATCGTAAAGCTTGTCTATGAGTAGTGCAACAGACAAAATTCACGGCGGACAAAAAACAAAACAAAAAAATAGAGAAGAAAAATTTTGAAAAAGAAGAATAACAAGAGTCTTTCCTAAACTGGGTTTAGGAAAGCCTAATAATTCTTGGAAATTTATTTGTGGATAAATTAAATACTCTTGTTGTAGTCGTGACTCGACGTCTTATTTTAATTAACACGTGCCGTACTACAAACCAGTCACACAACAACCCGAATCTGGTTCTACAGACCTCTAATTTGCATTACAGACTTCGCGTGTGACATTAGTCCAGTCATCAAATCCAGCCTGATAGGAAAGTTTATCATTTGACCTCTCCGCTTTCTCGGCTTATTACCGTTTCATATTTTCAATAAATATTAATTAGTGCTTCATAACACCTTCAGTTGATTTGATTGGTCAATTTCAAAAGAACGCTTTCTGATTGGTTATCGCCGAAAAGATTGGTGTCAAATTAATGCAGTCATGACGTATGTGTGCGTACAGCTGTGGCGCGTCACAGTCAAATGCATGACGTTCAAGATGAAATTCCATTCTTTCACTCTTCTTTTCTTTCTAAAAGAAGTGTTTTTGGTAACTGTAGTGTCATATGATAAACAGAATATGAAATTCGTGTTTTGGTCACACGATATTTATGAAACGAGCCTAAGAATTTTTCGTTTTGCCGAACGTGGTTCGGCAAAACGGAAAATTCTTAGTCTCATTTCATAAATATCGTGTGAGCAAAACACTCATTATATATCCTCTATATATGATTACTAGCAACAGTAAATGGATATCTAAAACTGCAATGCAAACAAACACGTCCTGACTGGAAAATATTATTGAGGTGTCACACCTTCTACACCCCATCAGCGACGCCACTGAATGATGTAATAAACGCAGCACACGGAGAATGGTCTTGCAGTAATAAAAATTAATGTACATTACAGAGTATCTAAAACGAACTTCGCTATCTTCTAATGTGTTTGTGCATGCGAGTGACAGTGTGTTTGAGTGTAAGGTAGAATTACGAATGTGGTGAATCACACTCTTCAACTTTTATATTTGTTGGAATTCATCGTCAGTTGCAAGAAACTTGTCTGATAAGTCACGTCGTAATATCTATTCTGCTACAACTCGCCATATCGTTGAGTCATGAACTGTATAAAATCTCGGAACTGAATCTGCCTGAGTTTACCTCCAACTAACAAACCTGAACAACAAACATTGACAATCACAATAAAATGTCCCACGACCAGAGCCTGATGAAGGCAACATCAAATCTAGATTTTGCGGGCTAAACTCTCTCCCTGTTACATATATGTTACTTTTTGTTTATTTTACTTACATGACCAACTGTGCAGCAAAATGGGCAACTCATCATGAGTATCAATCGTTTGCTTCACTTACAAACAGTGAACCATATTGTCCTTTATTATGTTCGACATTTGGACGTTTGTTCCCCATTATTATTACCAGATCAACCAAACGTGTTGCAGTTTTTAATCAGGTACAATTGCTGTTTGTCAAACTTATGGTGGACGAATACTTCAAACCTACTCCTGGGTGGCCCACAGCCCCATTTTCCAGTTCTTGCAAAGTTTTTCCTGATAGTGTTTTTGTAACCATTTATATATAATGAGACTTCTTTGTTGCTCAGTATTCTAATTGGTACTCCCTTTAGTAGGCTGAGGACTACGTAGGTTGTCATAGATTCTCACCTCAGATTGGACCAAACATAGGATTTTGTTGGTGTGGCAGCCCTATTCAAGCCATAATGGGTCCAGTGCACTACTCACGATTACTCAACAAAACATTAGAAACAAGAAAACATTTTGGGGGAAGAAAGTATTATGAATACTTTCTTCCCCCAAACCAAATCGTATTCCCACTCACGATCGCCGAAAATGGCATTCCACTTCCAGCATCGTATTCCATTCTCAGCGAGGACCGACTATTTTTTTAAGGGGAGGGGGCGTTTTGAAAGTAACCACGGAAGCAATTCTAAAGGTTTTTTGGGGGAAAACAAATAAGGAGAAAATAAAATAAGAAAATACAAAAGTTCACTGCTCAGATTCCTGTACGATTTTATCCTCTCGGTGGCCGCGCAGATTATTTCACTCGGCTAACGCCTCGTGAAATAATCTCCCACACGCCCAACACGAGGATAAAAGAGTGTAACTGAAAGTATATTACAACCTTTTAGTATAAAATGTATGGAATTATCACTGGATATGGCCTGCTCAACATGTAAAGGGCGAGAGAGAGCCAGTCCTTCTGGATCGGAGAAATAAAATAAAATGACTAAAGCTGCTACAATCAGATCTTTGAGATGAAAATGCCCAAGAGTGTGTCATGAGAAGAACAAAATTTTTCAAGTCTTGGCATGGACTAATAAACTTATAACATTTAAAAAAAAAACATACAACAAAACTTGCGTCTCGACTAATTTGGTCATTTCTACAATAACACTTTGGTCGGCCGCTGATTTGTCGCATTCTATTTAAGATTATTCTATTGAGCTGTTTGATAAGCATAAACATTTCTTATGTCTTTCACATGATATGTATTGTAACTATAAAACATGCCTCCAGTGTTTCCAGTAGGACATATACTTCAAAGTGTTTGTCTCCATTGGTGACGCTGGTGTACCTGTCCAGGATAGAATACTCTGTCTAAATATGTGTACATTTGGCTGGTAGTTATGCCAAGTGCACCATCTTAATATGCCACACTGTTCGCGTTGAACATTTGAATAACAACAAAACAATCTTGGGAGATATATCCTGCTCAAACTTAAATGAATAACTGCAGAAATAAACGGGTTTTGCGAACTGACATTTAACGATTACAGATACAGGTAGAGACTGCTGGGGAACAGAACGACTGTATATACTTTCAGAGTTGAATCATAGTAGAAACTTAGCACCATATCACTATCTGTATTCGCAATGGCTCATCGTGAGATTTACGAAATATCTCTATTGATGTAAACACGGTAAAATAACTATAAGAAAATACTCAAGTCTTCCAGGGTCTCTATAAACTGAATCTCTTATCGCTCAACAATAATTTTTGTCTCCTGGAAACCCACTGTTAAAATGTCGAGTATTATTCAGGGTAGGAACTTGGTGACTGTATGTTATGCCCATGTCGTTTTCTCATTGAGATTTCAGCAGAATAGTTCATCCGAGTAATTTTACAGCACCGATGTCCACGCATGCGTTTACCAGGTAATAAAAATTATCAACATCAAAAGTTTAACTAATGAAGCAGCGGGTTGTACCCGGTGATTCATTAATTAAATTTTTGATGCTTATTCCTATAACTAGTGTCTGGAATCTCCCATTATTCCGACCGTGCAAAGATTGACCACTCGTGGAATGTGACCTGTCCACGACGGCCGTACTGTAGTCTGAAACAACAGGAAAAAATAACTTTTAGCCCCTCATTGATCCCCTTAGAACTATTCAACTAATAGAATGGAACCAGGAAGATGTACATTAGCATTTGGTGACATAAGTCTTCAGGATATTGGTAATGCTAATGGCTGACACCTCTGTCCATAGAAATGTGCCCCATTCCTGGCCCCCGTTGCTTCATCAAAGCTCAACGATACGATACTGTACTAAAATATGTTAAAGAACCTGGCCAGAATACTTGAAGAGAAGCAAAATGGGGTAGGTGGTGGGTCTCTTTTGGAGGAAAACAAATTGTAGGTAGGGGTGGTGGGTACTTAATGGTAGAAAAAAAAAGCTCTGTGTCTGCAAATGTTTTTTTCAGATCCCCTCTTCCCCTGCCCTGATTAGATCATGTCTTTTCAAATTGTTCATCTTAAGATGTATTCAGCCAAATGCTGAGGCCAAATGACAATCTCCTACTTGCAGCGTTCATTAAGTTTGATCTTCAAGGTTTAGCTTTTACCGTATTTTATTCTTACGTGTAATAATTGCAAGGACACTCTTCGCAGACAATTTGGAAAGGAGATTCAAAAATCAATCTATTATAACTGAAAGAATACAAATATAAATATTCCACGGTATGCAGCGCCAGACTGGTGACAAAAATTATCTCTGTTTTTCACAATTCTCAAGGTATTAACCCATATTTCAAGCCTATATTTTGGACCCAGAAAAGTACTGTTAATGGCCGATGACACCGAGACTAATCCCGGTCCTGAAAACACAACCATCTTTACTACGCTGAACTCCTATACCAGTACGGCTGACCCCACTGGTGAACGTCAAGGGATTCGGTTGATTCACTTGAATGTTCAGAGCTTAAAACCAAAAACAGTTATTGTACCACGTGAAGCGATTGCATATGTGTCTCTGCTGAATCGATGTAGAACGGGCATGACAATAATGATGACATCAGCATCACTGGGTTTCACAAACCAATTAGAAAAGATCGTGGTACAAGAGGATGTGGGATAGTCATTTACAAAGGGAATACTCTGCCCTGCACACAGAAACGTGGTTTAGAGCAGCCAAACCTGGAATATTTGAGGGCCCAAGTTCTTTACAAGGACAGTGTATTCGTACTTCGAGCTTTTTACCGGTCACCGCACTCTAATAATGAATTGTGGAATTCAATTGCCAACTTTTCTGATCTGGCCATGAGCAACAGAATCAAGGACATAATCATAACAGTCAAGTTTAATGATGATTTGCTAAACTCTAGTAACGGTTCAAAACAAAATACCATGCAACAATTTAGTCTCGGACTACTTTCTTTATACACGCACCGCCTACACTACTTGACTTGATAATTGCCAACAGCTGTAAGTGTCCGACTATTGTTGAATGTTTCCAAAGAGTCCTCGATGAACGCCTCTCAAAATATATTTCTCATAAAGTGATAACATCAAGGAAAAACGAGCCACCGTGGATGCTCAGTGAAATTAGAAATTTATTGTGTCGACGAAAACGCTTACATCGCCATGCAAAATCAGTTAACTTGCCACAGACTTGGACAAAATATCGTATAGATAGGAACTAAACAATTACGGTTTTTAGAACTTTCAGGCAAAATTATTTGGAACACAGGCAAAGTGTACTAAATAAAACATCACCCTCTTTGGGCCTTTAGGGCCACGGTGGAAAACATTGAACACAATTCCCATTGACTACAAATCAGAGATACCGACATTGCAATAGAAGAACAATACATCGTCATCCGAAGTGGAGAAATCAGAAACCGTCAATGAATATTTTTGGACTATTTTGCTATAGGCCATTCATTTGCCACATTGCCCCCAATGAGAACTAGCACTAGCATTCACTGTCCAGGTTAAAGAGTATAACCACAAACTGCGATGAAGTTTAAGAAGCAATTCAGTCTTTGAAGCGTGTTTTTTGAAATTGAAAAATATTGGTCTAAAGGTGTGTTTCCACAGTTTAGCGAGATCCCTGGAGTGTCTATTAAACAATCTTTTGATAACTGACTCTTTCCATCGCAATGAAAGCCATCAAACATAGTTCCTTTAAAAAAAATGTAAGCCCAGCAAGTTGCTATTGCCCAACTTCGCTTCTAAGTTGTGTAGAAATCTTCGATTAGTTCAATACCAAGAAAGTGTTTGGCTTTCTCAAAGTAAAGGCTTTGCTGATTTCACACCCAATAACTCCACATGTCAGCAAAATACTAAAATATTTCATAATATCAGCTGTACACTTGACAAAAGAACAAAATACGCTTTGTTTTGTTACATCAGTAAGGCTTTTGATACAGTATGGCAATCTAAACTTTTTCACAAATAGGAAAAATGGGTATTTCTGAAAATATGTTATCTTGGAAGAGAGCCACAACAGGTGTACCTGAAGGGTCAATACTAGGGCCCATACTGTTTCTTATTAAATGGTATTGCTAATGACATTTTTTTTGGCAATATTCGCCTTTTTCAGACTCTTTGCCAATGATACATCCATTTTTCCCATATCCGAAGACTCCACGCAAGGTACAAATCTCTTGAATAATGACACTGTAAAAATTGGGCAATGAAACAGCAGTGGTTGGTTGACTTTTTTGCCTTAAAATAGAATCAATAAGAATGAAAGAGACAAATCACGAGAATGTGGAACAATAACACCACCGATGTAAACTCTTTTAAACATTTAGGTGTCGCGTTCAACGACCGGGGATTCAGGAAAGAGCATATCCTTGAAATAACAACAAAAGCTTGAAAAGAAGTGATCTTATAAGGCAACACAAGTTTACCCTTGGTAAGAGACATTGGAAAATCTATGTTGTCTTTATCCGTCTCTTATGTGAATGCACGAACTCAGTCCGGGTTTACTGCACTAACGGTAAGAGTGAGTATCTTGAACACATACTGCTTCAGGCAGCAAGAATTATAACCGGAGCAACTCGAAGCGTCAGCAGATCGTCCCTCAATACTGGCGCCAGATGGGAGCCCTCGAAAACCCGAAGGGGAAAATACAAATTGAAACAGTATTTTAATATGTATCATAAACTTACCTCATGATATTTATCTTGTCTAATACCCCCACCCCACCCCCACCCCCCCCCCCCCCCCCACCCCACCCCACCACCACCTCCAACACTGACCATAGATTTGAGTTCCGTCGAAATGAAGATTTGACAGCGCACTTTTGTCGAACCCAGTCACACCGATTGTCATTCTTGCCAAGCAGCACCCGCCTCTGGAATACCTCTGGAATACCTTGCCCCTTCCCCCCCAAAAAACAACGCTACAGCTCGTTACCAGTTACTTGAGTTACTTGAAAACGAACAAAATTCTCATTTCTAATTTCCTCTTCCGCTACAAATCGTACCAAGCACAAATACTCCCATACTTACCCTGTAGTTATCTTAGTGATAACCTCTTCAAAGACCATCTTCATTTATCCACTCCGTGTGAATCAACCGACCACTGTTTGGTCCACTTCCCACTCTTTAGCCGAGAGAGAACCGACCTCTTGCCCCAGATAACTAACTCTATTGGCACAAATAAACTGCTGTACGGAAGTGTTAACAAATACATGTTCGAAAAATGCGCGAAATCATTATTGTGAGTAAACGTTTTAAATAGGCTGAATTTGGCATAACCGTAACCAATGTTGTTGTCACGTGGATAACAAACTTTAGTACTGTGTTGCCATTTCTTATTGATCTCAATGTGTGGAAGTGTTAAAGGTACTTTAACACCCTAGGACCGTATTCTAATGGTTAGTAAAAAATTCCATCACGGCACATCTTCCTGATTGCCGGTTCTGCATGACAATATTCATTTTCCTCCTCCTTTTTTGATCTACTCAACAACTATTCTTTTAACGAAACGCTTTGACTAAATAATTTCTCCTTTGCATCCAGAATCGAAGGTACACCACGCCGTCACCTCTGCGCTGGTCACCACTGAAACCCGTTAGTTCTTCTGCCCCCTCATCCCTGTTATTCCCTTTATTATATATTTCTTTTTTGCTTATAAAATTTTCTTATAATCATTTTACCTAAACATCAGTTCAGTCTTTTGCTCAATACAAAACACAATACCCATGCACTGCCAAATGTAATGATTATTGTAATATATCAACCATGGAGACAGCTATATATAAGCCTTAGCTTTCTGCTGAATCCATTTCCATTTATTTACGTACTAATTTTTGTAACCTTGTATGTTTGTTTTCTGGAAATAAATACTGTTTATACTAACTCTGCTTTTGTATAATACTTACATCTAGATTGAATATTTCATCTTATTTTGGAATGTGTAACTCGCTTCAAGGAACCAGCTTACATAAGCCGTGAGCTTGCTGCTGAATCCTTTTCGTTGACTTTGTAAATTTATGTCTGAATTGTAATAGTGTACAACCTTAATCTGGAATAAAATATTGTTTAACTAATCTAAACTAAAACTAAAATGGTAACGCTGGAGTTCATTCTCAGAGTACAAAGAAACAACAAAAACATTCTGAAAGCAAGTTCTGTTGAATTTTATGTGGAAAACCGGCGTAAAAATTTGGAGAATTCAGCGCGTATTGTTGCAGACAAAAGAATAGAAAGACGGTTGTGTAAAATTCAAAGTTGATGAAGGAGAATTCTACCATACATACCATCGCTTGAGTGACACAAAGTGCAATCTGCTATGCTATAGCATTGCAGATGGGGCCTTGCTGCACTCAGTGAACTATATTTCTTCGAGGTAAGAGGGTATTTTTTTACTAATAGAGAAATCGGACTGCGCAGGCAAAAAGTTAATACAAAAAGAGGAGCGTTACATGCTTAAAAATGCTGTAAGAGGGATTTCACCAAGCACTCATTTACTGGTTATGAGAAAAAACAAGCGACGCACTTTGACACTTTCAATTGATGGGCAACCAGGTATAGCTTGTTGGGTGGTCAGATGAATACTTTTAGTATTTCTTGTATTTGAATCCTAAAAAAATGGTAATAATTACGCGCCATCCGTTTCCAATTGTAATTCACCTGTTAGTTGTGGCGTTGGTTAGGGGAGGTGGCGATGCCAATAAATACAGCAAAAAGTCCAATATATCCTTACCTGTTCACTAGTTTATGAAATGCACAAGGTCGGAATATAAGTGTGTACAATATATTAAATAACATCACGCAGATTTTTTAACACAATTCTAAGTAAATATTGATTTTAGGATCCGGTCACGTGTGGTATCGTAGACCCTTACCATTCTAGATGCACGTTGTAGTTTATGACGAAGACAGAAACAAACAAACAACTAAAACGATAGGCCCCGTGACTAAATGGCTGATGAGGGTGTTTTCGTTGAGTGTCATTTTGTGTGCAGCTCTGTTTTCGTATCTGTACCCACCACGAGTGTATGTGCAGAACCGAAGTGGCTATGATATAGAGGGTAATCGCTTGACTGGACTGGTTACGTGAAATAATTCCTGAGAGGTGAGGGGCGTTGTACAAACACGAGTGCGCGAAGGCGCACGAGTGTTTTACAATATAGTCCCTCGCCGGGCCTCGAATGAATTATTTCACGTAACCAGTCCAGACAAGCGATTACTCTGTTTATTACTTTTCATTATTAGCGATAATTATATTATTTAACCCTTACCTAACGTAACGGCCAAAACCGGCCAGCGCTATTCTCAAAAATCGCCAATTAATTTTCATTATGTTTTCATTTTTGTCTCTAAAACATAGGTTATGACTCCTCATTGGAACGAGCTCGTCGAGCTCGTTCCAATGAAGGGTCATAACCTATGTTTTTGAGACAAAAAATGAAAATAATAGTTATTCAAGAATTTATTTTGGCAAGTGTCATCTGCTTTTCTTGTTAGGTAAAGGGTTAAAAAACAAAAAAAAAACCCCAATAAAGTCCCCATTACACCCATAGCAAAGCGTCTTCGTTTGCGCGCACGGGTACATGACCCAATTGTTGATTGCATAATTCACTTGTTAAGTTATCGTTTATAATCAAACTCGGAAATCCCAGTAAATCACACTTTGGAAAGTAATAAATTTAAGTATTAACACTTTGGCCGGCCGCTGATTTGTTTACAATTTCTGTAAATAAACGGAAAAATAAGATAACCCTCCTTGAAAAGTGACACCATTCAGATACCTAGGAAATAAGAACATGGCTGCAGAGCATGGCAAAACCGGTATAACAGTAAATATACCGAAAGAAAACTACATGTCACGTGGACATCATTTTTGCGTGGAATTCCCAACTCAAACACCCCAAGAGTTAGTTGTATGTTTCTGGGCCCCAAAATCATCAAATCACCATCTTTTCTCTCTGGAAAATTCACAAATGATGTTAGATTTCGGTGTAATGCTTCAAAAGTTTTTTAAATCAATATATTTTTCTCAAATCTGCTTAGCTTCGGAGATTGCATCATTGCGAGTGCAATTTTTCAAGGCACTGATTCAAACATTAGTACTGTTATACCAACAATCTACCAGAGCCTTCTTCAATCTCTCTACACGTTCGATAAGCGCCGAATTATTTGTGTTTTGTTCTGGGCAGATAACAGAAACGGACAGTTAATATTTCTATGGTTCTTTGGCCCATCTCATAATATTTATAGTCAAATAAATAGTAGTTACGAACCGAAGAAATACACGTATTTAAGTAATGTTGATTTGGAACAACCTTGCCTTCCGCTGATGCTGTAGTGTGATCACAAAAGCGGTCAGGGACAGTCGCGATCCGGTCAAAATACTTTGTCCGCTTTTCTCTCCATAACACTGTGGAATATCCCATGTCGAGGACATTGAACATCAGTACTGTGTAATGTGGTTTTCGTGCCCCATCACCCGAACCTAGGAAGTGACGTCATAATCACGTGGCCCAGTTACGTCGTGTTGGTTTGTCATAGTAGCCCGCGTGAGCGGCCCTGTTGTGACTTTATCCCCATTGTGATACGTGTTGTCAGTGGGCATGCGCGGCGCGTGTTGTTGGTTGATACGTGTTTCCGACGTCAATTTTGTTAACTGGAGCCGGCCTACTTGGTTTCTATGATAGCACGTGATTGCTATGTGATCCAATGGCCAACAACAGGACGGGATAGGTTCAGAGGGTGTATTCCTTTGTATAAGAGTGAATCTAATTACCCAAATACTCTCGACAATCCCTCCAAAACACCCAAAACTACTGAAAAGTACTTAACGAAGTCCCATTTTGGGCTTATAGGAATAGAACGTAATGCTATAATGTGTTCTATTATTAAACTTGAGTACTTTCTGGTTCGCATTTTCCCGAAATCCTCGATTAGAATTACGACAAACAATTCGACAATTGTTTTACTAATTCGGATTCCTTCTGAATACTCAGCCTATCCTAGTCTATTCATTGCTTATTCTCTCCATTCCTGGGCCTGTTCAGTCTATGTTATTACTTTCTCGGTCTTTCTATAAAGTATTCTGACTTCCCTAGATGTGTTTGTGTGCTTGTGCATAGTGTATCCACATTATGTGTGGCACATAGGCACGTGCTAGATGTGCCCATATGTGCTCGTGTACTTATGCACAATGTGCGCATATCACATGCACATACTGGTATTTTTGAGGATACCTTTTGAGGATACCTTTTGAGGATACCTTTTGGGGATACCTTTTGGAGAATATCTATCTGAGGATAGTTATGGCTCCTAACCCTATTCTGGCTTCTGGACTACCCCACACCCTTCATAACTCCAAGTCCACTACTTTTCCATAGTCACCATCATCTGTCCTATGATCACCCGGTATTGTATTTACCTTTATTATGGTGTTCTACCCCTTTGCAGTATTGTACCATTACTGCCTTGTACCATTACTATTGGATACCACTATGTGCTTATGTGATAGTGCACAATGTGTAATACTGTATACACATTGCATGTAGCACATTGGCACATGCTGGATGTGCCGATGTGCGTGTTTGCTAGTGCACAATGTGTGCACAACAATGCAGCACATATATACTATGAAAAGGGGCTTCTAGAAGTATAGTCGATACTAGAAGGGATTCCAAGGAACGTGGGGCAGTAATTTGATGGAATGTGTCTGTGTGGTGTACATATTACATATAGCACGTAGGCATATGCTGGATATTTTTGAACGACTCCTCGCAAATTTCGAAACAGTCTTGTATAGTTACCCAACCTCCCGGCATTCCCGAGGACCACAGCGCTGAAGTTTGGCACTATATTAAATTGCTCGAAATTTGGTCATGGATTTGACTGGCTCGTGCACACTAACACCAGGATGGCATTTTGAAGATTTTGATTATTTCTGGAATACACCTCCACCCACTTCATTTCAACTTCACAAGGTGACACACTAGTATTGTGTGGCCATAAGATGGATACAGTGTACCGTCAATGAGAATCTTTATTGATAGATACAAACGCATTGAGTGGCGTAGCTACGAGTGCGGGGTTGGGGGCTGGGGTTTTTGCCCACAACCCTAAAATCTTCTCTGCCCCCCCCCCCCCCCTAATAAAACATTGGCTCTATGCAAGTTCCACACAACATAGAAACACAAAATGGACTCCAATATAGGGGCTACACACGCTACAAATGCCAAAGATTCGCTCTTAGAGCAGTAAAATTTGAAAATTTTCTCGGGATGTGTGTTTGTTGGGGAAAGGTAAGGTTAGTCCTAATTAAAACCCCCGGTCGTTGCCTCTCTTCCACTTGCTGAAGGGACGTGAGAGGAGGGGACAACGACCGATGGGAGTAGTATGTAATGTGGTTTTGAGGGAAAGGTTGGGGGACCCCGGTTGGGGACCCCGGAAGTGACGTCATGTCATGTGACCCAGTGGGGCCATGTTGTGTTATCATGGTAACCCGCGTGAGCGGCCATCTTATGACGTTATCTCCATAGCGATACGTGGTGTTAGTGCGCATGCGCAGCGCGTGTTGTTAGTGTGATACGTGTTTCCGTCGTCCATTTTGTATACTGGAGGCCGCCATCTTGGTTTCTATGGTAGCACGTGGTTGCTCTGTTACCCAATGGCTTCTAACAAGACAGGGGTATGTTCGGAGGGTATGTTCGATTGAATCGGAGTATCACGAATTACCACAAACATCCCGACAAGTTTTACTATTTCGAATTCTTTCAGAATTCTCTACTTCTATCTATATATGCAATAGTTTTCGTCTATCTAGCCATGTTCCTTTGTTCTAGAGTATACTCCAGTAGCGTAGAAGGGCCTATTAGTTGGAACAGCTTTGCTTATTATTACTATATTTAGCTATTCTGGTCAATTCTTGCTAGTTCTGACCCTATTCCAAGTACTCTTGTTGTTTCATTTATCTAGATCATTTATATAAATTATAACTAACCAATCAGATTGCTTGATTTCCCATAACCTTTATTATCTCCCCTTATCACAACGAAGTTGTATCCGATTCTCTTCACCTCTATATCCAATGGCAATATCCACGAGCACCCCGATTTCGGCACCCCTTTTTTTGAAAAACATATGACCCTCGGCACACTTTTTTTGTCATATGTGCTTATGTGAAAAGGCACAATGTGCCCAAGCACATAGTCACATACGTGTATTTGAGGATACCTATGGCCTGGTATTGTATTATTTGAGGATACCTATCTAGGATACCTTCTGGAGAATCCCTTTTTGTCGTATGTGCTTATGTGAAAAGACACAATGTGACACAATGTACCCTAGCACATAAGCGCATGCCTTATGTGCCGATATGTGCTTATGTGAAAAGGCACAATGTGACACAATGTGCCCTAGCACATAGGCACATACGGGTATTTGAGGATACCTATGGCCTGGTATTGTATTATTTGAGGATACCTATCTAGGATACCTTCTGGAGAATCCCTTTTTTGTCATATGTGCTTATGTGAAAAGGCTCAATGTGACACAATGTGCCCTAGCACATAGGCACATACGACCAAAAATGGATTCCATAGCCACAGGTGTTTTCCAAAAGGGATTCTTAAAAGGGATTCTGTAAAATGGGATTCCTATCCGACTCTATAAAGTGGGATTCCGTGTTTTAACATCGACACTCGAGGGTATTTCCTTTCCCTGTTAGAAGAATTCAGTTCAATGGGTTGTAGTTTAAAACTTTAATTCAGATCACCTTCGTTATATTTTCATTAACGCTGTAAACTTTGTTCAGTTCAAAGGGTGTTAATTATATACAGTTCATGCAGTTCAAAGGTGTTAACATTGGGATATATTAGGGGTTATAGTTCATTCAAGCAGTTCAAGAGGGTTAACACTGTGTTACATATGGGGGTTGTAGTTCATTTCAAACACTGTGATAAAGATTGGAAGGTTATGTCCAATCAGATCAGTTCGATTTTCGTCACTTTGTTTTGTTCACTTCGATCTTAGTTGTGTTGGATCTTTGTTCACCTTGTTCTGTTCCCTTCCATCTTGATTGTATTTGATCAGATCTGTTCAGTCTGTCCAACTAGTTCGATCAATCCGACAAGTTTGACCTTCTTTCAATTTGTTATGTTCACTTCAATCTTGGTTATGTTGGATCTTCGTTCTGCACCTTCGTTGTTTTGTAGTGGTTGGTTGTCAGTTGTATCTGTTCAGGTTCTTGTAATAATAATTGGGTGTTATCAATCCCTTTCCATACCCTCGAGTGTCGATGTTAAAACACGGAATCCCATTTTACAAAGTCGGATAGGAATCCCATTTTACGGAATCCCTTTTTAAGAATCCCTTTTGGAAAACACCTGTGGCTATGGAATCCCCTTTTGGTCGTATGTGCCTATGTGCTAGGGCACATTGTGTCACATTATACCTTTTCACATAAGCACATATCGGCACATAAAGCATGTGCTTATGTGCTAGGGCACATTGTGTCACATTGTGCTTTTTCACATAAGTACATATGACAAAAAGGGATTCTCCAGAAGGTATCCTAGATAGGTATCCTCAAATAATACAATACCAGGCCATAGGTATCCTCAAATACCCGTATGTGCCTATGTGCTAGGGCACATTGTGTCACATTGTGCCTTTTCACATAAGCACATATCGGCACACAAAGCATGTGTTTATGTGCTAGGGCATATTGTGTCACATTGTGCCTTTTCACATAAGCACATATGACAAAAGGGGATTCTAAAGAAGGTATCCTTGATAGGTATCCTCAAATAATACAATACCAGACCATAGGTATCCTCAAATATCCGTATGTGCCCCTATGTGCTAGGGCACATTGTGTCACATTGTGCCTTTTCACATAAGCACATATCGGCACATAAAGCATGTGCCTATGTGCGAGGGCACATTGTGTCACATTGTGCCTTTTCATATAAGCACATATGACAAACAAGGGACGCCGAAGGTCATATGTTTTCCAAAAAGGTGTGCCGAAATTGGGGTGCCCGGGGATATTGCCATTGGATATAGAGGTGATGAGAATCGAATACAACTTCGTTGTGATAATGGGAGATAACTCTCTACGATTAAGTACAGGTTATAGGAAATCAAGCAATCTGATTGGTTAGTTATAATTTATATACATGATCCAGATAAATGAAACAACAAGAGTACTTGGAATAGGGTCAGAAGTAACAAAAATAGACCAGAATAGCTAAATATAGTAATAATAAGCAAAGCTGTTCCAACTAATAGGCTCTTTTACGCTACTGGAGTATACTCTAGAACAAGAAAACATGGCCAGATAGACGAAAACTATTGCATATATAGATAGAAGCAGAGAATTCTGAAAGAATTCGAACTAGTAAAACTTGTCGGGTTATTTGTGGTAATTCGTGATACTCCGATTCAATCGAACATACCCTCCGAACATACCACTGTCTTGTTACAAGCCATTGGGTAACATTGCAATCACGTGCTACCATAGAAACCAAGATGGCGGCCTCCAGTATACAAAATGGACGACGGAAACTCGTATCACCCTAACAACACGCGATGCGCATGCGCACTAACACCACGTATCACTATGGAGATGACGTCACAAGATGGCCGCTCATGCGGGTTATCATGACAACACAACATAGCGCCACTGGATCACGTGACATGTCGTCACTTCCGGGGTTCCCCACCGGGGCTCCCCAACCTTTCCCTCAAAACCACATTACATACTACTAATGGGTCCTAGTTAAGTCTAGGGGAGGCTCCCGAAACGCAACACAACGGCCTTTCAAATATCATCTTTGCTCCAATTCCCACCCTCACCCCTTAAGAAAACTAGGTTCTGGCACCTCCTATTATAGAATCCTGGCTACGCGCCTACATGCGTTGTTTGTGTGAGATGTATTCCGGTTTTTTTTCGTTACAATATTTAGCCATTTTGTTCCGTCTTCATGCGTATAAATCATTCACCGTTTTAAGCACTCGATCTGTGAGCTAAAGTTGAAGCATTCTCTCTTTAAACATTTGGTCGGTAACTGAACAAAAACTATCATGGTGAATGAGGAAAGTTTTGAGCAATTCGGGACGATATGAAATGGAGCCGGAGAATACTCCAGAGAAATGGAACAGAACCGCCGTGAGTAACCCGTCCGTGCTAACTTCAACCGTTTTGTGCACTCACCTGACGGACAATGAAGAGAGCGAACGTCCCTAAAGATAATAAAGTGCTTCTTGAGGCTTCTACAGAGTGTATTTATGGTGTGTTTCCAATATTTTAGAATAATTCTATAATATCTGGCGACGAGTGTCGATTGGAAACGTTGGGTTTCCTCTTGTTAGACCGGTAAATTTGAATTTTCATTGTGAAAATTTGTCAACAAAAAATGTATTCACAACGGTAATTTGTGAGTTTTTGTAAGGATCGTTTCAAAAGTGCCAATTTTTGTAACAAATTGAACGTATTAAATAAGATTTACATGTCATATTCTTTGTAAATGTTGAAAATGTTAAAAAAAAATCACAAAATTTTGATTGAGATTTAAGAATGGTTTCGGTAACTGTTACTGTTTACCGTGTCAAAAATTCTAGGAATGAATTGTGTTTTCGTTTGAAACAAGTACAAAAATTACTTATAAACGTCATTGCTAATATTTTCAACCCCTGATTAAATCATAAATTGTATTTAATTATAATCGAAGAGCTAGAATGATAGAATCAATTTGTAAATTGTATCTCCCAATCTCATTGTTTATAACGTTGACATATTGTGCAAGGGAGCTAATTCGATTCATAATGGTTGCAATAAACTAAATACAATCCATTATTGAATATATGTGAAAGTATTGAATTGGTATGAAAACATGTTTCAAATTTTGATTTGCTTGAAGGCGTTTGATAATAAGATTTGATTGACTTTATTATTCACCCGATAATTAGATAAAACAATGTTTTGAACAAGTATTTGAAGCTCTAAATGTTAAAACTTGAAATCAGTACAGTTACTGATTAACTTTACAAATGTTTTCATACTGAATTTATTATTAAGTGTAGCCATTTATAATATTTCTTTACAGTTAAAGTTTGTGTTTAACTAAGTGGTGTAGGTATTGTTTATTTGATCACACAATGACACTTAATATACAAACAATTTCATTAAAAGAATTTATAAAATTTAAAAATATAGGTCCAGTAAAAGCGCAGAAATTAATTACATGTAGAAAATGTAAAGGTGTGTTGACCATGGACGATTTAATAAGCGAAACAGGTATATGCGTGTCTGCCTAGCAAGAATTAGTCGACAATGAAATTATTACCCTGGAAATAGATCCTAAATACCAGAGTCTACAGCTGTTAAGCATTTTTGTATCGTGAACTCATCCGTATCACTGACTACTGTACAATGTCATTCACACCTAGATAGCATGTAACTGCCATCACATCCCAAATGTTTCATGTCCTCTCCACTCAGTGTAACACAGCCCGAGAAACTCCCACTCCCACAAAATACATAACATTTGATATTGGAGATGAAATAAAGAATCAGAAAATTACACAGGAAATATGAGGATGGCAGAGAACAGAGGAGGCGGGAAAAGGCATTGTTTGAATCAACTAAAGCACTCACTGAAAATGAATCTAGAATCCATCAAGCCAGTTTGGAAGACTTGAGGAAAACATCGCCTCAACAAATAAAGGAGCTAACTGAGGAATTCAGTGAGGAATACAACAAACTACTTTCTGAATTAAAGGAGGAGAATGAAAAAAAAGCAGTCAGAAGCTTTACCTAGACCTGCATGGCACAAACATACTGCTCCTAAATCTGAGCTTAAACAACTGGCAGCACAACAAGTAGGCCGTTGTCTTCGTTTCTTCGTGACCTTAGTAAGGTAATCAAGCAGGAACAAGAGTCTTCTCAGCCTGACAACTAACACTCAGAGGATAATGCTATGTATGCCGAGCAACAGTTCCATTCTGACTACAAGCCCAAAGAAAACATAAAATCGGATAATATTAGTCAGACAACACGAAAGGAAGAAAAAAGCAGTCACTGACGATGATAAATATACATTCACTGGTTCAAGATCCCAGGATGTTAGACAAATCAGGAGACATCTTTCTCGAACACGGAAGCATACTGCCCGGAACTCAATATCACCAACTGATTCAGCACATGAATATGATGGTAGACATCGCAGCCGCAGCAGACATTCATCTCGTCATCAGCATTCATCTAGAAGTAGACGACACGAGCAGGGGTCCAGTGGTTCGTCCGCTTCACACTGTTCTGGCTCGTATGAAAACAACCGTCATAAAAGACACACATCGAAAGGGAGAAGGCACGGTTCCAGATCTGATAGGTAATTCTTTCTACTCAGAGGGAACACCAGAAGGCATAGGAGTAGAAAACACTGGAACTCGTCTTCAGATTCATCAGTTGGTTCTAATAAACGACATAGGCAGAGTCGTCGCAGAAGCAAATTCCCCCTCGACCCAAATTACCTACATTTAGCGGAACCAGCACATCAAAATGGGAACCTTTAATATTCCAATTCGAAAAAGGTGCAGAGCATTTAAGTAATAGTTCCAGAATCTTTCAGACAGGAAGTGCTGTTCTACTGCCATACTGTCAAACCTGCCGGTTATCTAGGACAAACCAAGACATTGCAACGACTAAGAAGGTCATTCAAGTAGCACAATATGGCCACAGACTGCAAAGTATACGTGCAGTCTTGTAAAATCTGCAACATCCAGAAGTCGAATGACAATCGCACCATGCAGAATTCCCGATGGAGAGAGTACATTTGGATATATTGGGACCCTTTATTATCAGCAATAGTGGTATTGTGTGTGTACTCATGATGATCGACCAATTCACAAAATGTGCTGAAATTGCTCCGCTACCAGATCAGACAGCTGAAAAATCGCCAAAAAATGTGTTCTGCATTTTATAGTAACTTTTGGTTGCCCACTAGAGATACACACAGACCAGGGTCGCAATTTTGTGTGCAATCTATTCAAATCACTTTGTGAACAATTGCAGATAGTAAAGACAAGAACAACTGCTTACCACCCATCTTCCAATGGGCAAGTTGAGAGATATAATAGGACAGTGTTACAGATGAATCGGTGCTATATAGATGGACACAGTAAAAAATGGGACAGAGATCTCCCTCTCCTGGCCATGGCATTACACTCAATACAACACCAGCAAACTGGATTCACACCTAACCAGTTGATTTTCGGAAGGGAGGTAATCCAGCCAGTTGATCTGCTGTTTGGCTTACACGACATGAAACATGATGAATACGATGCAGCAGAATGGGTAACACACCTGAACGAGGTCACTCCCAAAATTCATCATTTCGCCAGGAAGAATCTGGGCAAATCCTAACTGCGGCAGAAAAAAGTCTACGACCAACGAGCCAATGAGACAATGTACCACCCAGGTGATGTAGTTTATAGGAACGACATGTCGACTAAAGCTGGAGAGGGCTGAAAGTTAAAAGCACGTTAGTGTGGACCTTACCTGGTAGTGAAGAGTAAGGCACAATTATACCCAGTGAGAGATTGAAAAGAAACCTGCATGCCGCATCATGACCGTTTGAAAACGCGCAGAAATGCTGTTCGACCAATATGGCTGAAAATAATGCGCCACCGTCTACACCATGGACACGAAGAAGCAGAATTGGTGGACCCACAAATTCAATCGAACCAAACCGAACAAACCTCAATACTGTCAAAGTCAGCTGATCGTCCTAATAAAGTACATACATGGTCCCAGGATTCAACCTGTACTGGGTCGAAAAACACATGACCATACTTTGAAGTACATCGACGATGGAGATCTTCGTAATTTATTTACTGAGGCCACAGTGAGACGAGGAGGAAGGAAAGTTAGGGCTGTAAAATTCAAAGTTTGTGTGTAATAGTCCACAGGTGTATTTCATTTATTGCACACCAACAGCACCACTGTTTCAAACTAACAAAGTACTATGTAAATAGTGGCTCGTCCTCAGATGTATATATATATTTTCATTTCAGATGGATGCGTTTGATGAAGCGTTCTTTGTTCCCGACTATGGTGAGACAAGGTTGGAGGAATTTGATGGAGCAGGCAAATAGTACCTGGGATTCGAAGAAATGGTAAAGACAGATGATGAAGATTGTACAATGAACTTAGACGACTTCATAATTATTGATGAGATTTTTACTGAAGAAGAGAGTTTAGCCACTCATGCACCTCTAGAAAGCCATTCTACACCAGCGGATTTCCAAGATAAATGAGTGGTGGAGCTACGAAAGCCAGGAACAACACGTTGCCCCATATGTCGAGTCAGGTAGAGAAACTTAGAGACATTTTGGATGTTTTATCGGTTGATAACGAATGTGGAATGAGGAACCGAGAATAAGTAACGGTTGTCACTTCCCCAAAGTAACAATACCTGAGACCGAGAAATTAAACCATACAAAACTCAGTCAACTCCAGGTTTCCTGCTTTAAAAAAAACTGCTCTCCTATTTCGTGCAAGGTTTAATGCTTATTTTATATATGCTGAACAATACGAACATCTTTTTCTCTTTGGATTCATAAGACAATACTCAAAGAAGCCACAGGTGGCATACTGAGCCCTTAAGGAAGAACTGTTTCACGAAAATGCAACAATATGCCAATTAAACCGTACGGAAACCTATTAGGGCCAACATGTGAAGCGGGGGGATCGAGCATTGTGAATATTCGCAATCAACATAGCGAATATTTACATTCAATTGCGAATTTGTAAATGCGAATATTCGCAATGTAAATGACACACTACATCGCCGTTTCATCCCTTTCCACACAAACACGACCTTTTCTTTTTTTTTACTCTTCATTGCATCCTCTGTTTGGATTTTCGAAAGTCTCCCACCACAGTAAGAATTATGGGTAACAGGAGTATGAGACCACTGATGTATCCAGCGGTTGCCGAACTCTCTCTCGTGTCTTGAGCGCAATGGTGTTTAGGTTTATGTTTGCTTAGGGTTCCCGGATCCAGTCTCACTATGGATTTCAAAACAATATTCCGTGTTCGGTTGATACACTGGCATATTATCTCTTCTGTAACGTCATTATTTGTTATTGATTGTGCTGAGGCCGTGGCGGTGGACGTGGTCTTTGCAGTTGTAATTTCGTCGGTAAAACAGTTTTAAAATACACGCTACGAAATACATCTATCAAAACATGAGGGAGATTTAC
Source organism: Pictodentalium vernedei (assembly GCA_031216915.1). Lineage (NCBI taxonomy): Eukaryota > Metazoa > Mollusca > Scaphopoda > Dentaliida > Dentaliidae > Pictodentalium > Pictodentalium vernedei. The sequence goes on from CM062290.1 coordinate 291,677,558, forward strand.
TGGAACAAAAATTATGAATAGTAGGACAAACGGTCTCCAAAATTTAGAAAGCTCAAGATAACACACCGATATTTATGTACGAAGCAGCACAAGAAACGTGGCACGGTGCACCGAGGCTGGTTCGGGGGCATCTGCTTAAGTCCAGTATCAAAAACCGTGACCTGACAATTGCAAATGTCAAACGTTTGCATTCACTCAAATAAACATGCATTTCATATTGAAAGAATATTGCATCAGATATTTCATTAAAACGTAACAGTTATACATAAGAAGATACATGAAGCACAAGAAACAATGAGATAACAGTAACCTTTATGATCCAGATACATCTTTGTGAGTATTAATTGTTACAAAAGAAATACTCTTCAAAATCCAAGGATATTTTTTCGCCAAAATCACCTCCCCTTAGCTAACCACGCTCATAGGTGGCGGAATATACATACTACAGTAGGTCGCCGTAGACTGCTTAATTTGCACTGTTGAACAATATTTACACGGAAGCAATAAAATTAGATTCCAAACACTAATTCTAGAAATAATCATCACAATTTTAATTAATGAGGCGCCGGGTTGTACATGTACCCGGCACATCATTAATTAAAAGTTTGCTGAGTGGGATTTTTGGTACCCGGTAAACGCATGCGTGGACATCACTGCCCACACCACCTGCATTATGCTCAGTACACGGAGACTGTACTGCACTTAAAATGTGTGCCCAGTTAATTGTAATTGAGGAATGAATTTCACTTCCAGACACATCTACTTCAAACATTCTCCAAATCGAAGATTAGCCACCAGGCTGTACGTTGGGTGAGGTAGAAGAAAAATCCCAACCATGACGAGACCGCGCATGCACATCAAAAGTGGTATACTAGCAGGTATTCGTACATTTCTTGATATTGAGAGGTTATTACTTGGTTAGTTTCATGCCGATCGTCATATCAGCCCTCGGTAACTTCACATCAGTCTGAGACCAACAGTTACTTCATATCATTAAGGGACTTTCGGACTGATATCTCCGCCGATCTGAAACTAACCAAGTAATAAACTCTTTATTTACTAAACCAAAACAAATGATTACAAAATGCTCTCAGATCTTTTACAGTTTTCTGACTGTGTTATTGTTTCTCATTCTTTCCATAAAGTCCAACATTTCCTCTTCTAGCTCAGCTGTTCTAGTAGACCTGAGTGTAGTGGTGCCCGGAAGGGATGTAATTGTCACATGTTTATCTGATATCTGGGTCATATTGGCTTCATGAAACTCCGAGGTATCCAGGGATCCCTTGGTCCATTTTTCTGAAATTTCACTTTGTGATGAAAACCATACCGAAATTGCATATTTTCACTAAGAGGACCATAGCAAAACAAATATTCACAATCACTAATCTAGCCGTAGCATATACTATCCAAAACGAAGCACTCTCTGATATAAAAAAAAAGCAATATCAGTCAAAAAAAGATCGGTTTTTAAAAAATTTGAATTTTCAAAGACATTTTGCAAAAATTGTCGATTTTTCAGATTTCCGAATGCAAAGAAATCAGCCTATCTCGAAAACCGTTTTACCAATAGACATTGCTATTATTTTAAAAGTTTGCTGAGTCATTTGCCATCACATATCATTTTGATGTTGTCCGTTTCTCCTATATTTTGTGAATTAAATTGATTTATGTTGCCCCTATCCCCAAAATAGCCAAAATTTCAATACAGTCACTTTTATAATAATATCATACCAAATAACTTTTCTCTTCACAAACACACTGTTTTTTTTGTCACTTTCGTAGGATTGTGTGTGTGGTTTAGATGGAGTTCAACATTCATTAATCATCCATTTGAAAAAAGAGGCTTTTTCCCCTAGTTTACGGTCGGTCTTAGGGAACACTTAACCCAATGTCATTTATGGTGTCATTAACGGTAGTGGCATAACTCTGAAACACTTTCTGGTAGGTGTGGGTCTCCATAACATGAAAGGACAAAAGGCTGCAATCAGTATTCCATCACACTTAGGACATTATATATCTTACAAAACAATTTGTGAAACTGAAAGGGCCAAGGCTATGGACGCTCAAAATTCAGACTCTAAAAATGAAAATTTTATTCTCCAGCCAAAAGCAGCAGAAACAATTATCACTGTATACTGGGCGGATAACTTTAATATGTCAAGACACATTATGAGCAAAAAAGCCTTTTTTGGATGCAACTCATAATGTTGCATTTCAGGAGAAAACAGAATTATCATATCCTGTTTTCATAAAAGCAGCTCTGCTATAGCTAATATTCCGTATTATGTTGAATGTGAATATTCGCAATGCTTTGCGAATATTCACAATGCATTGCAAATATTCGCATTCAACATTGCGAATATTCGCATGCAACATTGCGAATATTTGCAGTGTTGAATGTGAATATTCGCAATGTTGAATGCGAATATTCGCAATGTTGAATGCGAATATTCGCAATGTTGAATGCGAATATTCGCAGTGCTCCCACTACACATGTTGCCCCCAATGGGCTTCCGCACACCGCTTTCCAAAGGTCTGCGTGTCAAAAATTACGAGTAACAAAATTTGTACATTTCCATTCAACTTCTGTGAGAATGGCACACTACATCGCCGTTTCATTCAATTCCACACAAACACATTTTTAAAATCTTTTTCGGATCCTCGAATTGTATTTTCGAAAGTCACCCACCAGAACAAAAATTAAGGGTAACAAGATTAGGAGACAACTGATGTATCCAACGACTGCCGAACTCACTCTCGTGTCTTGAGCGCAATGGTATTTATATTTATATTTGCTCAGGGTTGTCGGATCCAGTCTCAGTAGGGACTCAAAACAGTATTATTCTGTGTTCGGTTGATACATCGGCATATTAAATTCCCGGCAAAGTCATTATTTGTTACTGGTTGCGCTGAAGGCGTTGCGGTGGACGTGGGTATTGCCTTTGCCGTTGAGACTTCATCCGTAAAACTGTTTTAAAATGCACGTTACAAAATACATCCATCAAAGCATGAGGGAGATTTACTGGAACAAAAAGTATGAATAGTAGGATAAACTTTCTCCAAAATTTAGAGAGCTCAAGATAACACACCAATATTTATGTACGAAGCAGCACAATAGACGTTGCACCGAAGCTGGTTGGGGGCCTTTGCTTAAGTCCAGTATCAACTACACGGCGGAGGTTCCAAAACCCATGAGAAGACAATTTCAAATGCCAAATGTGTTGTGTTATTGTTTCTCATTCTTTCCATAAAGTCCAACGTCTCTTCTTCTAGCTCAGCTGTCCAAGTGGGATCCCGCGGCGTTCGGATAGCTGAACTGTCTCTTCACTCGCTTCAATGAATCTCCGCTCACGACTCTAAATCCCAGTTTGCTTTGGGTCTTGTGTAACAACCCTCTCTTTGTTTTCTTCATCCGCCTAATCCTTACTTATTTATATCATTATTTCCTCGATAATACAAACAACTACCCCTTTTTGTCAAGTTTAATGTTTGATTGCGTTCAACGAATAACGGTGGATGATTTCGCTCTAAACAAAATGGTTAACGCATCAAGGGGACAACTGTAGTTTGGTTAATATCGGCCGCGATCGTCGTTATATAAGCCGAATTTGAAGTCATATTAGCCTCGCTTGATAATGGGCAATTCCGGTGAAGGAAAATCCTATCAAATAAATAATCCTTCATACTACAAACTAGTAGAATTGGAAGGTTTTAACCCTTTGAACTCAGGTGGTATCTTCCAAGTCAGTTCAATGGCAGCATTGGAAGAATCCATATTCATTATTTTGGGGGTAGACCAATTAATATTTTGAACGCGCAGCCGTGAGGCTGCACGTTGAAAATATTAATTAGTCACCCCCATACATTCACACAGCAGTCGTCTTAAGTAATGAAATTATGACGTTTTATGTTCCCGGGCCGGAAAAGCAGCCTCTCGTTTCAAAGGATTAATTCTTCAGATTCGGTTTCGGTTCGGTTTCAGAAAAAAACTCTGTTTGCGTTCGGTTTTTTCTATGTGTTAAGAATAGATAGTAAATAACTCTTCACATTTCTTAACTTGAAAACATTCGCAATAGTTCGTACGACATCATTCACCACAAAAGCCCTGCTTGTAAGTATTTCCATTGGATTCTGCCTAACTTCTCTTTGATCATTCTTGGAGCCCATTCATTTAGAAAAAAACATAAATCATTGAAACAAATGAATAAAATTATTTTATTTCTTTCCAAAGTGTGATTTACTGGGATTTCCGGGTTCGGTTATAAACGATAACTTCACAAGTGAATTATGCAATCAACAATTGTGTCATGTATCCGTGGGCGCAAACGAAGACGCTTTGCCGTAGGTGTAACGGGGACTTCATTGTTTTTTGTTTTTTTTAACCCTTTACCTAACATGAAAAGCAGACGACAGCAGAAAATAATATGCCTATGCTGACCAACACTAATGTCAGCACGAAGAAAGTTGTCAGGAATAGCAGAATCTTGAATTTCGAAGTTGAGGGCATCTGGCTCAGCAGGACGATCCCCTTGGCGACGTCGGTTGCACTTTCGTACGAGTCAAGACGATTGCGGCAGAGAGTCCAACGGAGCAGAAGGAACCAAGTCCTGCCGAATAACTTGTTCTACTATTGTCGATGCTGATGGACCATGTCTAATTTGGCAATAGAGTTTATTCTGCTGTACACTTTAGCCCCAATCAAAGCTGATGGTATGGGGACACAAGAGTGGGGTGTGGGCCTCTCAACAAAGTCATTTTCCAGTTGTTTTACAGTAGCTGCACAATACACTTTTTTGTTTCTAACACAACATTTCCACCCAGAATGTCCACTTTTAAGTTTTTTCTTGAAATTATACGAGTAATTAGATGACGAAACTAACCGAGGCTTTCCCCTTTGCGATGCACCGGAAATCATAGTAAAAGTTATATTTGGGGTGCTGCCAGGCTCAGTAACAGATGGCACAGTCTCTGTAATGTCGTTTTCTACCACAGGATCAGGCACAGAAAAACTTTGCTGTGACGTATCTTGTAAAAGACTTATATCCGAAACCGATGGTGACGGAGGCTCTGTAGGTGGTGATGGTGACCTGACAGGCGGCGGTGACGCAGATCTGACAGATGGTTCTGGTGAAATAGCAGGCGGTGGAGACGGAGATCTGACAGATGGCTCTGGCAACGTAACAGGGGGTGGTGACGGAGACCTTGCACGGCGCCTAGCCCTTTGTCTCTTAGGGGCTGGCACGACTCTTTCGACTTCTGTAGCAGGTGCCATTGTAGTCATTTATTCACATGGATGGCATGTCCAAGTAAACGTATCTTCTGTGTTAAAACTGTCAATATACTGTTGCCTAGATATGCCTGTCTCGCATCTAATTTTGCACCATTTTTTGCAGATGTTGCATAAGACTGTTAAGCTGTTCTCTCTGACTGCCCGAGATCATACTAAACACGGATACTTTAGAGGCACTGCTCAAAGATAACTGCCTTTCTCAAATTCTTGCATTATATTTATATCATATGTCGGGGTGGAGCTCGGGAAAATTCCAAACAATTATATGTAAGCTTTGGACACTATTGTGTTCTTACAATTTGAAATATTTCTTGGAGACTGTGTACATAGTTACAAGCTTCGATATTCAAATCAATGTATACCGACTAACAGGTAATTGTTGTATAAACATAAAGACTACCTAGTTTAAAGATATAAAAACACCACCATATAACTCAATCCTTATAGATTTAGGTATTGCCGTAAATTGTTGTGTAAACATGTAAAAGTTGTATGAACAACAATTTACACTGTACAGTTGTGTGCGTGTGTCTCGGAAACGTCATTATATTGTAATTTAATCTTTTATTTTTATTTACTACATATTTTAAATAATGAATTTTTCAACTAAATTCTTTTTAGTTTAGGTTTATAATATTTTTAATATATGGGGGCGAGATGTCCATGGGGCGAGTTGTCTTAGGGGCGTGTTGTCCAAAAATGTTGGGAGCGAGTTGTCCAGTTCCCCTCCAATATATAAAAAATTATCAGAAGAAACAGAATGGCCAACCAAAGATTGTCAGACGTAGGGGTCATATATTTGTCATCTGAAAGGAGTAATTTATTATTCGAAACTCCATATGATGTGATTGATAAATTTGCAAAACGAAATGGTAATACTGGAATATCTTTACATTGACCACTTAGCCACTATTGGTGTACCAAGATTGACTGATAATAAAAATATATTAAAATGTGAAGGATTATGTATGTTTTTGGCGCCCCCCCCCCCCCCTCCAAACGCAAACCCTGGTTACGTGCCTGCTCAATTGCCCCCTCCACGCGTATTTTCATCAGACTTGCGTCGTCTCCGTATATATGTGTAAATGTAATATGTATTGACAAGAATAACTCATGGCCAAATGTGTAACATATTGCGTTCATATTCGATACTATTGTATATATCAGAGAAAAGCTACAAAAAAAATCAAAACGACAATCTGAGGAAAATTAAATATTTGATCGTGTATCATAGTGTTGATCTTCTTTTGGTTTGGTGCCGTTTTCGCCAATTTGGTGCCGTTTTCGCCAGCCACTCTTGGTGCCGTTTTCGCCAGATGGTGCCGTTTTCGCCAACGAGAGTTGGTGCCGTTTATGCACGGTGCCGTTTTCGCCTACAACATTACCAACGAAGTGGGAATTTGAATAAAGTAACAGACTTATTTTTGAAAACGTGTAACCTCTGATGCTCACTGTGACAAATAGTTCATCCTAGTGAACACACATAATAACAAAAATTTCAATCATTTTGGTCAAGTTAAATTTGAAGGCAAAATATATTATTTCTTGCCAGAATAACAGCACTGACGAAATCCACTTTGATGACCATCACAAATAACTGGCGGCGAGGAGGGTACACCAATCCACAAACAAGTTTCAATAAGAAGAGTAGTTTTGTGTCGACGGTTGGGCTCCGACTTTCACAAACGCAATAACCATTGCAGCGAGTGCACTTAACACGCTTATTATTTACCTAACACGCAAATTGATCCGATTCCGTATTTTTTACCGAAAACAAGAGTGTGGTTTTTCAAACCCATATCCCGCCCTCTCAAACGAGACTGTCGAACTATTAAGTCTCCACCCCAGTTGGGAACAAAGGCGTACGATTTTTGCTCCAGAATTAGCCAAATGTTTCCAGTCAGCAGATGTTTCAACGCTTGAAAAACTATCATCTACGTTTTAAAATCAGGCGTAAATATTGACAATACATTTAACACATTTTAATTAACATCGCATCAGACGCGAAGAGTTTGTGTTATCCGCGATAGCTGTAACGACAAAAACAACTTGTATCTTCATCAATGAATGACGTACCCGACAATTGTTTTACTATTCTATTAAAAAAAGTAGGGGATATTTGATAAAAGTGAGATATATGAAGAAATATATTTATATTTTCATCAAAAAGACGGTTGAGGCAACGCACTGTGACATCTGGTGAATGATTTCAGCGATATTTGGGTGTCTGACAAACACATTCAACGCACTGAGCGGTATAAGACATGGACGGCCAGTCAGAGAATTTACCACATTTAGTCCAAGACCTCAATACCTTGTAAATCCTCCTCGATCCGCGAGACATGATGTGGCATACTGCTCACGAAACGTCCAATATCAGCTTGACTGATGTTATTCCATTCTTTCTGCAGTGCAGCGGCGAGTTCCCGAACATTGGTAGGGGGCTGTTGGCGTTGTCGTAGGCGCATGTCAAGCATATCCCAAACATGCTCGATTGGTGAAAGGTCTGGAATTAGTGCTGGCCAAGGCAATGTAGTGATGTTCTGCTCCTGGAGGAACTCTGTAGCGACACGAGCTCTGTGTATTCTTGCATTGTCATCTTGAGAAATGAAACGACGGCCGTGACGTCACACAAATGACACCAGATGACCTACAAGCATGTTGTTACGGTAGTACTGCCATCTGACACACCTTGGATGACATATAATGCTGTTCTGCTTGTCATGGGTATGCCTCCCACGCCAAAACCGATCCACCACCAAAACGACCGTGTTGCCTAACGGTTACGTCATGGTATCGTTCGTTCCACCTGTCGTGGAAGTCGAGAGTGAAGCTCGATTCATCGGAAAACATGACGCTACTCCACCGACGATTGTCCCAGAGCTGTCGTGCTCCACACCAATTACGCCTTGCTGCGATGTGACGTTCAGTGAAACGTGGAATTATTCGAGGTCGTCTAGCTTACAAATGCCAGCTGTGCAGGCGATTTCGGATATTCTGTCCACTGACTCGCACATCTGTCGCTCGGTGTAGCTGCTGTCTAATTTCTGAGGCACTTTGATGGCGGTTACGTAATGCTGTGGTTCGGATGAAACGATCCTGGTTAGCAGTTGTCACCCCTGGACGACCTGACCGACGTCTGTCGTCAACAGTGCCTGTCTGACGGTAGCGTAACCACAACCTGCTAATCACCGATTGAGTAACGTTGTGAATTTGAGCCACTGCAGTGTGTCAGCTGCCAGGCTCCAACATGATAACGGCACGTAAACATTCGTCACGTGTCAGTCTTCGCATACCTAAAAAGTTACGTTTCGACCAGAAACTATTGATGAAGGAGTTTATACCAAGAAAAGAACGATGAGACCTCCGAAAAATTCCGCCCAGTACAAATGAAAATTTCAAAACGTTCCCCACAAACATTAACGCGCCGCTTGTGCGAAAAACCGGCACGAAGTTTTCGTGGACCGGTGACATTCATTATGCAGACTAAACTTGATAACATGTTGATGTGTCCAGTCACGCGTATGCAATACCATTTTCCGAAAATATCAACATCAGTTTTGGATATTCCCTTCTTTTTTTAATAGTATAGTTTGGATTTCTTCGGAATTCCCTGCTTCTGCATATCCTAGAGTATTCCATAGCTTATTCTCTCCATTCCTTAGCCTGTTTTGTCTATGTTATGACTTTCTCGATCTTTCTATAACGTATTCTGACTTCCCTAGATATGTTTGTGTGCTAGTTCACAGTACATACACGTTACAAGTGGCACATAGACACATGCTGGATATGCAGATATGTGCTTGTGTGCTTATGCACAATCTGCGCACATCACATACAATACATAGGCACATACGGGTATTTTTTAAGATACTTTTTGAAGATACCTTTTGGAGAATATCTATCTGAAGATAGTTATGGTTCCTAACCTCATTCCGCGCCTGGCTTCTGGACCACCCCACACTCTTAATAACTTCAAGTCCAATACTTGCCCATCGTCACCACCATCTGTCCTATGATCAGCCAGTATTTTGTATTCACCTTTAGGATGGTGTTCTACCACCTTTGCAGTCCTGTACCAGTACTGCCTTATTCCATTATTATTGGCTACCACTATTCTGTCCTGTGCTGAAGTGTATCACCATTATATGCTACTACAAGCATCGTAGCTACCCCAGATTCTGTCTCGACATCTGCCCTTGTCCAAAGATTTAATAAGCTGAATCCGATCGTCTCGGAATTACGAAAAATAAACGAAAATAGCATCTCAGATTCAATGTTCTTGCATTTCTTTTAACCCTTTACCCAACGCAGACGATATCAAAATTTATTATTTTAAATATCATTTTTTTTTAAATTTTCAAAAAATTTCAACAAAACCATATCACGTGACACCTCGTTGGAACGAGCTCGACGAGCTCGTTCCAACGAGGGGTCACATGATATGGTTTTGTTGAAATAATTTGAAAAATACTATTTTTTCAACTGCAGAGTTTGCATATTATGCGGGCGATCCCTTGGGTAAAGGGCTTTAAGACGAAGGGGATTCTACAGTGCTGTGGGAAGAAAAGAGGATCGCGACCCAGTTCCGACCTGATCGAAATACTCTATCCGCTTTTGTAATCACCAGACTGGCCCAATATTATTAAACTTTTACAATTGTATTCTCTAGAATTATATCTTCTAGTTATGACTTTAAAAGGGTTGAAATGAAACATTAGCATTTTCAAAGATGTGACAATTTGCCAGTTGGCAAATTTCCATATCTTTAAAAATGCAAATGATTCATTTTAGTCAATTAAGTTAATTGTTAGAAAATATAATTCGAGAAAATACAATAGTAAAAGTTTTAAAGTACTGACGCCAGTACTATAAGACTTTTACAATTGGATTTTCTAGAGCTGTATTTTCTAGTTATGACTTTAAATGGGTTTGTGAACATTTTTAGCCAGTTCGAAAGATATCTTCCCTTTTGGTCAATTCCCTTTTGGTCAGTTACCACTTGGTCAATTCCTTTTTGTTCAATTACCTTTTGGTAAATTCCCTCTTGGTCAACGCTTTTTGCAAATGGAATTGACCAATGGGTAATAAATCTAATTTTTGTTTTTGAAAAGAAATTTGTACTTTTTTTTAATTTGTTCCGTTTCTTTGTGGGCGAACATCAACAATAACAACACTTTTCAAATTATATTTTATTCTGTATCTCAAATTAAAAATAAAAACAACTTGCACAACAATATGAACGAGTGTAGTTATAGCATACAAACATCTCCCATACAAGACATGAGATAGTTTGTTTGAGCACTAAAAAAAAACAAGCCTATGAAAAGCGCCATTTCCTATCTCAGAGGAATAGAATTGATGAACATGGCTTCATGCAGGGGCCATATTACAATTTATTGAATTATATCAGCTTTTGATACTGTTCAGTAAAGTGCAGGAAAATAATAATTGTTACATTACTCTGATTACCTAACATAGAAAATTAGTTTTAAAGGGACCACAACTATATTTATGTATGAAAATGAAATTGCCTAAGCTTTTTCAACATATTTATCTACCGTTAGTCCAAGTTTGAGCTTACTATATCTACAACTGCTGCTGAGGTACTCAGATCTGCTAAAGAGTATAAGGGGGTGCAACTGGATATTCAGGCACGTAGAATCTTGGCCTCAGCTAAGATTCTAGCCTTTTTACAGCCCTATAGAACAACCTGCTATCTTGAACTCAGAAAACACTGCACGTACACCCAAAATAGTCTCTCCATGAGCTACAAGACATGGAGCCTATGCTCCGTGTGTTGCAATGCATGAAAAGACCATTTAAGGGTCGTTATCGTCATGGGTTGGTGGCATCTTTTAGTGGGACATAGCTTGCTATTTCACTAGTTACTTTACCACTAATGTGCTCTGATAAAGTTTAGAGGAACGAAAAATCGGTTATCTCAGGGAGTGTTTACTTAACCCAACAAAATGGCCAGAACCGCTCAGTAAACGAACTTAAATAGGGCTACTCAATCTGTAATATCTTGAAGGCTTCTCAATGAAACCGTGCAAATATAGATGTCATTGGAATCGTCTGATCGAGTCTGTTCCAACGATATCCATATCTCAATGGCTTGATTGAGATATACCCAACAAAATGTTCCTAAATTATGAAAATTTAATTCTTTTTCAGAAAAAGCTGTGTTGGGTAAAGGGTTAACCACTGCACTAAGAAAATGAGCGTTCATGCAATTTTTATATGCTTCTTGTCTATCATCACTGCAGGTAAAATATTGTTCTGTAAACACTAATACTACTAGTAAAAAACATTTTATTTCAAATCAAAACTTCTGAGAAAAAAAAATATTAAAATCTGAACACTTCGAAAATTTTGCAAAAAAGTGTTGACCAAGAGGAATTGACCAAAAGGTAATTGACCAAAAAGGAATTGACCAAGGGGTAATTGACCAAAAGGGAATTGACCAAAGGGTAATAAACCGTTCAAAATGCCGATGAAGGCTTAAAATACTACTTTTATGCACCAGCTGTGGGGAATAACAATCTTGTAATAAAACTTGGAAAGCTCAGTGAGCAACACAAAGGTTGCCAATTTATTTATCATTCACTGGAATAACTAGAAAACATTTACAAGGATGAAAAGAAAGATACAATTGACAACTGAATGAATATATTACAATGAACAAAGTTAATGAATTTAAAATAGTCATAATAGAGAAAGTGGGGTGTAAACCGCTCAGCTTCCTGCATCAAACACCAGAGATAAAATCTCGTGAGAAAAACTCCGGGAAAGCATGGAACGGTACCAGTGAATGAATGCTATATAACTTCAAACACAAATGTGCTGGTCAGAGCAGTTTGAATTGATTAAAGTAAACAATGGTAGGAAGGGTGGGTATTGGAACGTTTCGGAGACAAAGCAAAAGCATACTTATCTTTGGCAGAGTGGAAAGAACGGACCCCTTCTTTGGAAGATAGGCTGTCTTTGAATTCAGTTTGTTGATTCGACAGAAATTTCAGCGATTCACTTTCATTCGTGCGATATTTCCTTTGATGGTGCATTAATCACGTGACTGTAAACCTACACGTAATATTAATTACTTTGTAAATTGCCTTTATATCCCAGCTATAGGATTGATTAACACACTTGTTACATAATTAGGAAAGTTCCAGAGAGGGCAACACAAAGGTTGCGAAATTATTTGTCATTCACTCGTATAACTAGAAAACATTTACAAGGATGACACGAAAACTACAATTGACAACTGAATAAATGTACTTTAAAGAACAATGTTAATGAATTTTAAAATGGTCATAACAGAGAAGGTGAATGTAAACCGCCACCATGACCTTTCCATATCCTATCCCCAAATGATGTAGGAAGCATAAGGAAAGGCCATACACCCACAACAAATTTCCACGATTCACTTTCAATCGAGCGGTAGTTCCTTTGATGGTATATTAATCACATAGCTGTAAACCTACATGGAATTCTAATACTTGACACCTCGCAAATACGAAGCTTATTATCTACTGGTGTTTAATGTCACATATTTCTGCACAGTGGCTAAAAGTGACCGCCCAAAGCTCATTACTTTGTACATTACCTATATTTCTTTGAGTGGTCAGTAAACAACTGGTGAGATAAAGTTTTGATTGATTTTACCATAACGTTTTCAAAACATTAAAATAATAATAGAGTCAGGACAATTATGAAAAATTTCTAACGGAGTGAAAGTTGTTTATTTGTTGTTTAATTATTCTATTCAGTAGATATATACAAAACCTATTGTACAGAATATGTAAACATCCGTATTTACAACATGACAATATATGTACATTACAATACATGCATTAAATACATATACAAGGTACAAACTTTTTGGCAAAAGTCTGGATCACAAGAGAGAGAATGTGTGCGAGTGCGAGGGGGCGAGAGAGAAAAGGCGCGCGCCCCAGAGAGAGAGAGAGAGAGAGAGAGAGAGAGAGAGAGAGAGAGAGAGAGAGAGAGAGAACAAACGGAGAGACAGACAGACAGACATGGAGGTGTGGAAGCATAGAAATAATTACAAATAAGAATTGTGGAGATAGACCAAACTGGTATCCCGGACTCCTTCATTTTGTGGACACTTTAGATTAAATAAATCTTGAAGTCTCTTTTGGTTTGGAGACTTTCCCTTTTAGAGACCGATATCCATGAGTTTACACTAGTTCCAGGGTGCGATATAATTTTGTCTGAATTACGAAGCTTCTGAATGCCTGTGTAACAGGAATGGAAGTCTGTAGGAAAATTAGTCCCTCTGGACTATTATTCCGCGGAATTATAGTCCTAGGTCTAACATTTCTAGGAATAGTAGTCCGGCGGACTACTATTCCTAGAAATGTTAGACCTAGGACTATAATTCCGCGGAATAATAGTCCAGAGGGACTAACGTTCCTACGGACTTCCATTCCTTTTACACCGGCTAATATCTCTTCACACACGGGAATTATTATGATCCCCGATGAGATTGGAGGTGGAAAATCTCACCCAAGGGGCAAGATATTTGAACCAGACCCGGGGCTTGCCTCGGGTCTGGTTCATATATCTTGCCCCGAGGGTGAGATTTCCCTATTCCCACCTTCAGACTCATCGAGGATGTTTTTTTCTCCCCCCCCCCCCACCATGCAGCGATTACGTTAGCCAGGGGTAATCAGGAGTCACGTGCTGATTCAAGCAACTCATTTTGTATTCGTTGTTTTGAGAAACTGATGACACCACCGGAAAGAGAATGCACAAGTTATGTATATAGCAAAGGTATATACTACGAAATCAATTAGAAACGGTGCAGCTTGAGGGTTCAGAGCTTTAGAGCATCGAACTTTGATCACACTGCATTCCGGTGACGTCAATATGAATTAGTTGGTAGCAAGAAACTGATACGATATACATAACGTCATAATAGCGTTATAAATGTATAACGTCACGTGGGTGAGGTGGGATACATCTCTGTCTCTCCCTGCTATCTCACCCGGGACACACGTATGTTGCACATGCAGTGGGGGGAGAAAAATAAAGTTCTGGAAAAGAAGTATACGCATTTGAGTGATTCCTGAGAACCCTTCCTGGTTGGTGAACTCCATTAGTACATATTGTGGTGTAAAAGGGAAAAGAGTTTCAGCATATCATAAAGAGAATCGTCTTAGAATGACAGCATCCGAGAAACAAATCTGCAACTCATAACTCATTTTCACTGGCACCGAGGCCAAGGGTCGCAGAATTATCAGTGATAACACATGGCGATATTACCCACAATAACCCATGGCCATCCACTACTTCCGGTAGTGAATGGCCATGTGTTATTGTGGATAATATCTCGTCTCATGAAGAAGCCAATGAAGAGCCACATTGGCCTTCCATTGTCCAATGTATTTTTTTCGAAGAGACACCAGGATCTCGACGACGAGAATGAGACACCCACACCCGTGCATGCGATCAACTCTTCGCTCCGGGATGCCAATGTTTCACATCATGACATATGATGGAAATGTGACTCAATACCTCCTCCACTCCCTCAATCGAGAATTCTGAATCCACCACAGGGTGTGAACAAGTTTCATGATACAGTAAAGAGATGGTAGATGACTACAAAATCACGATGTGATGGATACTTCACCCAACAGCTATTTGTGATTTCTGAAGAAAAAAACAGGAGAAACACGAGCAATCTCAGAAAATGTTAAGTATTCGTCAGGTCGAAAAACTGAAACAAAGTGATTTTGTAGCAATCCATCCTCTTTATTGCGTCTGTACTTCCAACCCGAGCTGCAACCGAAAATTCAGCATCTCAAGACGTTCGAAGATCAATTAGTTTGCTTTCTCGTGGGACCGTAAATTTGTCAGATACCAGAGAAACGTTTGAAGTGTAATATTATTATTACAATATAAGTTACGTCCGTTGATTTGGTGATACTGAATGAACGATTACTTGATAATTATGCAGCCGTTTTCAAGTGCATTCACTCTTAAATCAGTTGGATTAAAATCAAACCAAATCTCTTGTGTTGAGTGAATCTGAAGACAATTAGGTTCATATTCACTCAACCCAGTTGATTTTTAACCCAACTGATTTTACAGTGCTGTTATTATGTTACGTAGATACCAGCTTTCTGTGCAGTATACTTGCTCAGTATGCAGTATTGTTGTTATCACAATATCGGTCTCTTGCTCGATCAGGTCGAGACCTGGTCCCAACACACACCAGTGGGTCGAGATTTCATAAACAAAATGTTGCAAATCCAAGGGAAAAATCAAAACAGTATCTGAGGTTCAATGAGCTCGATTTTCCTTTCTACATGTGAGGTTGTATAGTGTTAGACGGTAGAAAACGGGAAGAGAATTTCGACCCTTTCGGGATCCGGTCGAAATTCTCTCCCCGCTTTAAAGTTATCGAAGAGAAGTATACGCACTAGCGTGATTTCTGAGAACCCGTTCCGGTTGGTGAACCTCGGAAGTTCGTATTATGATTTTAGCGGGAAAAGACATGGAGAGTAATTCGCTTTACGTGAAATTATTCATGAGAGGTGAGGGACGTTGTACAAACACGAGTGCGCGAATGCGCACGAGTGTTTTACAATATAGTCCCTCGTTTCGAATGAATTATTTCACGTAACCAGTCCAGTCAAGCGATTACTCTGTTTATTACTTTTCATTATTAACGATAATTATATTATTTGACCCTTTACCTAAAAAACCGGCCAGCGCTATTCTCAAAAATCGCCAATTGATTTTCATTGTTTTTTCATTTTATTGTCTCTAAAACACAGGTTATGATCCCTCATTGGAACGAGCTCGTCGAGCTCGTTCCAATGAGGGGTCATAACCTATGTTTTTGAAAAAGAATGAAAATAATAGCTATTCAAGAATTTTTTGCAAGTGTCGTCTGCTTTTCATATTAGGTAAAGGGTTACAAAAACAATGAAGTCCCCATTACACCCGCGACAATGTGTCTTCGTTTGCGCACACGGATACATGACACAATTTTTGATTGCATAATTCACTTTTGAAGTTATTGTTTATAATCAAACCCGGAAATCCCAGTAAATCACACTTTGGAAAGGAGGGTGTCTATTTGCCAGCATGCTGACAAATAGCGATTTGACCATTATTCACTATTTGCCAGCAGGACGACTATAAACTCGAATATATATAAATTGGAAGTTTTATCTCTCTGTAGGTGTACGTAGTTTTGCCCAAGAAGTATTTTGAGCCATATGATTGGCCATGACCTTGACATTGAAACCGCGACCTCGACCTCTCAACTCGGAAATTACTGGTCCGATCGGGAGAAACTTTTGCATTGGTTTGTAGTAGTCACCGTATAGTGGTTTGGGCCAGTAAATTACACACTCGCTGTGATCTTGGCCCTGAAAGTGCGACCTTGACCTTTAAAATGGTCATTTAAGTCCTGATTTGTTGAACTTCTATATCAAAGGTGTTTCAACGTCAACGTCTTTGTTAAAACAATTATAAGATGTCTTGGGTTGTCTTTTATGATAACAGACTGAATACATCTAACTGGGATGTAATAATGATCCGAACTGCCACAGATATAATGTGGTCCCTAGAGAGACTTCGCTGGCAAATAAGACAACTCTTGATGTCAGCATTTTTCGTTTCTTGTGAACTAGAAAATGTTCGAACTTTCAGTGCACCTTCGCACATTTGGTATAAATGGAATACTGAATCTGCACAGAAAACCGTGGGGTCCTTACTAAGACTATGCTGGCAAATAAGGGAACCACCAAATTTCATAATTTCGTCTTTGTGTTAACAATTATAAGTTTCCTTGTGTTGAAATTAATGGAAACAGACTGAATACATCTAATTAAGATGTAATAATCATTGGAACTGCCACAGATACGATGTGGTCCTTAGTGAGACTATGCTGGCAAATAATATGCTGACCCCACATTTTATGATTTCTTCATTTTTGTTGGGTTGAAATTCATGATAACAGACTAAATACATCCAACTGAGGTGGAGTTATGGTTGGAACTGCCACAAATACTATGTGGTCCTATGTGAGACTAAGCTGGAAAATAATGGAATCCCAAAAGTTCTAATCTCTTCTTTGTGAAAACATTTATGTGGTGTCTTGTGTTGAAAATAATGATAGCAGACCGAATAATATTAAAATGAAATGTAATTACAAATGAAAGTGCCACGGATACGATGCGGTCCTATGTGAGACTACACTGGCAAATAACAAAACCCTAATTTTATAATTTCTTCTTTGTGAAAACAATTATAAGATGTATTGGGTTGGAATTCATGATAACAGACTAAATACATCCAATTAAGAGGTAGTTATGATTGGAACTGCCACAGATACTAAATGGTCCCATGTGAGGATATGCTGACAAATAAGGAAACCTCAAGTTTTATAATTTCTTCTGTGTGAAAACAATTGAAAGGTGTATTGGGTTGAAATTCGTGGTAACATACTAAAAACACGCAATTGAGATGCAGTGATGATTGCAGCTGCCACAGATATGATATGTCCTTTGTGAGAGAATGTTGGCGAATAACGGAACCCCTAATTTTATAAGTTCTTCTTTAAAAACAATTATGTGGTGTCTTTTGTTGAAAATCATGATCACGGACCGAATAATGTTAAAATGAAATGTAATTATATTTGAAAGTGCCACGGACACGACGTGGTCTTAGACGAGACTATGCTGGCAAATAATGAAAACCCCAATTTTATAATTTATTCTATGTGAAAGCAATTATAGAATGTATTGGGTTAAAACTCATGATAACAGACAAAATACATCCAGTTGAGAGATAGTTATGATTGGAACTGCCACAAATATGATGTGGTCCTTCGTGGGACTATGCTGGCAAATAAGGAAACCCCAAATTTTATAATTTCTTCTGTGTGAAAACAATTGTAAGGTGTATTGGGTTGAAATTCGTGGTAACATACTAAAAACATTCAATTGAGATGCAGTGATGATTGCATCTGCCACAGATATGATTTGGTCCTTTGTGAGAGTATGCTGGCGAATAATGGAACCCCTAAATATATAATTTCTTATTTGTGAAAACAATTATGTGGTGTCTTGTGTTGAAAATCGTGATCACAGACCGAATAATATTAAAATGAAATATAATTATAATTGAAAGTGCCACAGATACGATGTGGTCCTATGTGAGAATACGCTGGCAAATAACAAAACCCCTAATTTTATAATTTCTTCTTTGTAAAAACACTTATAAGATATATTGGGTTGGAATTCATGATAACAGACTAAATACATCCAATTGAGGTGTAGTTATGATTGAAACTGCCACAGATACTATGTGGTCCCATGTGAGGATATGCTGGCAAATAAGGAAACCCCAAATTTTATAATTTCTTCTGTGTGAAAACAGTTGTAAGGTGTATTGGGTTGAAATTCGTGGTAACATACTAAAAACATTCAATTGAGATGCAGTGATGATTGCATCTGCCACAGATATTATATGGTCCTTTGTGAGAGTATGCTGGCGAATAATGGAACCCTTAATTTTATAAGTTCTTATTTGTGAAAACAATTATGTGGTGTCTTGTGTTGAAAATCATGATAACGGACCGAATATTGTTAAAATGAAATGTAATTATAATTGAAAGTGCCACAGATACGATGTGGTCCTATGTGAGACTATGCTGGCAAATAGCTGTTGCCGAAATAATAGTTCACATTTATATCTCATCATATCATGGAGATTTACAAGAATCGTCTTTGAATGACGGCATTTGAGAATCAAATCTGTAACTCATAACTCATTTTTCCCAAGCACTGAGATCAAAGGACGTAGTATTATCCGCGATTATTATTATTATTATTTATTGGTATTTAAGATCACATATTTCTGCACAATGACCGATCATGACAGTTTTTCGGTTGGAGGAAGCCGGAGTATCCGGAGAGAACCACCGAGCAACGGCGAGCAACTGTCCGACTCCTCAGCATACTAACTCCATACAAGCAGGGTTAGCATTGGTTGAAGACAAGTGCATCACCGACGTTCAGTACGCCTTAGTACACAACGCCATCGTGCCCCCAAGTGGGCAATGGCAGTGAAGTGTCTTGCCCAAGGACAGAAAGCGGTTGCCACAGGTGGGATTCGAACCGAGGACCTCTCGGCTTGCAGCCTGCATCTCTACCTACCGCACTTCCATTATCCGCGATAACACGTAGACATCCATGTGTTAATACGGACGATATCGTGTTCTACTATGAAGCCAATGGGCGGCCACAATCGATGTGGCACGAGTGCCAGCATGGAGAGATAGAACGAGAGGCTGTAGGCCTCGAGTTTTATCCTTCCGCGATGGCACAAGTGCCGTATCGATTAACCCATTCACACACGCGTGTCGCCCTGTATTTATTACACGCCTTCACGTCTATAAAACAATTATTAGACGGACACTCAGCCATTCATTTGACAAATATCAACAAACAGAACGCATTTTTTCCTCAACCAAATATGCGAGTGGACCCCGTGTTACTATTTCATCCCCTCAGTTCAAATGTTTTCTATGTGTCTGTTGGTACATAGAACACATTGGAACTCAGGAGATGTATCTGCGGAACAGATTTTCATTTTCCGCATGGTTTAGTGTTGTTATATATGAGGATTACATAGAACAGGCATGTAATAAAAATCGTTTCAATGTACAATATCGTGAGAAGATTAAACGACATTTTATTTGTTTGGTAGCCAATAGCTACTTCAGCGAAAAGTTCACTTATTCCGAGTCGGTCGATTTGTGAAGCATTCAGCTGACAGGGATGCTCATAATAAACACGCTGGAAAATGGCCCCGACTTTGTTATCTTATTGAGGATACACTTCTGGTCAATTCGTGTAACGCCAGATGAAAGAGGTGAATTTTCAGGGTCCTTCGGAAGCAAAACCCTTTGTGGAAGTTGAGGTAGATCATTCCACAAGGCCGGGTCGGCGACAGAAAATGCCCGATCGCCCGCAGTAACCAACTTTCCTGACTTTTGAGAAAGGTAGTTAAATTTGGATGACCTGAACCCTTTCTATCAAGGAACATAATGGTTCACAAGATCACACAGATCTTTAATGCAAGTGTGTTGATGAATTTGAACATTTACAGATATAGTCAAAATAAGTCAGGGAATAACTTTAATAAACATTATCTCAGTTTTGTTTACGATAATACCGGCTCCAGATATTTATTCTTGGCAGCTCTTACTTTCAGCAGGAAATCATTATCGAAAGCTATGAAGGTACAGTTTACTATGGACATGAGGATGTTGAAAACGATTCTGTGCTCAGCTGGTAACCCACGAAGCTGAAATAAAATTGGACCGATATGACATATTTTTTTGCTCCTGGCTACTCTTCCTTCTAGCAGCACAGTTCTGGAAAGTCTGAAATTTAGTCTTCCATCAATAACGGTAAACCCTGAGTTTCTGGAGAGAAATGATCTCGGTGGCTCAGTAGGAAGAGATGCAGGCTGTAAGCCGAGAGATCCTCGGTTCGAATCCCACCAGCGGCAACCGCGTTGTGTCCTTGGGCAAGACACTTAATCCCAATCGCGCACGTGGGGGCACGGTGGCGTTGTGTACTTAGGTGTACTGCACGTCGATGGTTCATTTGTCTTCAACCAATGCTAACCCTCCTTGTGTGGAGTTAGTATGGAGTTAGTATGTTGGGGAGTCTGACAGTTGCTCACCGTTTCTCTGTGGTTCTCTCCGGGTACTCCGGTTTCCTCCAACCGTAAAACTGTCTGACACAAGGTGTCCCCTGGCTGTCGAAACTGTAAACCACAATAAATAAATAAATAAATAAATAAATAAATAAATAATATGGAGAGAAAACCGGCGAGATTCTCCCTTATGATTCAATCTGAGACACACAGAAAGTCATTGTAACAACCTGTTTATACATGTATTACACAAGATCCCCAATCAATCAATCAATCAATCAATCAATCATTAAACATGGTAGATGGTTTATGAGAGCCCCACAACGGTCCAGGAAGAGGTCAGTGGTACTTAATATGGTATCCTAATTAGTTGAAGTGGTACCTATGGAACATCTACGTCGAGCATGGAATTCCTTTTGTTTCTATGTTTCTCATAATGGTCGACTAATCCCCAGCTCTAGTGATCTTCGGAAGGTTTTTTGCGCCCTTACCAGAATCTACCATGCTTTAATCAAATTGCATGCAACCATAGCCTATTTTTACCCCTTCTGTTGTCTAAATATTTCTTCGTGATTCAAGGTGGTGTCTTCCCGTTTTATGTTCTTTTTGGAGCCAAGTCAACAGTCTACGGTGTACCAGTAAAACGCCATTCATGTTTTGTAACTAAATATCTAATTTGCAGTTCGACTGCCGATTCGAAACTTTGAACTACCAAGCTGTATCACACGATATTGGACTAATGAACGGGATGTTAGTAGCGATGTTACGTTGGACGTGTGCAGTTTATGATGTCAACATTTAGGTGCAATGCCCTTACAGTACGGACGCCGTGGATTGGTCACTTTCCACGGGTGAGCAATATTTCCACGCTCGCAATAATATTAGATTCGGTAATTATAGGAATAAGCATAAAAAATGTAAAACCCGGTGCATCATGTATTAAAATTTTGCTAATGATGATTTGTATTAATTGGTAACGCATGCGTGGACACCACTTCCCACGCGTGAATTACGACAAATCCACGGCGACTGTACTGTATATGTCATGGGCATCCAAGGAAGGCGAGCAAGCTAGAAAATAAGCAGACTGATATATGCAAAATGAGGTCCCCAGAGGGTGAATGTAGTGATGCTACCCTGCTATAGCAGGGTAGCATTACTAAATTTACCCTCCGTAAACCTCAATCTGAATCAGGATCTCAAGAATAAATAGAAAGAGGTACCCAGAGGATAAATTGACCCACTGTATGTGATAGTATCATCAAATTCACCCTCTGGGCACCCCATTCTGCAAATGTCAGACTGCTTATTTTCAGGCCTGAAGGCGAGCACAAGACTTGTCTTCAGTAAACATCTAGTGGGGTGATACTAATGAAACAGAAATTGCAGTTCTGTCTCCGGATTGTACGTGAATGATAGATTGTTTGTTTGGCATTTATAAAATCAGTCCAAATGAGTCGGCAAATAACTTTAATAAACTCTATCTCATTCATTTGATGACAAGACCAGAAACTCAAACTTTCCAGGAATCAATATAGAAAACTTTTATTCTGAGCTATAAAGGTACAGTGTACCGCGATTTCAATAGCGTACAGCTAATTTCAGCAGGATCGCGATCACATGATCTGTCTTCAATGGACATCTATCGAGGTGTCATCAATGAAACACAAATTGATAACCAGTAATCGAATTGTACATGAATGGTAGATTATTCATTCGACATTTACAGACATAGTCAAAATAAGTCAGGAAATAACTTTAATAAACATTATCTCTGTTTGTTTTACCTTAATACCAGGCCCAGGGGCCAATATTATAAAACTTTTACAATTGTATTTTCAAAAATTATATTTTCTACCTATTAATATATCTTACTAAAATGAATCACTAGCATTTTAAAAGATATGGAAATTTGCAAACTGGCAAATTTCTAGATCATTGAAAATGCTAATGGTTCATTTTATCCCATTTAAAGTCATAAATAGAAAATATAGTTCCACAAAATACTATTGTAAAAGGTTCTCAGTATTCGCCCTTGATATTTATTCTTGGAAGCTCTTACTTTCCGAGAATTAATATCGAAAGATATGGAGGTACAGTATACTGTGGTTACAAAAGCGGACAGTTGATTTCGACAGGGCCGGACGGGATCGCGAGCTGGTCGAATTGCTCTCTCGGCTTTCCTGTAAATCGCAGCTGTTAAAACAAAATGCGAAAACATCAATGCTTTGAACTGGTAAGACCGATTTTTAGGTCCAAAACCTAATTTTGTCCCATTTTTGTCTTATTATAAGAGATCTATACACGGGGCTTTGATGATAAAATAATAACTGCAGTCTGCAGCCAAGCGGATATTATTTTATCCTCCCTGCATGTTGATATTGGACTGGCCCATCTCACTGTAAGTGTACACAAAGGCTATACCTTTCCATGAAACGAGGGTTCAAAGGGTTAACTCTCCGATGTTATTTTCGTTTATTTTTCTTGATTCGATCTTGATTTCGTGATACTCTGTTTATGAAATATCGAGCCACTACTATAAGCGTTTTGCGATTAAGTCGCTATCTGATTGAGAACGAGGCCGCTTATGCCGCCCTAGTAGTATAAACTAGAGAAAGCTGATCGTTTGTCTTCAACTATAACTCCTGCTGTTGTTTGTTGAAGATGGGTTTTATGAAGGCTGCATTATATGTTGGGAATGGATTTCGAGAAAATAATGCAAGGAGTTGAAGTTTGTACCAATAAATCAACTTATGTTAATATAAGTATCAGAATTAAGAAACACCGGGAATTGTCAGCATTGGACCTGCAGACTCAAACCGAATTTTCGCTGGCAGAGACTTTGAAGAGTTTAGTCAGAAAGTCTGTTTGTGTGTCTGACGAGTTTTCACAGAAGGATAATCATTTCATGGACGGGGATGACACTAGGAGGATATCTTTGTGATATCGGCTTTCCACGTGCGTCTAGTGTAGGTATGGAAGAACAAGGAAAGTTACCAGCACTTGTATGCCGATGGATAACAAAGCAATGCTATAACGTTATTAAGAAAGTACTTTATACTAACGAATTAAAATGAATTTGCCTGTCGCTTTATCGGTGTATGAATGTGGAATGGGCGTGTCAAGTTGAGATTACATGCATATCACATATTCACATATTCATACTCCGATATAGCGACAGATAAATCATTTCAATTCTTATAATATATTGAAGAGTAGTTGCGTCTATTCTGATGTACCATATGCAGGCGGGCAAAGTCCCCGCTATTTATATTTATCGGTTGTTAACGGATGTCGAAAATAGAACTGTTGATAAGTAACGGTTGTCACGTCCCCACTACTTATACGTTGGGATTATCAACTTTTGTACAGACGACAGATTTATAGTTTCAACATAGGTTAACCCTTTGATCTCGCAAGAACGCTTTTTCGGTCCAAGGCATGATTTCGACCCATTTTGTCTTATTATAAGAGGTCTATCCACGGGGAAGTGGTGATAAAATAATAACTGCAGTCTACCGCCGTCCTCCCTGTATATTGATAATGCATTGACATACCTCACTGTTTGTGTACACAAAGGCGATACCATGCCAGGAAATAAGGATTCAAAGGGTTAATGCACACAGTTATAGAATAGAATAGAATAGAATATTTATTTAACAATATACCAATTTACAAGAATAAATTAAAACAATATATTTTTTTGTACAAATTGGAATGGTGCATTGTAGGGGGACATCATAGCCAGATTGGCTGTCTTCCTGACACCCCCCGAAATACAATTTAAAAAACAACACACTTGGTCGGAGTAGACACTCTTGTCAATAGCATTACCCTTGCCTTTGGCTAATATGTCAAATGTCTGTGTATCTGGTCTCGTGGCCGTAATTAGAATAGTTACTGATGTCAATATAATTATGCGGCTTTGGATGAGCTAACTTATAATAAGAAGGGTGTTTAGTGGGTTTATCCACAAAATTGAGTTGAGAAGCAGTATGTACTTTTTAGAAGTTAATATCAAGAAGATTGTTTACCGTGTACAGTTGGTAGATATCTAAGGCCGTCTCCCACATCCATGTCCATCGCTGGCCCTCGGAACTTAGAGGTCCGCGGTCCAGACACAGACATAGGTGTGGAAGACGACCTCAACCTGCAATAAGTTAGTAAGTTTACTTACTTCATATGTTGATCAGGCGGCCCTTGACATATCAAAGACACGACAACAAGCTTTACCGCTGTGGACAAGCATTGCCCCACTTCTTGGACTTCAGCGAGTAAATCAATGACTCGGTCTACAATCTGGGCACTTGCGGTACGAACATGCTACACAAGAAGAGTAACTATTTAGATATTTGCGAACAAGCTGCTTTTTAAAGAGACGTCGAGAGGGTTGGTCTCGGATGTCGTTTTCAATTTCATTCCAAATCTCTGGGAAGCTGTGTCTGGGAAGTTTGGCTGAGAATTGAGTTCTGGCTTTTTGTATCTCTATCACCCAGCTTGTCGTGTAACCATTCCGTCAGATGAGTGAATATTGAAGTAAGTTTCGAATGATTCTGGCAAGTTTATATTTGTCCAATCGTGCATAAACAGAGAAACATTTAATCTGTAAAGGTCGCCAAATTTCAGAATATGGGTGGCTTTAAACAGAGGATCAGTGTGACTGTTGTATTTGTTTCGGCAAATAATTCGTATGGCACGCTTCTGTAAAGATTCTATTTTGCTACCAGATGAAGCATGGCCCCAGATTTGGATAGCATACAGAAGGTGACTATGAACAAGCGCGTAGTATAACGATTGCAAAGCTTTTGTTGGAAGAACATTTTTCACTTTGTTCAGACAATAGAGTGTACTGGACATTTTTGAGCATATGGTCGATATGTGGTATTTAAAGTTAAGATTTTCATCAAGAAAAACGCCCAAGAATTTAACCGCTTTGTCTTGCTGGGAATTGCCTACTGGTGAGAGCGTAGTGTTGTTAAGAAGTATATTAATCTTTTCGGCTTTATGGGGACTATTGTGGGGATGCATCAAAATGTATTTACACTTGTTGGCGTTAACTTGCAGTTTATTGCAGCAGCACCAATTAAATATTTTAGACAGCTCAGAGTTAACCGTGGACTCCAACTTTTGCAAATCGTGCCCAGCTGTATACGTATTTGTGTCATCAGCAAATGATAATAAGTTAAGCAAAGTGCAGTGACTCATATCATTTACATACACTAGGAAAAGTATCGGTCCTAGTACAGACCCTTGCGGGACACCACAATTTACTTCTCGTTGTGTTGACTCGTGCGAATGATAATCAACATACTGGTGCCTGTTGGACAGGTAACTTTGGAACCAAGCTTTGCCTATTCCTCGTATCCCATAGAATTCCAATTTTTTCAATAATATTTCATGGCTGATCGTATCAAATGCTTTGGACAAGTCTATGAACACTGATAACGTGGAGTCTTTTGTTGGTTTATCATTGCTTTCAACAATATATTTCAGGAGGTGCATGATTGGGTGAATAGTGGAATGGCCTTTTCGGAACCCATATTGGAGTTTATACAGAATGTTAAAGTCATTTAGAAAATTGTTTAGTCTTTGGCACATAATCTTTTCGAGGACTTTTGAAAAAACTGGAAGGATACTTATTGGTCTATAGTTTCCCATTTCATGTGAATTTCCTCCTTTGAAAATCGGTATTACTTTCGCCGTTTTCATTTTTTCGGGAACTTCACCTTGGATGAATGACAAGTTGAAAATGTGAACTAGGGGTGTGGCGACTTCAGATATAGCGGCCTTCATTAGTCGCGTGGATAAGTTGTGGCAGTCAGTGCTAGTTTTTCCTTTAAGTTTCCTAGTTGTCAGGATAATTTCTTGTTCCGTCGTTGGATCTATGAAAAAGGTGTTGGGGTGATTCCCCTTTAAAAAATCATTGAAATTTACCCTTGACGGTGGGACACGCTCATTGATAGATTGACCAATTTCTGCAAAGTATTTATTAAATTGTGAAGCAATTTCATCAGGGTCACTTATCTTTCTATTATCAAGCACAAACGTTCATGATACTGGGGATCCATGTTTAGATTTGTTGATAATAGTGCGCAATATTTGCCAGGGATTTTTCATATCATGTTTGCTGCTTTCAATTATATCATTATAGTATATTGCTTTACTACGCCTCTTTACTCGATTAAAGATTGTCGAGAATGTCTTATATCTCTGTATGTTGGTTTCGGAAGGAATTTTCAGTTTGCGTTGATAAAGTTTATTTTTATTGAGGGACGATTGTAGGAGACCGCGTGTCATGTCATCCATGGGTTGCGTTTAGTATACTTTTTTGTTAATTTTACTCTTTTCAGAGGGAATGCTGTTTCGAAGGCTCCAAGGTAAATATTCATAAAGGATTCATATGCCTCAGTGGCACTGGTACAATTATAGACCGATTCGAAAGTACTATTTTGCAATAAGTGCTTGAATAATTCAACATTTTCACTCTTGAATGATCTTTTGTGTGTGGTTAGGTCTTTTTCAAACCCATGATTGCCTTCCTGGATATAGAATGTTGTGAAATGGTCTGAGATATCCGTGATTATTATTCCTGCTTGATGGTTAGTAGAGACGTTGTTTGAAAAAATATGATCTATTAATGTTGCCGAGTGCTCTGTTACTCGCGTGGGTTTTGTGATAAGTGGCATGAAGCCCTCACTGAACATATTATCTATAAAGGTGTTAGTTTTGGTGTGATGGTTGAAGTTAAGCAAGTCAATGTTAAGATCACCAAGAAGGAATGCTTTTCTGTGTTCAAAATTTATTTTAGCCAAAATCCCTGACATAGAGGACATGAATAAGTCAATATCGGCAAGAGGGGGTGAGTTGGGTCTGTAGATGCATCCAACAATATACGAATTTTTTGCACCTGGATTAATTTCGATGAAGATTGTTTCAATGACGTGGGGGATAAAAATTGTCAAGTCAGGTCGCACGTTGAAAGGGATATTCTCTGATACAAATAAACCCACTCCTCCTCTCCCATCGTCATGATTCGGGCGCGTTTTATAAGCGAGTGGATGATAACCACTGAGTTTGTGGGGCATGTGGTCTCGTATCTTGAAGATTTCGGTAAGGCCTATCACATCAAAGATGTTTTCATTTTGCTGAACGTCGCACAGGAAGTCGGTAAATGAATCCCAGTTGGCATTAAGACTTCGGCAATTTAGACTGAGTAGGGATATTGATTTGTCTTGCTTCTTAAAATCTTGTTTAAATTTGGAAGGTGAAAAGTAGTTACATGAATGACTATGTATAGTAAAAGGAGATTCGGATTCTTCGTCTAGCTTGCTATTTATTACATCATTATATTTAGAGGTAAGGTTATATTTGTCATTGTTCTGTATCTCATCCAAATTTAACGCATCATTCGCCATGGTTAACAAAAGAAACGAGCGATTTCATATGAGCCAAAGGCAACGGCAGGTCAAGTGGTAGTGTGTCAGCATATTGAAAACTCTGTAATGACAAATAAATAAAAATGAAATTCGGCTTATTAGAGCCGTACATAAAATCAACACTAAGGTTTGAGGGTTCACACGCCATGGCGGAAGTGTAACTCAGAATGTTATTTACTATTTTCATGAGGGTGATTGTGCTAGTAAGGTTCCGGGGCTAATTAGATTATAAAAGTATGAGAGAGGCATTTCCCTATGGGTCTGACGAAGAGAAAGGAGAAACTTGGAAGAGGTGGATATGTATAAGATAGCAGACACGTCCTATCGCCACCGGACGGCACATAGCCAAAATTAACAGAAACCGCCATTTGCCACCTAGGCGGCAAATAGCCACCCTGATCATTTCGGCCACCTACCACCCGGGTGGCAAATAGCTCCTGCAAAAACTTCGAAGTATAAAAAATATTTTAGGATCATACTGTTATTACAGAGAAACCAGCCTCGCGCTGCAGCTATGAGATTAAGCCTTAGATCTTAATATAATAAAGTTAAGATCACACTATTATTACAAAGAAACCAGCCTCGTGCAGCAGCTATGAAATTAAGCTTGGATCTATATCCGAGAGCCAAAAATTATCTTAGATCTTCGCTTCGAATTGGCATAGGGAAATTAGTATTAACAACCATCGTGAAAGCTAATTTGTAAATCAGTTTATCTGTATTGGATTTAGCCTTGCTCAGTTTCAATAGCGATCACGTTTCCAGTCCGCAATTACGAATGGTTGTTTCGAGTAAACTTTCAGAACAACTGATGCATTAGCAGTTTATTTGCACCGTTAAACACGCCGACAATCCTTTCGACAGATGGGCGAGAGGAAAAGTAGAAACATCCTACAATTCGAAAACATTCATCGACTCGTGAAAAAGTCACCTAGACCAATCATATGCACGCAAGTCGAATATCATTAAAGAAAATTAATTTACATTCAAACGACCACATCACACAGTCAGCAATAGAAGAGAAAATACATTTGGCCTACCGAAAACCTATCAGATGAAATGTCAATGCAATGACCGAAGAGATCACGGCAAAATGGTGCAAATTTTTAAACCCACCCAATAGTCTCTAAGAATATGTGCCCATAATACTAATGAAACGTGCGGCATACTCGTCGAGTTATTTCAGTGAGTATGTTTAACACTTACTACTACTTGCTACTGGCGGGTAATAATAATAATAATGATAATAATAATGTTTAAGCCTAAAATCCACATAGTGCTCTTTGGCTTTACATGCTACACTGTAATGACGTAGTCTATGGGTTTCATCTCTATTTGGTCAAACAAAATGTTTGGCCAAATAGATATGTTTTCAAGTGGGACTTAAATTGTTTGATGGCCAGTTCCGTTTTTATATGACTTGGTAAGGCATTCCAGGGAAAAGGTGCAGCAATTGAGAAAGCCATATAGCCGGCAGTAGGTAATAAAGGCCGATTCTGGGACAGCTTGTACATGTACCGTACACGTACACGTACATGTGCGTTTACCGCCATAGGATTCAGTGTTAAATCGTGTTCACGTGTACAAAAATGTCGTTTTTTCATGGTGTCCCAGAATCGGTCATTGTTTTTGAGGCTCACAGATCGCACTTTTCACGTTCAAAACACCCGTTGGCGAACGCGTACATTCAACACGTCGCTCAAAAAGTGAAAATGTACGAAATTGTACATGTACATTTTCTTAAAAAATTTTGTCGACGTTCCCATCGTGGATTAGACCATCGATCCATCGTTGGTGAACGCGAGCAAAAACGCTTTGCCGATTCTAGGACAGCATCAAAAAGCTGTTTGCCGATTCTGGGACACCGGCGTTCGCCAACGGGTGTTCGAACGGTTAATGTGCGATCCGATCGGCGAAACCCCATTTGCCGATTCTTGGACAGGAAAAATCGACCTCAAAACGTTTTCTCGACGTTCGCCAACGGTGAAAGTGAGCGTAAAGTGCAGTTACTCGTCGAGGATTTTTTTTTTAAATTTTGTTTTAAAACCGATTTGAGCCTCCGATACATCGAAAAATGACGGTTTGCAGGTTCTGAGACACCACGTTCGCGATCGCGTTTCGGACGGTATAGGGTGCGATTTGATCGGTGAAAACGATTTGCCGATTCATCTCTTGAGTTTTGTGAGACGAATCGTGATAGAATCAGTTTTGAGGAGAGGAAATAAAAAAGTGATTGATATATATAGGAGAGAAAAAAAAAAAAAAAATAGTTATTTAAAAAAATAAATATCAAATCGAATAGATAATAAAAAATACGTAAATCATGAACGCTTCCCAGACTATTAGAGCAAGGTTTCTTTTAAAAATGCTGATGAGAGCCTACGCATTCTGCGTGAACGAACAACTAGGTCGCCTCTTGTTAGAACGATGCGTCGGATGTCGGGATCATCTAGACTTCGATCTTGAGAATCATTCGTGTCTGACGATGGAAAGGGAAGATATGGTCGTCAAGTATTTCGAACCGGCGTTCCAACGCGATCAAATCGACGAAGTGATCACGTTTTGGAAGAGATAAGTCTTCTGTAAGAATCGAGACAAGCCCACAGTTTCGGAAGAACTGAAATTGGCGCGTAGAAGTCTGACTTTAGAAGACAAGGGATGCATCATGAAATTATTGTTCAATGAAGCATACGTCTAAGTTTTCTCGTTGATATAAATATGGGAGAATAGAAAATAAAAATAAATACACACATAAATTTTTTTATCTAATATTAGAAAGAAAAAAAACACAAATATGAGAACCAGAAATAAATTGTACCAGACGTTAGATGACAATGAGGATGAGAAGCCGAACGACGTTTTGCCGATGGCACCATCGCTAGAAGAAACAGAAAGAGGAGAGAGGTTTCGCATCGATCAAATCAGTGGAATCCAGTTGTATCTAACCCAAGAGAGAGATTCTCGCCGTTCTCTCAAGAAGAAGTATTCGCGTTTCCTAAAATTCATCAACAGGGTCGACACGACACTCATCACGATTTTCATGGGTTTACACACGGCCGGCATCGGATTGTTGCCGACCGCAGTCGGCATTCCAATCGTGTTGACCGTAGAAGGAGTGGCTCTCGCCGCCGGATTGTTTAGCACGCTCGGAAACTTTTTGAGTAGGAAATTATATCTGAAGGCAAGGAAACACGAAAAGATTCGCGTCTTGGCCGACTCCAAGATCGACACGATATCCGAAATGATCTCGATGGCGTTGAAAGATGGTAGGATATCAGATGGAGAATACGTCACGATATTGAGCGAGAAAACGAAATACGATGCCATGAAAGAGGCCGTGAGAATCAAGAATCGTCAGATCATGAAGGAAGAGATGAAGGATTCTCTCGTGGAAAGGGGGAGGAATGAGGCTAGGGAGGAATTCAGTAAGATGATAGAACTCAAGAGCAGCGATTGATAAAAAATATATATAATAAGAACAGAAAAAAGAAATATTAAATTTATATATAAAATAAAAACGAAATTAATTTAAATAACTCTTAAAAATTGTATTGCGTAAAGTGTAAGAGAGTTACCTAGACGAGTAATTCTCAAGAAGTACGAACTAAAAACGACAGACAGATGCTTCGCGGAATTTGCGTTGTGTGTGGTTCTATGAAGACTCGATTCGTCAAAAAAAAAGAACGCGAGCAAAGGTAAAGGCATCATGAATAAAATGATCAATAATCTACCTTTCGAAATGCACCTGCCTGGTCACAGTTTCACGAGACCTGGAACGAAATTGAACAAGAGACTCAACGCCGATCTGACTCCTAAATCTTGGAGCAAACCTGTGAATAGGGTGGACGCGGCTGCATATGATCACGATCTATGCTACGCCGGACATCCCGACACCAAGACTCGCAACGATGTCTGCGATAAAAACATGTTAGCGAAATTGAGAGGTATATCGAATCCGACCAGGAGAGAGAAGATAGAATGTTCGTGGGTCGGCAATTTGATCGGTGCGAAACGTCGATTCAGATGAGGCGTTAAAAAAAAAGCACATCTGAAAAGAAGAAGAAACGATTATTGACGAGCGAATTGGCCGAGGAGTTACACAAACCCATTGTGCGTAAATTTCGAAAGAGAAGGGTGTTCGTGAAGGGTTTGGATGATATTTGGTCTGCTGACTTGGTCGACATGAGATCGTTTTCGAGGTGGAACGAGGGTGTCAAATATCTATTGACGGTCATCGACGTGTTTTCCAAATACGGTTGGATCAGAGCTTTGAAGAATAAATCGGGACCTTGCGTCGCCGAGGCTCTGAAGAGCGTGTTCGACTCGTCTTCTCGAAAACCGAATAAATTGTGGAGGGATAAGGGAAAGGAATTCTACAACAAGCACGTTCATCGATTAGTCGACTTCTACTCGATCGAAAACGAAGAGAAAGCCAGCGTGGTGGAACATTGCAATCGAACGGTGAAGGAAAAGATGCATAGATACTTCACGGCGAATTGGACCAAGAAATATATATACGCTCTGAATGGTCTGGTCAAAGATTACAACAACACGCGACACAGATCGATCAAGATGACTCCCGTGGAAGCTAGCGATCCTCGAAACGAAAAACGGGTCTACGTGAATCTATATCCTGAGAGATCTAAGATCAGGAAGAAGTCTAGAACGCCGAAATTTGCGGTCGGTGATCGAGTGAGAATCTACGCTTATAAGAAGCATTTCGAAAAGGGTTATACTCCTCGATGGACCTCGGAAATCTTTGTGATAATCAAAATATTTCACACCGATCCAGTGACTTACGAGATCGAAGCTTTGGATGGAGAAGAGATTATCGGAAAGTTTTATGAACAACAATTGCAGAAGACGAAGTTTTGATAAAGAAAACAATTTTTTTTTATTTACTCTCTTTAACATTTTCTTGTTTACACATATATATATAGGAGAGAAAAATAATAATAAAAAATAATTAAAACTATTTTTAGATAAAAAAGCAAGGTAATTAATAAACAAAAAACAAAAACCCTTCAAAAATGGCAAATATACTAGATATAGCACAAAGCATAGTGAAAGATGAAAGTATTCAAGAATATGAGGTTCACGAATACGAACCGGTAACCGGAACGAGTTTGAACAATGCGGGAGAGATAAGAATCAACGTCGAAACTCAAGATCTATTCGTCCATCCTAGTTACATAGTGGTGCAGGGACGTCTCACCAAGGAAGATGGGAGCGACTACGCCGACGACGACACGATTACTCTAACCAATAATGGCATCATGCATCTATTCAGTAATATAAAATACATGCTATCCGGACAAGAGATAGAATCTGTGTTTCATCCCGGTCAGGCCACCACGATGTTCGGACTCTTGATGTATCCGGATGATTTTTCGAAATCCAGAGGACTTAATCAGTTGTGGGTGAAAGACACCGTCGGCCCTGCTAGCGCCGGCGCCGTCGCGATATTCGACTACGTCGTCAAGACGTCTAGACTTAAAGGAACGTTTTCAATCAGGATACCTTTGAAACACATCTTCGGATTCGGGGACGATTACAACAAGATCATGTACGGATTCAAACACAATCTGACGTTGATTCGAAAAGGAAACGACGATGCAATAGTGAGACTCCCTGCGACCGATGCGGGTAAGATAACTCTACACAAGATATCGTGGTTCGTTCCACACGTGGAGCCTATGATCAAGGAAAAATCCACTTCTGAGAGACCGCGTTTCATCGTGGTTGCGTTTCAGACCAATAAGGATGGGTCTCAGGAAAAGAATGCATCGCTGTTCGATCACTGCCATTTGAGAAACATGCAAGTGTTTCTGAACGCCACGAGATATCCAGCAATCGATTACAATGCGTCATTCGACAAGAATGATTTCTGCAGACTGTACAGCGAAGCCGCTGATTTTAGAAAGAAGTATCACGGTCTAGACGAATTGATGAGCAACCCTAATATATCTCCCGGTGAATACAAGTCGATGTATCCCATGTTCGTATTCGACATCAGTAAACAGAGTGAACGACTCAAGAATAGCGTCTTACACATTCAGATCAAGATGCAATTTGATAGGAACATGCCGAGAAAAACCGAAGCCTTCGCCCTGGTCCTGTCGGACAGAGAATTACAATTCGAATCGGATGGAAATATGAGAGACGTGTGTGAAAAAAATAAAAAAAGTAATGAGTAATTATTAAAAACAAAAAAAAAAAACCAAAAAAAAATAAAAGTAAAGAGATCTAGAGAGATTGAACATCTTTCTAAATCTCATTACTTTTTTTTGTTTTAATAATCACACATTATTTTTTAAATTATTTTCACGCGTTCACTGTTTGTTCAAAGGATCTAGTTTCATCAGTAGGCTCACCATGGAAGTGGCGGCTTCGGGATTATTGGTTTTTGTAACGTAATTAATCCTGTCTCCGGCGTTCACTTTGAGAGGCGTGCCGAACGTGCTAACATTCGCATGTTGATTCTCAGTCTTTTCAACGCTGTATTTCTTATCACTCTCTACTCCATTCACCACGAGATTCATGACCGCTCTGTTATTCAAATCCGTGGAAGCCAGACTCATTCGAATGATTTCACCTCCTAACAGCATGGGATATCCCACCTCACCATATTTCAATCCGCTACCTCCGTTTCCAAAAGACCACTCGGTTTTTCCCTCCTCTGACGTGCCGGCCTCCTCGGCCCACACGGTGATCAATTGTCTAGCGTATTTGACTCTTTCCACCACCGAAATCAGGGTGCAGGCATCCGTCATGTTCACGGGATCCGGTAGATTCGTGAGCGCGTGTCCGCCCATGTCTAGTTTACCTTCCATGATGTCGCACTTTCTCCAGACCAAGTTGTCATCCACGTACTTCCTGCTGACTGCGGTGGAATCGAATTCGGGATCGTGATCGAGACCAAATAAATTCTCACCGTTCATGTTGATACCACCCTCCATGGTTCCGCCAGATTGTTTGTTCAGGTAGAGATCGTCCACTTGCGATTCTACGTATTCTTGTGATCGTATCACGGCAGAATCTACATAGCCCTTGTTGACCACGGTTGAGTCCGCATCCGTGTCGTCGACCTTTGACAGATTTAATATCTTGTTGAATCCCGCATTCAGATCCGATTTCATTTCTTGTCTGTCAGACTTTCTCTGTTCCAGATCTACATAGTGTTTGGTCGCCACGTCCTTGGGATTCGTGGGAGTGGCCACGTTCGTTATCTTGTTAGAATTGGCGTTCAATTCCGAGTGCTTCGTTTTTTGAACATATCTATTTCTCAGATGTTCGTGAATTGCGCGTGAGAGTCGTCAGCGTATTTCTTGGTTGCGGCATCGGTGGGATCTATGGGATTCGCGACGTTCACCAAACATTTGGATTTCAGATCGAGATCATCGGTCATGGCTTTATCCACGTAATTATCTAGCATGATTCATTTGAAATCCACGTTCCCCCTGTCGACGTATTTTTTAGTTGCAGCATCTGCGAAATCTATCGGCTTGGGAAGATTGTAGAGCTTCTTATCGTTCATGTTCAAAGGTTCCTCTCGAGGTTCGTATCTCCGAACGTAACGTTCATCCAAGTTGGCAACGTCGTAACCATCACTGATTTCGAGCATCTTCCTCTTCTTTTTGGGTTGACTTTCGTCATCACTTCTACCAAATTTATCGACTGGCATGTTGTTTTGAGATTTTTGCTTTAAAAATATATTTCAAATGCAGTTTATTAAAAATGAATTATTTCACTTATTTTTATGTTTCGTTTTTATTCGATTAAAATTTTTTATATCATTTTTTTACCTTTATATATACTATATAAAAAAATCTCTCTCTAATGTAAATCATTGAGAATGTCTTGAAACCGATCTCCTTCAGACCATCTCTTGAGAACGTAGAGACACTGGTGACTGCAAAACACTTGATCTGGCGATTGCACTCATTCCGTGTTGTAACGAACCATCGATTTGTTGAAATAGTTCTTTATTTCTTTTGGCAGCGAGATTCCGTAGCTGTCGAAATAATAATTCTTCTTCTTCCTGTTCTTGAACCACGCCACCCAGTGAGTGCCTTCACCTGATAAATCGTCTAGATTTAAAATTCCGCATTCCGATTGTCGAGGTCTTCTCTTCGGCAAGGCATCTCTGGAAAACATGCCTAGAAAATCTTTGATTTTCAAATCCTTCACCACATTCGACAGATCGATGTTGGATAGGGGTTCGTTAGGTAAGACGACACCTTCTACGGATATCTCTATTTTCTTATTCATAAATGCATATATTTTTTTTTTAATTTATTTATTTTCTTATAATTCACTAAAATGACGTTATTTTTTTTATTTTTCTTTTTAAACTAACTCTATCGACTTCCATAATCCTGAATCCGTCTAATTCCTCGACTTCCATAATCTTGAATCTGTCTAATTCCTTTTGATTTTCTGGAATCCTATCATCCTTAATCATATCTGGAATCCTATCATCCTCAATCATATCTGAAATTCTATCGTCTAAAATTAGATCCAAAGTCCAATGTCCGAGTGCTAAAGTGCTTATTTTATCATCTAACCTGAATCTCTCATCGTCGTCGGCCGTCAGCAAAATCTTGTTGACTATTTCGGTATACAAGTTGTGATTTTCGCTTTGAATCGATTTCATAGTCTTATACACTGGACCACTTCCTAACAGACAATCTTTATACTCTCGGAAAGAGATGTTTTTCTTCACCACGCACACTTTAACCCCTTTGGACTTCTTGATCTCTTCATCTTCTAGACGATAAGCATACAGTTTAGGTCTCAAGCCCACGAATTCGAGGATTTGTTTACCACCGCTCTCGCCCTTAAATTTACCCAACACCTTCTTGTTGTCATTCGATTGAATGTTGGATGGGTGATCAATGGGATAATTGCTTGTGTCGAACCACACGGCCACATCCGGAGATATATCTCGGTAGACATCTTTCATCTCTATCTTGTAAACTAAACTGTCCGTGTCGGTGAACCGTAGTTTGGCTTTATTACCAAATTTTCGTTTGACGTAATCGTAGTGAAACTCGTACATCAATCGCTTGCTGATATCTAAGATGATTGGTCTGAGATAATACGGTTTGTCGAACTTCAGATGCATCTTTTGCATGTGAACGGCCACTAGATTTTCGTCGAATATGGTTCGGTGTTTGTAATTGGGTTTCGCCACTAATTTTTTAGCTCTTTTCTCAGACGTGATGAGTCGATTTACCGTACACGCAGTTGTTCATGAGTTTGAAGAAATCTTTTTCAAAATTGTTCTCGGCTCGAATTCTGAGATTCGTGTTGAGAACAATGTATTTTTTCATCCAAGGCTCTTCGTTGAATCAAATGATGCGGTGTATGTCGACTAATTTCATCCCGTAATCGACGTAGTGTTTCAAATTCTCACTGTAGATGACGTAGTTACGTTTGTTAAATAAATTGGGAATGAGTTTTTCCTCGTTTCCTTCGTTCGGTTCCATTCATTCGGGAGCCAGCGGATAATCGTTGTGTAGATTGTGTAATTCTTCCGGATAGTTCAAATCGACTTCTAAAATGCAAGGATAGTCTCTCCATTTTTGCATCTCTTCCGGTTCCGTTACCCATTCGAAATTTCCAATCGGTAAAGGATGCCTCATAGCCCAACCGCACAGATTATTAGCATCCCAATACTGTATGTATTTATTCAACTGTTTCGAATCGAAACCTTTTTTCATGTAGAGATTGTTAGCTTCAGAATATCTGTGGGAGATCATCAAGACGCCACCTCTCGTAGCCTTTTCGAACATGAGTAACATGTCCACGTCATATAATAATTCCAATTGGACTTTGGTGGTCTTCAACAGAGTGTCCCATGCCAGACCGGGTGCGGTGA
Organism: Pictodentalium vernedei; assembly: GCA_031216915.1. Taxonomy (NCBI): domain Eukaryota; kingdom Metazoa; phylum Mollusca; class Scaphopoda; order Dentaliida; family Dentaliidae; genus Pictodentalium; species Pictodentalium vernedei. The sequence continues at coordinate 291,715,878 of CM062290.1, forward strand.
AATACCAAGCTGGATCCAGGTCGTAATTTCAATGACAGACGTCTCGAAAATTTTCGAAACATCTACCAAGTGCAGAACGTCAGTCTTCAGATAGAGATCGTGATAATCTCTCATGGTTTTCATATCGAATGATTTCCACACGTTTTTGGCATGTTCGTAATTCTCGTAGGAAATGTTGGATTCGTATAATTTTGAATAAAAATCTTCTTTCGAAGGTAGTGCAGTGTCGTCGAATCTCTTTAGATCGCTCATGTAATCGTAAGGATAGATTCCTTTCCTCAACATGATGTCTACTCGTTCTCCAAAATGTTCGCTCGTGATTTTAAATTTATCCTTGCTCATGTTATCGACTAATTTTTCCAGAGCGGTCGACATGAATTTAAAACTGTCGATGAAACGTATGCCTCTATGAATGAATTTCGTTTTTTCTTTCAATGTCTCTCTGTCGATTACTCTTTTCTTCTCCATGACCTTCCATTTTGTGAAGGAAATGTATCTTTCTTCGCTGTTCACGATGCAATTTAATTCTTCGTGGGAGGTGCTGAGATTTTTCACGAACAGATGACTGTCGTAACCCGAGAGATTGTGAAATATCACTGGATAGAAAATGGCGTCTCGATATTTTAAATTACACTTGCTGTGAGCCGGACCGTGATACAGACCCGTGTAATGATCGTGGTCTCTAACCTTCTTATTTTCCTCTGAATTCTTGTCGAACGATGTCTGCATATGTGACATTTGGTGGCTCTGTTATTTTCGTCCTGCTGCTCTCGTGTGATGATCATTTTCGCCAGAGTTTTGAATTTATCGTATAACATTTGAATTTTCGATTCTAACTCTTCCACGAACCTTTGAGCCACGTCGTCGTCTTCGCACTGTTTCGTGTAGATGAAGGGACCCATGTCGTGTTGCAAGTTGAAAGCGCATTTCACGTAAATGCAATAGCCCGAAGGCATGTGTTTTTGATATCTTTCGACATAACTTTGAAGAGCGTCGGGTTGGCAGGAACTCATTTTCACGGCGAAGCATTCAAAATCGGCATACACGACGAATGGTACTTTTAACCTTCTATTCCGATTTTCAAACTTCACGATGGTGTTGGGTTTGGGCATTTCGATGGCGACACCTTGATTTTCATTGCAATATTCCTGATGTTTCGCTAATGATTTTTTGCTCTGAAACGCATTCATGCAGTTGCAACTTAAACATATCTTATGTTCATGTTTATTATTTTGTCTCGACAGTAATCGGCTCGGATTTTTAACCCAACAATAATGACGATTGTCACCATTCGAATCAATAATAAAATAATTGTCTTTTCTCTTTCGAGATACGAAGTCTGTCTGAGAGGATAGATTGTTCGTTTTTCATCATTGCATCCCAAGACGTTCACCGCTATGGTGGGATTTTGAGCCTCAAAACGTTCGATATGTTTTAACTGTGTTGGAAAAGTGACTCCGGTTCAATCGAGATTTTTAGAAGTCTCCTCGTAACGAGAAACTCTCTCAGGATGGATTTTGACAGGGTATAAAGCGGAGGTGACTGCCCATTTAAAACACTGATCATCTTTATTTCTCACGTTGACCACGGAGTGTTTTTTAGCTAAGAAATATGGTAATTCCACGTAGGAAGACCCTTTCAACGAATCGTTTTTAGTTATATGAATTTCGAGTTTCAACACTTCATCGAACGTCCAATTACTACCTTCATGTTGATAATTCGTGAGAGACATCAACATCTTGTCTTTCATCTTTTCGAAAACGTCCAATAAATCTGAACCTCGAAGTATGGGTTCGACGTTAGATCTGAAATATGCATTTTTCATGATGCTCTCGCTGGACTTCACGTCAATTTTATTCATCACGCAATGGAGTATCATCTTAATTTTTTGTCCCACGTTCATGTGTCTGTGAAACAAATCCAATACTTCTTTCTTCACCCCTTCCATGAACAATTTCGGATCGACTTTCTTGAACAAGGGAACCACGTCGAAAGTTTTAAAAATGCCTTTGATCGTACTCTCCCATTCTAGGGCTTTGATTGGAATACTTCCGTGATGAGTCGTGTGATATATTCTTCTCCTTTCCCTTCATTGATTGCTCGTCGAATTTCGCTCGATATATCTCATTTGTCTAGATTCTGAAGTGCATCACTCGTTTTCGTTTTAGTTTTTTTTTTCTTTTGAAACTTGAAGTTCTTCAATGGCTTTTCGTTTAGTCGTCTTCTCATTTTTCACAATCAATGCATTTTTTGACTGTTTAAGTTTATCTACTTCCGATCTTTCGATTTATTTCTTTCCATCATTTCGCAAACGATATTCCTGTATGACTTCAATTTTTTTTGATTTAGTTCTATGATTTCTGAAATGTGGAATTTTAATATTTTACAAATCTCGTTTAACTAAGGTATGGTTTTCTCATTTAAATTTAAATATTTTACAAATCTCTTTTAACTGAGGTATGGTTTTCTCATTTAAATTTTCCATTTTTCTTTGTTTGCTACTTTTGTAAGAATATTTTTTCGAATTTTGTATTTAAATAATAATTTGTTAAAAAGTTTTAAAATTGTTTTTATATATATATGTTTTAATTCCTTCAAAAAAAAAATTTTTTTTTGATGAAATTAATCAATTTTTTTATGTTCCTTAACGTGAAAAAAATTGAATTAATACGAGAAAAAAGGACGTTAAATTTAAACTTTTTATTTATATATAAAGAGAAAAAAACTTTTACAAAAAAAAATTTTTTACATTAAAGAAAATTAAAAAAAACTTTTTATATATATATAAAGAGTAAAAAAAAAACCAAACTTTTTTAACAAATTATTATTTAAATACAAAATTAAAAAATATATATTATTTGCAATAATTCATAAAACAAAAAACCAAATAATCGATCATGACAACAAGACCTAAAAGATGCGAACTGAAATTGAAACGAGTCGAAACGTGTAAGAAATTCGGTTTTAAAATCTATAGATTACAATGACACGACTCCATCGAATTGAACGAGGTTGAGACGAAGGGCTTAGAGCGCAAATACGACAAATATAACATGCCTTTGAAATTGGACGAAGCCATGTTTGATTTGTTTTATGAGTACCAAAGCGATCTACAGAAAATCGTCATTGCCAAAGATAGAGAATTCGACAAGGACGATTTGTCGTTGTCCTATGGAAGTTACATATATCCAAAAATCTCACTCGAACTCGTAGACAAATCGGGTGGTGAGAGCGCGTTCACCGATGTAAAAAAACTCAAAAAAGTAAAGATAAACATTCAACACATTTTCCAAAAAGGAGAATACACGAGCGTCAACATGCTAATAACGGACTTGGAAATATAAACAATAGAGAGATTGATTTTTAGCGAAGAAAAAGGAAAAAAAGTAATGAGATCTAGAGAGGTTGATCATCTCTAGATCTCATTACTTTTTTTTGTTTTTGTTTTCCTTCTTCACTATCGCCCATATATTATAATAACGTTTCCTTTTTTCTCAAATTTCAGCGTCGATTCTTCTTTTCTTTTTTTTTGTGATATATTACATTTTTTTTATAAGAACACATTTGTTTATCCGAATCGTAATTATGAACGAATGTTGTGCATCTCTCGGTAATACTCGCATCATTACCATTCTCTTCAGAAGGTAGTGGTGATGGTGGAAAACGTCTCATTCTTTTAAATTTCAACCATCTATCCCGATCTTTATTTAACTCTTTTATCAGTTCTTTCCTAAGATATCCATCATTAGTGTCTAATCGTTTTTCCACATCTTTTTCGCACTCTATCTCGCGATATTCATCATTATCATCTAATTGTTTTTCCACCTTTTTATCCATTTTATATTATTTTATACTTTCTATGATTTATATTTTATATAATTATATAATTTTTACATTATAATAACATACTCAAAATCGGTATATTCTTAAATGGTGAATTCTCACCAAACAACAAACCCTTGCCGAGTCGCTCAACGTTCTGTCCACTCTTTAGGTAGAGACCGTTTCTACTCAAAGAGTTGTCACCTCTAACAGGTTCTAGATACAATCCTTTACCGCTGTCATCTACGTGGACGCGACACACGGCTCCTCCCTTCTTCAAAAACAGTCCGCTGCCACCCATTAATTTCTCAACTGCCGAACTCGCGAGTCCTGAGAGAGCTCCCACGCCGAGTGTCTTTCCGAGAAAGGGTAATGCTTTTGCGGCAAAGGGTAATACTTTTGCAGCGATTCCTGCCAATAGTGGTAGGAAACCGCCTTTCATTCTCAAATTGTATCTCAATTGAGCGGGACTCAATCTCACCATCAACCCTCTTCCATCACAAATCGCTTTCTCCATCCTTTCGATTTGACTTCTGGTCCAGACGATCGAATCCTGACTGCCACTCATCAGATCTTCATGAGTGAATATGAATCTCACCACCTCGCCTCGAGTTGTTAACGCTCTCTTAAGTTTCTTCCTCTGTCCTGCGGATATGTTCACGTTTTTAACCACGTATTGTGTCATAATTCTTTTTTTTAAAATATATTTTGTTCAATTGTTTTTTTTGTTTTAATGATAATTATATATATATTAAATAATTTTTGTAAATTAATATTGCGTTATTTTATTTTCTTATTTATATATATACACACAATATTTTTTTTTTGCTTTTATATGTCTCTTATGTGAAATCGTATCATCACCCTCTCTCCGCGAAGATCTAACAGTTCACCATTTTGATCCGTCAACGTGGTTTTGAGACTATACAATGTGTCTAAAATCACTGGTAAATAAACTAAATTTCGAGGTCGTTCCACGATCTTATAACCCGGCGACACATTTGGAAAGAATGAATAGATCATCGGTTGAGTGCTACCATTCACGTAGCTTCCAGCAATCACATCCACGTTCACCAGAATGCTATTGACTGTGAGAATGTCAAGCATATTTTCAGATGCCGCGTGGCCTCGATACATCTTTCGATCGAATCCCAGCATCTTGCCTATAGAATCGTCCATGTTGAAATCCACTCGAAAATTATCTTCCAAATCCAACATCGTCTGTAAAGTATTAGGGTTGGGAGCGAGTCTGATCTTGTTGCTTCCCTTTCCATCCGTCTTCATTCACGTTTGAATGTAATTGTTCAAGTCGTAACTTCCTTTGGGAATTCGAATCTCCAACCAATCCACTCTGTCGGAATACTTAAATGAGTTATTCTTTTTGGTGACGTTGGGAAAGGAATAATAAGTTTCCAGATTCACCAACGCCATCTCCTATCTTTTCTCTCTATTCAATTCGATGGAAGGTTCGAATTTCATCGCGAATCGAGTCGAATCGCAACTCACCATGATTTGAATGGATTGTTTTGCAGCCGTATTCTCGGCTATCCGTTCTAACAATTCTCCTTGTTTGAACATTATATTTAATTTTATTTTTTATTTTTTTCAAAACTAATTATTTGAAGATTTATTATTTTCTAATTTTTATTTTCACGCTCTATCTTATTATCATCAGAAACATAAAACTTGTCGAATTCGCACCGATATTTTCCGCGATTAAATTCGCTAGTCAAATCGATCACGACGAAATTGTAAAGTCCTCTATCCCAAACCCTCTTGCAGAATCTCCTGAATTCCGCCGCGCTCATGTCGTTTGCGAGATCTTGAGATCTTGGCGAAAGAGACATAGAAAATTAGCGTTCTCCCTTATCGTCTGTCTGGGCAATCGAAAATAATTCTGCGACAGGTAGAAACAGTCCACGTTGCTGTGACGACCCCTAACGTAATACGATTCGCATCGGTTCTGTCTCTCCAAAAGCAGATCGTCGAAAATCATGAGATTCTTATCTTCCGATTTCAATTCTCTAGGATCCGGAACATCGCTAGCGTTCTCATAAAATCGACAATCGACGTTCGAAGATGCATTTCTCTTCATCAATTCCATCGCCACACTGTCCAAAATGGTCGAAAGAGAAGCTTCACTTTTGTCGAATTCCTCCCTACTGTCAAAGATTCTGGCTATGACGTCCTTAGGCAATCTACGATCAATGCACTCTCGAAGCAATCTGTATTCGGGTTGAAACAAGCTCTTGCCAAACACAAACAATCTGTCATAATCCAACCAGTTGGGTCGCGACAACAGATTCATCAACAGATTGGTCTTTCCACAATTCGATTTTCCCACTATCAAGCCTCTTATGCTTTTGGGAAAGAACTCGTTATTCGACCTCTTAGTCACGGCGTCATTCCAAGACATATCTTTAATGTTCATCTTTTTTTATATTTTTTTGTTATTTTAGATTTTTTCAAAACACAATTTTTTATGTTTTTTCAAACTCAGTTTTTTTAATATTATTATTTAGTTATAAAACACCGTCGCGAGTTTTCTTCAATCCAGATCCACTCGTCATTTTGGCTAAATCTTGTATGGGTACCACAGCATCCTTAAAATCTTTCCAACTTTTCGGCGTTCGCTCTAACGTAGCTCGCTTCACCAGTGGACTGATCAACTTGTCGATCAATACGTCGGCTGCCCTCTTGCCAGCCACAGAAGCTATCCTACCACTGGCTTCGGAAGCGGCTTTCTTACCAGCATCCAAAGCCGTCTTCTTACCGACCTCAAACGCGGTCGATGCGAGTTTTCTATCTACATCACTCGTGAACGCCCGCATTATAGAATCGACGATACCAGAACCGCCATGAACGTAAGTTCTGATGTATCCCCTGTTCTTTATCACCAACATATTTTTATTTTATAATATATATTTTGTTTTCACTGGTAAATCGTTTGTTGTTTAAATACTTTTATTATTCTAGTGTAAAATTGACTGTTTTTATTTTATATATTTTGTTTGTTTGTTTCTCTCTACTTATTATATACATCAATCCTTCAATTCGTTCATCAGCCTTTTATAATGGTTTTTATTCAAAACCTTCTGTCTTAACAATTTGTCACATATACTTACTATCTCATTATCTAATCCTGTGTTACCAGAGCGTCTACTTGCCATCAACAAACTCAATCTCTGAGACAGAGCGTCAGAATCGCTCGGAAGAAAAGTGTTTTTCACCCCTTCGCCAGTCACCGACTCGGCGACCTTCTTATTCATATCCCATATGGGTTTCACCACTTTCGTCCACTTGAAACCTCTGTTGGCATTGGGTCTCGTCTGTCTGGCATCGTTATTTCTCTTTATGGCGTGGGTCTGAACCAGAATGTCGCCGTAATTGTCGAAATCCTGTTCCATGTAATCTCCAGGCTTGTCGAAAAGGAGCAATTTGCACAGTCCATCAGTTATTTTATACTTATTCGAACCGACGATTAAATTATCATCATCCATTTCCACTTCTGTGTCGTTCACAAAAGTTCTACCCTCCGAATCCTTATAAATTCCATACAACAGATCTCTCTTACCACCATCCTCGGACGACGCATCGCTATCAGTGGTGATAGTCGAAGCTGTATCGTCGCTCTCGCTCACGTCGGTTTCGATTCTCATGGGAACGTAATCCGGTGTAGATTGAAAGGAATACTGTTTTGTAAAACTACCGGGCAACGAAACCATTCTCAAAGAACTCTCTTTTATGGGTCTCAGTTCTTCAACTATCTCCTTCCTGCTTCGTTCCTGAACATCCGTCATGGGTTTTAATATTTTTTTGGCTTCACGCATCAATTCCACTTCTCCAAGCCGTCTGCTTCTATCAGCTGATTGAATACTATTCTTAACATGTTCATATTCGTTTAAAAGCTGATCTCTATGTTTGGCATCCATCTGTAAAAACATTTCTTTCGTTTTTAAATTATTAATATTTCCTTTGAGTATGCTAATGTGAGTTATTTATTATTTTCAAAATTAAATATATAATTATTTTTATGTTTTATGTTTTAAGTAAATAAAAATCTTCTGTCTTTAATATAATAACTAAAAACCAGTTGAGGAAAAACATTTTACATGATAAAACCTCTATAAATGCGTTTTGCCTCTGAACACGTTAAAAATCGCATCACAGATTATTCACTCAGTGACGAACTGGAGAACTTTGAAAAGTTTGGAAGTTTTAGCGCATAAGAAACCGGTTTCTGATTTAACGCGTTTGAGAATAATTACATCCGTTAAAAGCGTTCATTCATTATCATGAATATATTAAAAATTAAATTTACCTCTTAAACCTGATTGAGTGGAAACGCGCTTTTATTGTCTATTATTAAAACGATCCATTGAACGAAAACCTTTCATTCACACCAGAACAAAAACATGAGTGTCTATTATAATAGTTTTATCTCTTAAAAATTCATCTAAGTGAAAAAGGTTTTATAATAGAATTTTTATTTGAATGAAACAATTCTACGAACTATTTTTATTTGAATGAAACAATTCTACAAAGTGTTTTATTAAGATTTATTTCACAAAATTCGCAGTGACAAAACGTAAACAAACGATTTTCCATCGATTCTAATTTTCTAAAACTCAATTTTTCAATGTCATCCGTTGAACGAAAACCTTTCATTCACACCAAAACAAAACATGAATGTCTATTATAACAGATTCAATTTTATAGTCGACTCTTTTGAATGAAAACCTTTCATTCACACCGAAACAAAAACATGAATGTCTATTATGATAGAATTTATCGAATTCAATCTTATAGTCGACTCTATTAAACGAAACAAGCTATTTATTTATACTGAGTACAAAATTGAAAAAACTCCTCAAAACCGATTCTATCACGATTCGTCTCACAAAACTCAAGAGATGAATCGGCAAATCGTTTTCACCGATCAAATCGCACCCTATACCGTCCGAAACGCGATCGCGAACGTGGTGTCTCAGAACCTGCAAACCGTCATTTTTCGATGTATCGGAGGCTCAAATCGGTTTTAAAACAAAATTTTAAAAAAAAATCCTCGATGAGTAACTGCACTTTACGCTCACTTTCACCGTTGGCGAACGTCGAGAAAACGTTTTGAGGTCGATTTTTCCTGTCCTAGAATCGGCATATGGGGTTTCGCCAATCGGATCGCACATTAACCGTTCGAACACCCGTTGGCGAACGTCGGTGTCCCAGAATCGGCAAACAGCTTTTTGATGCTGTCCTAGAATCGGCAAAGCGTTTTTTGCTCGCGTTCACCAACGATGGATCGATGGTCTAATCCACGATGGGAACGTCGACAAAATTTTTTAAGAAAATGTACATGTACAATTTCGTACATTTTTCACTTTTTGAGCGACGTGTTGAATGTACGCGTTCGCAAACGGGTGTTTTGAACGTGAAAAGTGCGATCTGTGAGCCTCAAAAACAATGGCCGATTCTGGGACACCATGAAAAAACGACATTTTTGTACACGTGTACACGATTTAACACTGAATCCTATGGCGGTAAACGCTCATGTACGTGTACGTGTACGGTACATGAACAAGCTGTCCCAGAATCGGCCTTTATTACCTACTGCCGACTGAGGCCAATTTTGCATTCTGTGTGACAAGGTTGTGACAGTCAGCGGAACGCAAGTTTCTCGTTGGTGTGCACTGGGCGATCAGCTCAGAGAGGTACGACGGGGCTATTCCATTTATGCATTTATGGTACGTCTGCCCAGCCAGGGCTTTTCTCGTATCTGAAATAAGTATAATTTGTGCATATTTAATCATATTATCTCCCTGTAATGGAATGGGTGTTTTCACCAATGATTTCTGTTCTTAAATTTAGATTAATTTTTCATCAGGCCTAGCCATGACCAGATTTGATGAAAAACTCTAGAAAATACTCAGCGGGCTATGAGTTAATAAACTAACGTATAATAAATTGTTATAAATGGAACGGTAGTTTAAAGTCATTTAGGACTTGAAATGCAATGTTGTTTTACAAGCTTTTCTCTCCAGATAGTGAAATTACGTAAATTTGTTAAATAATGTTATGTATTTGTATTACAGAGAGAAAAAATTATTGTTGAGTGTTCCAGAATGTTTGCTTTTTACATCATTCTGAACCTACCAGAACTCGTGACATATGTATTTTGCAGACTGAGTCAAAAAAGAAAGTATAATAAACTTTGAGGAGCATTTTGTTTTAGTATTATCGGCCTCAATCTATAAGAAATTATTGTAAATTCATATTTCCAGTCTAGCTGTATGGAATTGCATTATTTCATGTCTCACTGTTGCCAGCGTCACGTCAGAACGTCGCATTCCAGATATGGGGTAAAATGAAAAGTTCACACATGCAGTCAATAGCGTGTATGTCCACCGCTTGCCTCTGGGGTGGCAAGACGTCGACGGCGCATGGACCTGATAAGTCTCTGGATGTCCCCCTGTGATACTGCGTTCCATTCCTGTCTTAGAACATTACGTAAACCGCCAAACGTCTGAAGATCGTGAAGTCCTACCCGACGGTCCAATTGATCCCAAAGATGCCCGATTGGCAACAAATCTGACGAAAGTGGGGGGCCAGTGAAGAAGTTTGATGCTCTGCTCCTCTGCTCCTCAAGACAGTCACGACAGATACGCGCCACGTGACATCGGGCATTGTCTTGCTGGAATAAATGCAATTCGACGTTAGCGTTGAACAACGGGACAACAACAGCGTTAAGAACTCCGTCCCTATATCACTGTCCATTCAGATTACCATCGATGAAGATCAACTGCGTTCGATGGTGCAAGGAAATTCCTGCCAAACCATTACACTACCCCCACCGAAACAGTCGCATTTCCGCATGCAAGCATCAGAAAATTGTTCTCGTCGGCGATACACTCTTACCCTACCATCAGCGCGCCGTAGACAAAATCGTTATTTATCACTAAAAAGAACTGCGCTCCAACGCTGCTGAGTCCAGCGAACACGCTGACGTACCCATTTGTTTCTATTATACTTTCTTTTTTGACTCAGTATATAACCTTAACTGATAGAGTGTAGGAAGCCCACATTGGGGCATTATTCTGAAGTGCAGATACCACAGCTTGAAGGCTCATATTAAGTGAATGTGCTTTGTATTATCTTTGAAGTGATATTATTTAGTCTGCCATAGGCACTATCCCATTAATAGTAACAAGGCAAAGACATGTGCACACGATTTGATGGCCAAAAATAATTTAGCACTCTACCAGTTATTTAAATAAGAATCAAAGAGAGTGAACGAATGTATAAACATACAAATAATTGTGACTCGCTATATTTGAGCAAGCGGAAAGTTCAACTTACATATTGTTATGTTGTCGTGGCACCAGTTCTCATATTGTCTCGGTATATTGCCCACAGTTGCTTGCGGTATTTTCTTTTCAATCCAGAGACCAAAAGATGTTAAAAGTTTTCAGAAATTTTTTTTAAAATATATACTAAATCATACGCGATAATAAGAGAGCAGTTTTTCTTAAACAGAAAACGTGTAATGGACTCGTTTTTTTCTGGTTTAATTACGCGGTTTCTGGTATTTTCTGGTTTCCTTAGTTTTAAAATGTTTTCTCCGAATTAACACTTTTTTGCCAAAGCTCGTGTAATAAAAAAGGTACACCCACCCGCATATTTTTGTACGACTCCTCGCAAATTTCGAAACAGTCTTGTACAGTTACTCAACCTTCCGGAGTCCCCGAGAACCACACTGGTGAAGTGTGGCTCTGTATTAAATTGCTCGAAATTTGGTCATGGGTTTGACTGGCTCGTGCAAACTAAAACTAGGATGCCATTTTGAAGTTTTTTTTTAATATTTCTGGCTTTCACCTCCACCCACTTCATTCCAGCTTCACAAGGTGACACACTGCTATTCGTCGCCCGAGTGCTAGAATGTTCTATGCGACATAGAACATTCTAGCACTCAGGCGACGTATTGTGTGGCATTAAGAAGGATACATGTTCCGCCAATGATAATCTAGGTACACATATATTCAGTGGCGTAGCTTCGGGTGCGGGATTGGGGGCTGGTGGCTTTGCCTCCCTCAAATTTTCTCCGCCCCCCCCCCCCCCTAAAACATTGGCTCTATGCAAGTTTCGCACAACATAGATCCCCAAAATGGATTCCGGTATAGTGGCTACACATGTTACAAACGCCTCAGATTCGCTCTAAGAGCACTAAAATTTGAAAATTTCTCGAGGTGTGTGGTTGTAGGGGGGGGGGGGGTCCTAATTATAACCTCCGGTCGTTGCCCCACCGCCAAGTCACTGAAGGGATATGGGAGGAGGGAGGACAACGACCGAAGAGTCCTAGTTAGGACTACGGTAGGCTCCCGAAATCACACATAACAGATGGCCAAATATCATCTTTGCTCCACCCCCTCCCTCCCCCCCCCCCCCCCCACACACACACAAACAAAAACAAACTGATTCGGGCACCCTTTATTCTAAAATCCTGGCTACGCGCCGGCATGCGTTGTTTGTGTGAGAAGTATTCAGATTTGTTTTTCGTTACAATATTTAGCCGTTTTGAGCACTCGATCTGTGAGCTAAAGTTGCAGCTCTCTCCCTTTCAACATTTGACGCTGAGTGGATAACTGAACAAAAACTGTTTTCGAAATTTGCAAGAAGTCGTATAAGAATATGCGAGGAGTTGTACAAAAATATGTGAGTAAGTGTACATTCTTTTATAACAATATTTTATCGGCTGATAACGAATGTGGAATAAGGAACTGGGAATAAGTAATGGTTGTCACGTCCCCCAAAGTAACACAACCAAAAACCGGAAAATAAACCAGACAAAACTGAGTCAACTACAGGTTTCCTGCTTTATAAAACTGCTTTCCTATTTCGCGCAAGGTTTAATTTAAAAATATGTGCCGAACAATATGAACATCTTTTTCTCTCTGAATTCATAAAAAAATACCCAAAGAAGCCACAGGTGACATACTGAGCCCTTAATGTAGAACAGCTTCACGAAAACGCAACAATATGTTAGTTAAACTTTCCGCTAGCCAAAGGTCTGCGGGTCAAAAATAACGAGAAATAAAATTGTACATTTCCATTCATCTTCTGTGAGAATGGCACACTACATCGCAGTTTCATTCCTTTCCACACAAACACGACCGTTTCTTTTTTTAAGTCTTCTTTGCATCCTCTGTTTGTATTTTCGAAAGTCGCCCACTATAACAAGAATTATGGGTAACAGGAGTATGAGACCACTGATGTATCCAGCGACTGCCGAACTCACTCTCGTGTCTTGAGCGCAATGGTGTTTATATTTATTTTTGCTTAGGGTTGCCGGATCCAGTCTCAGTAGGGACTTCAAAATAGTATTCCGTGTTCGGTTGATACAGTGGCATATTATCTCTTCGGTAACGTCATTATTTGTTACTGATTGTGCTGAAGTCGTAGCGGCGGACGTGGGCGTAGCCGTTTCCTTTGCCGTTGTGATTTCATCTGTAAAATAGTTTTAAAATATACGTTACAAAATACATCTATCAAAAACATGGGGGAGATTTACTGGAACAAAAATTATAAAGAGTAGTACAAACTTTCTCCAAAATTTAGAAAGCTCAAGATAACACACCAATATTTATGTACGAAGCAGCACAAGAAACTTGGCACGGAGCACCGAGGCTGGTTTGGGGCCTCTGCTTTAGTCCACGGCGGATTTTCGAAAACCCGTGACATGACAATTGCAAATGCCAAAAGTTTGTATTCTCTCAAATAAACATGCATTTCATATAGAAATAGTATTGCATCAGAAATTGCATTAATACGTAACAGTTATACGTATTAAGATATATAACAAGCACAAGAAATAATGAGATAACAGTAACTTTTATGATCCAGATAATATTTGTATATGTCAATTATTACAAAAGAAATATTCTTCAACATCCAACGATATTTCTTCCTCCAAACCCCATCCTCTTCAGATAACCACGCCCATAGGTGGCGGAACTAGAGACATACACAGAACACATAATTAAACTGTTAGTTTGAAAGTTCGAGAGTTTGGAAGTGTGTAGTTTTAACTTTTACATGCCTCCTTTCACATACTAAAGTGCGGTCGCCATGGACTGGTTAATTTCCTCAGTTGGGCAATATTTACACGGACGCAATAAAATTAGATTCCAAACACTAATTCTAGGAATAATCATCAAAATTTTAATTAATGAAGCACCGGGTTGTACCCGGTGCTTCATTAATTGAAGGTTTGCTGAGTATGATTTTTAGAATCCCGGAAACGCATGCGTGGACATCACTGCCCACGGGGGATGGGTTATGACCAAGTCCACGTCAACTGAAGCTGCACTTGAAATGTGCACACAGTTGAATGCATTTGAGCAATGAATTCAACTTTCAGCCAGATCTATTTCGAACATCTTCCAAATCGAAGGTTAGCCTTCAGGCTGTACGTTGGGTGATGTAGAAGAAATAATCCAAACCATGACGAGACCGCGCATTCACATCAAAAGTGGTAGACTAGCAGGTATTCGCACATTTTCTGATATTTAGAGGTTATTATAACAATAACACGAGTTTGGAGGGCGTTACGGTTTATTAACAGCCCGCAAGGAATGAATAACAGCCCAATTGTTTATTAGCGTTAATAAGCCGGGGGTTGTTATTTATTCCTCGAGGGCCGTTAATAAACCGGGACGCCCGACAAAATCATGTTATTTCTATTATTACCACGACGACGGGCTGTTAATGAATTTTGTTTTCATTAACGGCCCGCCACCCGCTTCCGGTTGCATGACACCACGAATTACATAATTTTAGCGCCCTCACGCTAAACTCCGTTTAGCGGACTTCCGGAGTGCGTCCCCTTAATTCGGGGGTAAAAATAGGGGTTTTTGCAGGCCTAAGTAGTGGTGGGTCCCCAATGGGGGCAGATGTAAAACCACGGCATTCTTTCCAAAAATTGTCATTTAGATTAGATTATTTGTTTGTTGAGCTCGTTCCACTGAGGGGTCATGAGCTATGTTTTAAGGGATAGGTGGGTTATTTGTAGGTGCATTCAATGAAATGTAATAAAGAATGTCTTACCTGTGCTTTCCGACATGGACATGTTAACAAAGTCAACTGTAAAAGTAAAAAAAAAATTACATAAGTAATATTTTGTGTCAGTGTGTATCTGATCAACAATGTTCCACCCAGAATCCTTTATTCCACCCTCTCACGGACGTCCACGGAGGTTACACAAGACAAAACATAGAACACTTTGTTTTCAAAGTACTGTCAGTTCAATGATACGATCAGAATATTTTTGCATGGTGTATTGTCGGGAAGACGTTTTTTCTCGTCAGAATTGCCAACAAATAAACTTGCTCATAAAATGTGGCTTTCAAAAATGAACAGTGACGGCTCCGTATTGTATTTAACTCTTAACCGCCCACGTATTTCCTAAATTTGTTTTATAAAATGATGTCATGACTGCCGATAAGCAGACATAACTTAATTGGATTAAAATTTCAAAGACGTTTGCATCAATAAATGGCTGCGACCTTCTCGTATTTATACAGTATATGTTGTTACCGAGTATCCGAATTATAACTTTAGTAGTTAACAGAGAACTGTTGTATTAGACAGGACGGAACAGGATTACCCCCTCATCACCGAAATCCGTAATCAAACTGTCATTGGTTATCGGTTGTTCATGAAGATATAGTGTTTGGGGATTTTTTTTTACTAGAGGAACTATTACTGGTGGCTTTATTTCCTTCGTGGAGTTATTCACCTGGTTTGTTCACAGCTGACCTGAAGTTTTTGGGGTTGGCGTTAAGTTGAGTATGTAACATCCTAATATTTTCCTTGTATTGGTTCTTTCGAGCTTTAATAGATTTTAGTATTTACACGTTTCGATACTGCATAGAATCTTCCGGTCACCACGCAATCACTGCGGTATTTCGGAATTAAGAATCTTTGGTGCACAGCATGTCTTTTCACTCCGTATCAGTTACTGTCGTAACAAAGTTTGGTGGAGAAGGGATGGTACTTTTTTTCCCTAACCTTCCCACCCTTCGTATCTTTGGTCTTTAAACATCAAAGGGGTCAGTATGCACGGTTTCATCAAATTCGGCCAGTTCTTGTAATTTATTTATTTATTTATTTATTTATTTATTTATTTATTTATTTATTTATTTATTTATTTATTTATTCTTGTTTAACAACGCTTTCGACCGCCAGGTTCACCTCGTGCCGGAGAGTTTTACATGTGGAGGAAGCCGGGGTACAGAAGCAGCGCGAGTAATTTTCAGGCTCCTCAACATACTCGCTCCGCACAATCACGGATAGCATTGGTGGATGACAAGTGACAAGTGTCACATTTAGGATGGAGAGCGATAGCTCTAATTATTTTATGTACATCGATGGCTACTCTGCCAAAGTTTACCCTTAGGAGTAGTGTGTGGGCACTAGTTATAGCAGTGGTGTACTCTGTCATGGTGTACATGTCTTCTAGTGCTCTCTGCTATGGAGATCCCTGGAGAGTGGACGAAGGGGAAGGTTTGACATTTGCTCAGCTATGGTTTTAACCATAATGAGTATTGCTTAGCTATGGTGTTGCCTATGAAGCAGTGGTTGGTATTTGTATATTAAATGGTGTACTTGGTACTCAAATGTTGGTGCACGCAGCTGTCGCTCGTTCACATGGATGTGGCTTCATTCGATAGAGTATTTCTCGAAGGAAATGAATTTTAAATGACCCCAGTATCTCAACTTTAACAAACACGTGGACTCGAAACATTATACAGTTCAGATGGAGACAGGTTCGTCGTGACAGTGTGTGTGTGTGGGGGGGGGGGGGGGGGGGGGCATTGTCGACAGTGAGTGCAATAAATCATCCATATCTACTACCACCCTGCGATGGAACTGTCACCTTGCAGTTTATCATCTGAACGAGGCCTTATTCTCGGGTGCGATAAGGCAGGAGCATTTCACGACACAGATTGTTGTAATGTCCCTTGTTTCATCCATGGCTTATCTCGTCATTAAAATCGAGTTTCGATAAAGTTGACTCCCCTGAAATTATTAGACGGACCACGAAGGTCAAATTAAGAAGCATGTAACTGTTCAGAAAAACACCACCGGGATCAGTAGAAAATAAAGTGAAGTTTTCCTTTGTTACTTTTAATGAACTAAAAACGGAGCTGTCTGCTGTTTTCGTTTATTAAAAGTTACAAAAAGGAAACTAGATTGTTATAGCAAGCTAATTAGATGCACCTAAGCAACTGTTCACTTTCCAGGACAAAAATGCAAATATTACCTCCTGTACTATATATTGTTAATGGAAAGGGTCGTGTCTGTATTATATGTCACGATACGCACACTGTTAACCCTTTACCCAACGAATCGCCCGCATCCGCCCGCGTAACATGAAAATTCAGTAGTTGAAAAAATATTATTTTTCAAAACATGTCAACAAAACCATATCATGTGACCCCTCGTTGGAACGAGCTCGTCGAGCTCGTTCCAACGAGGGGTCACATGATATGGTTTTGTTGAAATTTTTTGAAAAAATTCAAAAAATTGTATTCAAAATAATAAATTTTGGAATCGTCTGCGTTGGGTAAAGGGTTAATATAATGAACAGAAAACGTTACAGAACATCAAAACATGGTGAAAGAACCGTTTTCTTATTTTTGAATGGGTTTAAACAGAGAATATTAGTCAAACATTCAAACTAATTGGGGGAAAATGTTAAAGCCAAGTTCCTTATTTTTGTACAACTCTGTTGGAAAATGCCCGAAGTTTCTGAAATGATGCGCACATCCATGATAAAACTTCGCTAACATTTCCATATTTCAATGTTTATGTGAAATTCCCATACCCTTCGTGTTGGGTTGTAAGATAAATTGGTTATTACTATTATAGTGGTAATAATAACCAATATTTTTATGTGGCCATTTTAGACGAGAAGGACGTTTCAAACTAAAAATATTCTGTTTGTACAACAACTTTCGAAATGTCACTGCCAGGAGGAAATGTGATAAAAACTACCGTGTACTAAGCGGGGTACTGTCAAGTAGTTCAATTCTCTCGACAAAGTAGAATACCTCAAAGTGAAACGCTCCTAACGTTGGGTAGATATCTGAATGAGTTATGTATCGCTGTCACACTTGATTTATGTTATGATACTGCCAAAAAGAGAAAAATTATGTATGAACTGAAAACTACTCAGAAATCGATCGATGCGCTTAAATTTTTGTTTTATACGATTTACAACATTAAATCAGTCATGTGTCAGTTCAGCTGAGAGTCTAATAATCAAATTCGTGACGTAACGGAGTCGCAACCATGGCGATATCGTTGCGTCGCGAATTTTATCACTCAGTCTATTTGTGGGCAAACTACCCCTTACACTGGAGCAAAATATCAAACTTTTACCCTGCTATTTTCCCCATAATAGAACTAGGAAGTTAAAAGTTAAACCATTTCAGCGTTTGCTTGATGGGCTGATTGAGCTCTGTCAAACAACATTAAGTTGGTTAAATTCCTTGTTGCATGACGTTAAAATTGGCTGCTTAGTTTTTTTTTGTATTTTGACATCAGTGTGAAGACGGTCAATTAATTACGTAAATTGACACGCTGAATAAATTTTTCACATATCGAGACATAAACTGAATGGAAGGTAAAAATCAAAAGAACTCAGCTTCAACAGTCGCTTCATTTTTCATTGAATATTATCGAGAGAAAAAAAAAATAGTGAATATGATGAACATCAAGCAAGGTTCAACGCGTTGTGCGAACGATTATCCGAAATGATCACATACTTTGGTTGATGAGTCTAATTGAACCACGAGGGTTTGGGGGTTTCATATAAATCACCGGATGTTACCTATAATTGTGGAAGTTCGACCCTCGATTTGATATGTAAAAAATATTTTAAAACTTTAAACCTGGACTACGAAAAACAAAGAGCAATGGTGAGTCAGTCGAATTTTCCGCCATTTTGACTGTGTTTGGAATGTAACGACGGCCATTATAAGCATTTGGCTGTGGAAATATTTTCAGTGATACCAACCCTGCAATGTAATGTCTGAATCTTACGAGGACATGAACTTAATCAAACTGATGTTATACATACTACAATATAAATTCAAACACAAGATCAAAGTAACTATGCATTATGCCGATTAACAAAGTATGTAATCATACGAAGAAAAATGACGGAAATATAACGTCGAGCGAGTGACGCTGGGATACCACTCGAGCTTAACGGCTCTCGTGGTGTCCACGCGCCACTCGCTTTCGTCAAGTAATCGTTAACCAATTGAAACATTAGCGTGGTTCTGTATTTATTACACACCCAACCCTTAAAAAGAATTCACTGTAATTATTAATCGCTAATTGAATTAAATAGTCGACAATTTGAACGCTTGAAAGGATTTTACTGAGAAACGGGCAATTTTGCGGAGAATCAGTCTTGAGTCTTTGACCTTGACACCTGTAGAATTGCTGTTAATTCATTTTAGTCGCCTAAAAATATCGGTCCAAACACTCAAAACATCACAACATTGCGTTCAACATCAAACATCAGAAATTATGAGGTCTGAAATGTGTTTTGAGGAGTGTGTGCAGGCATCATTATATCCGAGGGGTAGAAAATGTACAATGATTTTAATTTAAATACTATGCGAACTGGTCGCACTGTTTAAATTTCGTGTTTTTTAAACTGAAACTAAAGTAAAGCTCGGGTTGACTGTGCATTAGTCTATCGTCATTCCTGTTCTGCATTGTAACAAAATTACACTCTGGACGAGAAAAGACATTTTTGTGCAATAATTAACCTTCCGGTGCATCCGTTCGATCGTTAAGAGTAACTGGGGCAGTTTGTGATTCCATCCTGGGTGAACTCAGCTGGCTTTGTCAGTTAGCACTTTATTTTTCAACATTATAAAGTTTCTCTTTCTGACTTGAAATTTAGCCTTTTTTTATTTTACTTCAAGTCTTGATAACCTTTGTTTGAAATGGACTGTACTTACAATAAAGGCTTTAGGTAGTCCACATGTACTACATGCAAAGCGAGAAACAAATTGTACGATACCTGCAAGAAAATGTCATGTCTCTTGTCTCCACAAGTTTATACACCTTTATAACGCCCCCGCCCCCTCTCCACCATCACTAACCAGACCGCATTTTCGCAAAAGCTCTCGAAATAAGAATCCAAAAGTTTTTGTCAGAGGCTGAAAGAGAAATAAAGGGGGTGGGGTTGTTTTCACCAGTGAGCTCCAACTTATTTTTGTTGATAATATTTTTAAACATTGATTAATATTTGCATTATTCTGTAGTTTGTACAACTATAATTCGCCAATTCGTTTTCTGAACGGTTCTATTAACATTTTTGTCTTGCTATCTGGTTCAAAACAAAAATAATTCTTTATGTGTCTGGTCCTATATCTTGTCAATTTTTGAATTATTTTAAATTTGCATTTAGTAAGTAGTTTTGAAACGGACTAATAGAATATGGCCGATAATAGGCTTTTGGAGGACATTTTCTTGGGAATCGTCTCGGATGGGGGGCTGACCAGTCAAACTGACCTGAGTGTTTGTTTCAAAATCAAAAGGCAGGTCCTTACCTCGAATTTGCCCAGGTATCCCATGAAAATGCTCTGCCCACTGCCCTGATATTTGCCAAAAATAAAAAAAAATCCCCCTCCCTCTGAACTGTTTATTCTGAAAATACCAATCCCTTGCCACGAAAACTGTATAATTAGTAGTTTGTTGGTGGAGGGGGGTGAAAGTGCAGAAACCCCCTATTTGGTGGGATTTGATTTAAGTTTTAATGCTGAGAGTTAAAGCAAAATAATATGTTTGTACAAAACAGAAATACTAGCAAAGATTCTTAATTAGCCACTTAAAAATCCATATAAATCTATGTTTGGTAAATATTGTCATTACTGTCTATGTTTTAAATATTCTAATTATTATTTTTCATGGAAGTCGTCTCATAAAATTGACAATATGTTGGATTAGACTGCATGTATTTATTTCACCTCTCTTCTTCAAGGTTATCCAGTAGTGGGTAGGCGGTAACATTTTTCCCCCAGTACAAACTACAGAAAGTCATATTTCAGCATTACTACAATAACTACATTGCATCCTCCCCCCCCCCCGAAAAAGCCCCCCCCCCCCCCAAAGAAAAAAAAATAAAAATAAAAACAAAAAACGTTGCCCACAAACAGGTAAAAAAATCACTGGTTCCACAAATGAAAACTACTGAGTTTTTCTTCAACCGGTCTTTTCATTCTTCCACATTATTTTCTTTCTTCAACTAGTGTAGCTGTGGAGGTGGGGGGGGGGTGTCACCCAGTAAGGCCTACTACTACTAGTAAGGATGGAATCGGTGGTCAGTAACTGTATGTACTACTACTAACTGTCAGACATCTGCAGGCACTGTCGGCGTGACGCAGTCGGACTTTCCGCTTCGCGGTAACCAGTTTTCATGATTGATTTTGTCCTGCTTCCTGAGAACCACTTCATCTAAACTTGATCTTCAAAGTATGTTTGTGTTGGCGAACGTGCTGCTTCATTGCCGAAGTGTGAATCCAATTTGGATCACACAGTTGGCCTCGTATCGACTCGTCGACAGAACGCGGCGCTGAGGGTAACACTGTTACAAAATTCTATAGGAACTGTACCAGTGCCAAGCGCCAAATTAATTAAGTTTTCCTCGGTTTTCAACAACGAAAGCAAAGGTGGAGTTTCAGTGTTCATTTTCCTAGTAGAGACCATGTACCTAGGATGACTATCGATAGTTTATAGCAAAGCTGTGTATCAAACATTTGGTAATGTTAATCGATAATTCCGACAGATAAATATAGCTGATGGTTCTCATTGGTTATTTTCCGCTAAACGCTGCAAACTATAAGAACCAGTCTAACGAGAGAACATGCGCACGCGAAGGATACTTTTTATCGGATCGCACAAGAGCTTTCTGGTTAAAATTGCCGCATGTCCCTAAAATCCATGTGATTGCGAGAAATACAATTACGGGTGTGTAATAAACTACATTTATGCGGACATGATTCGGAAGGAAGCTAAGTGCTTATTTTGAGCCGTCTACCTAAATAAACAAAGTACTGAAAGTATTGGTCATACGCTGCAAGTAATAGTGTTTAAACGTTAGCATATAGATGAGTGAAATGGAAGATGGGTCAGAAGAGCGAGAGAACCAAGAGAGAGAGAGAGAGAGAGAGAGAGAGAGAGAGAGAGAGAGAGAGAGAGAGAGACAGGCAGACAGACAGACAGACAGACAGACAGAGAGAGAGTGAAATGAAGAACATGAAGAGACAAATACTTGAACAAAAAGTGAACAAGTACATCCCGTCTAATGTTAGTTAACTGGTTTAATCAACTATGGTTTAACTCCTTGCACACAGCGTAGATCCTACGTAACACAAATCCTTCACCACACTGACAGAAGGGAGAGGCTGAGAGAAGATTATTGTAAAAGTGGGCGTTAATACGACTACAACGCGCACTCTACAACAGTAATTTTGAGCTGGTCGCGATTTGGCTCCGTGTAAAGTGAAGGCGGATGTCGGCAGCCATTATGGAAAGTCTTAAAATGGCTAATGAAGGAGTGATATCTCACTGGAATTGGAATGCTATTTCACCGGTTGGTAACATATGGGACGAAGCGAGTCTGGAACAGATTTGTGTGACATAACGGAACACAATGATTTAGATTCGATCGAAGATAATGACCTTGACTGATGGATGATGTTATGGGTGGTACCTTGTTGGAAATGTATGGAGGGGTTAGCTGATGACACATGTAGAAGAAATGGAGAAGCTTTTGCGTCTGGAGCCTTTGTCGGAGTGTGTGCCAGCATGTTTCAATATAAAGTGAGGAATGGGAGGCACTGGTGATGGCGCCAGTAATTATTCTTGCTGCAGCTCCGCGGCTTTGGCTATTGAAAAGTTATTCCAAGCACAATCAGCATACTATAAAAGGGGTCTAATGAATGTAAAGTAGATCTTACAATCAGGAGTGAACGTATGTCTACATGTCTATGTCTTAAAATGTCTACATGATTTCACGCTTTAGAGCAGATGTGTTCAATATGGTTATTCCATATTCAGGTACTATTCAGGATTACTCCCAGGTACCTATGATCATTACTTCAGAGCTTTGGCTCCCCACCCCCTAGGAATAAGGATGGGTGTGCCGATTGGTTGGTTTTGTGTGATGTGAGCATAGCTTCGTTTTTTTGAGGATTATTTATTTATTTATTTATTTATTTATTTATCTATTTATTTATTTATTTATTAAGGTTTAACCACACTTTAACAGCCAAAGTCATATCATGTCGGTGACGGTGTTACGGGTGGTGGAAGCCGGTGTACGCGGAGAGAAGCACCGAGCAACGACAAGCAGCTGCCAGCTTCCCAACATCGTAACTCCGTACTGCAGCACAGGCAGGGTTAGATTGGTTGAAGACATGCGCACCATCGACGTGTAGTACGCCTTAGTACACGGCGTCATCGTGCCCCCATGTGGACAATCGGTGTTAAGTGCCTTGCCCAAGGACACAACGCGGGAGTCCGAATCGATCGCGCAGACGGTCATCCATGCAATGACGAACCGGGCTCGATAATATAACTGTTTTATTGGTTTATTGTTTTGAAAAGTTGCCTTTTTGTCACAGACAGCAATAAAGTCTATATATTGCCAAAACTAAGGCTGCCAATGCAAGCAAATTAATATTTTGAGCAAGTGTATTTCCCCAGAGCACTCTGTAACATCTGGCGGCTGCAAACTATAAGCCAATCTTACCCTATTAACGCATTTATTTAAACCATGGTTCCCCCCCATAGTACTAGAGGCAGGGAGGTTCCAGTCTTCCACCCCCTCCCAAATCACCATTCAAATACAGCCAGAACACCTATACTGCACTTCTATTCACTCGAATTTAGTTGTTCTATTCTATATTAAGCTCCTTAAATTGTTGGAAAACAATTCCTTCATTGAAAGAGTATTTTGGAACACAGATTTGGGGAGGGGAAGGGGCTACAGTGGAAACAATAACATAATAAAATGACAAATGTGAATGAATGGCATTTGTGCGTAGCAACCAATATGGCAGTCTAGTCCTAGTGCTGTCCTGGTTCCCATGATAAGCATAAATTTACAGTGACAGTTGTGAAATATTGCCCTCTCCTTGAACCAAGTCCTCCTCCCACACATACTTAACTCTTCTGTTGGTGATGAACATTCAGAAAGACTGTACTTCATGTTTTAGAGGCTGAAGTTAATATCATACACTTACAGTTTCTTATTAGCTCACCTGACTTTCAGTCAGGAGAGCTCTAGTGATTACTCACCGTCCGTCGTCGCCCGTGAACATGGTGTTTGCGTCTTCTCCTCCCAAACCGCCGAACCAATTTAATTGATATTTGAGATAATAGTTTGTTATGACATCGCAATTTGATTTTGTTCAAATCAAGTTGCCTCGCCCCTTTGTAGGGCCACGCCCCAAAAGTGTGCTTAAATCTTAAAAATCTTCTTCTCATGAACCAGCAGTAGCAGAGACTTGAT
Organism: Pictodentalium vernedei; assembly: GCA_031216915.1. Taxonomy (NCBI): domain Eukaryota; kingdom Metazoa; phylum Mollusca; class Scaphopoda; order Dentaliida; family Dentaliidae; genus Pictodentalium; species Pictodentalium vernedei. Next base: position 291,740,293 of record CM062290.1, read on the forward strand.
ATTTGGTGTGCAGCTTCCATTTGAGGTGTAGGCTCAGATTTGTTCAAGAGAAGTTTGTGGGCTATATCTGTCGTCGTTTTGGGAGGGGCAAGAATTTTTGCCCCTCCCAAAATTTCTATTTTCCAAACCGAGAGGCAGATTTGAACCAAATTTGATATAAGGGCTTATTGGGTCATAAGTACTTAATTTATGCCCAATTTTGTCCCCGTCGCCCCATGGGAACCGCAGGAGCTAAAAATAGAAAACAATTAAAACGCCCATATCTCCAAAACTACACGGCACTGAGAATTCTTATTTGATTTTAGGCTTCCTTAGTACCAACAGAATGGAATGGTAAAAAAATTGCTATCGGTTTTATCATGGGGTACTTTTCTGGGACTTTTAAAAAAGTGCTGAGTCAGCATTTTTTAACACTGTGGGTAATGGAAAAAACATTTAAGACTACTTTTCTCCCAAACCACTGCTCCAAAAGCTTTTAAATTTCACATATAACATCTTTGGAAGATTGTTTCACATGTTTATTGAAATCAATTCCCTGGGTCATATTTGGGTTCTCTATTGGAGCCCAAATGTTTAAATTAGTGCAGTATGAGGAATATTCTTTAAAAATCTTCTTCTTCAGATCTACCAACAAGAATCTTTTGATATTTGGTATGCAGCATCCTTAGGGGGGTGTGATTCAAGTTTGTTCAATCCAAGTCCCTGGGTTCATATTTAGGCTGAAAATTTGGGGTCCCGGTCCAGACATCTGGAAATGAGTTTTTTATGTGTTTCGGTCAATTTTAGGACAATTTTGTTTTTGTTTTTACACTGAAAATTTGGGGGCCCTATGGGACTTTGAAAATTTTGGACCAAAATCTGCAAATTAGTTTTTTTTGTTTTTTTTATGCTTTTTGATCAATTTTAAGACAAATTTTTTTTTACACTGAATATTTGAGGTCCGGTGGGACTTAGAAAATTTTGGACCAAAATTCTGAAATGAGTTTTTTTTGTTTTTAGGGATTTTGGTCAATTTTAAGACAAAAAAAAATTCACACTGACAATTTGGGGCCCGGATGGGACTTAGAAAAGTTTGGACCAAAATCCGGAAATTAGTTTTTGAGTTTTTTATGCGTTTTTGTCAATTTTAAGAAGAAAATAAAAATTTAGGCTGAAAATATTTTGTTTGAGACTTCGAAAATTTCCGAACAAAAATAAAAAAAAATTCTGTTTTTTATACGTTTATCTCAATTTTGGGACGTAAAAGTGCCGGAACTGAAAATAGAAGGAAAATCCTGTGTACTGTGTGGGCACAATCGCTTCATCTAGTTGGTATATGCTTTTCTTAGGAGGGGCGTATGCGGCTTATTCAAGTCAAGTCCCTGGTTTGATATTTAGACTACCATGTCAGGTCAGTGCCTTCAGGCCCCCCTGGAGCCTCTTGTGATTTACTTTGAGACTGCAGCACTCATTATCCGCTGAGTTATTTTTCTGATTTACAACCTTGTCATGGCTCTTCCACTATATATGTCATTGTATGTCATTCAGTACTCTCATGTAGATTTCCTGAATGTGTAACTGCAGGCCTATCTGTCTGTCTGTTCATCAGACAAGGTGTTTCTTTGCTTTTCATTTGCGTGGATCTACAGTTTCAATAATTGGCAGCTGACTATCTTTCACCCTCACCCCCCCCCCCCCCCCCCCCCTCTCATCCACACACATACACAAATACATCAACTATCAAAGAAGGCTACTATATTCTTGAAGCAAATGTCTGATTCATCCTCTTTGGAAACATATTTTCTAAAATTTCACTCTTTTTGTCGGAATGGGTGTCTGTGGAGATTAAAACAAAATTTGAGAAAGTACACTTATGGGTACTTGCAGCACAGGCATAGATAGCTCTATATAATCAATATTTGGAGGTTTTAGGCATTTTAACAGTGTTATGAGATACTACTGTAGCAGGTACTGGTCATTATTTTGGAAAAAGCACTGTTTTATATTTTGTCAGTGCCATACCAATGACTCTAGGTGCCTTAACTGAGAAAAGTGAGGCTTTTTTCTTTACAAAAATTGCAAACAAATCATCAAACACAATGTGAAATTTCTTGAGAAGCCAGAATCTGATTTAAAAACTACCACACATGGGACATTTAATATCACAGTAGGTTTGTTTGGGGTCAATATCAATTAATTTATGAATTACATCAGAGACTTTGATGAAAAGGGGCATACCGGGAGTGTGTGTGTGTGAGTGGGGGGGGGGGGGAGGGGGAGGGGGGTCCTATTCTGGGCTATATTTTACCACATCAGTAGGTAGAAGAAACTTTGACATCAGTTGTTACGATAAAATGGCAGAGTCCTTTTATATTGGTGAAATATTCAGCTGCATCCTCAGTTGTTTAAACAAAGTTGACATTCATCTTGTTTTTGGGGGGTTGGGACACTTTTTTGCTTGCAGTATGGTTAAATGAGACAGTTTTTTCCCAAACTATTGTGTATGGATGCAGATTTTAGTCTTATTTTGGGATCCGCGTTGTTTTTAAAGACAGCTATAAATTCTCATCCCACTCCTCTAATTTATTAGGTAACAGGCCAGAAAAATCTTTTGGAGGCAATACCAGTTTTTAAGCCTATTTGACAAAGTTTGGACACATTTTCCTTAAAGGAGCAAATTTCCCACGTTTTTGACTTATCAGAAGCCAAATGTTGGATTCTAATGTAGAAATGACTTTTATCCCAAGGAAGTGGTAAAATGTCTCTTTGGCAGGGTTGGGGATAATCATAAGTATCGCTGAACTGAACATTTGAATTAGAGTTACCCTCTTCAGAAATGATGCAATCTCTAAAAATAAACAGCCTTGGGAAAATATATTGTTTCAATAAACACTTAAAACATACGGCAGCGTATTGGGGTCAGGACCTTTTCATTTAATAAACTGTTTTTCAGATTAATAAACTGTTTTACCAGTTTAATAAACTGTATTTACAGATTAGTAAACTGTATTTACAGTTTATTACCAGACTGTTTTTACAGATTATTACGAGACTGTTTTGACAGATTATTACGAGACTGTTTTTACAGATTAATACGAGACTGTTTTTACAGATTAATAAACTGTATTTACAGATTAGTAAACTGTATTTACAGTTTATTACGAGGCTGTTTTTACAGATTATTACGAGACTGTTTTTACAGATTATTACGAGACTGTTTTTACAGATTAATAAACTGTATTTACAGATTAGTAAACTGCATTTACAGTTTATTACGAGGCTGTTTTTACAGATTATTACGAGACTGTTTTTACAGATTATTACGAGACTGCTTTTACAGATTAATAAACTGCATTTACAGTTTAGTAAACTGTATTTACAGTTTATTACGAGACTGTTTTACAGATTATTACGAGGCTGTTTTTACAGATTATTAAACTGTATTTACAGATTAGTAAACTGTATTTACAGTTTATTACCAGACTGTTTTTACAGATTATTACGAGACTGTTTTTACAGATTATTACGAGACTGTTTTTACAGATTAATAAACTGTTTTTACGGATTAGTAAATTACTGTATTTACAGATTATTACGAGACTGTTTTTACAGTTTATTAGAAGACTGTTTTTACAAATTAATTAGCCATTCGATCATTGGTTAGTAGTATAGCATGTACCCGATCGTGCGCTATTACCTGGACTTTTGGGAAAGCTGCTTGTGTTAAATTCACATAGGAACCCAACTTTGTAGCATTTGTTTCTGTGCGAAAGTTCGGCGCCATCTGGCTAGATCCGGCAAGTGGTATACGAACTGCATATATCGGATGCTATGATATGTATTGTGATATATGTAACCACAGGGGTATGGGTTTAGTGTATGGATATGTGGTGGAAAATTAACGGCGAAGGTGGGGTTTCTCGAAAAATAAATTTCCCGCGAAAAGGTTGACGTTTCTGTGGACATCGTTACGGTATGATGCGCATCGTGACGTCAGAAAAACATTGACCGCTGTTGTTGTCTACTTTACAGTCCGGTATGACGTTATTCGGGCCGGGGTGTGTCGGGGTTCTCGTACTGAACTGATATCGTAGTATAGTAAGGGTGGTATACACCTCTCTGGGTTTTCTATTAGCCCTTGGCCTTGGTACTACTAATCAACCTTCATATTATCCTACGACTGATATAGGTAGTACGTAATGCTAGGCAAACCAGTATTGTGGGGTGGGTTAATGCATGGTCGTCGTCTTGTGCGGTATTGAGAAATAGCGCTTGGTGGTTTGGATTTGCAGTAGAGTATGGCAATATCACTGTATATCACTGTAGATCCCATCTTAATCCTTGTTGTATCAGCCCGTCGATTGCATCGTACTATCTCATGACTGGGAAAGGTAGTATGTAATTCTGGGACAGGCAGTATTGTAGGGCGGGTGGGGGTAATACATGGTCGCCTAGTGTGGAAGTAGAGAGTGTACGCTCCACACCCTTACGTGTCCCATGTTAGCCCTTCGTACTATTAATCCACCTAATGCTTCAGATTATCCTATGACTGGAAAAGATAGTACGTATTGCTAGGACAAACGTTATTGTGGGTAGGGGTAAGGCCTGGTAGTTTAAAAAGGTAGTAGTACCATTATCCACTCAGGACGGTGTGCTGGCCCACAGATGGTATAGGTATTACGTAATGCTAGGCCAAGCAGTATTGTTGAGTAGAGGTAATCCATGGTTGTCTAGTCAGGTTGTGTAGGATGTGTTGTTTGTACCCCTGCTGGTTCAATCTCTGCCCTTGGTGCTAGTAATCGACCTAATGCTTCATATTATCCTATGACTGGTATAGGTAGAACGTAATGCTAGGCCAAGCACTTTTGTGGGCAGGGGTAATGCCTTGTTGTGTAGTGCAGTGGAATAGTATGGGCGGCATATACCCATTTCAGTTCCTATCTTAACCCTTGGAACCACAAGCCACCAGGGACAATGTGCTATCCTACATATGGTAGAGGTAGTATGTAATGTAGTGTTGTGTGGTGTATGTTTCGTTTCTAGTCTCCTAGCAGGGCGCGGATGGTCCTTTGACATTCTAAAACTTGGCCTGATATGTGACAGTTAGCAAGCCTACAATAGTGCTTCAAGTCGGTAGTAATGGCACAACGATTGAAGAAGATTATAGTACAGAGGACTACAGTAGAAGATAGTCATAGCCCAGAAAGCTGAAACCGATGGTAAAATCACCTGTATAGGAGCTATATAGGGCCTTGGAAACTCACTTATGAATCCCACTTATAGAATACCTTTTATAGAATCATTATGGAATCCCTTTTTGAAAACGTCTGGCCTTCGGTTCCACTTTTTGCAAGATGAGAATTAGAGTCGCACGTGGAGCCAATTCGTTCGGCCAATTACTCTATGGCTTATTTGCTCGATGGGATTCTAGTCGTTTGATCAATCGGAGATAGTTAGCAAGCCTGCAGTAGTGCTAAGTAGTATAGCATGTACCCGAACGTGCCATATTGGCAGGATGCAGGATCTCATGCAGGATCTCATGTGACGTCATAGTCACGTGACCCAGTGGCGCCATGTTGTGTTGCCATGATAACCCGCGTGAGCGGTCATCTTGTGACGTCATCTCCATAGTGATACGTGGTGTGAGTGCGCATGCGCCGCGCGTGTTGTTAGGGTGATAGTGTTTCTGTCGACCATTTTGTATACTGGAGGCCTCCATCTTGGTTTCTATGGTAGCACGTGGTTGCTATGTAACCCAAAACCTTCTAACAAGACAGGGGTATTTTCGGAGGGTATGTTCCTTTGCAGAAGAGTAATTTCCCGATTCGAAGAATTACCACATACAACGCGACAATCTCTCCAAATCACCGAAATTGACTTTATTTACTACGAATTCCCCATTTTATCGGTATAGCACGTAGTGCTACAGTACCAGAGGGTACCGGGGGTGCGTTCGATTGAATATGAGTAATTTTCTGGCTTAGAATTCTCCCAGAATCCTCGTTTAATTACCCAAATAAACCCCAATAAGTTGTATTATTTCAAATTCTTTCAGAATTCTCTGCTTCTATCTGTATATGCAATAGTTTTCCGCTACCTGACCATGTTCCTTTGTTCCGGAGTATACTCCAGTAGCGTAGAAGAGCCTATTAGTTGGTACAGCTTTGCTTATAAAAACTATATTTAGCTATTCTGGTCTGTTCTTGTTAGTTCCGACCCTATTACAAGTTCTCTTGTTGTTTCATTTATCTAGATCATTTATATAGATTCTATATAACAAAAGCATTCCCAAACCCAATAAGCAATCGAGCAGTTACTTAAAAGTCATTGCTCGAATGACTCGAAGCCCATCGAGCGAATGAGCTTAAGAGTAATCTTGAGTCGAATATTTCGAATATGAAGTATCCGACCCTCCTCGTGTGGGTGTGGTGGGGCAAGGTCGTCAAACCTCAGGCAATGCGAACGACACACTCTCCAACATGTGACAGTGTGTGAAAACGTGTACTTTTTAGTGTTTTATCAAAGGATTTCATTGAATTGGCGGTGATGTCTCGTATGTGAAATAGTCCAAACTCACTGAAGTTGCAAAAACATATTTTTCCGTCGGTGTTTTCCAGTATCTCTTCATCGGATGCGATTGATTTGGTGAAGATCTCTCAGATGAAAAACATTTTCAACCGCATGGTATCTTGGTTTATTCCAATCAGTCTGTGACAGACGAAAACAGCTTAAGGTAGTGTACCTGTTCAACGGATGTGATTGATTCGACAGATTCGAAGGAGATCTATCAAATGAGAAAGAGGAGATTTCCAACTGCGTGGCATGCTGCGTGGCATTTAGTATGCAAGTGTATCTTACAGTTGACCTGCCTCTGTTCGACGGTCTTATTTGCCATAGCCTTATCAGAGTTATGTCCTATTATAGACTTGGTATTTTTTGCAAATGTGTTTGTTTTTAGGCGATAACAATTAGGCGAAATGGTGTAATATTTATTTGGTGTGCAAGTGAGTGCAAGTGAGTAGTATAGCATGTACCCGATCGACCCTGATAACCCGAACTTTTGCCGGAGCAGCTAGAGTTAAATTTCCATATGAACCGGACTTTTTTCGGAACATTTTTTCCTGAGGAAACGTTGGTTTGATCCAAATAGATCCGGAAAATGGTGTACCTTCAGCATATGTAATATACTGTGGTGTGTATAGTGATACGTACACGCGGGGCTTTGGGTATATATTATGGGTAAGTGATGGAAAGATGATGGGAAAGTTGGGTACTACTAACTCGCCAGATGCTTCACATTATCAAGCGGTATTGTGGGATGGGGTTAATGCCTAGTAATACAGAAGGGCAGCAGAGTATGGTTGGTATATGCCCCTGTAGGCCCCTCTTAACCTACCGAATATTTGGTAGAATTAACCTGTCGAATATTTGGTATCATCCTATCACTGGTAATGTGGTATGTAATCCTAATTCTTCCTACCCTATTCCAAGTACACTTGTTCTTGTTTCATTTATCCAGATCATCCAATCAGTTCACATTATGGAAGCTGATTAACCAATCATATTGCTTCATTTCCCGTAATTTATACTTATTCATACAAAGTTGTCTCCCTTGTGTATAATAAAAGCATATATCATTCCCAAAGCAAATAAGCTATCGACCGAGTGACTCGCTCATACTGCTCGAACGACTCGAATCCCATCGAGCAAATGAGCCATATAATAAAACAAACCAATCGGTTGGTTAATAGTACTAAGCACTAACAAGGGGGCCTACAGGGGTATATATGTCAAGGTGATAGGTTGAATTTTCGATTTTGTTGTTTAAAAGTGTATATATTTTCGATAATCATTCTCACTGGGCTAAATATAAAGCATAAGGATAAGGACATGGCGGATCCCGAAAACAGATTTGTCACTTAAACAGACCCGCAATAATTCAAGCGCTGGTAATGAGGCATGCACTTTAATGTCCATTATGACGCATTTATTGAACGCCACATGGGTGGTCTGGATAAAACATTAAAGGTAGTAAATCCAGTGTCCTCCTGCAGTCGTTATTCGTGTCATTATGACCAGTTAATAGGTAATTATTGTAAATACAGTACATCGCACATGTTCTAGACGCACACCAATATTATGCATCTGGTCTGTCACGAATGTCAGGATATACCGAAATGCAAGACTTAAAGGAACTTAAAAGCGAATATTAAATTAAGATAGATCTAAGCGGCCAAGTTCAAGAGAAGCAATTAAAATGAGAATTAATGTTCTGGCTATCGAAATAAAAATCGATCGGGGGATTTCTCGAGAAATTCATTCCAGCCAATCAATCTGAAGGTGTGTAAGACTGTGGGTCGTTGAGAGTAGATGGGGATGTCCCATGCAAGAGGTTAGAGGAGGTGCCGCATCGGTGCGAAAGTATAGACACGTTGTGATGTAGGGGGGGGGGGGGGGGTCACAGAGCTCATATTTAGAATAGGAGCACCTATGTTTATCTTGCCTTCTACATCAGATATGTCGTCTTCATAAATACTAATAGTTCCTTGTGCTCGTACTTCCTATTTCTGATCCTACATTCAGAAATGGCCACCGACTTGGCCGCGACGGAGAGTTTAGCCCCATTGGTAGCGACTGCTTGAGTGAAAAGCGTCCAGAAAAGTGACAAAAAGCTACTGGCCGTGCACCGGCAGTGTAAAAGTGACATTCCGTCACTTATTAGAGGGAAGGCGACATACTAAAGTGACAATACGTTAGCGGCTGTGCGACTGCAGTCGAAGAGTGACATTCCTTCACATATTGAGTAAGAACGTCCGTTAAAGTGACAATAAGTTAGTGGCCGTGCAACGGCAGTGAAAGAGTCAAGTAAAGAGGCGACCAAAGAACAAGCACCAACGAGAAGGAAAGAAAACCAGGGAGAACAGAGAATGCGGGCCCGCAAGTGACTCAAAAACTGTGTGGGTACGGGTGATTAACGTTTATTCATTGGATTCCATGTAAGTCACAAATTACCACATTTATTTATATGTACATGTATTAAATTTTTGTTTCCAGTGAACCACAATTGATTCATGCTTTCTAACGAAAAGTCACGGACCCCTTCGGGATAAGGACCGCCCCATCAAAAGTGAAACGGGCGGGTTCCTCACGGCGAGACATACGTTCACGCACGGATTCAGGCAACACTCCTTGATTCATATTCCACTCCCCTGCAATGTCGAGGTGACAGCGGTTAGATGTCTCTATCACAATATGTTTACGAATCACTTGCTCAAACGTTTGCACAAACGTTTGACATGCTTCACTCTCTCTAAATATTGTAGTAATAGCTGTAAGATCTCTCTCTATCTCAGTACGTTCAGGAATCACTTGCTCGAAAGTTTTGTCATATTCCACTCCCCTGCAATGTCGAGGTGATAGCAGTTGGATCACTCTATCACAGTATGTTCACGAATCACTTGCTGGAAAGTACTGTCATATTTCATTCTTCCGTAATGTCGAGGTGATAGCAGTAGTATCTCTATCCCAGTATGTTCAGGAATCACTTGTTCGAAAGTTTTGTCATATTCCACTCCCCTGACATGTTGAGGTGATAGCAGATGAGTCTTTCTATCACAGTGTGTTTAGGAATCACTTCTGCGAAAGGATTTCCACATTTCATTCTTCCGTAATGTCGAGGCGATAACAGTAGGATCTCTCTATCGCAGTACATTTACGAACCACTTGCTGAATGTTTGTCTTATTCCGCTCCATTGAAATGTGGAAGTAGTCAGATCTGTATTGTGTCACAATACCTTCACGAATCTCTCTTGTCAAAAATTATTCCTCTTTAATCGACTCGTAAACTTAATATTACATTCAAAAACGTTGATGGGTTCTTCGAATAGTGTCGAGCTTCTGATCAACGAGTGAATTAGTTGTGTGCTATTGTTTTTGGAGGGTACGTGCAGCTTCATCAAAATGTATTCGCGAAGACGTCGTGTTAGTGTTTTGGGTTTCCTTCTCGAGGGGTTTCATCAGACACTTTAATGTATCATAATACTTTCACTCATTTCATTTGAATTCTCCCTCGTTTCGCGCGTTATCATGCTACACTTCAGCATGCCACGCGGTTGAAAATCTCCTCTCTCTCATTTGATAGATCTCCTTCGAATCTCTGGAATGACTCACACCCGTCGAACAAGCACACCACATAAAGCTGTATTCGTCTGCCACATACTGATTGGAATAAACTAAGATATCATGCGGTTGAAAATGTTTCTCATCTGAGAGATCTCTACCAAACCAATCGCATCCGATGAAGAGATACCGGAAAACACAGACGGAAAAATACATGTTTTTTGCATCTTCTGTCAATTTGGACTGTTTCACATATGAGGCATCACCTCCAAATCAATGAAATCCTTTGATGAAACACTTAAAAAAACAGCTAAAAAGTACACGGTTTCACACATTGTCGTATGCCGAAGAGTGTGTCATTCGCATTTGCACAACTACCTTTCTAAACCTTATGTTTTGAAACCCACCCCATCGGGAATGCTGGATACTTCACATTTGAAGTATTCAAGTCGAGACCTTTAAAATGATGTATCACACGCCTACCTTTCTAAAACTTGAGTTTTGAGGCCGCACCCTCGGCCCCACCCACTCAGGGATGGTCGGATACTTCAAATGCGAAATATTCAAGTCGTGAACTTTAAAATGATGCCTCACATGACTACCTTTCTAAAACTTGGGATTTGAGGTCCCCACCTCATCGGAGAGGGTCGGATACTTCATATTTGAAATATTCAAGTCGAGACCTTTAAAATGATGTATCACCCGACAACCTTTCTAAAACTTAAGTTTTAAGGCCCCACCCCTCAGCCCCCTCGGGAAGACGCAAATACCAAATATTCGGACTACATGCGTCAAGACATTTAAAATGATGTATCACACGTCAACCTTTCTAAAACTTGACATTTTTATGCCCCCAGCATACCCCCCCTCCCTTTTCGGGGAGGGACAAATACCAAATATTCAGACTACACGCTTCGAGACCTTTCAAATGATGTATCGCTTGACAACCTTTCTAAAACTTGAATTTCTTTATGCCCCTCAGCCCCACCCTCTCGGGGAGGGACAAATATTCGGACTACACGCATAGAGACCGTTAAAATGATGCATCACACGAAACCATTCTAAAACATGAGTTTTTGATGCCCCGCAGACCCACCCCCGAAAAGAGTCAATCACCTCATTTAACCTTTACGCGTTGAAGCTCGAACACAGTTCCTAAACAGATAGCCTTGCCATCTGTTTCCATCTTGTCTTCAACTTTCTGTTCTCTAACTTGCCTCGTCCGTTGTCATCCAATACTATAATCTTCTACCACCCTCGCAGCTTTGTACCATTAGTTCCTTGTATTATTACTGTTTGACTTGTAGCACTACTGCAGGCTTGCTAACTATCTCCGATTGATCGAACGACTAAAATCCCATCGAGCAAATAAGCCATAGAGTAATTGGCCGAATGAGTGACTCCACATACGACTCTTATCTTCAGCTCGGGAAAAAGTGTAGCCGAAAGCTAGAATTTTTCAAAAAGGGATTCCGTAGGGATTCCATAAAAGGTATTATATAAGCGGGATTCCATAAGTGGGATTCCAAGGCCCTATATAGCTCCTATACAGGTGGTCTTACCATCGGTTTCAGTCTTCCGTCCTATGACTAGCTTGTACTGTAGTACCGTATCCTATAATTTTCTTCTCCCCTTCTACCATTACTGCTGATTTAAAGCACTACTGTAGGCTTGCTAACTGCCACATATTACCTCTACTCTAGGCCAAGTCTTAGAATGTCAAAGAACCACCCATACCCTGCTAGGAGACTGGAAACCAAGGATACTCCACATAGCAGTACATTACATACAACCTATACCATATATGGGATGGCACACCAGACCAGGTGGATTGTTGTTCCAATGGTTAAGATGGGACCTAAGTCGGCATATACCGTCCATACTATTCTACTGCACTACACAAGACATTACCACCGTCCACAATAGCTCTTCTCCTAGCATTAGGTTCCACTTGTACCACACATAGGATAACATGAAGCATTAGGTCGATTACTAGTACCAAGGGAAAAGTTGAACAAACAGGGATATAAACAACACATCCTATACTTCCTAACTAGACAACAATGGATTGCCCCTACTCAACAATACTACTTGGCCTAGCATTACGCAATACCTGTACCATCTGTGGGTCAGCACACCGCCCTAGGTGGATAATGGTGCTGCTACCGTTCTAAACTACCAGGCCTTACCCTTACCCACAATACTGCTTGTCCTAACGATCCGTACTATCTATACCAGTCAGCGGATAATTTGAAGCATAAGGTGGATTAAGAGTACGAAGGGCTAACATGGGACCCCTAGGGTGAGGAACGTACATCCCATACTGCCACACTAGGCGACCATGCATTACCACCACCCACCCTGCAAAACCGCCTGGCCCAGCATTACATACTCCTGTATCAGTCATAGGATAGTACAAAGCAATCGGCAGGTTGATATAATAAGGATTAAGATGGGATCTATAACGCTTATACTATACTGCAAATCCAAACCACCAAGGAGGACTATTGCGCAATACCGCACGAGACGACGACCATGCATTACCCCCACCCCATAATACTGGTTAACCTAGCATTACGTACTACCTATATCAGTCATAGGATAGCACAAAGCAATCGGCAGGCAAATACAACAAGGATTGAGATGGGATCTACAATGATATATAACGCCCATACTATACTGCAAATCCAAACCACCAAGGACTATTTCGCAATACCTCACGAGACGATGACCATGCATTACCCCACCCGATAATACTGGTTAACCTAGCATTACGTATTATATCTATACCAGTCGTAGGATAATATGAAGGTTGATTAGTAGTACCAAGGCCAAGGGCTAATAGTATACCAAAAAGGGGTATATACCACCCTTACTATACTACGATATCAGTCCAGTACGAGAACCCCGACACACCCTGACCCGAAATATGTCACACCACATTGTAAATGGTACAACAACAGTGGTCAACGTTTATCTGACGTCGTGGTGCGCATAATGACGTCATGACGTACATAGTAACAACGTCAACCATTTCGCGGGAATTTTTTTTCTCGAAAAACACCACCTTTACCATTAATTTCCATCACATCCCCACACTATACACCCATAGCCCTGTGAGTACATATATCACTGCACATATCATAGCATACTATATACATGTATATAGTACGTACATCACATGCAGGATCTGGTCAGATTGCAACCCAAAAAGTCCGGTTCCTGTGTGAATTTAACACTAGCAGATTCCTCAAAAGTCCGGGTAATAGCGAACGATCGGGTACATACTATATTACTAACCAATAATTGAACGGCCAATTAATCTGTAAAAACAGTCTCCAAATAATCTGTAAATACAGTTTACTAATCTGTAAATACAGTTTATTAATCTGCAAAAACAGTCTCGTAATAATCTGTAAAAACAGTCTCGTAATAATCTGTAAAAACAGTCTTGTAATAAACTGTAAATACAGTTTACTAATCTGTAAATACAGTTTATTAATCTGTAAAAACAGTCTCGTAATAATCTGTAAAAACAGTCTCGTAATAATCTGTAAAAACAGTCTGGTAATAAAATACAGTTTACTAATCTGTAAATACAGTTTATTAAACTGGTAAAACAGTTTATTAATCTGTACAAACAGTTTATTAAATGAAAAGGTCCTGACCCTAATACGCTGCCGTAGAAACATTCTATTGACATTTTGCATTCTTGTTCAATATTCCTGATAAAAAGAGGGTAATTGGATGACCGTTGGACCTAAAAAATACAATTTACTTTGTGTGTTTTTGTAGGAAATTCCCTGAAAAATATGTGCACGTGACCGGTACTTCCCTTCGTGTATTTTTTGTCTCTCTGGTTTGTTTGCACGACCCCCTGTTTTCGGATCAGAAAACGTTTTGTCATATTTGAATGTTTAATTCCCCGTAATGTCCTTGAGGACACAACCATACACGCCTCCTGAAACTCAAAGGTTATGTCTTTGTAAATACTATTTCAATAGAAATTGGACAGTGGTAGCGAATTAGATCAGGTCTTATTGGGTCTAGCACCTAACAGCCTGATACGCTGATGGAGCTGTTAACAGCAAGGAGATCAACCAGGGAAGCAGACGACTCAGTAAAGCATATCGATTCATTAACAACCTGTCTTAAATTGAATTAATCAATTATATCATTGAAATGGCATCTTGGAAAGTTATTTTGATTATCGTTAAAATCACCGGTTATAACTGAATCCGATAATTGACGTATCTTTCGCTTTTTCGATGGAAGCAGAAATAGAATCCCATATGTCTATAGGGCTATTGGGAGGGCGATAGAAAACGCCTAATAATAATAATCTCCCGTGCTTTGTGTACACATCCGCCCAAAGACACTGCGTGTTCGGTATTTCAAGATCATCTCTGCGCCGGAAGCATATATTATAAAGGGACAAGAAATAGGTGAGTTTGAACGACACCACCTCCCCTTGACCTCAAGTGTTCTTGCAGCCTGTGGGTCATAATATCAGATATTAGATCAGCGCTTTGTAGCCAAGTCTCGATGAAAGCTAGTATTTATTTATTTATTTATTGGGGTTCAACGACACTTTCGACAGCTAGGATCACCCCGTGACGGACAGTTTTACGAGTGGAGGAAGCCGGAATACCCGGACAGAACCACCGAGCAACGGCGAGCAACATCCCAGACTTCCCAACGCAATAACTACACACAAGCAGGTTTAGCATTGGTAAAAGACAAGTGCACCACCAGGATGCAGTACGCCTTAGTACACAATACCACCGTGCCCCCCCCCCCCCCCCCCACGTGGGCAACTGGGATTAAATGTCTTGCCCAAGGACACAACGCGGTTGCCGCAGGTGGGATTCGAACCCAGAACCTCTCGGCTTGCAGTCTGCATCTCTGCCTACTGAGCCACCGCGCTCACGGTTAACGCTAGTAAATCGAAGCATGATGTTTCACACTGAATGATGTCTAGTTTGAGCTTTAGGCTCTGTAGATTGAGATGCAAGATTTTTAGTGTATTCAGCGTGCTTACTAAGTTTACGTAAGTTGAGCCGGGGTTAGTTTCGACGTCGCCCGACACAAGCAGAATCATAGTCAGGACTGTTGCTATAGGTAACAACAAGTAGACATAAGTAGTTACTTTAGAAATCCGTTGGAAAACGAGGATTCTTCGTACTTGCGTACTTTATCCGATGTGAGAAACAGCGACACTGGTGGACCATCACGATTCGAGCAGAACCTGAGTCTTGATGGTTCAACAGTAACGTAACATCCCACAGTGGACAAAAAGAACTGGCAGTCATGATTGAGGAGTATATGGGTAGTTTACCTCCCTTAAGTCGCAAGTACATGTATGCTAAAGGACATAGGGATGTCTGTTTCGTTAGTCCATGCCTTAGGGTGCGCCAGTAAACTGCTGTGTTGAATGTACCGATTCGATCACGGTGCACTTCAGTGCTACACATTATTTAACCTGCTGATGATAATATTGACTCACTGCCGGATGTTAGTAAGCTCCATTAGCAGCAAGGGTGTTATGTATTTTTATTGGTAACAAGTGGTGTTCAAGTTGGTTTCACGATTAAAAAGGTAATGTACATAAAAGTGAGGAAGGAGGAAGAAGACAAACATAAAGAAAATTATATACAACATACTGTAGTAACAAGAAGTAATCATTTAACCCTTTACCTAACATGAAAAGCAGACGACACATGCAAAAAAAATTCTCGAATAACTCATTTTTTTCATTTTTTGTCTCAAAAACATAGGTTATGACCCCTCATTGGAACGAGCTCAACGAGCTCGTTCCAATGAGGGGTCATAACCTATGTTTTTGAGACAAAAAATGAAAAAAATAATGAAAATTAATTGGCAATTTTTGAGAATAGCGCTGGCCGGTTTTGGCCGTTACGTTGGGTAAAGGGTTAACCTGTTTGCAAAAAGTCGATTACCGAATAATGTGAAGTGGATAACGCCGTCCAGATGTAAAGGGACAACAAATAGACGGATTTGAACGGTAGTCAGTAGATCTCCACCGACGGTCGGGCAAGGAGCACCACTAGAAGCACAGGCGTGGACCCAGCAATAATGTGCAAGTGCTTCCCCGAGCTCCCATAGGCGCAGTTCAACGTCGGCATGTATGTATACTACATAATTACACATATACATGCATTAACATGCATAACATATGTACACGTACTTACAACACACCACTATACACACCCCAACACATACGCACACGTGTACCCAAGCACACTCATGCATATATACACATATACTTTCAGCGCAATGATTGGATGGGCGCAAGGAACTTTCGGCTCAACTTACGCAAGCACTGTGAGATTCAACACTGCTGCGGATACAATTCCGTACGTATATCATCTATTACAAGGAAGCTTGCGCAGGATACACCAGGAAATATATACCACTAAGAAAGATCTATGGCATTAGGAGAGAGGCAGGTAAATGTCGAAAATTAACAGAAAGGGTTGTCTAAGGTAATTCAGTATAGGGGTACCTAGCAAGCGGGACCCACCCCGACATAATGCATTCCATCTTGCAACAAAGTAGATCTTACAGAGTTACAAGACATCATATAAACGCACGCACGCACGCACGCACGCACGCACGCACCCACGCACAAATTCACAGGTAATTAAAATGTGCAATCGTTATAACTCAGTATTCTAATTTCACATTCATCTAACCCCCACAATTAAATGGAATTATCATTTTGAATTGTTCTGTTTTACACCAACATTGTGTATCGAATGATCACGTGGTGATTTTCAACGACAATGACAGAACTGATATTGAACCAGAAGTTCCAGTCCCGTTTCAACTATTGACTGAAGTTCATCCGTAATCCACAATACACATTACGAAAACATGAATGGAAATTCAATACAGTTCGACATTTATCTCACGTAACAAGGTAACAATCATCCAGCGATGTTCATAAAAATCGTCATTCAAATTATTTCTCATTTTTCCATAAGAAAGACATAGCTTATCATCTCTCATTGGACGAACTCCACAAGCTCGTTCTAACAAATGGTTATTAGCCATGTTATTTAGGCACAAATAAAAGACTTTAGTTATTTTTTTTCCTTTCTCTAATCGTGTTGAGTGAAGGATTAATTGAAAATAACTGCGGCTCTTCCAACCAATAAAGTTTTTGTAATGCCAAATTATATTGCGACATTGTGCGCAAGTGGAATTTATTGTCGTCTGTAACTGTAATCTGGTGTGATCAAGAACTAGCTGTACAGAGCCCACCATGATGAAATAAGCTGAAAAGTTGCAGAAACTTCACAAAAAGGATGATAACCTTTCGGACAAGCTTGCTGAAACCGACTGCAAAAAAAAACCAAATTTCTTTTTTGTGTGTCTCCCAGAATAAATCTTTATTGCCCGCTCATTACAAGTTAACAGTTCGTTCAGTTAACCCTTTACCTAACATGAAAAGCAGACGACACTTGCAAAAATAATTCTTGAATAACTAATTTTTTTCATTTTTTGTCTCAAAAACATAGGTTATGACTCCTCGTTGGAACGAACGCGACGAGCTCGTTCCAACGAGGGTCATAGCCTATGTTTTTGAGACAAAATATGAAAAAAATAATGAGAATTAATTGGCGATTTTTGAGAATAGCGCTGGCCGTTTTTTTGCCGTTACGTTGTGTAAAGGGTTAACTATATCTTACCTTCGAAACAATCTCTAAGATATAATAAATCTGTTGTGCAGTTGTTGTTATTAAACATAGACTGTTTGACGTCGACGTAATGTTGGAGGGAACCAACATATTGATGACATTTTGTAGATTTAGTGTCGTCGAAGGTATATGCCCAACAGAAAGGATTTGAGTCTTCCTGCAACATCTCCAGGCACTGATTCCGACATTCTTGTTCAGTTTGGCCAGCCCCAGGATCCATTGTCAGGATATGACATGGTACCCGTGTGGCGTGGAAAGTACAGCTTCCTGGCAAGTAAAGAGGAATGCATTTTGGTATCAGTACGATGTAAACAAAATACACTAGTCGTGACAATAAACATATTAAAAGTATTTCACACCAGTGCTAAATTTTAAGCGACAACATACATGATGTGGAATATAAGATAGACTAATTCACCAATATCCATGGGGAGTGTAACCTGAAATTGGTTGGTTACTGAAACTTACGAAAAAACCCAAATCTTCGAGTCAACAGAGGGTCAGTATTTGAACGAGATAGCAAGCACAAGTCAAATATCTTCCTTATTATTGTTCTTCTCACATAGCAACGTGACACATTAACCCCTCGAACCCCGGTGATATCTTCCATGTCAGTTCACGGGAAGCAATTTGAAGAGCCCATAATCATTTCTTGGGAACGGATCAATTAATATTTTCAACGTGCAGCCTCAAGGCTGCACTTTGAAAATATTGGTTGGTCTACCCCACACATTTACACTCCTACCCTACACATTCACCAATCAGCCACGTTACGAAATTATAAGCTACCATGTTCATGCCCGGAAAAGCGACCTGTCGTGTTCAAAGAGTCAACATTTTTACCGAGTTTTCGATAAAACATCGACATCTTAATGCGATTTTTTAAAATGAATTTTGTCTGAACAAAACGAATCAAGGTAATTTGCACTGACGATATTAATGGCACATACTTAACTGACATAACGATCTTGATGTGTTTCTATTTATGTCATCATGAAGCATGTCATTGGAAACAAGTACCCATATGCCTCTGGATTCCTCTCCCACCTCTGTATCCGCTGTCTCTGATCAGAAAACGAATCAAGGTTTTCACTCACCCACCGAAGCCAGGGACGTAAGTTCTGGGATGTTACATCAACCCCACACCACCCATCTCAAAACTAATTTATTTTAAGGATAAAGTTTTGTTGTATTGAATTGCCATCCGAGATGTATAGGTATGCACGAAAGAATTGTCGGGCAAATTCATATAATGATTGCGCAAACATGGGACACCTCATTTCTCAACAATTGCCGATGATTTGTTTCATTTGCTCGCTTTTAACATCACAATTAAGGAAAAGGAACACAAAAACTTGTACATTTGATTTGTTTGAATAGCAGAATCTAAAAATACCACTGATATCGAGCAACTATTTACAGACGAGAAGAAATGTTTTTGTTCTTTTAGTATTCGTATTCATACAAGTTATTGTGATGAACTGACGGTAACATTGTCTGAGGTTTGCGGCTCGGAACCTATGTTCAACCGAGACGCGAAGCGTCGATGTTGAACATACGCTCCGAGCCGCGAACCTCGGACAATGTTACCGTCAGTTCATCACAATAACATCATATGCCCAAAACCCGCATCGTGAAATTAACAAGACGACTTCAATGAGCAAGGCAACTTTACCGATAACAAATTTAGTGAATAAACATCTGGTATACCCCACGACGTCACTGGGCAACAGAAAAATCAATAACTTAGATAAAAGTCGAGGTTCCCCATCTCAGTTCAAATCATGAACAAGTTCATGAGTTGAAATGAAATGGAGTAACCGCGACGTTTTGGGTTGTGGGTATACATGGTTTCAAATATTTCACTTGGTCACGTCATGCCACTGGAGCAGTAAACATAGAGAAAAACTAAGCGAGCTCTTATCCAATTAGAGGGCGAGGATTGTAGTATTATTGGAACATAAATATGTTTGTGACATTATTTTTCATTTGTGACTCTCATTGCCTACAGTGTGGAGAGAGGAGATTACTACAAGAAAACTACGGAGACGAACAATCCAGACCATTTATTTATCATTACTGAAAATGTAATAAGGGTGGGGGTGTATCGCTTCAAAGGGCGGGTGATTTTTCCAGAGCGTCACCCAAGAGCTATGCCAAAGATTATCTTAAATTTCACTATATTTTTTATTAAACTGGGAGAACTATGCCCGAATAGCAAATGAGTTTCTTGTAGACGTGAGGGATACCCTGGTTGAGAGGCGCATGCTCTGCAATTTCTCTCATAAACACGGCCAATAGAAATGTTTGGATATTCAGAACTGAGACCAGGTGTGTTATTATTAGAAGAAGCTAAGTATAGTAATAGAGGTGATGGTGGTTAGCAGTGGCGGCGCTACGGGGGGGGGGGGGGGCATGCGGGGGGGGCATGGGGGGCATTCCCCCCAAACGAAGGCTTTGCCCCCCCCCCCCCCAGTTGCCCCCCCCCCCCCAACCATCTCGCATGCATTTCCATCCACCCTCACACACAAACACATTCAGTCACTCTCTCTCACACACACACACACCCCTCTCTTTTTTTATTCCCAATAATTTCCCATACACTCTTAGCCCAAAGCCTCAGGCTAGCTGATGAACACATCCAGGCAGTAGAGATTTAAAGACTCGGATGCAGATACTTATAAGTTATAATTAAGTTATGAGCCAACAAAGGCATGTCTATCCATATCCCTTGTCTAAAAGAATTCATGGATTTCGCATTACGACAGACGGGCATTATGAGTCTCTCTCTCTCTCTCTCTCTCTCTCTCTCTCTCTCTCTCTCTCTCTCACGCACAGACCCACCAGACGCGGATCCAGGATTTTTTGAAAGGAGGACCGCTAATTACCATTACATTTAGTCGAAACTTGGACCCAAAGTCCGTAATATAATTTTTTGGTTTGGTACGTCCACAGGACGTACCAAACCAAAAAAGTATATTACGGACTTTGGGTCCAAGTTTGGACTACCTCATAACAAAGTAATGATATGATCCTTTACGTATTTGCCCCCCTTCATGGGAGTCTGCCCCCCCCCCCCCCCCACAAAAAAATTTCTGGCGCCGCCACTGGTGGTTAGAAGTAGTAGTGGTGGACACCAAGCGTAATGGTATGGTCCAATTTTTATTGGGGCTTAACGACAATTTAGACACCCAGGGTCACCTCGCGATGGACATTTGTACGGGTGGAGGAAGACAGAGTACCAGGAGAGAACCACCGTGCAGCAGCAAGCAACAGTCAGACAGTTTGAAGTCGAATGCCGCATTAAGGTTCATTAAAAGTTGCAGTAGACACTAGAAAAGGCAAACGTAACGGAAGTTGTTGAAGCCGACAATTGCTATGGTAGAGGGTGGTATAAGCAGATGTTGTGGGAGAATGCAGTTCGAGTATCAGTGGTACTAGTGGTTGTACTGATAGAAACTAACAGAAGTTGCTGCAGTGACATAAGTCAGTGATAGTTTTTTTTATTTAATCTTATTTGTTTTACAAGGATTGGCGAACAAGTTATGCAACTTATATTAACGCCTCTCCTTGGCCCAATGGCGTAGGTGTGTGGGATGACCTTCATAGCGGCAACTTCGTGGCCTAGCTCTTCTCGAATACTACGAAGGGATCTTTAGCCTGCACGGAGTGTGTCTCTCTCCGCACAGAGGACAGCCATTTTACGTCCCCACCCGATAGGACGATACGCTGTGATAGTTTGAGTAAGAACAGTAGAAAAATGGGTTGTCAAAAGTATGAACAAAGAAACAGAATGTTGTGGTTGAGGATAGTGTTTGGTGCGGAAGTATAGTGGATCCCACTCACTTTTATATTTCTTAATTGAATAACTACGTTAATTAAATATAAGTTTGAAAGAGAAACCCATGTATCATACCTTCGGTACAAATTTGATTTCTTAATTGCATATTGGTTATAGAGTAAGTTCCTATGAAATGAATGAAAAATCATATAATATGTAAAGAAATTACATTTACAATCATAAAATCTCCATTGTTTATAGATCTATTTGGCTTCAATATAAACAATACGGGTATTTGTTCCATCATGTAATAATAGAATAAATGGTCAGTTTATCTCTAGAATACAAGAAAGTGAATACTCCCGTTTATTGTATAATTTACACTGGAAAAGTGGTTATTCAATTAACAGGATTCCACTATTTATTTATTTATTTATTTATTTATTTATTTATTTATTTATTTATTTATTTATTTTTTTATTTATTTATTTGTGAAGGTTTAACAACACTTTAACAGCCAAAGTCATATCGGGTCGGTGACAGTTTTATGGATGGAGGAAGCCGGAGTACACGGAGAGAACCACCGAGCAACGACGAGCAGCTGTCAGCTCCCCAAAATCGTAACTCCGAACTGCTGCACATGCAGAGTTAGATTGGTTGACGATATGTGCACCATCGACGTGCAGTACGCCTTAGTACACGGCGGCATAGTGTCCCCATGTGGACAATCCGGTTTAAGTGCCTTGCCCAAGGACACAACGCGGAAGTTCGAATCGATCGCTCAGACGGTCACCCATCCAAGGACTAACCGGGCTCGACGTTGCTTATCTAACGAGAACCAACAGAATTCCATTACAGCCAGCAGTCCAACAATAAATATACACGAGGCCAAGCCAGAAAATAAGCAGACTGTCATCTGCAAAATGAGGTCCACAGAGGGTGAATTTAGTGACGCTACCCTGCACAGCAGTGTAGCATCACTAAATTTACCCTCTGTGAACCTCAGTGTGAATCAGGGTATCAAAACTAAACAGAAAGAAGTACCCAGAGGATAAATTGGCCCACTGTATCTGATAGCATCATCAAATTCACTCTCTGGGAACCTCATTCTTCAAATGTCTGCTTATTTTCAGGCCTGCACGAGGCTGGTAATAGAGCTGTTCGAAGTTAGTGACCTTTTCTGCAGTATAAAAGAACTGAAGTAGTGGGAGCAGACTAAACTGTGACTCACATATTAACAAACATTTCCAGTCCAGGCCTAAAAATAAGCAGTCTGACAATTGCAGAATGAGGTACCCAGAGGATGAATTTGATGATGCTATCCCATACACTGGGCTAATTTATCCTGTGGGTACCTCTTTCTGTTTAGTTTTGAGGCCCTGATTCAGATTGAGGTTCATAGAGGGTAAATTTAGTGATGCTACCCGGCTGTGTGGGATACCATCACTATTTCACCCTCTGGGGACCTCATTTTGAAGATGATAGCCTGCTTATTTTCTGGCTTGTTCCAGTCCGTCTTGCTCAACAAAACTGGTCAGTTTGACCATAACATACAAACAAATTAAAAACATAAATGAATTATTTGTCGTTTAGTTGGAGCATGAATGTGGGATGTGTGTGTTAAGTTGAATACAAACTTAGTTTACCCATTCCATATTCATACTCCAAATATGCGACATATCAATCTTTCATCTCATTCAACTCTTATTATTTAATTTAGAGTAGTTATTTGCATTATAAACACACGATGATGTATATTACGCTCGGATCAGCCTTTTTGTTAACGGAAAATGGGAAACCTAATGTAAACAACCAGCCTGAAAACTAAACTATTAATTAACTTATCAGTTTTATAATGAAGGCAGTCATACTGCTTCTTCAATAGCAACCCACTTATCCGTAAATAGCTAGTTCGTGGTAACAGATGAATGGAATTTAAAGACCTGCAGCAATTAAAGTTTAATTGCAATGCGAGACGCACCCCCCCCCCCCCCCTCGGTTTTTCGAGACGTGGACGGGCAGAACGCAAAAATATTCTCATGACAGGCGGGACATTCATCGACTTATCACGATCTAATCTCGGCCAGTCATATGAAATAATTCAACCGATATGAGGAAAATAAAATTATAAGGCAATGAACACAATCAATAAGATTCCAGTCCTAATCCTTTTATCCCGGTGAGCCTTTTTATGAGAGTGAAGAAAAATTTGACAGACGACATAAACCAAAAAGGTAGCGGCGATCAGTAACAATTTAAGCTTTAGGATTATATTATTGCTGAACCTTTTTAAAAATTCACCATTTTCGCATTACATGTATACAATATTTTATGAGACGATGCCATCCAGTCTGCCAGTGTTGAATGTATTAATACAGACCGCAGTAAAGTGATTCGTAAATCCGCGCCTTATCATAAAGCTAACCTGTCCCGAATTTCATAGTTCATGAAATATTGCATTCCACTATCTTGTACAAGCCTGGAAAATACGAGTTAATTCGTTGAACATTACATATGGATCAAGGATTATGATGCCTCAGTAAGTATTTGCCAGTCAACTGTGTTCTTCCTGTTCACTCAGACGACACTCTACTAGGAACATCTGCTCAACTTTTGCGACTCTCCCTGCTCACTTTTATCCGGACTGTCAGTACAACCACCATCTGTATTAAATCATGGGCGAGTAGACGTGACTTCATTTTTATATGTTACCACGAGAAGGAACAATGAATTCGATGGATAGCGTGGGCCTATTAGATGCCTTTTGAATTCTTTGTCGAACAAAATGAGTCGGTATGTCCAACAGAATGAGCCTAAGGATTGGAGTTTTAATTGCCTCGCATTAAATGATATTTAGACCTCTCATTCTGGGCCCAGTGTGTTTTATTATCTGTTTCAATATTAAAAAGTCCGGAGAATCAGTTACCAAAATTTATAAGTTTTAGACACCTTTTCAAGACGTCAGTTAACGTTTAGAATACTTAGAGAGTACTGAATCACGTTATACCACATTAAGGAATTGCCTTGCGATCAGCTATTTCATCACATTTATGACAAGCCTATTACAATTATGGCAGTTTGTTACGTTTATTACCGACTTTTTATTACATTTTAGTAGTTTATTACATTTTTGACAAACTTCTGTTTACATTTCAGGTAGGTGAAAACGACTGCTCTGGGGCATGCGGACTATCTGTAAAGTGTTTTTGAAGGGGGATTCTCATACCTTCGCGTGATTTTAGAAAACATATAAAAGGACAGTTAGCCGCTAATTTGAAAAAAATATCCACTCTCATATTTTACTTGTATTTGGAAGAGCGTGTTAACCCTTTAAACACCGGTGGTATCTTCCATGTGAGTTCAATGGAAGCAATTGTACGAGTCCATGTTTATTATTTGGGAGTAGGCTAATTAATATTTTCAACATGCAGCCTTGGGGCTGCACGTTTGAAAATATTGGTTGGTCTACCCCATCCCTTTCACATAGCAGCCATCCTACAAAAAAATGAAAGTATGAGGTATCATGTTCCAGGGCCGGAAAAACGGCCTCTCGGGTTCAAAGGGTTAAGAAACCGCTGTGTCATGTGCCAGAAACAAAAAGAAATTACTTAAATCTGTGATTAAAAACTTTTATGCAGACGAATTTGAAGAAGATACAACATTGCGAAGATGAAATGATCGGATGTAAACGGAAGGGAGCGCCGTGGCTCAGTGGTAGACTGTTGGACTTCTATGCTACAGGTCCCGGTTTCGATCCTCGTCCGGGACGACCCGCGTTATGTCCTGGTGCAAGGCACTGTATCCCGGTTGCCTACATGGGGTCGGGGGGACGATGTGCCCCATGCAGGGCACGATGACGTACTGCACGACGATAGTGCACGTCTTGAACCGCTGTAACTTCTCGTGAATGGAGCTTCAGCAGAGTTGAGAATGTTGAGAAGCGGACAGTTGTTCGTCGATGCTCGGTGGTTCTCTCCGGGTACTCCCTCTTCCTCCGCCCGTAAAACAGTCACAGTTACGATTAGCCATTGTGCATACGTATGTGTCCATAAACACCAATAAATAAATAATAATATAAATAATAAATAGATGTAAACGGAAAACCAGGTTAACCCCGTGTTATAATTTCTGATTCACGTGAGAATAATAGAATACCTCAGCATCATTCCGAATATTTTATCACCTCGAACAACAACTGTGCACTACTTTAGCACCAACTGGGCATTAACGATAAAAGACTTCGTATGTTTTCAATCTTATGCTTCAGATAAAATCGACAGAACGTGTACCGACGACGGCAAATCGAGATAGATTTCATGGACGCATAGGCTATAAATAGAAACAAATGTATACAAATTTCTTATTTGTCTTTATGTGAGACCTAATTTCGACAAATATGGAAAATTGTATTGTGCCAGAACTTTCCATGCATGGTTGGTAACAAGATCGGGATGAAAAACAATGTCATAGTCCTTCGATAAAGCCAGTAAATGCTACACTTCAAGTTAATGTATTTAATCGATACGAATGCTATATGAAACATAGAAGTACATTTGCATATCGTGCATTGTGGCTTTCTCCAATGGCCAACTTATATTTTTCTTAGAGTAGAGGGGTTATCGACTGAGGCTCATTTCATCTGAGGGAGTCATAGGTTATGTTTTAAGCGGGAAAATAGGCTGCACAAACCTAGAGGGGCATGGTAGAATGTCTATCTTGTGGATACTCAAGTGGATTTTTAACTAAGTTGGAGGCATAATTTTGGGAATTTTAGGTGACACGCTGGAAGAGAAATATATCGGTCGGTATATATACAGAACCACACTTATGTTTGAATGGGTTAACGATTACTGAACGAGAGCGAGTGGCGTAGGGATACCACGAGAGCCGGTAGGCTCGAGTGGTTATCCCAGCGCCACACACTCGAGTTTAGTAATCGTTAACCCATTCAAACATAAGTGTGGTTCTGTATTTATTACACACCCAACCCTGAAAAAGAATTCACTGTAATTAATCGCTAATTTAATTAAATAGTCGACGATTTGAACGGTTGAAAGAATTTTAGAGAGAAACGGGCAATTTTGCCAGAGAACCAGTCTTAAGTCTTTGACCTTGCCACTTGTAGAATCGCTGTTGATTCATTTTGTTCTCCAAAAAATGTCGGTCCGGCAGGGTCCGGCCACTTAAAACTCAAAAGATTGCGTTCATCATATCAGACGTCACAAATTATGAGGTCTGAAATGTGTTTTCAAAAGTGTGTGTGTAGGCATCATTATATCTGGAGGATGGAAAATGTACAAGGATTTTAATTTAAATACGGTGCGAACAGGCCGCTCTGTTTAAATTTCGTGCTTTTTAAACTGAAAGTGATAGTGAAACTAAAATAGAAGTTTGAACTCGGCTTGACTTTACATGCACTACTGCCACTAGGCTATCGCCGATCGCATGACATCGGTCATTTCTGTTCGGCACTGTAACAAAAGTACATATTGGACGAGAAAAGACATTTTGTGCAATAAATTAACCTCCCGGGGCATTCATTCAATCGTTCAGAGTAACTGAGGCAGTTTGAGATTGAATTCTGCGTGAACTTTGCAGTCTTGGTAAGTTAGCACTTTATTTTTCAACATTATAAAGTTTCTGACTTGAAATTTAGCCTTCTTTTTATTTACCTCAAGTCTTGATAACTTTTGTTTGAAATGGGCTGCACTTACAAAATAAAGGCTTTAGGTTGTCCACATTTACTACAGATAGGCATGTATACAAAGGGAGAAATATATTGCACAATAACTGCAAGAAAATGTCATGTCTTGTCTCCACAAGTAATTTAGTTTGTACACCTTTTTTAACCCCCCCCCCCCCCCACCCATCTATAACCTCACAACATTTTCTCGAAAGCTAATGAAATGAGTATCCAGCATTAGTCAGAGGCTCAAAGAGAAATAAGGGAGGGGGAGGGGGCTGTTCTCGCAGTAAGCTCCAACTTATTTTGGTTGATAATATTTTCAAAGATTGATTAATGTTTACATTATTTTGTGCTAGTAATAAAACTATACTTCACCAGTTTGTTATCTGAACGGTTCTGTCAATATTTTTTTCTTGGTATCTGGTTTCAAAACAAAATAATTTTTTATGTGTCTGCTCCAATATCTTGTCAATCTTAAATTTGGAATTTGGTATTCTGAATTTGCATTTAGTAATAAGTTTTAAAGAGGACTGATAGAATGTGACTAATGATAGGCTTTTGGACATTTTCTTGGGGATGGGGGCTGACCAGTCAAACTGCCCTGAACTATTGTTTCAAAATCAAAATGCAGATCCTTTCCCCGAATTTTCCTTTGAAAAATGCTCTGCTCACCACCCTGATATTTGCCAAAATTATAAAAATACCCCCTCCCTCTGAACAATCTGTTCTGAAAATACCAGTCCCTTTCAATGAAAACTGCAAAATTAGCTGCTTATTGGTGAAGGGGGATGAAAGTGCCGCAACCCGTATCCCATCTCATACACCCATGTAGATAATTCATATAGGTAACATTCAATTTAAGTTTTGTTGCTAATAATTAAAGCAAGATAATACCTCTGTGTAAAACAGAAATACTAGCAAATAATTCTTAACTAGTCATTTAAAAATACACATCAATCTGTGTCTGGAAAATATTGTCATATTGACTGTGTTTTAAATATTATAATAATTATTTTTGAATTTCATGGAAGTCATCTCATAACATTGACAATATATTGCATTCATCAGCCCACATGTATTTACCACCCCTCCCCTCTTCGTGGTCTCATTCCCACCCTACTCAAGACCTTTCAGAATTTCAGTAGTGGGTAGCTGGTAACTTTTCTTAATTTCCCCAGTACAAACTCCAGAAAAATCATATTTTAGCAATACTACTTTCCCTACCCCCCCCCCCCTCCCCCGCAAAAAAAAAAATTAATAAATAAAATAAACCAGTTGCCCCAACAGGCAACACCCACTAGAAAGTAAAAAAACATTGGTTCCACAAATGTAAACTACTGAGTTTTCTTATAAAACGAGGCTTTTCATTCTTCCGAATTTATTTTCTTTATTGAGCTAGTGTGGAGGGGGAGAGGGGGTGGTAAGGGTGGGTGGTAAGGGTGGAATTGATGATAGTTAATCAGTAACTGCATGTACTAGCTGCCAAACATCTCAAGGCGCTTTCGGCGTATCGCCGTCTGTTTTACCGCTTCATGGTAACCAGTTTTCAAGATTGATTTAGTCTTGCTTCCTGAGAAGTACTTCAACTTAACATACTCTTCAAAGTATGTTTGCGTTGGCAAACGTGCTGCTTCATTGCCGAAGAGTGAATCGAATAGGATTACACAGTAGACCTCGTATCGACTCGTCGGCAGCACGCAGCGGTGAGGGCAACATTGTAACAAAATTTATGGGAACTGCACAAGTGGCTGGCTGAAATATCGAACCCAATTGTACTTTTTTGCTCTAAAATTAATCAAGTTTTCCTCGGTTTTCAACAACGGAGCAAAGGTTGAGTTTCACTGTTCAATTTATTGGCAGAGATCATGTGTCTTTTCTGACTTTCAATCGTTTTTAGCACAGTTGTGCATCAAACATTTTGGTATGAGAATCGGTAATTCCGACAGATAAATATAGCCGATGGTTCTCATTGGTTATGTTCCACTGAACGCTGCAAACTATGAGAACCAGTCTATCGAGAGAACTTGTGCACGCGAAGGGTACTTTTTATCGGATTGCACTAGAGCTTTCTGTTTAAAATTACCGCATGCCCCTAAAATCCATGTGATCGTGACAAATACAGTCACGGGTGTGTAATAAGGTACACAACAAAATCTTGTTCAGCAGATCCTCTTTTTATCTGTATGGAAGGTTCTCAATGGTTCTGCTGCACCACTGTTTGTTGCGAACCATACCGAATGACGTCTAAATTGTTCATATTTTTAAACGATTCTCGGTGTCTAACTTAACTTGTTTTCATTCCCAATATATTTCTCCTTCAACAGATCACCCAAAAGTCTCCAAATTATGTCTACAAATCGGTTACAAACCTACCTTATTGTCTACAAGGCAGAAATTCTACCGACCCCTCTAGGTTTGTGCTGCCTATTTTCCTGCTTAAAACATAACCCTCGCTCCCTCCACCCCCTCTGATGACTTGGGCCTCCGTCAATAACCCCTCTACTTGATAAATGCAAAGGGGTTGATACTTTCCTCTCCGTCTTACTCTGGTGACAAGAAATCTGTTGTGTTCGTATCTGCTGGGTGAAAAAGAGGCGATTTCAGCATAGAACATACGAACAGCAACAGAGAATCCTCTGATTGCTCAAAGAATCGGAGAACCTGTTGGGCAGTGTGATAATGCAACTACGAATATAACCAATTCTGCCTTGTTTGACAGAGCTCAGTGTTTAACAGTGCTCACTGAGCTCTGTCAATCATGACTTAATTGGCTAAATGCCCAGTTGCATTGTGTGGTGGAAAATTTGTAGTTTGAAACTTCCGTATTTTGACATCAATATGCAAAGGGTTATAATTACACTGATTACCCTATATGGGATTCGAAAGGTACTTTCACAAATTCCACTTAGAATATTATAGACGAATACTGGAGTTTTTCCACACTGGCTGATGGCCATGAGCCATGATCAACGCTCCTAAGATTCAGAAATGAGCATCACTGAGTTGATTGCAGTTTGCTATCCTATCCGTCAGTAGCTCTGGTAAATGTTTCTCAATTTATTATGATTTTTTTGTTCTTGGCATAAAGCTGAAAGTTCCACGTCAGTTTCCGTTTGATACTGTAAGCAATGAATGAAAACTGTCCTGTATTTGCACATCGTTTCCGAAAAACAGTATGAAATCAAAATTTAAGACAGGTTGAAACCAGGCCCAGGGGATTAGAACTTTTCATATTCCCTTGGTTGTCAGGTCTTCCCGAAGGAAACATATTGTGTTAAAAATTGTGTGTGTGTTAGGGGAGGATAAATATACTACTCCTGCGAAACGGCTGAGGTGGTGCTTACGGAGCATGCCATTGATGCTGCAGAATATACTCGTGTGTCACCAAATGAAGAAATATCATCATGCTCCGTTACCGGTGTGAGTGCAACGGTCTGGTGTTGAATAGGTTTATTACTTTTGCATCTGCCCCGCCCTCATTGCTGCCAGTTGTATCCCAAGCCACAAGTTTAATTATGTAAGGAATTCGACGCTGTTATGGCCTGAAGCCAGTCTAGTACTAAAATAGCCCATAGCTTATGTTTAGATTCACTCGGCTGGAATTGGTCGGAAATACGAACCTAAGGTTCGCTTTACTGACCAACTGAACTATTTCGTCTAACTGAATCTAAAAAAAAATCAATAAACATTGGTTTAATTTCTTTGAATCAACGCAAGAGATGTATCTCTATCCAGATTTGATTTGACCGAACATTTAATAATATTTACCATTATAAATGAAAACTCACCACAGCTACAGTTTTATGAAAACGCTTGCGCAATTCCACTAATCTTCTTTATATCTTGATATTTTTTCGGGTGACTCAACCCTTTACCTAACATGAAAAGCAGACGACACTTGCAAACAAAATTCTTGAATAACTATTTTGTTCATTTTTTGTCTCAAAAACATACGTTATGACTCCTCATTGGAGCGACCTCGACGAGCTCATTCCAAAGAGGTGGCATAACCTATGTTTTTGAGACAAAAAATAAAAACAAAATAATGAAAATTAATTGATGACTTTTGAGAATAGCGCTGGCCCTTTTTCCCGTTATGCTGGGTAAAGGGTTAAATATATATTGAATGGAATGTCTATAAGGGGATCAGTATATCTTTGTGAGGACAGGGGCATCTTATTGCATCAACTGCGCGCAAAATCTACAAAAAGTGGTAAACAAACAGTCCATAACAGACTTGGACTGGTGGCCTGAGATTTTGGTCTACCATGTTCCCCAGTTTCCCGTGCGTCAATGATGATGATGATGAGAACTGTGTTGGTTTTTACCTGATGGTATCTGGCAAACGAAAGGTAGTTGGCGGCCACAGTCTTCCAATGTCTTGTTCCAAAGGTTTACCTTCTCTCGTATCTCGATGCTATCACAGTTTGTATTCCATGTGGTTCCAATATTGGTGCTGTTTCCCACCCATGCCTTTGATCTATTACAAAAAATAAACAGTAATAAAAATATAACAAAATGATTAAAATAAATTAGGCATAAGTCAAGAAGATACAGTTTATTCCTTTGCAGAAAAACAGTCGTCGCTTCTAAAGCTAACACAAAAAACAGCAAAATTGTATTTGTTTTCAAACCATAGCTTACACAAACAAGTTCATCGCTTTCGTTTCAGTAAGAATGGATGGAGTGAGTGTTAGAAGCTAGGGTCTGAAAAAGGCTAAATTGTTTTCGTTTAAGGAGAAACAAGTATCGGCACAATCGTCGGCAAATTACTTCAGGAAATAGATAAATAAAATGCAAGTGGCATAAGAGGTAAATACATAATTCAGTGAATAATTGTTGTTGTGATTTATTTTAATATTTGAACCTGAGAGACCGCTTTTCCGGTCCAGGAACAGGATACGTCATACTTGTGTAAAGTAGGATGGTTGCTAAATTAAAGTGTAAGGTAGGCCAATCAATATATCCAACGTGCCGATTTCGGGCTGCACGTTGAAAATATTGATTGGTCTACCCTAATAAATATGGACTCTTCCAATTGCTTCCCTTGAACTTACGTTGAAGATACCACCAGCGTATGGGTGTAAATACCCAACTGTCGTACTCAAGAACCTCAGCTATTTTTGGTGGTGACATAGTTGGCGCAAAAGTAAGCTCGAGTTCCATACGCCAGCGTTCCATAAATTTATGTGTGCAGGACTGAATATTATAAAGAAATTAATTGGGTTATACCTGTCCCAATAAAAGAGAAAATACCTTAGCACTGCTCACATCATGGTGTGAATATTTATTTATTTATTTATTTATTTATTTATTTATTTATTTATTTATATTTATTTATTTATTAGTGTTTAAGGTCACATATTTCAGCACAATGGCTAATCATGACGACGACAGTTTCACGAGTGCAAGAAGCCGGAGTACCCGGAGAGAATCACCGAGCAACGGCGAACAACTGTCAGGCTCCCCAACATACTAACTCCACACAAGCAGGGTTAGTATTGGTTGAAGACAAGTGCACCTTTACGTGCAGTACGCTTTAGTAACAACGCCACCGTGCCCCCACGTGCCCCCCCCCCCCCCATCCCCGCCTGGGCAATGGGGTGAAGTGTCTTACACCAGGGTGTGAAATAATGCCTGTCGAACAGAAACTGTGAAGATGAAGTACAAAGTGCAAGGCCATTTTTTTCGAACGAAGCTTTGTAAAAGTTACCCCAATATCTGAGATGTTGATTAACGTTCACCTTTAATTACCAAGATGTACCTTTGGTCACGTTTTAATAACCCTCAGTACAATGATGTCGAAGTATAAAAAGCCTGCAATGCCTAATAGTGCAAAATCATTTCAGAGCCTTCGAATAGTTGGTTTATTTTATAAACAGAACTACATTCAACCGGCACGTCACAAAAAGGATCTTTCTTACAATGTTCCCGTCGCACAGAAATTAATAAGTGTGGAGAGATCTTGAATGAATCATTTTTTCTGAACTTAATTTAAGCTCCAGCCTGAAGGGGGGGGGGGGGGGGGGGGCAATGATCGAAGTGTGTTGAAAATTTCATGTGAGGCAAACTCCTGAACACAAAAGGGAATATAAGTCATCGCGATCTCCAGGTGAATTGGTTATCTACAAAACACACAATGCTCCACAAATTTCACCATCGCTCAAGTGACATTTATAAAGAAGGCCTCTGATTTGGAACTGTCCTTAAAATCAGGTTAGAAACCAGTTTGTCGATGATATCTAAACCCAACAAAGACCTCTCATACCATCAATCTATCAGCATGCTCAGCAAGTTTGAGGCGTAGCAAATTACTTGTTTAGTGAATGGAAGTGAACTTATGGAATCCATTGCATATTCATAACGGTCGGTTTTGACAGGACTGTATTTTGTATCACCACTAAACAACCGCTGCTTTAGGCGTAATCATTGTAAGACACATGTGAAGATTTTTTCTATTCTACCTGAACCCTGCATACCAATGTAAGACAACGTAACGTCATATAAACGCTAATGTCATGAGCTCGGTGGTGGTTCATTGTGTTAATTTTTTGAGCTGAAAATACCACTTGCTTGTTTCGCTAGTTTAACGACTCTTTCAACTAGGGCCCTGCGAATATTCGAATGCAATCGAATCGAATACCCAGTCGAATACCGCTCTCTATTCGCAAATAGAATAGAATATCGAATCGAATTCATTAGAATAGTTACCGATAGCTTTAACATCATGTTTTAGTCCGGAAAATATCAATATTGGTCCATATTCCGTATTCCATGTGGCAGCGACGGAAATATCCGTCGCCGGCGCATGAAATAGGAAGTACGAGCGACGTATAAAGCCGCCGCCGGCTCTGAGTGCGGAGTTTCGTGAGATGGAATCCATTTTAAGCTGATGTGTGCCTATTTTTAAAACGCAACTCCCCTCCCGCCACTTCCATGTACGGCGCATTCCAACAGAAAAAAGATTGGAAGGATAATTGAGATAGTCGATGGATATTCGGCACCGATTGCCGAATCAAATTCGAATCGAATACTGATGTCGAATGAATATCATTTGGAATACTGAATATTCGCAAGGCCCTAATTTCAACAGTCTTCGTATAATCGCTTCGTTAGTTGTGCGGGAGGTGAAAACCTGATTTACCTAAAAGCAAGTAACAGTCAGATTCTCCAACTCAATGGCAGATAATAAAAAGAGCTTGAGATCGACTTACATTGTTTATTATCAACTCATTTTAAGAGTTAATCACACAATGTAATGCACATTATAACACCACAAATAATATTTGATTTTTTATCGACCCGCATATATAAAAACATTTCAAATGGAGGTAGACAGCCGTTCCCACACTTGTGATATTACGTGTTTTTTTTTCAAACGTATCAGCAATATGCGCATCCCCGAATTATTTTTATCGACGATGGCGTGTGTGAGGTGGAAACTCCCACTTGGGAGGTAGGATATTTGTGCCAGGTACAAGGCGTGTCGAGACTCTGGTTCAAATCTCTTAGCCCTATTCTGGAATTTTTCCAATCCCTTAACCCACTGTGGTTACTTTTTTCTCTCCCAGACTCCCGCGTGTCATTATTTGGATTCAAAGACTGGTGATGTGCCACCCAATCTAGCAGATAGCGGGTTTATCGATAATAAAAACTAAACTTATATTTTGAAAGACATACGAAAGGTTTAGTTTTTACCATGCACCAATGTTCTAACGGATTGTTGGAACGTCCATAGTTCACAACAGAGATGTGTCCCACTTGCCGCCATCTCAGGGGAAGCAATTATTGCTAATGCTGAATAAATCCATTTTTCTACAACGTTTTAAATATCCCGACGTCTCGCAATCGTCCAATGCTCTTTGAACAATATTATAAGTTATTGTGATGCATTGACGGTAATATGGTCTGAGGTTTGCGACTCGAAGCATATGTTCAACCGAGACGCGAAGCGTCGATGTTGAGCGTACGCTCCGATCCGCAAACCGCAGACCATGTTACCGTCAGTTCATCACAAAATGTATATGTTCCAATAAAACCCTACCTATAGCCCCAAACCCACATCGTGAAATGAACAAGACACTCTAATGAACAAGGCAACTTTAACTAACGATAACAAATTTAGTAAATAAACATTTCGTGTACCCAACGACGTCACTGGACAACAATAAATCAATAACTTAGATAAAGGTCGACATTACTCCATCTCAGTTCAAATCATGAACATGTTCATGATTGGAACTGAGATGGAGTAATCTCGACCTTTTTATAAGTGCGTTGTTAGTATACATTCATCGAATGATCACTGTCCTCGAAAAATACAATTTTATAGCCAATATGCACTTGGAATCTCCTCCCATTGTTATCATCTTTTCAAATATTGCAGTTGGTGTTGTCAGACGAAACCATACGTCAATGGAGCTGTAAACATAAAGAAACCTAAGTGAGCTCTCGTCCAATGAGAGGGCGAGGATTTTTGTTTTGTCTTATTGGAACATATTATGATATCTGCGAAAAACGAATAAATTAATGGTGTGCTCTTTCTCCACAACATTGCACATTGAATATTTACACAACAATGCAGTTATAACTGACAACGAAACAAGTTCTGATATTGAAAAATTGATACCGTGTTACTAGTTTTCATGCTGGGCGTTCGTTTTATATTTGATAATGCAAGAGTTGTTAGGCTGTGTCTGCAGCCACAACGTAAAAGCTTTCAGGTCATTAAACGTCACTGATGAGGAAGTTTAACGCCCTTGGTGGCATGCATCTATCTTGAGGGAGGGGGAAGGGGCAGATCGAGTTGCAAAATTTCTCACTGACGTTTCAGCGATCCAGTTGTATAGATACCAACAGACAATTCCAAAAGAAAATTTTATGATAGTTAAATTGCTATTACACTGTGCTATAAAGAACCTATAACACATTTTACCTATATATCTGACAAATGAAGGATATGTAATGAGTTACAATTTAATATTAAATTTCATCAAGTTAATTTAAATCGACCTGATTTTAGTGAATGAGTTCAGAAATTTCTAAGGCACTGCAAAGCTTCGACGGATTCAATTGGATTTCGAATTTTAAGTTGAGATTCGTTCGTTTCGATTCGAAATCGGCTGCCCGATTCGTTTTTTCTCAAATCTTTTTTCATAGGAATAATGATTGGTGTTAGTCATCTTCATCGTGTGAAAAAAAAACGCATAGTTCGGATGGACATCGTACATAAATAATGTCGAAATAAAATACCGAATGTAACTTCCGCTACATTGACATAAATAACTCATTCGCTCATGCCACCAGCTATTCGAATTTCAATATCACTAGTCCTTACCACTGTTAAATGCAAATCTAAGGTATCAAGAAATGTCGACGATGAACTATAATCATTACAGGGTATTATTCCAACTCTATAATCAAGCCATGCCTTCGACGAATTCATGCCTTGGTTATATATACAGTACGTGGAGAATGGGTTGTAACTAAATCACCCGCGGAGTGGAGTTATCACCCAAGCTATAACTTTCAAATTTTGTACGTATCGACAAAAACACAGGCAATGTTTCAGCCAATGGACCTCCGGGTTTAACCCGGAGGTCCATTGGCTGAAACTTTGCTTATGCTGGTTATGCTTTGCAATAATTTTGCAATTATTCCTTGGATGGAATCTCCATTCTGCGGGTGATTTAGTGATAATACACTCTCCACGTACTGTATTATTTTCACGATGGCACCGATTCGAAGTTCGACTCGATTTCGAATAACAGACGTGATTCGATTCGAGATTTGACTCGAATGGAAAATGTGTGATGCGCAGGTCCCTAGAAATGCCATATCAAACTGTGACTAATTCGAGATTCTTTATTTCATACAAATACAATGTGAAATGTATCGCATAATGATTTTAAAAAAATAAACGTCAACTTCTGACGTCACATGTTTTTTTTAGACGTGATGAAATGATTAATCTGTTTAGTACATCTTTAGTTCTGTCGAATGTTTTCGGACAATGATACCAAAACATCAAAGAAGTTCAGAAAAAAAGATTTCCTGTCACTGCTTTATTTTGGGTTTGGTGTAAAATTATGGATACGTCTTGGAAAGGATAATTACGTAACGATATAAACACATACAAATGGACGTTGCTTGATGTTACGTTCCCAAGGAAATAGCCAGTGACGGATGGCGATGTAGTGTACTCTGTCTCCAATAATGTCCCATTTTGAGCTTCGCAATACTGACGTGCTGTTGTCCAGTTCATAGGATAATTGTAAAATGTAATATTTGTAGCATATGGATGTTCTTCTTGGAGTAAATCTACTTCACCTGGAACAAAACGCAATCCCAATTTTAATTCGAGTTCTTGGTTATACTTTTCTAAAGCCACAATGTAGGGAGAGTTCTGAATAGTGAGTGGAACTTGCGAGCAGATCAGTTCCCCGTGAATCTGTTCTGGTGTTAACACTTTTAGTAAAGAAAGTACAGGAACGGCGGTCAGTACTGTACGGAAATGCCCTGTAATAATTCTTTACTACCTCACACGAATGGCAGACGAGAGTTGCAAACAATTTTTGTTTCCCCTAAAAACATATCTTATAACCACCCCACCCCTGCCACCTCATTAGAACGGGTTCAGCAAGCCGGTCCCATTGAGTGGTTGAAAGCTATGGTTTGCGGCACAAAAAAGAGAAAAATAACAGAATTGCAATTTTGTGAGTATTAGTCACCGATCTCTATATAAGTGGATTGGTGGAACGCTAATTGGTACATTATTAGTTACACAGTTTGTTGGTGGCCTAATATGGTATATATGGTGTCAGTTAATTTCATATTGGACGAGAGCGAACGAGTCCAATATGAAATTAACTGACACCATATATACCATATTAGGCCACCAACAAACTGTGTAACGAATATATCTTACCGACTGCTCAATCGATGCACAGAACTAATAACAACTGCGATCAAAATTAAATGAGAGAATTCACACAATGTGTTCACGTGTCTTTGCCTTGTTACAATTTATGGGAGAGTGCCAACAGGCACTCTGCCATAAATTATAACAAGGAAAATTCATACATACCAAACAGTTTCATTTCGAAGGTAACATGACACACATCCACGAAATATGAAGCCTTTTAAGTTGCCTAACCAGCACTTCAGACCAAATATGGTCTTCCAACACTCAATCGTTCAACTTGAAGCGTTTATCGGCTGTCGCCATTTTGAATAACCAATGAACAAAGGGGAGATTACCCATAGCTGTCAGCGTATATTAATGTTGACAGGCAGTATATGGTTTTATATGCAGTCTGCATGTGACGTCTTTGAACCAATGAAATTCCCAGATACTTGTAGGAGGTAAGATATATAAAGATATGTTTCACCCGCCGGCATCGGAGGTTGGGATAGGCAAATAAATAGACAATGCCCCGTAAAAACTTTCTTCTCGATAATGTTTGAATTTTAGAGAAGATACTGTGATGTCTGCATACAATGAATATGTTGATGGTGTTCACAGTTTTTGCGGCAATGGAAACTGAATACACTCTAAAATCAATTGGGTTAAAAAATGACCAAAATCAACTGGTTTGAGTGAATATGAACCCAATTGGATTCAAATTCACTCCACCCAGTTGACTGATTTTGGTTAATTTTCAACTCAACCTGTTTGTAGAGTGCATTTACAACATTGCTTAGGTATTATTGACAAATCACCAATGCCGATAATGAAAAAGTTGATACCGTGTTTATTTATTTATTGATATTTAACGACACTTTCGACAGCCAGGGTCACCTCTTATCGGACAGTTTTACTGGTGGAGGAAGCCGGAGTTCCCGGAGAAAACCAACGAGCAACGACAAGCAACTGCCAGACTCCCCAACATTCTGCCTCCACGCAAGCAGGGTTAGCACTGGCTGAAGACAATTGCACCATCTACGTACAGTACGTCATAGTATACAGTGCCAACGTGTTCCCGCGTGGGCAATTAGGATTAAGTGCCTTGCCCAAGGATACAACGCAGTTACCCCCGGCAGGGATCTAACCGTGGGATACCATGTTAACACTTTTCGTGCTAGGTAAACACAAAGAGGTTTGATGAAGTGAAAGCTGATACGTAAACAAACGTCACCGGTGTGAGGAGTTAATATGTTGATTGGCTTGACACCATCTTTGGAGTGGGGAGATTGAGTTGTGATGTTATTCGCTGGCGTTTCACCGATCCAGTTTGACAGAGATCAGTGATCTCGGCCTGTCAGTTTTTACTGTTTCGTTAGGTCCAGGGTTAGTCAAAAGGATAGTGAGCTCAGACTGTTTTCTTGTACTGTCATTTATAACAAACTTTGGAATAAGAATGTTGTAGAACTTCCGTCGAACATTATCTCTAAACAACAGTACCCATAAAATATTACGTAAGATTAGTCAATGTAGGAGTTTGTACCACTCAAGTCCGCCTGGCCTCTGAGGAACATGGTAGTGTTGAGTTGGGCGTAGTGAACAGTAACTATGTTATTCTATACCTGTAAGCTACCTACTCAAAATAGAAGGTATTCATTTTATTGTATGCGTTGCGATGGCTTAACAACAATTAAAACATATTTTAAATTCAATTAATACACCCAAAATGCCCACGGCATACTGTGATTTCGATCATAACGTATTTCGGAGGGGTTAATTACTTAATTAATTAATTTATTAAAATAATGACCTGTCTGCATTATACAAACATTATATGCTTATTTTTATTAGCCGCACCCTACAGGTCCCAGTGGATAAGTTTCTTGTCACTGCGGCAATACTCATCAGTGCAGAGATAAGGAAAGGCAAATCATTTTCTTAAATTGTCATACCATATCGTACTTTGATTCGGACTGCAGCAATAAATAAATATTATTTCCAAATGAAACAAAATACTGCATTTTGATTGGCTGAGAGGTACGTTGTAACCCACAGTGGCTTTTTTTACAACGTGTTGAACCACTGTGTAAAAACAAGAGTGTACAAGAGCAAAGTACATGTATATGGCTAAATAGGTATCAATTTTTAATTATTAATTCATACCTTAAGCTCGGTTCTGTTAGATCAAAAATAACAATACAGGAAATTTAATATTTATATGCAATAATATGGATATGGATGTCATTGGAATTGGCTCATTGAACCAGTTCCAATGAATCCATATTTGTTTGGTTTTATTTAAGAAACTTGCAATTTAAATTTTTTCTGTCAG
Source organism: Pictodentalium vernedei (assembly GCA_031216915.1). Lineage (NCBI taxonomy): Eukaryota > Metazoa > Mollusca > Scaphopoda > Dentaliida > Dentaliidae > Pictodentalium > Pictodentalium vernedei. The sequence goes on from CM062290.1 coordinate 291,780,817, forward strand.
TTTTTGCCCACAATGTAGGTTAAAGTATTAAGTACACCAAAACTCTCGGAAATAAATCCGTTATCCTTGTGTTTTCCAGGGTGTATGGGAATTTACACCGGTTTGGCCTCGCCTCAGGGTGTATGAGTTCCCAAACCGGTGTAAATTCCCATACATCCTGGAAAACACAAGGATAACTAATAATATCCGATGGTTACAGCAAGTGTAAGATCATCTTAAAACATTGTGCGACTATTCTTCAGTATTTTGTTTCTCAAGCGTGATGGACTTGTACACCGACACACGTTCATCCTCACACCTTCACATACAGCATGTGACAATGTACTCATCTACACGCACATGTACACATATGTACCCTCCTGTGCTCCCGCACGCACTTACATACATATCTACACGCACCTGCACACACACACACACACACACACACACACACGTGAGAGAACGTGCTACTAGACACAAACAGGATATAAAACATAATGCTGATGCCCCAGTAGCACAACATTTTAACCTTCCTGGCCATTCTTTGGACGATTTCGAAATCCATCCTATTGAACAACCACCAATTAAAGACACATTAGAAGAAACGGATGAATTTAGAAAAAAACGTGAAGCTTTTTGGATCAATACGCTTCAAACCCTCTGGCCATTTGGTATGAACATATCAGAGGGCGAATGCGAAAGGAGGTCCATCATTCCTTTCACTTTAACGTACAACAGAATGAATATCGAAATAGCAAAAATGTTAAAAGATGAATTCAATTTTACCAATACTAAATTAAATGAACCTTTGAATCTTCGACCTGTCATCGCCTATAAGAAAAACAAAAGCTTGCGTAACATCCTTGTAAGGACTAAATTAGAGCCCATCAATGAATAACATCAATTATTGCCAGTCAGTTTAACCAGTTCCTAAGCTCATCACTTAGTTTAAATCAATTTTATGTACTTTTTTTACGTTTGAAACCCATCAGGGTTCAGTAAATGAAAACAATTTTTCAGCGGCATATTAAAAGAAAAAAACGTTTCAGTAGGAAATGTCTGTGCCAGTGCGATTTTTTAACCTCAAACACACACACACACACACACACACACACACACACACACACACACACACACACACACAGTCTTGTCTTCCCTACATACCGAGGTACCCCATTGTTTGTCCTTTGTGTGTACTAACGGTTTCTACCTCGTTTTGCCGGTACAGTTCTGGGAAAACAACCGAGGTAAAGGGTTTCTTTTGTCTTTTGTACCTCGGTAAGGCGAAACACGCAAACTCTTTTGTCTAGTTACCTCGTCAAGTTGGTAAGACAAACCCAGTCTTGTTTTCCCTACATACCGAGGTACCCCATTGTCTGTCCTTTGTGTGGACTAACGGTTTCAACCTCGTTTTGCCGGTACAGTTCTGGGAAAACAACCGAGGTAAAGGGTTTCTTTTGTCTTTTGTACCTCGGTAAGGCGAAACACGCAAACTAGCTAGATTCCAGCCATCGTTTATGACGGTGTGCAATGGTCTAGTGGTTTAAACGCTGGACTCCTGATTGCCAGGCGGTGTTGCCGAGGGTTCGAATCCCGGCGGGGGATCAGAAACCAACATTCAAAATTCCTCTAAAACATGATTGAGTCATTTGAAAAAAACACACACAAGCCCGTGCCAGTCTTCGTCTGAGGCCATCCACAGCACTTTCGTCGTACTGTAGCCAGCGCGTTCCACACTTTCATGCTGCTGCCGAAAGGAAGATGAACCAAGTAATCATGAGGACTTCATCTAAAAAGCTAGATTCCAGCCATCGTTTATGACGGTGTGCAATGGTCTAGTGGTTTAGACGCTGGACTCCTGATTGCCAGGCGGTGTTGCCGAGGGTTCGAATCCCGGCGGGGGATCAGAAACCAACATTCAAAATTCCTCTAAAACATGATTGTGTCATTTGAAAAAAACACACACAAGCCCGTGCCAGTCTTCGTCTGAGGCCATCCACAGCACTTTCGTCGTACTGTAGCCAGCGCGTTCCACACTTTCATGCTGCTGCCGAAAGGAAGATGAACCAAGTAATCATGAGGACTTCATCTAAAAAGCTAGATTCCAGCCATCGTTTATGACGGTGTGCAATGGTCTAGTGGTTTAGACGCTGGACTCCTTATTGCCAGGCGGTGTTGCCGAGGGTTCGAATCCCGGAGGGGGATCAGAAACCAACATTCAAAATTCCTCTAAAACATGATTGTGTCATTTGAAAAAAACACACACAAGCCCGTGCCAGTCTTCGTCTGAGGCCATCCACAGCACTTTCGTCGTACTGTAGCCAGCGCGTTCCACACTTTCATGCTGCTGCCGAAAGGAAGATGAACCAAGTAATCATGAGGACTTCATCTAAAAAGCTAGATTCCAGCCATCGTTTATGACGGTGTGCAATGGTCTAGTGGTTTAGACGCTGGACTCCTGATTGCCAGGCGGTGTTGCCGAGGGTTCGAATCCCGGCGGGGGATCAGAAACCAACATTCAAAATTCCTCTAAAACATGATTGTGTCATTTGAAAAAAACACACACACACACACACACACACAAAGATCACACACACACACACACACACACACACACACAGTCTTGTCTACCCTAAGACGGATTATTTTCTACCTTTGCTGAAGACTACAACCAATCCAGGTATCTTCTCTAATAGGTAATATCTAGATTTCATTTTAATTTATTTCATTTCTTCATTTTAAATTCATCTACCTATTCTTCAAATGGCTCAAAAAAGACAGAAGCATCAGGGAAAGAGAGTTGCCCAGTCTGGAAGAGGCCAGGAACAATCGTTCCAGGCCTATTCTAGATTGGTCAAGGCCCTTTTCCAGGTGATTCAGTGTATGCACCATATTGGGCTCTTAGAGCAGCATTTGGCCCACCGGGATTTCCCGAAACAGTTGGAGAAGAAAGTAGATGAGTTAGGTGGCTTTCTAAAGCCGGCTCTTCCCACCCCACACATTTTTTCTGTTTTTCGACAGATTAGTGTGGGATGGGCCAACCAAACGTTAAATGCTTTAGTTGAGCATTACAAGATAAATTTAAACCAGTTGAAGTCTAAGATAACTTTGGCTATGCGACCACCTCCTGGACTCGAAAAAATAGACTTCAACAGCGCTTCGGCGCGTGCCTTGATCTGGGCTCAAAAAAACTTTAAAAATAAGTTGACAGATAAGACGATTTCGGCCTATGAGTCTTACATTTCGGACCTTCGCCCAGCGTCTGGAGTAAGGAACAATACGGGAGGGAGCAAGCAAACTCCGGCCCGTGTTGTCCCTCTACCCCAACGCGAAAAGCAAAATAAGAAAAGATCAAGGCAAAGCACTTCTCCCTCTTCTTTTCCTTCTACTTCTTCTTTCTCTCAGAGTAAGCGCCTCAATTTGCAAACATCTCCGGTCCATATTGTGACTGAAGATGCTCGCAAATTGAGTAACGCTGTCTCGCCTCGTCATGCTCCTCTACCTCCTACTCCTCCTCAGCCTTTCTTCTCTGGTTCTCCTAGTGCTCTTACTAGAACTCCTCCTTCTGTTTCTTCTCCTGCTTCTGTTTCCTCTCCTGCTTCTGTTTCCTCTCCTGCTTCTGTTTCCTCTCCCCCTTCTCCTGCCTCTAGTGTGGTTCAACCAGGTATATCGTACTCAGAGAAAGTCAAATCACCGAGCCGCAACTCGGGCCGCTCATTTGATTCTAAATTTTCCCAGTTTCGGCATAAAAGCGGAGTTAATTTTGACAAAAGGAATTGGCGCCTCCCCGATGTTTGTAAAAACATCCTTATGATTGGAAGTTCAAATTTAGGACGCATTGATCGAAATCCCCATCCGGACATCCAGGTGGAGTGTTACCCCGGCGCCAAATTCAATCATCTGCGCTCTATGTTTAAAGGGCACAGGGGCCAGTCCAGTCCCCAAAAAATATTATTAAATATTGGCGTGAATTCTCGAAACGATAATTCTGATCTCGTAGTTAAGCAGTTGCGGAATATGCTTAGCGATATCAGGGTCAAGTTTAGATCAGCAAAAATTTATTTCGCTGAACTAAACTTTTCGCAAAAACTCCCTCAGGCTGAGAGGAGAACCCTGAGCATCATCAACGAAACCATTCGGAAAGTGAAGGACGTTAACGTTATACCTAAAATTGATGACGCGAAGTTTGATGTTGCTCAGGATTTAATCCATTGGACCACGAGAACCGCCAATATTATGTACGATCACTGGTTGAACCACCTAAATTTAAACTAAGTAAAGGCAAAGGTAACAGCCGCCTAACAGATGTGGGATTAGGAACTAATGTGGTTAACCTGTCTGGCACCAATGACCTAACAACCCAAGAGAAATCTCTTTTAGATCGCGGTTTAACTTTTGTACCAGCACCAAAGCCTAAAACTGATAACCAAACAAATTTACCATCATACAACTGTAATTTTCTTAGGCAAATGAAATTAGCAGACCGCTTTAGAAACTCCAGCGGTCGGAAACTTCCTTTTACAGAATCATCTGGTTGGTCACCTCCAGATAGTGAAGTAGATCCCGAAATTATTGAGGCTAGCAAACGAATCATCCAAAAGGTGTTCAGCATGAACATACTCTCCGATAAAGACAATTTAACAGCTGGTGAACGGAGAGCCCTCACGAAACTTCGAAAAAATAAGAAATTAGTAATTAAACCAGCCGACAAAGGTGGGTCGGTAGTTGTTCTATCTCGGGATAATTATATAAAGGAAGCCATGAGACAACTCAGCAATACTAAACATTATAAGAAAATAGATTCACTTATTTGGCCTAGTAATATCGAAAAATTCAATAAGATCTTAAAATTTCTCCTCGACGAAGGTCACATTACCAAAAAACAATTGAAATATTTAACAGCTAAGCTCAGTGCTCAAACAAGACAATTTTATATCCTACCAAAGATCCACAAGGACCGTTCTTCATGGACGGATGACTTAACTCCACCCGGGAGGCCAATTGTATCAGATTGTAATTCGGAATCTTATGCGATCTCGGAATTAATTGATTATCATCTGAAACCTATAGCAAATAGACATCCGAGCTATCTAAAAAATACACAGGATTTCCTGTCAAAAATTTCGAAATTGAAAATATCGAAAAATGCCATTCTGGCTACTTTGGATATCGACAGTATGTACACGAACATTGATATTGATAAAGGTGTTAAATCAGTTAAAAATGCATTTGGAAAATATCCGGATGCGAAACGCCCGGTTGAACAAATTTTGGATCTTTTAGAGCTGAACTTAAAAGGTAATGACTTTCAATTCAATGGAGAATATTTTCTACAAATAATGGGTTGTCCTATGGGCAAAAGATTCAGTCCTAATTTTGCAAGCATTTATGTAGCGGAATGGGAGGAAAATGCCTTAAGCAAATGTGCAAAGCATCCTCTCGTATATCTCAGGTATTTAGATGACATTTTTATTATTTGGGAACATTCAAAAGAAGATTGTGATGAATTTTTAGAAATTTTGAACAATCACGATCCAAATATTAAATTGAAAGCTACTATCAGTGAAAATTCTGTTGATTTTCTCGATGTGACCGTGTATAAAGGCAAGCAATTTCAGGCGTCCGGTCATTTAGATTATAAAGTGTATTTTAAACCAACTGATTCACATCAATTGTTGCACACAAAATCATTTCATCCTCAACATACATTTAAAGGTATCATCAAATCACAACTCATTCGTTTCCACCGCAATTCAAGTGATAAGGTAAATTTCAATGAGGCTTGTTCTACTCTATTTCGCGCCCTCAGATCGAGAGGGTACTCGCTGCGCCTCTTGCGTAGCCTGAAATCCCAAACCCTGAAAAAGCTCGAAAGTCCAGCTGAAACTACCGATTTCGAACCACTGAAGACTGAACACAACAGACCGTTGCAGCATGGTAGTGGCGCGGTATTTAATTGCAAAAAGCCTCGTTGCAGACTGCATACTTTTATGCCTGATCAGAAAGAGAAATTTTCCTCCGAACAAACGAAAAATCATTATCAGATCCGTAACCCCCTCCATTGTGATTCACCAAACATTATTTACCTTATCACTTGTAAGCGATGTCGGAAACAGTATGTTGGTCAAAGTCAAAATCCTTTCCGAGAACGTGCTACTAGACACAAACAGGATATAAAACATAATGCTGATGCACTAGTAGCACAACATTTTAACCTTCCTGGCCATTCTTTGGACGATTTCGAAATCCATCCTATTGAACAACCACCAATTAAAGGCACATTAGAAGAAACGGATGAATTTAGAAAAAAACGTGAAGCTTTCTGGATCAATACGCTTCAAACCCTCTGGCCATTTGGTATGAACATATCAGAGGGCGAATGCGAAAGGAGGTCCATCATTCCTTTCACTTTAACGTACAACAGAATGAATATCGAAATAGCAAAAATGTTAAAAGATGAATTCAATTTTACCAATGCTAAATTAAATGAACCTTTGAATCTTCGACCTGTCATCGCCTATAAGAAAAACAAAAGCTTGCGTAACATCCTTGTAAGGACTAAATTAGAGCCCATCAATGAATAACATCAATTATTGCCAGTCAGTTTAACCAGTTCCTAAGCTCATCACTTAGTTTAAATCAATTTTGTGTAATTTTTGTCATGTTTGAAACCCATCTGGGTTCAGAAAATGAAAACAATTTTTCGGCGGCATATTAAAAGGAAAAAACGTTTCAGTATGAAATGTCTGTGCCAGTGCGATTTTTTAACCTCAAACACACACACACACACAGAGTCTTGTCTACCCTACATACCGAGGTACCCCATTGTTTGTCCTTTGTGTGGACTAACGGTTTCTACCTCGTTTTGCCGGTACAGTTCTGGGAAAGCAACCGAGGTAAAGGGTTTCTTTTGTCTTTTGTACCTCGGTAAGGCAAAACACGCAAACTCTTTTGTCTAGTTACCTCGTCAAGTTGGTAAGACAACCCCCCCCCCCCCCCCCACACACACACACACCGTCTTGTCTACCCTACATACCGAGGTACCCCATTGTTTGTCCTTTGTGTGGACTAACGGTTTCTACCTCGTTTTGCCGGTACAGTTCTGGGAAAACAACCGAGGTAAAGGGTTTCTTTTGTCTTTTGTACCTCGGTAAGGCAAAACACGCAAACTCTTTTGTCTAGTTACCTCGTCAAGTTGGTAAGACACCCCCCCCCCCCTACGCACACACACACACACCTCAATCAAAGTCACGCGCATTCCAACAGACACACCTTCAGAGGCGGCGAGAGGTCTACAAAAGTAGATGAACACACCACACTAAGACTATCGTGGTTCGGACCGGTATGCGAAAAGTTACGAAGTACACCGGCAAATTTACAATTAGCCGCTAGTCTATCTCCTCTACTTCACTCAGCGGGGGCGCGGTGGCTCAGTTGGTAGAGGTGCAGGCTGCAAGCCGAGAGGTCCTCGGTTCGAATCCCACCTGCGGCAACCGCGTTGTGTCCTTGGGCAAGACACTTCACCCCGATTGCCTACATGGGGGCACGATGACGCCGTGTACTGCGGCGTACTGCACGTCGATGGTGCGCATGTCTTCAACCAATCTAACCCTGCCTGTGCTGTGCTGTGGTGCAGAGTTCAGAGGTACGATGTTGGAGAGCTGACAGCTGCTCGTCGTTGCTCGGCGGTTCTCTCCGGGTACTCCGGCTTCCTCCACCCGTAAAACTGTCACGGTCACGATAAGCCATTGTGCATAAGTATGTGACCTTAAACACCAATAAATAAATAAATAAATACTTCACTCAGCTTCCAACTTGAAGGCAAGCCTTTGGATTAGAAGATGGTTGAAGTAGAAGAGACGGACCGAACCGATCTAAGGTGGGATTTGTTGGCGAGATGTCATTAAATTTCTTTGGATTTGATAATAATATGGTACAGAAAAATGTGTATTGACACGTTTCCGTGCGCTCATTGATAAATATTTTGGGAGGCGCGTAACATGTCTGTAGAAAAAGTGGAGGTTCGCGTGTTCTTCTGTGCAGCCCCAACACCCCACAACCACCCCACCCAATACAGTTCTGGTGCGTTTACTCACCGGTATACACCCACACCTTCATCCCTACAGCATTATATACACATTCCGCTGAGAGATAAAAACGGACCTTGATACAGAACTCGATCTCTCAAACACAAACAACATTATCTCAAACCCGTTCCATTGAAACATTGTAATTAGGGGTCTTAACTCGTTGTCACTATTTGATTTTTATTTCAGTTTTGTAATCTCCCTATGGATCGACTAACCAAGATTCTGTATTCTTTTTTTCAAGACTATTGTGCGTTGTGTTAAGATTCTATTGATTAAGAATTGTTGCAAACAAACAAACAAACAGGTTCTGTATAGTTTGTACCGCATCCAATAGGAAAGGGTTTTTCAAAACATCAGTGCTGATCATACACATTTAGTTGAAGAAAGGTTAATTTGTTTGGTTCTGTGTCTGTTATATTATGTTTTGAATTATTTCGTTTTACTACGCGCAGTACTTCTTTCGTTTGCACGCACGAATCGATGGAATACATTAATAAGGAAGCCACCAGCTTTATATCGTATATACATTATGATTTCCATCTAAAGTGGTGTTCTTATGCGGATTGAAAAGAATGTCATTACATTCAGCTTTTTCGTGGATCTTTTGACGTATATTCTCAATGTTCATTCAATAAATTGTCAAAAAGTTCACGTCATTTCCCCATTTACCAGTTGTTTGGTAAAAGGTTTTCCAATATTACAAAAATGTCATTGTTAAAAATTCCAGAACGTGTTTCTAAAGAGTAGCTCTGCATTGTTCATTATAAACAATTAAGACAACTTATAAACATTCATGCTTTAACCCACCCTCATATATCACTGAGAAGCTAACCAATAAAATGTGAGTACAAGGGTAAAAAACAGGCATCGTGCTTTGTTGGTCGGTTGAGGTAGCGCATTGGTCAGTACGTGCGTGTTAGTAAATGAGTGAGTTCGTCGTATGTCTGTTCGAGACGATACAGTACGTGGAGAGTGAATTGTCACCAAATGGGTGGATAGGGGTGGTGTCAGTAGATAGGGGTGCAGTCTGCAAGCCGAGGGGTCCTCGGTTCGAATCCTACCTGCGAAAACTGCGTTGTGCAAGACATTTCACCACCATTGCCCATGTGGGGCACGGCGACGTTGTGTACTGAGGCGTACTGCACTTCGATGGTGCACTTGTCTTCAACCAATGCTAACCCTGCTTGTGTGGAGGTTTAGTACGTTGGGTAGCTTAACAGTTGCGCGCCGCTGCTTGGTGTTTCCCTTTGGGTACTCCGCTTTCCTCCACCCGTAAAACTGTCCAACACGAGGTGACCCTGGCTGTCGAATGTGTCGTTAAATAAATAAATAAATAAATAAATAAATAAACCTCCTGTTGAAGCCAGAGGTCCATTGGCTGAAACTTTGCTATGCTAATTAAGCTTTGCAAGAGATTGGCATTTATTGCTTGAGAGAAATCATCACTTCACGTGTGATGTATTGATAATACACCCTCCATGCACTTAAAATGGCGTTACAGATACACAGAACACCCACCAAATTATTTGACGGAAAATGTGTAGGCTTGTCTGGATTTTGTAGAAGGACGACACTCATGGTTGATACATATAAAATTGAAACGGACCGAGATAGTTGCCAGTAAAATTCGCAGAGGGCATGTATCTTTTTCTCTATAGGGTCCTGATAATCTTAAATTTCCGAGCAGATCGCATTCCAAATCGACACAGGCGGAGATTTAGAATCCAATCGAACCTAATCTCGAATTAATTTGAAAATATTGCACCTTCTTACAACCGTAATTATTACCAATCTCCACTCAAGTATTGCATTCAAAGACAACAATGCTGTTTGGGCAAGTCAATCCAAAAAAGCGGTCCATTCCAGGACGGACTCAAATACTTTTGAAAGCGGAACATCCTTGAACTCTTCTTCTCTCTCGAAGAGAGAAGGAGAGTTCTGGAGGAGATTCTTGGCAGGAGAACATCTCTCGACGATTTGAAAATTTAATTTCGAAATCAAACTGACTGAAATCGAATTTCGAAGTTTTCCATGGCCTCATTTTTCTCTTTTCTGATGTGGTGGTGGGAATAGAGTCTTGTTTTCGAGAATTTTCGAAAAACGACCCGATAACTCATTGTACAGAATCCAAAGTACAAACACTATTTCGCTATCTGTTCTTCAACAAAATTATCATTCGTGCATACGCCTCTGTTGATCTTAGGTAAACGTACGTACAGCATTTTTCGTTCTCTGCCCAATGCGTCTGCTTGCTCAGAAGTGTATCTGAGATGATGACGTGGAGGGCATGGACATGCCTTGCTGCAAATACACTCGCTCGCCGAGTGGAAAATCGCTCACAATCAAGAATCATAATTAATAGGCAAGCGGGCACAGACTGGTATGTCAAATCAAGGTATGAATGCTGCTTTCACTTTTATGTCAAAGAGATGACTGACTGTTCCTCATGCTGTGTGACTGAAATCTTTTCGTGACATGCTTTGAGGCATGATTATACTACTTAATCCCACAATTTAACCCTTTACCCAACGTAACGGCCAAAACCGGCCAGCGCTATTCTAAAAAAATCGCCAATTAATTTTCATTATTTTTTCATTTTTTGTCTCAAAAACATAGGTTATGACCCCTCGTTGGAACGAGCTCGTCGAGCTCGTTCCAATGAGGGGTCATAACCTATGTTTTTGAGACAAAAAATAAAAAAAAATAAGTTATTCAGGAATTTTTTTTAGAAGTGTCTTCTTCTTTTCATGTTAGGTAAAGGGTTAATCACAATAGAATTAACTCTATTGTCAAACGTGAAGGTGGAGCGTTGAGTGGAAAATTAACACATAATTTGGAGTAACGTATTTGCGTGTTTGCAGAGGGACCCATCACCTATGTCTCCCCTTCAAGGAACTTCGAAAACCGTTTTATATTGACTCGATCGACATATTTCAATTGAAGCAAAAATAGCATCTAACAAATAAAGAAAATACACCATAGGAAAGAATAAATATTGTACATTTCGAATGCCTAATTTCTCCAGCAATCATTTTTCCGTCTTCCAACAAGTAAATCCAACAGAACCTAGATTTTTCGACATAAATTTTGGTGAGTAGGGTGTCTCCCCCACCAAACAAAAAATCATTTATTATTAGATGGGAAGCCAGGCAGATCTTACGATAACATTTCAGAACATCTGAGGCCTTAGAATTAATTTCTGTCTTTCGGGCATCCAGAATTGGGAAGGCCACATTAGTACTGCAACTGTTACTCAAAAATTCTTGGAAAAAACTTAAAACTTAACAGAAACAAACACCATTTCAGATTATTTCAGCTCGGAGTCCAGTGATTGAAGCAAAGAAGATCTTATGCTTTTCTTCACAGAACTGAATTCTCCTTTTAGCGAAACACTTTGCGAATGACTGAACGGAAATCCACTCTCTGGATGCTGTATAATATATTATGGCATTCAATGTCGGTGTATGGAAAGTAATGTTCTACTCATAAAATGATACATTTCACCCCTACCCATCATTTTTGATGAAAGAAAGCCGAAACATTTCTACTATAGTGAATTTACTTGCTTCCCGTTGAGTGGTTTATGTAGTGCATCGTTGAACAATCCCCCAACAAATCATTGTAGCATACTCACCAACAAGCTCCATCAGGCAGAAAAATAACAAAGTTGTTCTTCCCTGAAATAAAAAAACAACAGATTTTAGACAAGGATTTCATTTCTACAGCCCCATGTATCATACATATATATATAGAAGGTTAACATACCCGTAAATAAAATCTTCCCCTGCACCATCTACGCCATGTGTTTTATTTTTTTTTATTTATTTGAACCCTTCTTGTGAATATAAACAAGGAAATAGAAATGAGCAAGCGTATTCCTTACTGAGGCTTTTTAACCTGAATGTGCGTCGACGGCATAGATTCGTGCTTGAAGTTTGTCGTACACTGTTCAGGACGATATGTTTTTAATGTTTTTTTAAACTCCTTACTTTAGACCTTCAATACTAAGATTCCATAATGCCCAGGGGAGAAAAACCCAGAGAAAGAGAACATCGCATTTCAGGAACTTACTAATCAGGCGAACGATGGTTCCGTTATGAGTCTATCAACTGTCGTGGGATGGAATCTGGAGAGGAGAGATGGCATCATACACGTCTAGAGTACTAGAGAGCACCACAATGCCTCCCGGGCAACAATCCAGTATTTCGCACCCGGTACTATATTTTAGGCTATCATAGATGGGTAGCGTGAAACTAATAAAGGTAAGACACTAGGATTACCGGAGTGTTGATTTTGCAGCTGGGAAAAACTGATCAGTGGACGAGACTGTATTTGTGTATGTGATGACTAATTTGGAATTACTGCTTTCTGGAAACTGACATCAGTCCTCTATTGTCCGTTGTTTTTATTTAATCGTATTTGTTTCCCAAGGATTAGCGAACAAGTTGTGCAACTACTCTCCCAAAAAAGAAAGTGTGCATGCTAAAAAATAACACTAAAAAAGATATATATCATTTTCATTCATGGGAATTTTATTCAATCACAGATGAATCAATTTGTGATCAACACGAGAAATTTCATTACGCTACGACGAATACTCTTGGTGCCATGGAGAGTCAAAGACACTAAGGGTCAAACACAAAAGTCACACACTCAATATCTGGTATGACCTCCGTCTGCATCGACTACTGCTGTGCATCTACGCCTCATGGAAGCGAACAAGTTAGCATGGAAGTGTTGTGGGATGTTGTTCCATATTCTGATAAGCTGTCTTTGGAGTTCCACAAGCGTTGACGGTGCATGGGGAAGCCGGCGTAGCTGACGTTTCATTTCGTCCAATACGTGCTCAATGGGTGAGATATCGGGCGAATTTGCGGGCCAGGGAAAAGCATCCACTTGTTGTTGCTGCAGATACTGTTGAACAACACGAGCTGCGTGGGGTCGGGCGTTGTCCTGCTGTAGAATGACGCCGGGGCCGTGACGTTGCAGGAATGGGACAACAACAGGTGTAAGCACTTCATCACGATATCTGGCTGGATTGAGATTGTCATCAATAATGACCAGCTCAGTTCTGTTACGGGCAGTGATGCCACCCCACACATGAGCGACCCTCCCCCATAACGGTTTCGCTCCACGATGCATGGATCTGCGTAGCGTTCGTTTCGACGTCCGTACACTCTCTGGCGGCCATCTGATGATGAAAGATGGAAACGACATTCATCTGTGAATAAAACACGTCGCCACCAGTGTAAGGGATGCCTGAGATGTTGTCTACACCACTGCAGTCGAGAACGACGATGACGTAACGTCAAAATCGGACGAATTGCAGGTCTTCGAGGACGTAAGCCGTATTCTCTCAGCCGGTTGATTACTGTTTGAGGATGTATCCGTCTCAGGTTAGGGATGTTCCTGGCTGTCGTCGTTGCCGTTTGTTGCCGGTTCCGGAGATGGACGACACGGATATACCGATCTTGTGCAGGGGTGGTAACTCGGGGTCTCTCGGAGCGGGGTCGGTCTCGAACGTCATCATGTTGTGCATGTCGGTGGACTAGCCTGTCTACAGTGTCACGGTGGCAGTTCAAATGCTGGGCAACCTGTCTGTGTGTTCTGCCAGCTCTAATCATACCCAGGGCAACGAGACGTTGATTCATTGTCAATCTTGGCATGATAATGTGGAGTCGTTTTTACAGCAGCGCAAGTTTGAATGTGAACGATAGGAAGGCCTTACTTTTGTGTTTAAATACCCAAGGATTCACACTGCTGCATGAATTTTCAGATTCTCTACGTGCAAAACATGCCTTTTCACAAACGTGCAGCACGTCATTTAACGTTACTGCAATTTTAACGGGGAAAGCTGTTTTTGTGTTCAATATAACTTATTCATGAACGGGTTAACACTCTTTACACCTACGAAATTATTTTTTTGGAGTTTGATCAATTTCTGCAATGCACACTTTCTTTTTGGGGCGAGTATATTAACGCCTCTCCTTGGCCCTATTATCCGCTGTTAGTCGGCATCATTCCACATTTGGGGATTGTTTGAAGAAGTTGTCTTTTGGGGTTTAAATCTTGAGAATTACCCTATTTCAAGCTATTTGTCCAGTTGGCATTCGAAGGTCATTTGTTTGCATAAAATTAGTTATAAAAATATAAACGTACGTTGTTGTTATGCCAACCATTCATAAATGTTCTTAGCACATTAATTTTATGAAAGTAATATATGTTTTAGATATTATGTTGATAGAATGGGGAGGGAGGGAGGGAGGGGAGGGGGGGGGGGGCTTCATTAGAACAGTTTTATTTTCAATGTTAATTTTACAGATGACACGTTTTTGGATCAACCGCCGCTATCTTAGGGTCAAAATATTCTTCATGGTTTTCTATATTCTGATGCCCCGTAATCGCCGATCGCTGTTTAAAGAATAAACTTTAATGTCTGTAAAATATGAAAATGTTGACAATGAGTACATTTTTCGCGCCATTACAAATTTAATGAGTTTAGTTATTATTGATTAAAAAGACAGGTGTGAAACTGGAAAGTTGATACAGTGTAAGTAGTTTTCGTCTGAAAGAAAAGCGTTTGGTGAAGTAAACCCGTTACGCTGTGACAACAGTCGCAGTGTATCAGCTTTCGCGTCATCGAACGTCATCAGTTAGGGGAATTTTCGCGTTGATGGACTTAACGCCAAAGGAGGGTGCAGATTGACATGTGGCGCTTTTCCCTGACGTTCCCGCAATCCAACCGTGTTGAGATGTTTAGACTTGGTCTTCACTAACACCAGTGGGTCATAAATAAACTATTGCCAAGAGGAGACTGAATAAAAAAAAAATAAAAGAAATCGATATCTGCGATTTAATATTCACAAATTTCGTTGGGTATCAGGACAGCTTACTGAAGAAGTCGCAGTTTCAGCAGAACCCTGCCACAGCCTTTGTTGAACAATCTTCTAACATAGTTTTCCAAGAAAGTTAACGGCAAAATCAGGCGACGTCAATGCAAGGTTTAACTCGAGCATGCTGTTGCAGATATTTCTGCCCAGTGCAGAATTTTTCTTGCCTGTTAATTTAATTGATTTGTTCACCAATGATTTTCTGAGTTAAATATAAATGAATTTTTCATCAAATCTTGTCATGGCTGCTTCACAGCAGCCATGACTAGATTCTATGAAAAAATATCTTGCAAATTCTCAGCGGGTTATGAGTTAAACGTTAACCTATCTATCAAAATTTAATAACGTGCAAGAGAAATATCAAATTTCCGACAAATGGTAGTCAGCAATATGTTGCATTCAGTTATCAAAGAGAGGTTCTGGAAGAAGTTAACAGGGATGAAAGTAAAGAAATGACGTATTCGTGAAAACGTGGAGACATAAAATTATTTACCTCATCACGAGAGGTCACTTATGTGGTAACATTGGAATGCAAGATAAAAACACACTCCATCCGCCCCAACTTGATTTTTACAACGCAACGCGATTCAGACTAAACCGACTCATCTCCAAAACGACATCGTTCAGCACCGACACAACTATCAAACAATAACAGCGTATAGTAAGGCAGTATCTGGTTGTTGTGATTGTAAAATGTATGAGTTTTTTTTGTGAAGTTAGAAGGGAAAACGCTTGTTTGAGATGATAAAATAAATTTGCCGTCTCAACTAGTACTATTAAGCTCTAAAATGATCTGAAAAAGAAACGTTTTTACAAAAGACCCAATAATCTCCTTTTCATTTCCTTAAGTTTGCCTTTGTTATGAGTGGTAGTCTAACCATGTACATTCTGGGTCCATGCTCTTTCCTTCCTAATCTGATAGCAATCGAAGTTGATAAAGGAGTAGTTACAAAACAAAGACAATGCAAGAACAGCCACAGACACTGAGAATTCAATGAAGGGACAACTGCCATACCCTTCCTACAAAGGCTCTTGTGGCTATCTACTCACACTGACACTATACACATGTTTAAAAGTCCGCATCATTAAAAGTAACACTGCACGTAATATCGAGCGAGTGTGCCCTCGAGGTGCACCGGGTGTTTAGACAGCAAGACGCGACAAGCTTACCTGAGAAGGCAAAATAGACAGAGGGTCAGAATATTCCAATTGGATATATGTAGTGCCGAGGCTCATAGATCGCGTTCTTAGGGCTTAGATCAAGAAATTAGTGTCTCACTAAATTTCTCCTCATCGATTTTTACCAAGAATTCAACTTGAAGGGTCTGATGAAAAACAAGTACTCTTTTCAACGTTTCAAACACAGGTAACTACCAGTGAATGTATCTTAGTCACAGTAAGGGACAGGAAGGAACTAACATCATATTCATTGCACGGAGCCGAATTATGGGTGTTGCGAAGATGACCGATTGGGGTGAAGAAGTAAATCCGATTTGTACACTCTGCGATGGCCCAAGCCCCGGATGAGTAATATTTCAACTATATCATCAAGGAGTGCTTTCGTCGAATTAATGCCTTGGCGATGTTGTTGGAACATTAGCCTCTTGGGAATCTAGTTAACAAATTCAAGATTTTTTGATAATGAATTAGTGAATAAATAAAATATACCTGTAGAAGTCGTGACTCAACTTTCTATTTAATTAACCCTTTACCCAACGTGACTGCCAAAATCGGCCAGCGCTTTTCTCAAAAATCACCAATTAATTTTCTTTATATTTTCATTTTTTTGTCTCAAAAACATAAGTTATGACCCCTTTTTGGAACGAGCTCGTCGAGCTCGTTCCAATGAGGGGTCATAACCTATGTTTTTGAGACAAAAAATGAAAAAAATTAGTCATTCAAGAATTTTGTTTGCATGTGTCGTCTGCTTTTCATGTTAGGTAAAGGGTTAAGACGTAGCGTACCGGTACTCCACATTCGTCATTTTGGAACCCTAACAGCCCGAATCTGGTACAACAGACGTCTATTTCGTCGCCTGAGTGCTAGAATGTTATATGTCCAATTGGGGACAAAGGACATTCTAGCACTCAGGCGACGATTTGCATGACCAACTGTGTGTGTAACGCAAGTCCAAGTATTAAATCTAGTCTTTGAAGAAGTACTTGACTACTGGGAATGATGAATTGGTATCTTAGACGCCAACCTTACAAGAATATCGCGATTGGAAAAATTATTAGGAGGGGGGTCACCCCTACCATCTCCCCTTAGCAACGCCCCTGCCGAAGATTGTTCACTAGAGCAATTTAGTTAACAAGTTCACTGGAACAGTTTCGCTACCAAATGCCCTATTCGTTAGAGGCACAGGAATCGAGTGCCCATCCTGTCTGCCCCATCCCCCACTCTACCCCCACTCTACCCCCGCTCTGGCGTCCCTGGTCTTCTCTACCGCTCAAACCTGAAGAAATCGGAGCCTTTCAGAGCAAATCTTCTGAACAAACCTGATGATACGGTTGTATCGCCACAAAATTGGATAATTGCATAATTCTCAAGTATCTATCCTTCCTTGCTCCTGTTCACGTGAGACAAAACTGCAGTTACCTATTGCAACGTCAACGCATTCTCAGTTGAGATGTATAGGAAATGCAAATGGGGATTTGAAAATAGTGAGCTTACATGTCATTCCATAGATTTCTGCAATTAACAACAGGGACCAAATGGAAAATGCACTCGAACTTGAAACAAATGTGTGGACCGGCCTACTTTTTTCTGCTGCTATTTCGGATGTCGATCTGGGGGAGGCTTCGCCTCGGGTGATCAGTAGGCCTATCTCGGCACCCACTAGATAGAGAGCAGTGCTGAAACTGACGAAAAAACAGTTTGACAGATTACGTTTTAATAGGAATGTTCAGGGGCGTTACTGACCCTTCCATCCCTACATACTTGTGATATTGTAAGTAATAATTTGATCTTATAACCCAGTAGGGTCGTAGAATTGAATTTTCGTTGATCTTCCGCAACTCTTTGCTGTTTTCATATTACCAAACTTCCCAACCTCTCAGGCCAACAGTCAAATTCTGTAAGGAGTTCGATGCTGTTATGAGTTGTTTGTTTACCCACTTTTCGTGGAGAATGCCCGCAGACGACCGTTGACTTAATGTGATATCCCTTTGTCCACAATGATATATAGATATTCGTCCGTGCTCCAGTTATAGATATACAATCAATAAGTATTTAATTCGACTTGTAAACATCAAGATATTAACACAATTGGTGGTATTACACGGCGTAGTCATAACACTACAGTAGTGGGACTTCATTTCTAATTATTTAGTAAACAAACATGTCTATTAGTGCTGATAATGCCATTAAGGATTTGGTCAAATGAAGTCTCGACTGAGAAGCATTTTTTACGTTGACTCAAAGGCAATGAATGTTTATGATATTTTTTTGATTCATTCGGGTGGAATATTTCTGAAGGTTGGTAAATCGAACCGTAGATAAAAATGGGCAATGGACTGTTTAAAGGCTAGTATGTTTCGCAACGTCCGATTCGTTTCAGAATTTGACTGATAGCTTGAGAGCTTACAAACTTCAATAATACGATATCGATTACTTGTCCTTAGTCTGCCGGCCCAAATGGTCGCCGTCCATTCTTGAAACCCCTAGATCTCCCAAACGACAAATCCATGTTTGATGTACTGACTGCTGACTGCTGTATATGCAGACTAAGGGCGCAGTGATTACATTGACTTCGCCGTGGTGTTCACCGATACCCCAGGGTCCGTGTAGTAAAATCAGGATAAAAAATTAAACAAAATCCTGCATTTTGATTGGCTGAGAGTGTAACTTGCAATCCACAGTGGCTTTTTTTTACACCGTGGTTAACCACGGTGTAAAAACAAGAATATACAATAGAAGGCTATATGGCTAAAAAAGCAGTATCCATTTTTAATTGTTAATTCATACCTTCTGCTCGGTTATGTTAGAACAAAAATAAAAATACAGGAAATTTAATATTTATGTGCAATAAAATATTACAGATATGGATGTCATTGGAACTGGCTCATTGAGCCAGTTCCAATGACATCCATATTTGTCTGGTTTTATTTATTAAGAAACTTACAAAGTACAAATTTTCTGTCAGTTTTTGCCCACAATGTAGGTTAAAGTATTAAGTACACCAAAATTCTTGGAAATAAATCTGTTATCCTTGTGTTTTCCAGCGTGTATGGGAATTTACACCGGTTTGGGAACTCATACACCCTGGGGACACCCTGGAAAACACAAGGATAACTAATAATCTGGACAGGCCAGTGTCAAATTAAAAATTTTGTATGCAGAAAACCATTGTTCTCTTCAACACGGAGATAAGCATTTTGAGAGTTCAGAATAACAATACAACATATAGAATTCAAAGCAATGAAAGAAAGGTTGAACAGCAGGCAACAAAGGAGGATAAGGTTCCACATGTAATGTTATACCTTGATACTGAAACAGATTATACATTTTTAAACGAAAAAGAAGATCAAACTGATTACTGAATGTTTATAACTTGCAATGAAATGACCGATTACCCTCACGGGGATAATTTGATTTATCAAACGCACTACACAATACACATTGTTTCAAACGAAATTACAAAACAAAAGAAACAACGTGAGCGGAACGGTTGAAAAGTATTGTTTTTCTGGTGCAGAAAATCGCTATCTATATGTCATTTCACCGTTTATACACAAATGTTGTCTCGGTTTGATAATTCAGATATCCATTACACCTCGATTGGTGTATGTATTCCGACACAATACAGATATTGAGATTGTACTTGGTACATCACGCATGGAATCCGACCTATGCGTGAGAACGTAATTTATACCACGATTACCTATTCTACTGTGTATAAAACATTTATGACATAAATTTTAGCTTTACACACCAACCGTGGTGAACATGTGTGTCTGTGGTGAACACGCCAGCAAATGGATTTCCATAATTAAAATTTACACCTACAGAGGGATTACATCCAAGCTCAGCTTTGGTGACCTCGACCAGAATGCAAACATTTCTAAATTTATCGCTCGTCGCCTCGCGAAGACTGAAATGAAAGCAGCAATTATTTATTACCTTTTTGAATGAGTTTACCTCATAAGATACCAAAAATTAACAAACATGAGCTGTCTCGTGTTAATAAAGCATCCTCGAACTCGAAATAGTATGTTATTATGTTATTAAAATGAAAAGGGGCCCGTGATTTGCGCGTTTCTTTTTCCATTTCGTTTCGGCGATAAAATTGACAGCAGAAGTACCGCCTACCAATGCTCATGTAAACAAAAACAGAATCGCATGTATGTATGTCTGCTGCTCAGTAAATCGAGAAAAAATAATAGCGATTCTTAATAATCTGACGATCATGGTATAAACAAAATATACCCAAAGTAGCTTGCTGTACCAAATGTTCACCATGAGTGGTGAAGCGGGGTTAACTGCTCGCCGAAGGCTCAAGGTTAACACCACTTCACCACTCGTGGCGTTTCTTTTTCCATTTCGTTTCGGCGATAAAATTGACAGCAGAAGTACCGCCTACCAATGCTCATGTAAACAAAAACAGAATCGCATGTATGTATGTCTGCTGCTCAGTAAATCGAGAAAAAATAATAGCGATTCTTAATAATCTGACGATCATGGTATAAACAAAATATACCCAAAGTAGCTTGCTGTACCAAATGTTCACCATGAGTGGTGAAGCGGGGTTAACTGCTCGCCGAAGGCTCAAGGTTAACACCACTTCACCACTCGTGGTGATCATTTGGGACACCAAGCTCCTATGGGTATATTCTATATTTACAATAGCTAAGCGCAAATCTAGTTCTTCGGCAATATGGCATTTTGTATTTTGGTTCCGTGCTATATTCTTATTTTAGATCACAGGAAATGAATGCAGAGGCATTTGGGCATGACCATTTGTACAATCGTTCATGCCTGCAGTATGTAACATTATCTTCATAAATGCCAGAATGCAAATATGAGAACGGTCATTCTAAACCGGTTTAATATGAAAACTTCACGCATGACCAAAGGAACACAGAACATAACCAGGGTGAAGTACGGTGTATTTGAATTTCAAGATTCTCGGTACGGAAATTTTTTGAACAGGGACTCATTTACACTTTTATCACAAATATGTGTTCTGATTATACGATGATTTTTGCATTGTGGGAGTGTGTAAATTTGTGAATATATACGGATAATCTTGGAGTGTACACTATTCAATAAATTTAGTTTCATTTGGCCAACGAATTCGGTCCCTTCTATCTGTTTCATGAACTCAAACCATCGCCCAATTCTAAAGCAGGAGAACATGAAATGGACCTCGGAAATCTTCGTGATAATCAAAATATTTCACACCGATCCGGTGACTTACGAAATCGAAGTTTTGGATGGAGAAGAGATCATCGGAAAGTTTTACAAACAACAATTACAGAAGACAAAATTTTGATAAAGAAAACAATTTTTTTTTTTTATTTACTCTCTTTAACATTTTCTTGTTTACACACATATATATAGGAGAGAAAAATAATAATAAAAAATAATTAAAACTATTTTTAGATAAAAAAAAAGCAAGCTAATTAATAAAGAAAAAACAAAAACCCTTCAAAAATGGCAAATATACTAGATATAGCACAAAGCATAGTGAAAGATGAAAGTATTCAAGAAAATGAGGTTCACGAATACGAACCGGTAACCGGAACGAGTTTGAACAATGCGGGAGAGATAAGAATCAACATCGAAACTCAAGATCTATTCGTCCATCCTAGCGAGAGTTACATAGTGGTGCAGGGACGTCTCACCAAGGAAGATGGGAGCGACTACGCCGACGACGACACGGTTACTCTAGCCAATAATGGCATCATGCATCCATTCAGTAATATAAAATACATGCTATCCGGACAAGAGATAGAATCTGTGTTTCATCCCGGTCAGGCCACCACGATGTTCGGACCCTTGACGTATCCGGATGATTTTTCGAAATCCAGAGGATTTAATCAGTTGTAGGTGAAAGACACCGTCGGCCCTGCTAACGCCGGCGCCGCCGCGATATTCGACTACGTCGTCAAGACGTCCAGACCTAAAGGAACGTTTTCGTTCAGGATACCTTTGAAACACATCTTCTGATTCGCGGACGATTACAACAAGATCATGTGCGGATTCAAACACAATCTGATGTTGATTCGAAAGGGAAATGATGACGGGATAGTGAGACTCCCCGCGACCGATGCGAGTAAGATAACTCTACACAAGATATCGTGGTTCGTTCCGCACGTGGAGCCTTCGATCGTGGAAAAAGCGCGTCTCTACAAGATCATAGAATCCAAGAGTAAATTACCCGTGGGATTTAGAATGAGACAGTGCAACGCGGCTAGCATTCCATTCTCCACGAATCACTTCGATTGGTGAAATCCGCTTCTGAGAGACCGCGTTTCATCGTGGTTGCGTTTCAGACTGATAGGGACGGGTCTCAGGAAAAGAATGCTTCGCAGTTCGATCACTGCAATTTGAGAAACATGCAAGTGTTTCTGAACGCCACGAGATATCCAGCAATCGATTACAACGCATCGTTCGACAAGAACGATTTCTGCAGACTGTATGGCAATGCCGCTGATTTTAGAAAGAAGTATCACGGTCTAGACGAATTGATGAGCAACCCTAACATATTTCCCGGCGAATACAAGTATGATGTATCCCATGTTCGTATTCGACGTCAGTAAACAGAGTAAACGACTCAAGAGTAGTGTCTTAGACATTCAGATCAAGATGCAATTCGATAGGAACGTGCCGATAAAAAACGAAGCATTCGCTCTGGTCCTGTCGGACAGAAAATTACAATTCGAATCGGATGGAAATAAGATGTCGATCATTCGATGAGAGACGTGTGTGAAAAAAAAAAAAAAAACAAAGTAAAAAGTAATGAGTAATTATTAAAAACAAAAAAAAGCAAAAAATAAAAGTAATGAGATCTAGAGAGATTGAACATCTTTGTAAATCTCATTACTTTTTTTTTTTTGTTTTAATAATCACACATTATTTTTTTTAATTAATTATTTCCACGCGTTCACTGTTTTTTCAAAGGATCTAGTTCGATCAGTAGACTCACCACGGAAGTGACGGCTTCGGGATTATTAGTTTTCGTAACGAAATTAATCCTGTCTCCGGCGTTCACTTTGAGAGGCGTGCCGAACGTGCAAACATTCACGTGTTGATTCTCAGTCTTTTCGACGCTGTATTTCTTATCGCTCTCTACTCCATTCACCACGAGATTGACGACCGCTCTGTTATTCAAATCCGAGGAAGCCAGACTCATTCGAATGATTTCACCTCCTAACGGCATGGGATATCCCACCTGACCATGTTTCGATCCGCTACCTCCGTTTCCGAAAGACCACTCGGTTTTTCCCCCTCTAACGTGCTGGCCTCCTCAGCCCACACGGTGATCAATTGTCTAGCGTATTTGACTCTTTCCACCACCGAAATCAGGGTGCAGGCATCCGTCATGTTCACGGGATCCAGTAGATTCGTGAGCGCGTGTCCGCCCATGTCTAGTTTACCTTCCATGATGTCGCCCTTTCTCCAGACCGAGTTGTCATCTACGTACTTCCTGCTGACTGCGCTGGAATCGAATTCGGGATCGTGATCGAGACCAAATAAATTCTCACCGTTCATGTTGATACCACACTCCATGGTTCCGCCAGATTGTTTGTTCAAGTAGAGATCGTCCACTTGCGATTCTACGTATTCTTGTGATCGTATCACGGCAGAATCTACGTAGCCCTTGTTGACTGCGGTTGAGTCTGCATCCGTGTCGTCGACCTTCGACAGATTCAATATCTTGTTGAATCCCGCATTCAGATCCAATTTCATTTCTCGTTTGTCAGACTTTCTCTGTTCCAGATCTACGTAGTGTTTGGTCGCCACGTCCTTAGGATTCGTGGGAGTGTCCACGTTCGTTATCTTGTTAGAATTGGCGTTCAGTTCCGAGTGCATCGTTTTCTGAACGTATCTATTTCTCAGATATTCGCTGAATCGTGTGTGAGAGTCATCAGCGTATTTCTTGGTCGCGGCATCGGTGGGATCTATGGGATTTGCGACGTTCACCAAATGTTTAGATTTCAGATCGAGATCGTCGGTCATGGCTTTATCCACGTAATTATCTAGCATGATTCATTCGAAATCCGCGCTCCCCCTGTCAATGTATTTTTTAGTCGCAGCATCTGCGAGATCTATCGGCTCGGGAAGATTGTAGAGCTTCTTATCGTTCATGTTCAAAGGTTCCTCTCGAGGTTCGTATCTCCGAACGTAACGTTCGTCCAAGTTGGCAACGTCATAACCATCACCGACTTCGAGCGTCTTCCTCTTCTTTTTGGGTTGACTTTCGTCATCACTTCTACCAAATTTATCGACTGGCATGTTGTTTTTGAGATTTTTGTTTTAAAAATATATTTCAAACGCAGTTTATTAAAAATAAATTATTTTACTTATTGTTATTTTTCGTTTTCATTCGATTAAAATTTTTTTAATAATTTTTTTACCTTTATATATACTATAAAAAAATCTCTCCCTAATGTAAATCACTGAGAATGTCTTGAAACCGATCTCCTTCAGACCATCTCTTGAGAACGTAGAGACACAGGTGACCGCAAAACAGTTGATCTGGCGATTGCACTCGTTCCGTGTTGTAATGAACCATTGATTTGTTGAAATAGTTCTTTATTTCTTTCGGCGGTGAGATTCCATAGCTGTCGAAATAATCCTTCTTCTCCCCGTTCTTGAACCACGCCACCCAGTGAGTGCCTTCACCCAATAAATCGTCTAGATTTAAAATTCCGCATTCCGATTGTCGAGGTCTTCTCTTCGGCAAGGCATCTCTGGAAAACACACCTAGAAAATCTTTGATTTTCAAATCCTTCGCCACATTTGACAGATCGATGTTGGATAGGGGTTCGTTAGGTAAGACGACACCTTCTACGGATATAATAATAATAATAATTGATTTTGTAAAAGCGTAAAACCACGAAGAGTGCCCTAAAACGCTTCATAGAAATAAAATACACTTTTCTGAAAATAAAGAGTCACATGTTTCAGTTTTCTCTAGGGAGGTTCAGGAGAATGCTTCAGTAAATAGGAAAGTTTTAAGATTTCTTTTGAAGATGTTGATAGTTTCTGAATTTCTGACACTAATAGGCAACGCATTCCACAATCTTGGACCCACGATGGAGAACACACGATCATTAGCCAGATTAGATCTGCTAAAAGGTATGACTAGTTGAATTTGAACTTTAGATCTCAGACTGCGTGATGGAGTGTATACAGTGATGAGCTCTTGCAGGTAAACTGGAGCCAGTTTGTGGATACATTTGAATACTAAGATCAATATTTTGAAATTGATTCTCTGTTTAACTGGAAGCCAATGTAATTGTCTTAAAACAGGTGTTATGTGTTCAGAGCATTTGGTACCAGTAATTATCCTAGCAGCAATATTCTGAACTTTTTGAAGCTTCTGAATCAAATACTGCGGCAGCCCCACTAACACTGAATTACAATAGTCTAGTTGTGAGGTGATGAAGGAATGCACAAGTTTTTCAAGTGCTGATTGGTTAAGATAAGTTCTCAGTCTTCCAATATTCCTAAGCTGCCAGTAACATTTTTGACATATTTTATTGATATGGATGTCTAGCTTTAAATTTGAGTCCATAATCAGTCCAACATTCCTGGCCAATTCACTTTTCATGGTGATGTTGTTTCCAACCTGAATTGATGTAACAGTGGGTGTAGGCATGCGAACCCCGGATATCACTAAGAATTCTGTTTTAGAGTCATTCATTTTCAGTTTAAAATCTATCATCCATTCCCGCACCAGATTTATGCAAGTTTCCATGTTGCTGACTGCAGTGATTGAGTCACTTTGAAGAGATGAATTAAATGTAATGTACAGTTGGGTATCATCCGCATACAGATGATATGATATGCCATGCCTTTTAAGAAGACGACCCAGAGAAGAAGTGTACAGAGTAAACAAAAGTGGACCAAGAACTGAGCCCTGAGGAACACCACACTTTAACATATTGCTTTCTGAACCGGTCTTGTTGATATATATTTGTTGACTGCGACCTTCTAGATATGATGCAAAGCATGATAAGACAGTTCCACATATGCCATGCTGTGTCAATGTCTGCAAAAGAATATCATGGTCGACTGTGTCAAATGCTGCTGACAAATCCAAGAGAACAAGCAGTACAGCCTTACCCTCAGACAATGATTTAACAATGTCGTTGTTGACTCGCAGTAAAGCTGTCTCTGTACTGTGATTGGCTCTGTATGCAGACTGGAAAGGCTCTAAAAGATCATTTTCATGCAGATGTTTTTTGAGTTGTGAAGCATAAATGCGTATATTTTTTTTTTAAATTTATTTATTTTATTATAATTCACTAAAATGATGTTATTTTTATTTTTTTATTTTTCTTTTTAAACTAACTCTATCGACTTCCATAATCTTGAATCCGTCTAATTCCTCGACTTTTATAATCGTGAATCTGTTTAATTCCTCTTGATTTTCTGGAATCCTATCATCCTTAATCATATCTGGAATCTTATCATCCTCAATCATATCTGAAATTCTATCGTCTAAAATTAGATCCAAAGTCCAATGTCCGAGTGCCAAAGTGCTTATTTTATCGTCTAACACGAATCTCTTATCGTCGTCGGCCGTCAGTGAAATCTTGTTGACTATTTCGGTATACAAGTCGTGATTTTCGCTTCGAATCGATTTCATAGTCTTATACACTGGACCACTTCCTAACAGACAATCTTTATATTCTTGGAAAGAGATGTTTTTCTTCACCATGCACGCTTTAACCCTTTGCATTTCTTGATCTCTTCATCTTCTAGACGATAAGCATACAGTTCAGGTCTAAAACCCAAGAATTCGAGGATTTGTTTACCGCCGCTCTCGTCCTTAAATTTACCCAACACCTTCTTGTTGTTGTTCGATTGAATGTTGGACAGGTGATCGACGGGATAATTGCCCTTGTCGAACCATGCAGCCACGTCCGGAGATATATCTTGGTAGACATCTTTCGTCTCTATCTCGTAAACTAAAATGTCCATGTCGGTGAACAGTTTGGCTTTATTACCAAATTTTCGTTTGACGTAATCGTAGTGAAACTTTTACATCAATCCCTTGCCAATATCTAAGATGATCGGTCCGAGATAATACGGTTTGTCGAACTTCAGGTGCGTCTTTTGCATGTGAATGGCCACTAGATTTTCGTTGAATATGGTTCAGTGTTTGTAATTGGGTTTCGCCACTAATTTTTTAGCTTTTTTCTCAGATGTGATAAGTCGAACGTTGGTTCTCTTCCTGATGTTTTCCACCGATTTACCGTACACGCAGTTGTTCATGAGTTTGAAGAAATCTTTTTTCGAAATCGTTCTCGGCTCGAATTCTGATATTTGTTTTGAGAGCGATGTATTTTTTCATCCAAGGCTCTTCGTTGAATCGAATGATGCGATGTATGTTGACTAATTTCATCCCGTAATCGACGTATTGTTTCAAATTCTCACTGTAGACAACGTAGTTACGTTTGCTAAATAAATTGGGAATGAGTTTTTCCTCGTCTCCTTCGTTCGGTTTCATTCGTTTGGGAGCCAGCGGATAATCGTTGTGTAGATCATGTAATTCTTCCGGATAGTTCAAATCGACTTCTAAAATGCATGGATAGTCTCTCCATTTTTGCATCTCTTCCTGTTCCGTTACCCATTCAAAATTTCCAATCGGTAAAGGATGACTCATAGCCCAACCATACAGATTATTAGTGTCCCAATACTGTATGTATTTATTCGACCGTTTCGAATCAAAACCTTCTTTCATGTAGGGATTGTTAGCTTCAGAATATCTGTGGGAGGTCATCGAGACGCCACCTCTCATAGCTCTTTCGAACATGAGCAACATGTCCACGTCGGATAATAATTCCAATTGGACTTCGGTGGTCTCCAACAGAGCATCCCACGCAAGACTGGGTGCGGTGAAATACCAAGCCGTATCCAGATCATAATTTCGACGACAAACGTCTCGAAAATTTTCGAACACGTCTGCCAAGAGCAGAATGTCAGTCTTCAGATAGAGATCATGATAATCTCTCATGGTTTTCATATCTAATGATTTCCACACGTTTTTAGCGTGCTCGTGATTCTCGTCGGAAATGTCGGATTCGTATAATTTTGAATAAAAATCTTCTTTCGAAGGTAATGCGGTGTCGTCGAATCTCTTTAGATCATTCATGTAATCATAAGCATAGACTCCTTTCCTCAACATGATGTCTACTCGTTCTCCGAAATGTTCGCTCGTGATTTTAAATTTATCCTTGCTCATGTTATCGACTAATTTTTCTAGAGCGGTTGACATGAATTTAAAACTGCCGATGAAACGTATGCCTCTACGAATGAATTTCGTTTTTTCTTTCAACATCTCTCCGTCGATTACTCTTTTCTTCTCCATGAGCTTCCATTTTGTGAAGGAAATATATCTTTCTTCGCTGTTCGCGATGCGATTTAATTCTTCGTGGGAGGTGCTGAGATTTTTCACGAACAGATGACTGTCGTAACCCGAGAGATTGTGAAATATCACCGGATAGAAAATGGTGTCTCAATATTTTAAATTACACTTGCTGTGAGCCAGACTGCGATACAGACCCGTGTAATGATTGTGGTCTCTGACCTTCTTATTTTCCTCCTAATTCTCGTCGAACGATTGTCTGCATATGTGACATTCGGTGGCTCTGTTATTTTCGTCCTGCTGCTCTCGCGTGATCATTTTCGCCGGAGTTTTGAATTTATCGTATAGCATTTGAATTTTCGATTCTAACTCTTCCACAAACCGTTGAGCCATGTCATCGTCTTCGCACTGTTTCGTGTAGGTGAAGGGACCCATGTCGTGTTGCGAGTCGAAAGCGCATTTCACGAAAATGCAATAACCTGAAGGCGTGTGTTTTTGATATCTTTCGACGTAACTTCTAAGAGCATTGGGTTGGCAGGAACTCATTTTCACGGTGAAGCATTCGAAATCGGCGTACACGATGAATGGTACTTTTAACCTTCTATTGTGATTTTCAAACTTCATGATGGTGTTGGGTTTGGGCATTTCGATGGCGACACCTTGATTTTCGTTGCAATATTCCTGATGTTTCGCTAACGATTTTTCGCTCTGAAACATGTTCATGCAGTTGCAACATAAACATATCTTTCCTTTATGTTTATTATTTTGTCTCAACAGTAATCGGCTCGGATGTTTAACCCAACAATAATGACGATTGTCACCATTCGAAATCAATAATAAAATAATCGTCTTTTCTCTTTCGAAATACGAAGTCTGTCTGAGAGGATAGATCGTTCATTTTTCATCGTCGTATCCCAAGACGTTCACCGCTATGGTGGGATTTTGAGCCTCGAAACGTTTGTCACTCCTGTCCAATCAAGATTTTTAGAAGTCTCCTCATAATGAGAAACTCTATCAGAGTTCATTTTGACAGGGTATAATGCGGAGGTGACTGCCCATTTAAAACACTGATCATCTTTATTTCTCACGTTGATCACAGCATTTTTTTTAGCTAAGAAATATGGTAATTCCACGTAGGAAGACCCTTTCAACAAATCGTTTTCAGTTATATGAATTTCGAGTTTCAACACCTCATCGAACATCCAATTACTACCTTCATGTTGATAATTCGCGAGAGACATCAACATCTTGTCTTTCATCTTTTTGAAAACATCCGATAAATCTGAACCTCGAAATACGGGTTCGATGTTAGATCTGAAAAATGCATTTGTCACGATGCTCTTGCCGGACTTCATGTTGATTTTATTCATCACGCAATGGAGTATCATCTTAATTTTTAGTCCCACGTTCATGTGTTCGTGAAACAAATCGAATACTTTTTTCTTCACCCGTTCCATGAATAATTTCGGATCGATTTTCTTGAACGAGGGAACCACATCGAAAGTTTTAAAAATGCCTTTGATCGCACTCTCCCGTTCTAAGGCTTCGATTGGAATATTTCCATGATGAGTCATGCTATATATTCTTCTCCTTTCCCTTCGTTGATTGCTCATCGAATTTTGCTCAATATATCTCGTTTGTCTAGAATCTGAAGTACATCACTCATTTTCGTTTTAGTTTTTTTTTCTTTTCTTTTGAAACTTGAAGTTCTTCAACGGCTTTTCGTTTAGTTGTCTTTTTATTTTTCACAACTGAAACGTTTTGTTTTGTTTTGACGTCGGCATTTCGATTCCTTTTACTATCTTTTTCTTCTTCTCATTTTTCACAACCGATGCATTTTTTGACGTCGTTGCTATCGACATTTCATTTGCCTTTCCATTGTTTTGCAAACAATATTCCTGTATGACTTCAATTTTTTTTTATTTAGTTCTATGATTTCTGAAATGTGGAATTTTTAATATTTTACAAATCTCGTTTAACTGAGGTACGGTTTTCTTATTTAAATTTTCCATTTTTTTATTTGTTTGCTCCATTTGTAAGAATATTTTTGGTTTTCGAATTTTGTATTTAATAATAATTTGTTAAGGTTTAAAATTGTTTTTATATATATATGTTTTAATTCCTTCAAAAAAAAATTTTTTTTGATGAAATTAATCAATTTTTTTATGTTCCTTAACGTGAAAAAATTGAATTAATACGAGAAAAAAAGGACGTTAAATTTAACTTTTTATTTATATATAAAGAGAAAAAACACTTTTACAAAAAAAATTTTCACATTAAAGAAAATTAAAATTAAAAAACTTTTTTTTATATATATATAAAGAGTAAAAAAAAAAGAAAACTTTTTTAACAAATTATTATTTAAATACAAAATTTAAAAATATATATTATTTGCAATAATTCATAAAACAAAAAAAACCCCAAATAATCGATCATGACAACAACACCTAAAAGATGCGAATTGAAATTGAAAGAGTCGAAACGTGTAAGAAATTCAGTTTTAAAATCTATAGATTACAACTACATGATTCCATCGAATTGAACGAGGTCGAGATGAAGGGCTTAGAGCGCAAATACGATAAATATAACATGCCTTTGAAATTGGATGAAGCCATGCTCGATTTGTTTTACGACTACCAAAGCGATCTACAGAAAATCATCATCGCCAAAGATACAGAATTCGACAAGGATGATTTGTCGTTGTCCTATGGAAGTTACATATATCCAAAAATCTCACTCGAACTCATGGACAAATCGGGTGTTGAGAGCGCGTTCACCGATGTAAAAAAACTCAAAAAAGTAAAGATAAACATTCAACACATTTTCGAAAAAGGAGAATACACGAGCGTCAACATGCTAATAACGGACTTGGAAATATAAACAATAGAGAAATTGATTTTAGCGAAGAAGAAGGAAAAAAAAAGTAATGAGATCTAGAGAAGTTGATCATCTCTAGATCTCATTACTTTTTTTTGTTTTTTTTTTGTTTTTGTTTTCCTTCTTCACTATCACCCATATATTATAATAACATTTCCTTTTTTGTCAAATTTCAGCATCGATTCTTCTTTTCTTTTTTTTGTGATATGTTATGTTTGTTTTATAAGAACACATTTGTTTATCCGAATCATAATTATGAACAAATGTTGTGCATCTCTCAGTAACACTCACATCATTACCATTCTCTTCAGAAGGTAGTGGTGATGGTGGAAAACGTCTCATTCTTTTAAATTTCAACCATCTATCCCCATCTTTATTTAACTCTTTTATCAGTTCTTTCCTAAGATATCCATCATTAGCGTCTAATTGTTTTTCCACATCTTTTTTGCACTCTATCTCGCGATATTCATCATTATCGTCTAATTGTTTTTCCACCACTTTCTATGATTTATATTTTATATAATTATATAATTTTTACATTATAATAACATACTCAAAATCGGTATATTCTTAAATGGCGAATTCTCACCAAACAACAAACCCTTGCCGAGTCGCTCAACGTTCCGTCCACTCTTTAGATAGAGACTGTTTCCACTCAAAGAGTTGTCACCTCTAACGGGTTCTAGATACAATCCTTTACCGTTGTCGTTTACGTGGACGCGACACACGGCTCCTCCCTTCTTCAAAAACAGTCCGCTGCCACCCATTAATTTCTCAACTGCTGAACTCGCGAGTCCCGAGAGAGCTCCCACGCCGAGAGTCTTTCTGAGAAAGGGCAATGCTTTTGCAGCAAAGGGTAATGCTTTTGCGGCGATTCCTGCCAATAGCGGTAGGAAACCGCCTTTCATTCTCAAATTGTATCTCAATTGAGCGGGACTCAATCTCACCGTCAACCCTCTTCCATCGCGAATCACTTTCTCCATCCTTTTGATTTGACTTCTGGTCCAGGGGATCGAATCCTGACCACCACTCGTCTGATCTTCGTGAGTGAATTTGAATCTCACTGCCTCGCCTCGAGTTGTTAACGCTCTCTTAAGTTTCTTCCTCTGTCCTGCGGATATGTTCACGTTTTTAACCACGTATTGTGTCATAATTCTTTTTTAAAATATATTTTGTTCAATTGTTTTTTTTGTTTTAATGATAATTATATATATATTAAATAATTTTTGTAAATTAATATTGCATTATTTATTTTCTTATTTATATATATACACACAATATATTTTTTTTTTTTTGCTTTTATATTTCTCCTATGTGAAATCGTATCATCACCCTCATCTCCGCAAATATCTAACAGTTCACCATTTTGATCCATCAACATGGTTTTGAAACTATACAACGTGTCTAAAATCACTGGTAAATAAACTAAATTTTGAGGTCGTTCGACGATCTTATAACCCGGCGACACGTTTGGAAAGAAGGAATAGATCGTCGGTTGAGCGCTACCATTCATGTAGCTTCCAGCAATCACATCCACATTCACCAGAATGCTATTGACTGCGAGAATGTCGACCATATTTTCAGATGCCACGTGGCCTCAATACATCTTTTGATCGAATCCCAGCATCTTGCCTATAGAACCGTCCGTGTTGAAATTCACTCAAAAATTATCTTCCAAATCCAACATCGTCTGTAAGGTATTAGGGTTGGGAGCGAGTCTGATCTTGTTGCTTCCTTTTCCATCCATCTTCATTCGCGTCTGAATGTAATTGTTCAAATCGTCTATGTCGAATCTCCAACCAATTCACTCCGTCGGAATACTTGAACGAGTTATTCTTTTTGGTGACGTTGGGAAAGGGATAATAAGTCTCCAGATTCACCAACGCCATCTCGTATCTTTTCTCTCTATTCAATTCGATGGAAGGTTCGAATTTCGTCGCGAATTGAGTCAAATCGCCACTCACCACGATTTGAATGGATTGTTTTGCAGCCGTATTCTCGGCTATCCGTTCTAACAATTCTCCTTGTTCGAACATTATATTTTAATTTTTTATTTTATTTTTTCAAAACTAAATTATTTGATGATATATTATTTTCTAATTTTATTTTTGCTCTGTGTCTTATTATCATCAGAAACATAAAACTTGTCGAATCCGCACCGATATTTTCCGCGATTAAATTCGCTAGTCAAATCGATCACGACGAAATTGTAAAGTCCTCCATCCCAAACCCTCTTGCAGAATCTCCTGAATTCCGCCACGCTCAAGTCGTTTGCGACGTGATCACTGTAGATATGATTGAGATTCTTGAGATCTTGGCGAAAGAGACATAGGAAATTGGCGTTCTCCCTTATCGTCTGTCTGGGCAATCGAAAATAATTCTGCGACAGGTAGAAACAGTCCACGTTGCTGTGACGACCCCTAACTTAACACGATTCGCATCAGTTCTGTCTCTCCAAAAGCAGATCGTCGAAAATCACGAGATTCTTATCTTCCGATTTCAATTCTCTAGGATCCGGAACGTCGCTAGCGTTCTCATAAAATCGACACTCATCGTTCAAAGATGCATTTCTCTTCATCAATTCCATCGCCGCACCGTCCAAAATGGTTGAAAGAGAAGCTTCACTTTTGTCGAATTGCTCCCTACTGTCAAAGATTCTGGCTATGACGTCCTTAGGCAATCTACGATCCATGCACTCTCGAAGCAATCTGTATTTGGGTTGAAACAAGCTCTTGCCAAACACAAACAATCTGTCGTAATCCAACCAGTCAGGTCTCGACAACAGATTCATCAACAGATTGGTCTTTCCACAATTCGATTTTCTCACTATCAAGCCTCTTATGCTTTTGGGAAAGAACTCATTATTCGACCTCTTAGTCGCGGCGTCGTTCCAAGACATATATTTAATGTTCATCTTTGTTTATTTTTTTTTGTTATTTTAGATTTTTTCAAACACAATTTTATGTTTTATCAAACTCAGTTTTTCATATTATTATTTATTTATATTACACCGTCGCGTGTTCTCTTCAATCCATATCCACTCGTCATTTTGGCTAAATTTTGTATGAGTACCACAGCATCCTTAAAATCTTTCCACCTTTTTGGCATTCGCTCTAACGTAGCTCGCTTCGCCGGTGGACTGATCAACTTGTCGATCAACGCGTCGGCTGCCCTCTTGCCAGCCACAGAAGCTATCCTACCACTGGCTTCGGAAGCGGCTTTCTTATGAGCATACAAAGCCGTCTTCTTACCAACCTCAAACGTGGTCGATGCGAGTTTTCTACCTGCATCACTCGTGAACGCTCGCATTATAGAATCGACGATGACAGAACCGCCTTGAACGTAAGTTCTAAAGTATCCCCTGTTCTTTATCACCAACATATTTTTATTTTATAATATATATTTTGTTTTCACTGGTAAATCGTTTGTTGTTTAAATACTTTTATTATTCTAGTATAAAATTTACTGTTTTTATTTTATATATTGTGTTTGTTTGTTTCTCTCTACTTATTATATACATCAATCCTTCAATTCGTTCATCAGTGTTTTATAATGGTTTTTATTCAAAACCTTCTGTCTTAACAATTCGTCGCATATACTAACTATCTCATTATCTAATCCTGTGTTACCAGCACGTCTACTTGCCATCAACAAACTCATTCTCTGAGACAGAGCGTAAGAATCGCTCGGAAGAAAAGTGGTTTTCACCCCTTTGCCAGTCACCGATTCGACGAACTTCTTATTCATATCCCATATGGGTTTCACCACTTTCGTCCACTTGTAACCTCTGTTGGCTTTGGGTCTCGTCTCTCTGGCATCGTTATTTCTCTTCATGGCGTGGGTCTGAACCAGAATGTCGCCGTAATTGTCGAAATCCTGTTCCGTGTAATCACTAGGCTTGTCGAAAAAGGAGCAATTTGCGCAGTCCATCAGTTAGTTTATACTTATTCGAACCGACGATTAAATTATCATCATCCATTTCCACTTCTGTGTCGCCCACAAAAGTTCTACCGTCTGAATCCTTATAAATTCCATACAACAGATCTCTCTTACCACCATCCTCGGACGACGCGACGCTATCAGTGGTGATAGTCGAAGCTGTATCGTCGCTCTCCCTCACATTGGTTTCGATTCTCATGGGAACGTAATCCGGTGTAGATTGAAAGGAATATTGTTTTGTAAAACTACCGGGCAACGAACCCATTCTCAAAGAACTTTCTTTTATGGGTCTCAATTCTTCAACTATCTCCTTCTTGCTTCGCTCTTGAACCTCCGTCACGGGTTTAAATATTTTTGTGGCTTCGCGTCTAAGTTCCATCTCTCCAAGACGTCTTCTTCTGTAAGCGATTGGTACGTTCATATTCGTATAAAAGCTGATCTCGACGTTTAGCATTCATCTGTAAAAACATTTTTTCATTTTTAAATTATTAATATTTCCTTTGAGTATGCTAATGTGAGTTATTTATTATTTTCAAAATTAAATGTATAATTATTTTTATGTTTCAAGTAAATAAAAATCTTCTGTCTTTAATATAATAACTAAAAAACCAGTTGAGGAAAAACATTTTACATGATAAAACCTCTATAAATGCGTTTTCCCTCTGAACGCATTAAAAATCGCATCACAGATTATTCACTCAGACTGGAGAACTTTGAAAAGTTTGAAAGTTTTAGTGCATAAGAAACCGGTTTCTGATTTAACGCGTTTGAGAATAATTACATCCGTTAAAAGGGTTCATTCATATCTCCGAACATTATCACGAATATATTTAAAATTTATTTACCACTTAAACCTAATTGAGTGGAAATGCGCTTTTATTGTCTATTATTAAAATGACCCATTAAACGAAAACCTTCATTCACACCAGAACAAAAATATGAGTGTCAGTTCTATCTCTTAAAAATTCATCTAAGTGAAAAAGGTTTTATAATAGAATTTTTATTTGAATGGAACAATTCTACGAACTATTTTTATTTGAATGAAACAAATTCTACAAAGTGTTTTATTAAAATTTATTTCACAAAATTCGCAGTGACAAAACGTAAACAAACGATTTTCCCATCGATTTTCTAATTTTCTAAAACTCAATTGTTTTTTTTTCAATGTCATCCGTTTGAAACGAAAACCTTTCATTCACACCGAAACAAAACATGAATGTCTATTTTTACAGATTCAATTTTATAATCGACTCTTTTGAACGAAAAGCTTTCATTCATACCGAAACAAAAACATGAATGTCTATTATGATAGAATTTATCGAATTCAGTCTTATAGTCGACTCTATTAAACGAAACAAGCTATTTATTTACACTGAGTACAAAATTGAAAAAACTCCTCAAAACCGATTCTATCACGATTTCGTCTCACAAAACTCAAGAGATGAACCGGCAAATCGTTTTTCACCGATCAAATCGCACCCTATACCGTCCCAAACACGATCGGGAACGTGGCAGTGGTTTGCGGGTTCGGTATCACCTTTTTTCCATGTACCGTACTGAGGTCGATTTTCCTGATCTAGAATCCGCCAATGGGTTTCCCCGATCGGATCGCACTTTAACCGTTCGAACATTCGTTGGTGAACGTATACCTACTTAGGTGATACAGAATCCTCAAACCACTTTTTGATGCTGATATAGAATCCGCAAAACGTTTTTTGCTCGCGTTCACCAACGATGGATCGATGATCTAATCCGCGATGGGAACGTTGAGAAAAAATTTTTAATTATATTTTCTTAAAATTTCATACATTTTTTTCACTCTTGGGCGACGTGTCGAATGTACGCGTTCGTCAACGGGTATTTGAACGTTAAAAGTGCGATCTGTGAGCCTCAAAACCAATGGCGGATTCTGTATCACCATGAAAAACGACTTTTTTGCACTTGTACACGATTTTAACACTGAATCCTATGGCGGTGTACATACATGCACCGTGTACGTGGACAAATCGTGTACAAGTGATACGGAATCCGCCTTTTATACCTACTAACATGAATGGCAGTCACGACTCAGCAGTACCATGAACCCGCCACCTTTGGATTTTTTTCCGTTGGATCTGGTTGGATCCCCATTTTTTAGAACTCTGGGACTTTTATCTCAACACAATTAATGACTAGTAAGCTACCCGGACAATC
This sequence comes from Pictodentalium vernedei, assembly GCA_031216915.1. Lineage (NCBI taxonomy): Eukaryota > Metazoa > Mollusca > Scaphopoda > Dentaliida > Dentaliidae > Pictodentalium > Pictodentalium vernedei. The sequence goes on from CM062290.1 coordinate 291,818,328, forward strand.
TCTACCATATAAATTTCGATTTATACTGATTCGAAAGCTGATGCACCCTTCTACAGCTCCTCGACGTTTAATCAGTTTTTAAACCAGTGGAAATTTTAGTACACCCTAGGATATACGGAGGTAATTAAAATAATAGTCCATCATTACAGTGGATTCTCGGCAGACAGGTTTCCACTAGTTATAGGTCTTCAATTGATTTTCCCTGTTTTAATAAGACTTTTTTGTGAAGTTGTTTATCATTTGCACATATTATTGGATGAGTAGGTGTTTATAATCTTCCGTTAGTGAATGTTGTTAGTTTTTTTTTCATTACGATGCGTTTCTTTCAACAGACTTTGGCACAAGACAAACATGCCAATATCCTCCTAACCTTCAGCACACTGATAATTAAATATGGCTGTTGTTACTGGTGATCAGATCACCACTATCAAAATATCAAATAAAAGGTCCATTTTCACCAGGAGGCGTAATTTTCACCAGAGGGCGTACATTCTGGTGTGTGTGTGCCCCCCCCCCCCCCCCCCGAATGAGAAAAAAAAACATCTCCCGATCATGGGTTTCGTCGGGCAGAGATTGGTCAAGAGATTATGAAATACTAAGTTGGGCAGACGTCCTTGCTTGCCCGAAGAAAATATGCACATGCTTTGGAGTAATCTATTGGGCAAAATCTCTTGCTTGCCAGCCAACAATTTGCACAGATTAGAAGGTGTAAGACATTCTCGACTCAGTATATCTGTAAACAAACATGACAAACTCCTATATAGCCGATTTCATTCCAAAGTTCCAGGAGAAATCCTGTCGTCAAACACTGATGTTACATTCCAAAATCAGTTGGGTTAAAAATCAACCAAAATCGTCTGGACTGGGTTGTGTGACTATGAACCCAATTAGGTTCATAGTCACTCAACCCAGTTGATTTGGGTTGATTTTTAATCCAACTAATTTTAGAGCGTGTTTGTGGTGGAGGGTGGTGCGGTACTTTCCATATTATTTCACCTGCTGTATGCTTAATCCTTTACATAACATGAAAAGCAGACGACACTTGCAAAAAAGCAAAATAACTAATTTTTTTCATTTCATGTCTCAAAAACATAGGTTATGACCCCTCGTTGGAACGAGCTCGCCGGTTTGGGCCGTTACGTTGGGTAAATGGTTAAAATACAGTATTTTATCAATGGAAAGTTTATTAGTTGCGTATAAGTCTTTGATAAAAGCAACTAGGTATGTTCCAAGTAGTTGGGGGATATGACTAAGCCGTCGTGCACCGACGTCCTACAACACCTCCTCCGCCCCCAGTTTTCACAGGAGATGTTAAAGCTTTGCGGCTAGAGCTTGAAGACATCGAGAATGTACATGAAAGGCAGTCGATTATATTTTCCGACAGACACTCTTTCACCTTGCTAGCTTTACTCAACCTCAAGTTGAAGACCCCTGTCATTTTGGAACTTCATGAGAAATAGAATAATAATCTCATGTGGGACTAATATGATATCGTATGTTGTTGATTACCAGGACATGTTGGTATCCCCGGGTAACAGCAGGGCAGACAATGCTGCAAAGTAGGCTTTAAACATGCCTATCACTGATTGTAAAAATCCGTTCAGAGATTTTAAACCACAAATCGGTGATTACATCAAATCTTTGTGGCAAGCGGTGTGGAATGGGGCACCCAATAATATGTTCCATCGTTTTCGGTCAAATCAAATATGCGTCTAGTAATTTTTGCAAAACATATAATGTAATATTGACACGACGGCATGTTGATCAAACAAGACTCACACATTCCTTTTTTGTTGGAAGGCAATATGCGACTAGAGTGTTTTCCCTGCATAGAGGTGTTGAACGTGGAGCACTTTCTTGTGCACTGCACTGATTATAACCATGTCAGAATGTAATACTTCACTGTTGGACCTCTTACAAGCCCGCATAAAATTCTGTCCTTTTTCAAAGAAATCAACCTTTTAATGAGTTTTTAAATTATGTTTGCTCTATTAATTTAGACTCTTTAGGTCACAATCAACAAAACCAAAAATGTAGTTGTCAAGGAACAACGGTGTAAGAGAAGCATTCTGGTCATTTTTCACAAATGGTTAATTTCTTTACGCAACGTCTGTGTCGATCATACATATAACGATATCTGCATTTTGCCAGAAATAGGTCTGGAAACTTAGCAGTTTTCTAGTACTCGTACATATATATATTTGAGGCACTGATTAATCCAGGGCCCAGTACTATAAACCTTTTACAATTGTATTTTCTAGAATCCTCTTTTCTAGTTGCGATTTTAAATTGGGTGAAATGAACCATTAGCATAATCAAAGATGTGGCAATTTTCCAGTTGGCAAACTTCCATATCTTTTAAAATGCTAATGATTCATTTCAGCCAGTCACATTAATAAGTTGAAAATACAATTCTGAAATATATAATTGTAAAAGTTTGATGATATGGGTCCCCGCAGCTTATGATATTGATTCAGGGAAGACTAGAACTTACCAAGAATTGAAGTCAGATGTTCGTATTATCAGGGGGTATGAAAAGAATAACGAGGACCCGTGATGAGTAAATGGGATCTACATGTCCATTTAACTGGCTGAGTGCTAGAAGCCACTATTAGTGCATTGAGAAATATGAGGTCACCAGAGCAAAAGCAAATATTTTCCCTGCTTATTTTTCATATTCAGTCAAGTGCAAATAATATTTTGTTTCATATAAATTTGTTTTATTACTAATTATTGGAGAGTGCCTGTAGGCACTCTCCAATAATTTTAATAAAATAAATTTTGAATAACAAATTCAGACCATCAAAAATAACCCAGCACTCAAACAGTTAAAACGACTGATCACTGACAAAGAATAAACAAGGAAGTGAAATTTATTTTCATTATAACCTTTTACCACAAACAAACAAATCAATCGTCACGTTTGTTCACGTACGAATAAATCTACTAACATGGAAAAGAGTTAAGTGTGTAAGTTCGACAACTTGTTCTTCAAGACTTACTTGCAATGTTCATGGTGAATAAAATAGGTTTAAACTTATAAAACTAACATACTTATTTACAAACAAATAAAGAACTAACTAACTAATACGAGTACTTCGGTCATGACTTAAATGTCATTGTAACTATGCTGCAACCTATTTCTTGTACAACTCTATTACACATGTTAACCCTTTACCAAACGAATTGCCCGCATCCGCACGCTTAATATGCAAATTCATCAGCTGAAAAAATATTATTTTTCGAACAGTTTCAACAAAACCATATCATGTGACCCTTCTTTGGAACGAGCTCGTCGAGCTCGTTCCAAAGAGGGGTCACATGATATAGTTTTGTTGAAATTTTTTTTAAAAATTTTTTAAAAAAGATATTTAAAATAATAAATTTTGATATCGTCTGCGTTGGGTAAAGTGTTAATTAAGTTCGAGTCATAATAAAAATGCCATACTTGGGAGAGTGGGCTGACATTTAAACTCACGGTCATAATCTGGAGTTTTGTTTGTGCTCCTTCGGCTTTTGTACTAACGTTTACATATTGTTCTAGTGAAAACCCCACCATGTGAGCACAGACGTACTGGCAACATTACTTTAAGCGAAGGCGCTTCGAAACATGTGCCCGAAGCACAACTTGTTTGAAGATATAGGGTCTCCTGTCTGCCAAAGTATTTTGTGCGGTGGTCCATTCAGGCTCTTTGAGAAATGGTCTGCAATTTCAAGCGTCAGAGAACTTTCTTCCTTTAGACAGAAGTGCTTGAAAGGTTTTCAAATTGAAGAGGGGAACACCCTCTCCCAATATCACTTCAAATTTTCAACAGGCTTTAGCGTTGCAACGCTTCGCTAATATCTGTCGGAATTTAGCGATGTATTGCATCGCTAATGTCTGTCGAAATTTCGATGGCCACCCCACACCCTCAGAATCTATCTTGCCAATTCGTTAGAAGATAACGATCAAACTGAACAAGTCTGCTCTGCCACAGGTCAAACAAAAAGGCAGAACTCCGCAATTGAAAACGCAGTTGTTTTCTTCACATTTTATTTGTTAAAAATCCTACTTTCAAAACATAATAAATTTTTCTCTCCACATATTCAATTACCGAATTGTTGCACTGTCATTGTATTCGATTCATGATCTTAAATTCTGCCCGAATGACAGCGACTATATTACTCAAATAACTCACCGCTCTTCAGACGTTGGTCTGGGTTGCAGTCACCAATCGCACGCTTTCTCGTACGCGTATGTCTGTCGGTGATTCTCTCCAGATAGTGTACGTGGTGTTTGTTGTTAACCCTACACCCAACGCAACGGCAAACCCGGCCAGCGCTGTTCTCAAAAATAGCCAATTAATTTTCATTATCTCAAAAACATAGGTTATGACCCCTCATTGGAACGAGCTCGTCGAGCTCGTTCCAATGAGGGGTCATAACCTATGTTTTTGAGACAAAAAATTTAAAAAATTAGTTATTCAAGAATTTTTTTTGCAAGTGTCGTCTGCTTTTCATGGTAGGTAAAGGGTTAAAAAAATGTGAGAAGTTTTTAGTTTATGATATGAGAGATTTTCTCGAACATCCCATATCTCGCCAGCTCGACTCTTGGCTTTTTAAGAAGACTCCCATTAGTGTCGAGTTTCTCGCTTGACATTGGACTCAAGATAAGAGGGGGCATCCGGGTCCTTGTATCTTGACTGTAATATTATCAGCCTACGAAGCTTTATTCAATTCAAACCACACCTATAACTAAATTTCCAGTTATTTATCTTACGCAACGGCTGTAACTGACTAACGCTATATTCACTCTCTAAAATCAGTTAGATTGAAAATTAACCCAAATCAACTAGGTTGCCTGAATATGAAAGCATTTAGGTTCATATTCTCTCAACTCTGTTGATTTGTGTTGATATTTAACCCAACTGATTTCAGAATGCGCAAAAAGTCAGATATTAGTATATTTTCTATTTATGCCTCAAAAACATAACATTGAACCATCACAGGATCGAGGTTGTATAAAAATAAATTATTTTGGAAGATTCTTTCGCAAGTGTGGCTGGATTGTTTGATGGGAGGGTCACTGTCGTTCCAAGTGTAGATCCAAGTCACTGGAGTTGAGAAGGAGAATCGGGAAAGGCCGAGGAAAAAGTGTGCCAAATGTGTAACTTTCGTGTAACAGAGACCCTGGAACATTTCATTTTAGCAGAACAGGACTCCTTGGGGAACTAATGGAAAAATGAGAAGGAAACATGATGGATAACTGGCTGAGGAATGATATGAGGAAAAGGATCAATTTTATAGTTGGCAAGGTCGAGAAGGCGCCAATGGGGGGAATTATAAAACAGTTTTTGATTGAATGATGGGAGATTAGGAGGGAGAGTGGGGGAGGAATATCCCGGCAGGGCACTGGGGTAATGTTGGCCTCCTCGTTAGAGGTCCGCGACAAAAGAGCGGAAGGCCAAAGATTTATTATTATTCATGTTAGGTACGGGGTTAAATGAACGACTATAAAAGTTGTAGACATTTTATGAAGCAAAAGCAAAACTCGTGATCCCTAACTGGAACGAGCTTCACGAGCCCGTTCCAATGAGGTGCCGAAAGCTATGGTTAGAAAATGAATTTGCCAAAAAGTGAATGGCTTTTCTGGGTATGATGGTGAGAGCTTTCGACATCCCGTTAAACAGAAAACAAATCAGAAACAACGAGCAAAAAAGTGATGCACAGGGAATCTGGGATGGGGTTGTGTTTACTGGGGGTTTTACCAAGTCCCTATTTTGTGATACAAAATACAATACTGTGTCCACAAAAGCGGTCTCTTTCGCTATCAGATTGCGATAAGATCGCGATTTGATCGCGATACACTTACACCAGTGATCTGAGATTTCCCAAAGAAAATATTGCGAAAAAGGCGGCATCAAGACAAACAAACGAAGTTGCGTTACAGATTCTTTTACTTTCTTCGATAAGTTGCGAGGTGGGAAAAGGACAGAGAATTTTGACCCAGTCGCAATCCGGTCAGAACTCTATGTCCGCTTTTGCGATGTCACAACTGTAAACAACTGTAAACTTTGTATATACAAATACTTTCGTATCATTTCCTGATTCATTAAAGGCTTACAGACCTCCCCATTGCTCATATTTTTCACTTTTAGCTGAAAATCTTCAGATAATTTTTATGCTTTTTGATAGTTTTTCATGACCAGTTTAGTTATGTTTTTAATTTATGCAATAAGTACACAGAACGACACGCGTGTGTGAATGGGTTAATCGATATGGCACGAGTGCCAGCGAGGAAGGATAGAACAAGAGGCCACGGGCCTCGAGTTTTATCCTTCCGCGATGGCAGAAGTACCATATCGATTAACCCATTCACACACGCGTGTCTTTCTGTGTTTATTACACGCCTTCACGTCTATAAAAAAAAACAATTATTAGAAGGACACACAGCAATTCATTTGACAACTATCAACAAAAAGAACACATTTTATCGCCAACCAAATTTGAGAGGGAAACCTGTGTTACTAGTTCGTCCCCTGAGTTCCAGTGTGTTCTATGTGCCTACTGGCACATAGAACACATTGGAACTCAGGAGACGATTTTTAGATATCGCTAGCGATTCAAATTGTAATTGCGATGCACGATTTGTAGAAAATTCCAGTGAAACGGAGCTTCTTGATAAAAAATAGTTCATCAACGACTTCGGTTCCGCACAGATTTTCATTTTCCGCACGGTTTAGTGTTGCTGTAGATGGGGATTTCATAGAACAGGCGTGTAATAAAATCATATCTGATTACTAGTGGCGACCAACTGATATACAAAGCGAAAATGCAAAATGTACTGAAATAAATCTTATCCTCACCTGCGCCCAACTCTTCATTTCGAACCGTTGTTATCCCGCGTTGATCTATCGGTATCTGGAGAATGAAAGCGCGAAGACCAGCTTATCTGTATGTGTTAAGATTTATCGAACAAACGCGAGAACTCGTTTCGAATCCACCCAAGGTGTGAACACTGTATACAATGAAGTGATTCTGCGAGTGTCAATGCTGAATCAAGGTTTCAATGAATTCACCTGCACGCCTCATAACATGTGTATTGCCTGCCATAGCTGCAAAGAAATCGATATCACGACTTATTATACGAGCACAACAAAAAGTACCGCAATGCCGCTTTAGTTTGACCTACAGTTCAGGCTCGCCAAAAAATGATAGTCTCAACTTTTCAAAATCTATATTATGCCTGTGACAAAACGGGCTCGGGTGACGTAATTTAGGTACGATGATTTTCGAGTCGACAATATTAGAAACACCAAGTAAATACTCTAGTACCGATGTCATGAACACTTTTTTGTTTACATTTACGGTTTTGTGTTGAATTTTTAAATATTCACTGTCATATAATAAACAAATTATTACAACAGGCAGTCAGTATGAGTTGTCATATTCCATCTCGTTGCTAATGCCAGATCAGACAGACCAAACGCGACGCTTACGGCGTCGTATTTGATCTGGTTGATTAGGGGCCAGTACTATAAAACTTTACAATTGTGTTTTCTAGAATTGTATTTTCTAGTTGTTACTTTAAAAGGGTTGAAATGAATTATTTACATTTTCAAAGATGTGGCAGTTTGCCAGTTGGCAAATTGCCATATCTCTTAAAATGCTAACGATTCATTTAATCCTTTACCCAACGCAGACGATACCAACATTTATTATTTTAAATATCATTTTTTTAAATTTTTCAAAAAATTTCAACAAAACCATATCATGTGACCCCTCGTTGGAACGAGCTCGTTCCAACGAGGGGTCACATGATATGGTTTTGTAGAATTTGTTTTAAAAATAATATTTTTTCAACTGCTGAATTTGCATATTACGCGGGCGGATGCGGGCGTTTCGTTGGGTAAAGGGTTAAGGAAGAAACTACAATTCCAGAAAATACATTTGTAAAAATTTTATAGTATTGGTTCCTGGTCTCGCCAACACGATGGAATACGACGACTCAGATCAACTAAATGTTGTCGTAATAGATCATATATCATGTTGAGTATAAAATCAAACCATTTCGCTTCGGTACATATTTAAATCTATATACTTCTACAACTACTAGAGTTAAGTTGACGAAAATACGTTAAAATACGAAGAATAACCTCTGAAAGACCGCAGCAAATACGACTTACTAGTTTTCATGCTGGAGAAAAAAACCTCTCCGAAGTAGTGATAGCATCACTCAGACGAGTGGGAAGTTCCTTTTCCAAACAAAGTTTCTCACTTTGAGAGATTGTGCCAGCCGATGCACCACAGATATGACTGCGACCAAAACGGCAGTGAGAAAAGCGTCAGCTACGCTGATGGCAGTGCTAAAAAACATCACTGACCAAAAAGGGAAAAATCAACAGGTAAGATAAAATAAATTGCAGTAATGAAATGAAACCTCCACGAAAACGGGCAACAAGTCGACTTGTCAGTGGTTCATTTTTTGCAGTCTTGACCACTGGCATATCAATAATCTCTGACTATTTGATGCTAAGGCGATCTTTGAAACAATTCCCACCCCCGTGAGGGTTAAAACCGGTGCAGCAAGGTGTGTGTGTGTGTGTGTGTGTGTGTGTGTGTGTGTGTGTGTGTGTGTGTGTGTGTGTGTGTGTGTGTGTGTGTGTGTGTGTGTGTGGGGGGGTTTGTCTTACCAACTTGACGAGGTAACTAGACAAAAGAGTTTGCGTGTTTCGCCTTACCGAGGTACAAAAGACAAAAGAAACCCTTTACCTCGGTTGTTTTCCCAGAACTGTACCGGCAAAACGAGGTTGAAACCGTTAGTCCACACAAAAGACAAACAATGGGGTACCTCGGTATGTATGGAAAACAAGACTGTGTGTGTGTGTGTGTGTGTGTGTGTGTGTGTGTGTGTGTGTGTGTGTGTGCGTGCGTGCGTGCGTGCGTGCGTGCGTGCGTGCGTGCGTGCGTGCGTGCGTGCGTGCGTGCGTGCGTGCGTGCGTGCGTGCGTGCGTTTTATAGATTAAAAAATCGCACTGGCACAGACATTACCTACTGAAACTTTTTTTTCTTTTAATACGCCGCCGAAAAATTGTTTTCATTTACTGAACTGATGAGTTTCAAACATGACACAAAATTACATAAAATTGATTTAAACTAAGTGATGAGCTTAGGAACTGGTTAAACTGACTGGCAATAATTGATGTTATTCATTGATGGGCTCTAATTTTGTCCTCACAAGGATGTTACGCAAGCTTTCGTTTTTCTTATAGGCGATGACAGGTCGAAGATTCAAAGGTTCATTTAATTTAGCATTGGTAAAACTGAATTCATCTTTTAACATTTTTGCTATTTCGATATTCATTCTGTTGTATGTTAAAGTGAAAGAAATGATGGACCTCCTTTCACATTCTCCCTCTGATATGTTCATACCAAATGGCTAGAGGGGTTTGATGCGTATTGATCCAAAAAGCTTCAGGTTTTTTTCTAAATTCATCCGTTTCTTCTAATGTGTCTTCAATTGGTGGTTGTTCAATAGGATGGATTTCGAAATCGTCCAAAGAATGGCCAGGAAAGTTAAAATGTTGTGCTACTGGGGCATCAGCATTATGTTTTATATCCTGTTTGTGCCTAGTAGCACGTTCTCGAAAAGGATTTTGACTTTGACCAACATACTGTTTCCGACAGCGCTTACATGTGATAAGGTAAATAATGTTTGGTGAATCACAGTGGAGGGGGTTACGGATCTGATAATGATTTTTCGTTTGTTCAGAGGAAAATTCCTCTTTCTGATCAGGCATAAAGGTATGCAATCTACAACGAGGCTTTTTACAATTAAATACCGCGCCATAACCATTCTGCAACGGTCTGTGATGTTCAATCTTCAGTGGTTCGAAATCAGTAGTTTCAGCTGGACTTTCGAGCTTTTTCAGAGTTTGGGATTTCAGGCTACGCAAAAAGCGCAGTGACTACCCTCTCGATCTGAGGGCGCCAAATAGAGTAGAACAAGCCTCATTGAAATTTACCTTATCACTTGTATTGAGGTGGAAACGAATGAGCTGTGATTTGATGATACCTTTAAATGTATGTTGAGGATGAAATGATTTTGTGTGCAACAATTGATGTGAATCAGTTGGTTTGAAATATACTTTAAAATCTAAATGACCGGACGGCTGAAATTGCTTGCCTTTATACACGGTCACATCGAGAAAATCAACAGAACTTTCACTGAAAGTAGCTTTTAATTTAATGTTTGGATCATGGTTGTTCAAAATTTCTAAAAATTCATCAAAATCTTCTTTTGAATGTTCCCAAATAATAAAAATGTCATCTAAATACCTGAAATATACGAGAGGATGCTTTGCACATTTGCTTGAGGCATTTTCTTCCCATTCCGCTACATAAATGCTTGCAAAGATAGGACTGAATCTTTTGCCCATAGGACAACCCATTATTTGTAGAAAATATTCTCCATTGAATTGAAAGTCATTACCTTTTAAGCTCAGCTCTAAAACATCCAAAATTTGTTCATCCGGGCGTTTGAATCCGGATATTTTTCAAATGCATTTTTAAATGATTTAACACCTTTATCAATATCAATGTTCGTATACATACTGTCGATATCCAAAGTAGCCAGAATTGCATTTTTCGATATTTTCAATTTCGAAATTTTTGGCAGGAAGTCCTGTGTATTTTTTAGATAGCTCGGATGTCTATTTGCTATAGGTTTCAGATGATAATCAATTAGTTCCGAGATCGCATACGATTCCGAATTACAATCTGATACAATCGGCCTCCCGGGTGGAGTTACATCATCGGTCCGAGAAGAACGGTCCTTGTGGATCTTTGGTAGGATATAAAATTGTCTTGTTTGAGTACTGAGCTTCGCTGTTAAATATTTCAATTGTTTTTTGGTAATGTGACCTTCTTCGAGAAGAAATTTTAAGATCTTATTGAATTTTTCAACATTACTGGGCCAAATAAGTGAATCTATTTTCTTATAATGTTTAGTATTGCTGAGTTGTCTCATGGCTTCCTTTATATAATTATCCCGAGATAGAACAACTACCGACCCACCTTTGTCAGCTGGTTTAATTACTAATTTCTTATTTTTTCGAAGTTTCGTGAGGGCTCTCCGTTCACCAGCTGTTAAATTGTCTTTATCGGAGAGTATGTTCATGCTGAACTCCTTTTGGATGATTCGTTTGCTAGCCTCAATAATGTCGGGATCTACTTCACTATCTGGAGGTGACCAACCAGATGATTCTGTAAAAGGAGGTTTCCGACCGCTGGAGTTTCTAAAGCGGCCTGCTAATTTCATTTGCCTAAGAAAATTACAGATATATGGTGGTAAATTTGTTTGGTTACCAGTTTTAGCCTTAGGTGCTGCTACAAAAGTTAAACCGCGATCTAAAAGAGAGTTCTCTTGGGTTGTTAGGTCATTGGTGCCAGCCAGGTTAACCACATTAGTTCCTAGTCCCACATCTGTTAGGCGGTTGTTACCTTTGCCTTTACTAAGTTTAAATCTAGATGGTTCAACCAGTGATCGTACATAATATTGGCGGTTCTCGTGGTCCAATGGATTAAATCCTGAGCAACATCAACCATCGCGTCATCAATTTTTGGTATCACGTCAGCGTCCTTCACTTTCCGAATGGTTTTATTGATGATGCTCAAGGTTCTCCTCTCAGCCTGAGGGAGTTTTTGCGAAAAGTTTAGTTCAGCGAAATAAATTTTTGCTGATCTAAACTTGACCCTGATATCGCTAAGCATATTCCGCAACTGCTTAGCTATGAGATCAGAATTATCATTTCGAGAATTCACGCCATTATTTAATAATATTTTTGGGGGACTGGACTGGCCCCTGTGCCCTTTAAACATAGAGCGAAAATGATTGAATTTGGCGCCGGGTTAACACTCCACCTGGATGTCCGGATGGGGATTTCGATCAATGCGTCCTAAATTTGAACTTCCAATCATAAGGATGTTTTTACAAACATCGGGGAGGCGCCAATTCCTTTTGTCAAAATTAACTCCGCTTTTATGCCGAAACTGGGATAATTTAGAAGCAAATGAGCGGCCCGAGTTGCGGCTCGGTGATTTGACTTTCTCTGAGTACGATATACCTGCTTGAACCACACTCGTGACAGGAGAAGGGGGAGAAGAAACAGAAGCAGGAGAGGAAACAGAAGGAGAAGTAGAGAAAGCAGGAGGAGTTCTAGTGAGAGCACTAGGAGAACCGGAGAAGAAAGGTTGAGGAGGAGAAGGAGGTAGAGGAGCAAGACGAGGCGAAACAGCGTTACTCAATTTGCGAGCATCTTCAGTGCGTGTGTGCGTGCGAGAGTGATATGAAACTATTGAACACATTTCTTCCTTGTCCTTCGCCTAACAAACACGTATTTTATTTATTTTTGATCTTTTATTTTATACATTTTCCTTTCTTTTTCTCTTCTTCTTATCATATTTTTCCCATATCTAATCAAACAAGAATCCAAAAGTTACTGGTTTAGTTTTCATGGGCTCGACAACCAGATTCACAATGAACTGTCTTTGTTCAGCAGTCAATGGTTTCTAAAACATTTCTTCTTCTTCATGTTCAGCTTGCACAGCTGGTGGGTGTAATAGTTACCAACCTCGCTGTCGGTATTTCATGAATTTGAACAACCTGTCCCGTGCGTTCAGTGACACCGAGTCGCGTAGCTGTGATATGTTACGGCACGGGACAGGTTGTTCAAATTCACGAAATACCGACAGCGAGGTTGGTAACTAATATACACCCTGCCCTTTGTTCAATCAGCAAAGCGAGCGGGCTCAGGTATACTCAGTTGACCACAGGTATTCAAATGACGTCACTTGAACACCTAAACTATTGTTGTATCTGCTGTTTCAAGCTGCTTGCATACCCCGAAAAGACAATAGAGTCAGGGTGTAATCATACAACAATTGTTCTCGTGACGTGTCACATATATTGTATGTTAGTTCATTTTAGACAAGCCCCTGTCAATGCATTCGATTATTCGAGTGTCACGGGTAGAATGCATTGGAGTTAATTATGCTGGTTCATACAGCTGTCATAATCATTTGTTGTGTTAACGGATTCGATAAATTCTTCAGCACAATGGCCGTATACCATGTGAAGATCTTGCCCAAGTATTTATTTGCAGAGCAGAAATTCTTTTCGCCAACAAAATTGGCTGGATGCTGTGGGTGTTTCGCTAGCTTGTTAAGGGGTCTTATATGGAGGGGGCGGGGTGGGGGGGGGGTTCTTGGAATTTCTTTCTTTCATTTTATTGGTGATTCCTCTTCTCCACTGGATGAAGGATTTTGTTACATTTGGCATTGATTCCGTCCATATGTTTCATGAATACTTGATATTCTTCCAAAGAGTGTACAATGCCGGAGCCAATACAAAATATAAAACTTTTATAACTGTAGTTTCTAGAATTGTATTTTATACCTATTACTATAACCGAATAATATGAATCATTAGCATTTTTAAAGATATGGCACTTTGCCAGTTGGCAAATTGTCATATCTTTGAAAATGCTAATGGTTCATTTCAACCCATTTAAAGCCATAACTGGAAAATACAATTCTTGAAAATACAATTGTAAATGTTTTATAGTATTGGCCATCTATCTTGGTTGTAATTTTGTTCGTTGACATTATCGTCTAATGCTGATTTTCATTTCACCTTGAAATGTATTCAGCTTCTTGCTTTTCCTGTGAATGGAACTGCCGAATTTCGAGCACGCTGACCAGACAGTTTCCTTATGCACAAACCGTCTATCGAAACTATATTTAACCATATATACTTCTCGGCGAACGGTCGACCTCGATAGATTCTATCGAAAAACAGGTTATCTCCACCTGGTTCTTAGAACTCTTCTGCGCCGTGGGGACTAATATAAATTATTACTTTTTGGTATGCCGAATTCTTGAGAACGTGCGTTTGTTTACATTGTGATACTATTGAATGGGTGTTGGTCAAAACGTCCCCTAACCTTTATGTCAAAACGTCCCTAGCAAGTAGTCAAAACGTCCCCAAGAGATGGTCAAAACGTCCCCAAGAGGTGGTCAAAACGTCCCGATCAATTGGTCAAAACGTCCCTATTGAATCGTGCTATCAAAATTGCGATCAGAATAATGGAAAAGCCCTACTACAGTACAGTCGCCATGGACTGGTCATAATTCACGCGTGGGAAGTGATGTCCATGCATGTGTTTACAAGGTAATAAAAATCATCACTAGCAAAATGTTAATTAATGAAGCACCGGGTTGTTCCCGGTTCTTCATTAATTAAAGCTTTGGTGATTATTCCTGTAATTAGTGTTTTGAATCTAATATTACTCAGTCCGTGAAAATATTGCCCACCCGTGGAAAGCGGCCGTACTAAACTGGATAACTAGGTGCCATAACTTCGTTACATCGACAAAGTTGCCAATGATCATGTCGTCGATTTGTGTGATGCACAATGTACAAACCAATGTTGATAGTCATGTTGATTGTCATGAACAATTTTTTCCTTGGATGAAACAACCCGGGACCCTTCTTCAACCCCATCCAGATAGGAGAGGGGTGATGTAGGAGGGTCGCGGAGTGTTTCCGTAAAAAATCAAATTCTGCTATCAAATGAAGTCGTCGTAACATTAACAATACCGCAAATAATAACCAGCAAGAATTAGTCCAGGAATGACAACTCAGTTTCCGATAGCTTCCAATGAAAAATGCAATTTTCCGAGAAAGTATGGGCTGAGAACAGAACACACATTTTTCGCGTTCAGAATGTACCAACTTCATATTAATTACTGGCGTCCTGTCATGATTCTACATCCCCCGCGAGATTTGAAAAGGGGTTCTTCTCGATGATTTCTAGTGAAGTCCAGCATGCAGTGTTAAGTGGTGCAGTCCAGGGTTTGTGCTTGTTTTCGAAAGGATAACTTGGAGAAAGAGCAGGAAAATAACATAGAAGCTCACGGAAAAGTGGTAAAGAAACGCAATGCAATTTCCCATTATGAAGCCATGAAATGAAACAAAAATCTGGTAACCTCGGCGATAAAACTGCAATACTGATCCCGACACTGCATAAAGTGGGTGACTTAATGCATGTTTAGTTTTTTAACCTTTGGAAGAAAGGCCAACTACCTGGAATGTATTCTTACCACCTACTTCTTATTATTATCTTGGTGATGTTGGTGTGGGGATAGTTAAGGTGGTATGAGCAGTTTTGTTGAATAAAGCCAGCTCATAAAACACAACATTTTTTCTACAACATTTTGTTCGTGTTCAATTCAGGTAAAACAAACAATTCTTTGATGCACAGGTAACAAGAAAGCTTCCAGGATGCGCCATTCTTCTTGAAATCCTGTATCCTCCACATTGTAGCTTCAATGGAATATGTGACCAGATCCAAAATACAAAGTCCTTTATCGGCCGAAAATTGTTTCACACCAGTATCTTCGTATTTAGCTCGAACAGGCGTTGGATTGTGTGCTTGTGCCATATCACATATATTCTATCCTTGGCCACTTCAGAAAAAGCCTTGTCAAAGTAAGCGATAATTAATTCCTCTGGAATTTGGGATTGGTTTAAATTTTGGACATCGCCGACTTGCCAAGTCAGTTGCTGTTCAGCCCTATTGAAGAAAGTATTTGTAATATTGACTGTCTGAGATGTCGGTGTGACTTTTGAGGGCTTTGCTGGTGCTCCAAAATATCTTGCAACCATTGGTGGCCTAATTCAAACTTTGATAGCTTTCTATTGCAACAGAACAAGTACCTACCTCTACGTGTGGTTTTGGGGTAAACTCGAAGTTACAATATAGTACCTTGGCAGTTGTTTCTAGGAAAGTCATGGTTGCCTATCTAATCACAGAATGTAGACTCTCAATGTATATCAAATGTATAAAAATCTCTAGGGCTTAAATCACTGAAAGCATAAAACAAACCAAACTCTGTTAACTGGTAGAGTGCCAAATTATTTTCCAAATGTCATCTGTAACACGAGTATTATTTTTTTTTTCAAGAGTTCCATCCTACAAGCAAATGCAGCCCCAGTTTATAAGATTTTGTTCAGAAATCACTGTTTTGTTACAATTTATTGGAAAGTGCCTTCTGGCAATAAATATTAATAAAACAAGTTTGCTTAAACATTTTTTGTGTGTTTAAACTGCTGGGGAATTGGGGTAATGAAGTGGCTTTCAGCATTTTTCAGTACAGCCCTGATAATGGGTTTTAGAACTCAACCAGTTACCTCTCTGTTATGTCCTCTAATTTGGGAACATTCCTGTAATTTGGGACATCGAGTATCGCTGTAAGGTTGATGGAATTTAACCCTTTACCTAACATGGAAAGCAGACGACACTTGCAAAAAAGAATTCTTGAATAACTAATTTTTTTCATTTTTTGTCTCAAAACATAGGTTATGACCCCTCTTTGGAACGAGTTCGACGAGTTCGTTCCAACGAGGGGTCGTAACCTATGTTTGTGCGAGAGAAAATGAAAAAATAATGAAAATTAATTGGCGATTTTTGAGAATAGCGCTGGTCGGTTTTAGCCGCTACATTGGGTAAAGGGTTAAAGATATGTGGTCTTGCACTGTGATCATGAGATAAAATGTCATGTTGCGGTTGACGTGGGTGTGTCCCCTTCGAAGACGTAACATATTTTGGAAATGAATTCGATGTGTTCCTTTATATATTGGGAGTATGGTAAGTATAGATGATGTCGAACTTCTTTTAGCAAAGCTCGCAACCAATTTCATCGATCACGAATGGTTTCCTGATTCTCACTGAAATATTGCCCCTTCTCTTATTCGTGATTCTTCGCTAATTGAAAAAATGATTTCGTTTACTTCAGCATTCTTGCATATGCATGTTGAGTGCTTGGTATCCTTCCATAGACGGCACAATGGCGGTCTTGGTAGGACTTTTATCGCTCAAATAATCTCTTATGTGACTCTTCACTTCTCCGTGCGTGGTGACAGATATTAGTGCTCACGTGTGTGTGTCTAGTTCCCAGATGCAACATTTTCTTCTTGATCTGTTCAGTTCGAAGGTTCAAAGCAGAAGGGCGATAAGGATTGAACGAGACAGAGGATGAGCACCAAAGGCACACACGGGGAAGGTGTGGGTTTGTTCAGTTCCTTGTGGACGATTTTATCATACAAATATGTATGCAGTGGACCCGTAATTAGCCGAATACAGCATATATCGGGGCCCCTGATACAAACTATGTATCATGCAACTGTTTAATAGAACTGCGTGCTTTGTTAAGAGTTGTTCGTATTACTATTTGTAGGACATAAGGGAGCCCAGTGGCTCAGTGGTTACGGCATCGAACTTCTATCCGAGAGGTCCACGGTTCGATCCACGCCAGGGGTAACTGCTTTGTGTCCTTGGGCATGGCACTTAATCCCAATTGTCCACGTGCCGTATTGCACATCAATGGTACGCTTGTCTTCAACCAATGCGAACCCTGCTTATTTGGAGTTAGTACGTTGAGGAGTCTGACAGTTGTTCGTCTTTGCTCAGTGGTCCACTCCGGCTTCCTCCACTCGTAAAACTGTCCGACACGAGGTAACCCTGGCTGTCGAAAGTGTTGCCCTTTACCCAACGAATCGCCCTCATCCGCTCGTGTAATATGCAAATTCAGCAGCTGAAAAAATATTATTTTTCGAAAAATTTCAACAAAACCATATCATGTGACCCCTCGTTGGAACGAGCTCGTCGAGCTCGTTCCAACGAGGGGTCACATGATATGGTTTTGTTGAAGTTTTTGAAAATTTAAAAAAAATGATATTTAAAATAATAAATTTTGATATCGTCTGCGTTGGGTAAAGGGTTAAACTCCAGTAAATAAACAATAAATTTGTAGAACATTACAAGCATTCGAAATGCGTCCGCGAAGGACCTTGTACTTTTCTATATATTAAAAGAGAGAGAGAAAACACTTCCCGAAAGTATAATTATAATATTATGGAAGTAAATTGGTTTTGTGCTTTTTTACCTATCATTGTAAGCATCAAAGTGTACAGTGTTTTCGGAATGTTGAACATGTACGCGCTCCATAAGTTTATCTGAGGATCGCAAATGTTCAAGGCAACCGAAACGATATGCATTTTTATGAAGCTGAAAATGAAATCTGAAATCAGAATGCTAGTTAACCCTTGACTCAACGCATACGATGTCATAATTTAGTTTTTAATTATTTTTTGTAAAAAATAATTTCCAAAAAAATCAACAAAATCATATTGTGTGACCCCTTATTGGAGCAAGCTCGCGAGCTCGTTCCAATGAAGGATCACATAATATGGTTTTGTTGAATTTTTTGGAACAATACTATTTTTTAACAGCTCAGTTTTTAAATTACGTGGGAGGATGCTCCCGATGCGTTAGGTAAAGGGTTAACCCTTTTCCTAACATGAAACGAAGACGACACTTACAAACAAAATTCTTGAATAACTATTTTTTCCATTTTTGTCTCAAAAACATAGGTTATGACCCTCAATGGAACGAGCTCCATTGAGGGATCATAACCTATGTTTTTGAGACCAAAAATGGAAAAATAAGGAAAACTGTATGATGATTTTTGTAAATAGAGCTGGCCGGATTTGGCCGTTACGTTGAGTAAAGGATTAAGCAAGTTATTACGTTTGCGAATTATAGGATAAATCTATCAGCACCATTACGTTTATGTACAGTTCGTCATGATATGGCCTTAGAAACAAAAGCTCGAATCTAATACAACATTTTGTACATAAACAAAATGGTGATAATATATATTTATTTATTTTTTGTTTTAGAATATCACGTCAGGAGGTAAGGGAGAGAAGAATCCAAAGATAATGCAAGAACACTCATAACATGACTATACATCTAGCTTTATTTTATCATGACGCACAATGTTTTGGCGATTTTTAAATTTTCGATCGAATTTGTGTATGTTTTGTCCTCCTGTTGTTGGTGTCCGCTTAGCTGGTACTGTTGCTTGACGGTGACTAGAGTTCGTGTGTCGGGTGAAGTGGAGTGGGTTGTCAACTGCTAATCCGCGTCCCATTTTAGGTTTGGCCTGGAGGCGAGACTTCATGAGCTGGTTCAAATACTTTCAAGCAGGTAACAAACGCCTGTTGTTAGCACGCTTTAGTGTGGGTTA
Organism: Pictodentalium vernedei; assembly: GCA_031216915.1. Classification (NCBI taxonomy): domain Eukaryota; kingdom Metazoa; phylum Mollusca; class Scaphopoda; order Dentaliida; family Dentaliidae; genus Pictodentalium; species Pictodentalium vernedei. The sequence continues at coordinate 291,837,458 of CM062290.1, forward strand.
CATAACGGTAGCAATAAACTAAAGGTTCCTTTATTCGGGTGTTGAACAAAAACGTAAATGAATATATTTTGTATATATTAATGTGTGTATATATTTTAGCGTCGATCCAAAAAATGTGGATTGATTATTGAACGCAAAGTTCGTTTCTATCGAATCTCATATTAAAAACATGCACACACAATATACAAATCAAACAGAACAGCAGAATGGGAAACAGAGTGGAGTATTAAGTGAATGTTTCAAGCAGAAAACTCTCCTAAATGTGGGAGGTGCCATTCTATTCGTTGATAACTTTGAACCAGAAGATATGTGGACATATTGTCATGTCGACCCTTTCTTTGCAAACATGAATATGATATAAGTTATTCTGGTGTATCTAATCTGTTGCTCACTGTGTTCCTTACCATAATCTCATTATACTGTGGTGGGATCGCCATAGAGGTGCGGCTTGATGGCTTTCCATCGAAATGCTTCCTGGCATAACACTCGAGGTTAGTCTTCAGCCGGGGCGGGACTTGATCTTTTCCCAATGCCTCACGAGCCGGAGGCTAGCCGACGCTTTTTGTACCTGAGATTGTGTGGATAATCTGTCGTGTTGTGCTTTGGAGCCGGACGCTCACCCTCAACCGCACACTGTGCACTATAGTACCCATCGAAGACAGCTTGTCTAACACCAGGTATAAACCATCAATACCTTGAGCCTTGCTGTCAAGAATATTCTTTCTGCCTAAAAAGGGAATGGCAGGAAGACAGCTTTTCTGGTAATGTCACTTCCTTGCAGTGCATTCATTCTGTAATCTGATTTGTTCGATTGTTTCGTTGTATGTCCATATGCTGCAATTAAAATAATTCTAAAAATATCCAGCTTGAATCATGGGATTAAAAAAAATCCAGTTACTCATCAGAATGATAGATTCATTATAACAGAAATAGATCAGAATGACGAATTTTATGTAATATGTAATTGTAATATTATATGGCCAAAATAACGATGATTTGCGTTTTCAGAAGATATTTCAGAAATAGAACCTTTTATATGGAGAAATATCTTAAGAGATTAGGAGGCTATACAGAAAAACAAAAGGTACTAAGTCTTTAACCCTTACCCAACGTAACGGCCAAAATCAGCCCTCGCTATTCCCCAAAATCGCCAATTAATTTTCATTATTTTTTTTTATTTTTGTGTCAAAAACATAGGTTTTGACCCCTCGTTGGAACGAGAAAGCTTGTTCCAACGAGGGGGTCATAACCTATGTTTCTGAGAGAAAAAATGAAAAAAATTAGTTATTCAAGAATTTTTTTTGCAAGTGTCGTCTGCTTTCCATGTTAGATAAAGGATTAATGAAATGCGTAGTGGCAATGGCTTTTATGAACTATCTAATGTTAAACTTGAACCAGGTTGATATTGTGAGAATAGCCCAACGAGATGAAAAAGAAATCAGATGAAAACAATAATGCACATCTAGTTTGAAATGCTACCTTGAGTATGTTTGTATATTCTTTCATTCAACAAACGCAAAGATACACAGTAACATTGGAAGAGGATATAAAACAGATGACACGTCAGTTACAATGGAAATCAAATAAAAAAAAACACTAAATGGGCACTGGGATACAGAAACGGAACGCATCACTCTCTATGGACCAAAAATACACAGACGTAAGAATGGAATTAAAAAATAGAACAAAAAAAAAAGAAAATTTAAATCCAGCATTATTATGGGAAATAGTCAAAAGTGACATTTGAGTTGTAACCATAAAATAATCTAAAAACAAAACTAAGAAGACACATCAGGCACTGCAGAAGCTCAAGAGAAAAATTATAAATAACACCAGCCCATTAGCAACTCAACGACAACCTCCATCACACACGGTCTGTTTGTCCACATAAGCCTATGAGCATCAGCTGAGGAGAATCGCCGTTTAAAGTTAGGTGTAGAATAATGTATTTTCCCAAAGGGTGACTACTCCAAAGTTTCCAAATCTCATAATTCACAAACGATATTAGGAAGCGGGTAACGATGACATCAGAGGATCAATAAAGGTACAGCAGTTTGCAGTACACGAATAAGACGATGAAATATTGCTTACTTTTCTGGAAGAACGATTACACCAAACTTTCAAAAAAAAAGCCTTTAACTAAGAAAGGGTAAGAGATATTAGGACGGATCAAAATACAGGTTTGGAAAATGAAGATCTATCAATGTACAAAAATTCAAGTCATTTGGATAAAAGGAACTGTCATTTTCGGGATAGTGTAATATAGGCACGAAGAGAGTCAGCTAAACAGTTTCATTTGACTGTCATTCGGGAAACGATCTATCCAATGTGAAAGATTTCATGGCAATCGGATCTTGAGAAACATCCTTTTCAGGCCAGTGAAAACTAGGCATTTTGCGTAAAAGTGGTTACCTCAAAATTTCGTATTGCAGAAACGGCAGGATATATTTTAAAAACTTGCAAAACCTACTGATAGAGAGTTTGGAGCTCTATCCTCATTCTAAAATTGGGTACCTATTGCAATTTGCCCTCTTTGGTGATGACGTTATTAATTCTGAATGAAGGACAATTGGATCGGTTCTAGTCCATCTTCTGTGTGATATATAGAAGATAAAAGTGTGGAGTGTCAAGGTCCAAAGGCAAAGAGTAGACGACAAATCGCTTTAAAAAGCCTTAGAACATCAAACGGACACTGCAGCATAAAGAGGCAAACTCTTTTTTCTTTCTTCTTGAAAAACGCCCCTCTCTGAACTAGTTATTAACATTTCAGAAGTTCCATAAAACAAACGACGAAATATTGTCGCCTGGGTGCTAGAATGTTCTTTGTCCCTATGGGACAAAGAACATTCTGGCACTCAGGCGACGATATACCCAAATTCAGAACTGCAAATTCAACAGTTCGAGAGATAAACTTACATCTTAAATTTCAAAGAAATTAGCAATATTTTTAAAAATATTCTAAATTTACGATTTGCGGCATTTCCGGCACAACATAACGTTGTTTGTCGAGTTGCATCGCTTTTATTGCAATTGATAGGAAGTGTGGTAGTGTGTTAGTAGACAAACTGTCAAGCTCCGGGATAAGTATTGCTTATAAAATGTAAAAAATTGTATTGGGGAGGAGCAATTTTAAATTTTAAAAATAAAGCAATTAACAACTTACTGACGACGATGTTTCACGATGGCGCAAATAGCAATGGCAAAATATATCATAGTTGACAAAATATATCATAGTTGAAATAAAAAGATTTTATATAAATTTGTATTCAACTGACAAAATTAATTTAGAGAACCTAGACACTTTTTATCACAACAGATTTACTCAAATTATTGAGCAGAAAATGGAAAGTTGTGAAGAAAAAATCACAGATATCAAAATGAAGCAAACTATAAAGAAAGTTTAAACAGCAATTCCAGAGGGGTAGAAATAGGTAAATAGAAATTAGGCGAGTTGTTGATCGTAAAGGCTGTGAAGAAATGCAAAAAAAATATTCTGCTAACAAGTCAAGATATAAATACACAGAACGACACGTGCGTGTGAATAGATTAATCGACATAGGCACGAGTGCCAGTGCGGAGGAATGAAAGGAGAGGCCGAGTTTTATCCTTCCACGATGGCAGAAGTGCCATGTAGATTAACCAATTCACACGCGTGTGTCATTCTGTGTTTATTACATGCCGTCACGTCTATAAAGAACAGTTATTAGAAGGATACACAGCAATTCATTTGACAACTATCAACAAAGAGAATACACTTTATCGCCAACCGGGGAGCGCTGTGGCTCAGTGGTAGACTGTTGGACTTCTATGCCAGAGGTCCGAAGTGCGATCCCCGTCCGGGACGACCTGCGTTGTGTCCTTGGGCAAGGCACTTTGTCCCGGTTGCCTACATGGGGGCACGATGACGCCGTGTACTAATGTCGATGGTGCACAAGTCTTCAACCGCTGTAACCCTGCTTGAGCGGAGCTTGAACAGAGTTAGAATGCTGAAGAGCTGACAATTGCTCGTCGCTGCTCGATGGTTCTCTCCGGGTACTCCGGCTTCCTCCACCGGTAAAACTGCCACGGTCAGGATTATCCATTGTTCATAAGTATGTGACCTGAAACACCAACAAATAAATAAATAATAATAAATAATAAATCGCCAACCAAATTTGCGAGGGGAACCCCTGTTACTATTTCGTCCCTGAGTTCCAATGTGTCCTATGTACCTACTGGCACAAAGAACACATTGGATCCCAGAGGACGATTTTCAACTACCGCTAGTAATTTGCGTTGCATGATTTGTAGAAAATTCCTGTGAAATTTCGCTTCTATTTCAAAATAGTCTGTCAACGATTTCTGTTCCGCAAATATGCTTGTGTATATAAGTGTTTATTTGCGCGAGTGCTTTTAGAAGCAGTTGCTGAAGCTACAGGTCTTTCATCTCCAAGGATAATTCACGCTTTTTGCAGGTAAAGCATCAGCAGTACCTCTGGTGGAAGCCATATGTTTGCTTCTAAGCAACGTCGAGGTAATCAGGGGTAGTTATTTTTTTTTTTCTTCGCATCTTTTTCTCCCACGACGTTTGTTTTCTCTTAAATCCAGAATAAGGGAAACGTTAACCGATATCGTGATTTATCCACCCATGACGATGACAAAGAAGGGCCAAATGATTTTAACAACATTTGGTCGACACTTCTGCTGTCGAAGGCCCTCTGTGTTTGTTAACTATGTGACTACAGGTTAAAGTTGGAAAATTTAGAAAAAAAAACAAAGAAACCTATGGGAAAGAAACACCATGCAATTTCCCATTATAAAATCATGAAGTGAAAGAATCTAATTTGTAGGCTGGTCAGTGATATGATTGGTCAGTTTGGTGCCCAATCCTGATTCCTAAACTGTAGGAAATTGGTCAGCCGATGAGTTGAGAGATGATTTTTAAGAAATTCTTAAATAAAAACAAATCAGCTGAACAATTCTGACATTGGAATTATCATACCATATCGAAATTCAAAACTGACATGAAAAATCGTTATCATATTATCGCATCGCGCAAAGAACTCCCATCGTCTTCAGTGTGCAGTGGCCGTAAAACGTAACAACCCTTTCCTGAAGTTGACGAAACAGTATAAGGTGGTCTTTACGTATCACGTTTCATTCCAGGTTGTTGCACTTGCTTGCCCACGCTAGCGATGGTAAAATGTGCAACATTCTGGCAATAAGAGACGGTGATTTGCCTGCTTCCAAATAGTTGTTCTATGAGCTTCGGGCACTTGTTGCATGACTTCACAGTGTAGGCGTTGTTTGTCGGCGACTACTTGGCACACATCCCTTAAGTGTCACGCACATTTTATACGTGGGAAACTCGTGAAGTTACTGGTATTGGTTACTTTATTGTATTTTTGTTTGCTTTTGGTTGGGGGTGCAGGGGTGAGGTGAGTGGGGTGGGGGAGTTGTTTTGTTTTGTTTTTCATTTCTGTTTCTGTAAATGTGATAACTTTTCTGCTTCTGTTCAAGAGAATCATGTAATTCAATCCGTGAGATTGAAATATTACTAAATCTCGGCGAGGCACAGTTTTTCGCCGTCAAACACGTAACATCTGAGAGAAAACAAATAAAGACTGGCATTTTTCAGCCCGTTGGCCACAAGAAGCAAGCTGGTTGCCTGTGGCTTACTGGTTCTTGTCCTCGAAATTTGTAAATACCTTTTGATTGAGACATCCTCCCACAATGTGCATCGTATTAGTGATAATGCACTTTTATACCATGATTACCTATTCTACTATATATAAAAAAGCTTATGACATAAATTTTAGCTTTACACGCCGACCGTGGTGAACACACTAGGAATATGATTTCAACAGTTAAAATTTACACCTGCAGTGGAACTACATCCAAGTTGACCATTGGTGACCTCGCTTTGAAAGCAAACTTGTCTAAATTTATCACTCGTTGCCTCGTGAAGAGTGAAATGAAACCGGTAATTATTTATTACGTTTTTGAATAAGTTTACCTCATAAGATACCAAAAGGTAACAAACATACGTTGTCTCATGTTAATAAAGCATCCATAACTCGCAATAGTATATTATTAAAATGAAAAAGGCCCCGTAATTTGCGCGTTTCGTTTTCTCTTTCGTTTCGGCGATAAAATTGCCAGCGGAAGTACAGCCCACCGGTGCTCATGTAAACAAAAACAGATTCGCAGATGTGAATATTAATTTATTTAAGATTTAAACTCTTATTAAACTGACGATCATGGTATAAATAAAACATACCCAAATTAGCTCGGTGTACCAAATGTCCACCACTCGTGGTGAAGTGGTGTTAACCGCACGCCAAAGGCTCGCGGTTAACACCTCTTCACCACTCGTGGTGAACATTTGGTACACCAAGCTACTATGGGTATATTCTATATATGTTATTCTGTTAAGGTTAACGCGACAATGACATTAAATGTGTAGCTGGTGTCTTACTTCCGCGCCTACACATTTATATATTTATTTGAAAATCTACCACGTCAATACCTTTTGTTCTCGAAATGAAGAACTGAGAATACTGTTTGGCAGTCCTGGGACCAATACTATGAAACTTTCTCAATTTTATTTTCTAGAATTGTATTTTCTAGTTATGACTTTAAATGGGTTAAAATGAATAATTATCATTTTAAAAGATCTGGTAATTTGCCAGTTGGTAAATTGCCAGATCTTTTAAAATGCTAATGATTCATTTTAGTCATTTTTTTATAATTAATAGGTAGAAAATATAATTCTAGAAAATACAGTTGTAAAAGTTTTATAGTATTGCTCCAGATGTGTTTTGAGACGAATATATTCGTTTCCATTAGTAATGACTTTGAATTAATCATTCTGTGCTGATATTACCTTCACTTGGACTTCGAGAAAGTAAGCATTTCATATTCAACATCATTCACATAGTGCTGTTGCTTGAAAGTAATCACAAAAGAACTTTTTCATAATACCGAATGAACACCACGCAATAATGACTGTTTTTGGTCAATACAAGGATGTATATGCTAAAGAATATTGTAATAGGATGTCTGCACAATAGAATTCCGCATGTAATGTTTAAATTATGCAATAGAAAACAAATTTGTGAGATGCTACTTATTTAACCCTTTACCTAACACGAAAAACAGACGACACTTGCAAACAAAATTCTTGAATAACTAAATATTTTCACTTTTTGTCTCAAAAACATAGCTGATGACCCCTCATTGGAACGAGCTCTCTGAGCTCGTTCCAACGAGGGGTCATAAGCTATGTTTTCGAGACAAAAAATAAAAAAAATAATGAAAATTGAATAGTGATTTTCGTAAATAGCGCTGGTCGGTTTTGGCCGTTACGTTGGGTAAAGGGTTAATGAATTCTGATACACTTTTAAACTGGTTAAAATGCAAAGAAAGTCGATATATGGGTTCTTTACATTGTAGATAAACAATCGTCATTCAATCCAGATGATAAGAAATTTGTTCGCGACTTTTGCATCGTTTATTTTCTCCACAAGAATCTATCAGACCCAACGAGTGTGTAATGATTTTCTTTGTGGATACATCTCATCAACTGTCAAAGTAAACTTGAGTACTATCGGGGCTTTTAAAACCTTCGTTTTTTATGTAATGTGCTTGTAAATCTTCAGCGTGCGTTTCAATACGAGGCTTTGTTATGATGAAACGACAATAAATTATATTCCCATTTTGTTAACCAGAGAACAGGTGTCTAGGGAAATGGAACTCAGTGTATCCTGAATTATGTTGTAATTGTAACTGGAGATGTGGAAGTCATTTTTTAGATTATGGATTATCTGTGACGTCATGTGGGACAAAATCGTTGTTGAATTGTGCGTCGAACGGATGGGTATCTGTATTGATGGAAACAGATGGGAATGTTATTTTTGTTTACAAAATAAAGACGATAATGGAATAGCCCATTAATTACTAAATATTCAAATGAGGATGGTCACGTACCCCAACGCAGACGATATCAAAATTTATTATTTTAAATATAATTTTTTCAAATTTTTCAAGAAATTTCAACAAAACCATATCATATGACCCCACGTTGAAACGAGCTCGACGAGCATACACCTACCCAATGAAGGCTGTCAAGTGGTAGGCAAAACCGCCTTCACACGCTTGTATAATTCACATTAACTTTCTAATCTACATAGGTGTAAAAGCGGGTCAGCCCACCACAACGCAGTCAAATTGTGGCTGTCGGGGGGGGGGGGGAGCACCAGATTCCGATTTCTGTATAATACAATTTGTCTATCTATTCTACCAGTCCATCGTCTGCTGCAGGCATGACTACTTAGAATTTTCTGAAGGGGTGGGGTAGGGGTGGGGGGGGGGGGGCTAACAAGAAAATCTTAGCTGTACTTTATGTATTTTAAAATTTTGAAGATACTGCCTACCAACGAGACAAACAGTATCTTCTGTTTTTCTCATTGACAAACAGCATCCTCAAAATTTGCTGCCTTCTACCAAGCAGCCTCCATCTGAAACGGAAGCCGCCTGGCAGAAGGCTGCACAGGTCCTTGTGATTTAAATTGTCTCTTGTACCTAACCACTTACTCTTTGCATAACAGTGTAATATCCACGCTTGCGTTTACCAGAGAATAAAACTCATCATCAGCAAACTTTTAATTCATGAAGCACCGGGTTGTATCCGATGCTGCAATAATTAATTTGTTATTGATTATTCCTGTAATTAGTGTGTGGAATCTAATATTATTGCGTCCGTGGAAACATTATCCACCCGTGGAAAGTGGCCAGTTCACGGCGGCCGTATTGTATACCATACCTTTGAAATGCCCGAAAACGTTCTTTCGAATGCCACCAAGTGTACGAATACCCGCTTTTTAGCTCACCTTGACGATGTCAGGCTGAGCTTATCCAATCGCTCTCCACTCTTCTCCTCCAAAATCACTGGACCAATTCAAGTGAAAGTTTGTGTGAGTGATGGTGATAAGGGGGCATTGCGTTTTTGTTCAGCTCAACATGCCCAGCCCCTAGGGAGGTGGTAGGGGAAAATGCTCCAATTTTTTTTTAAATCTTCTTCTCATGAACTAGTGGGTAAAATGACTTGATATTTGGTATGAAGCTTCCTTTTGGGGTGTAAATTCAATTTTGTTCAAACGAAGTTCGTGAAGTAATAGTTGCCTTTGTAATGGGAGGGGCAAGATTTTTGGCCCCGCCCAAAATTTCTATTTTCGGAACCGATGGTCCGATTTGAACCAAATTTGGTTTGTGTTATTATTGGGTCACGAGTACTTGATTCGTGCAACAAAACGTTTCCCGTGTCCTCGTGGGAACCCCAGAAGCTAAAAATAGAAATATTTTCAAACTCTACTATTTCCCAAACCCCACAGAACAGAGAATTGTTAGTTGGTATGAAGCATGCTTAGGACCAATAGAAATGAATGGTAAAAGACATTGCCATAGGTTTATCAGGGTGTTCTGTAGGGGAGGGGGTGGAGGCATCGAAAAAATGCTCTGTTGATATTTGGTATAAAGCGTTTATGGGGCGGGGAGGGTCCGATTTAAGTTTATTAGAATGAAGCCCCTTGGTTCATATTTGGGCTCAATACAGGAGACCTATCAGTCAAAATGCTTTCATATTTGGTATATAACATCTCGAGAGATGAGGTCAGATTCAAGTTTGTTCTAATTGGGTCGCTGGGGGCTTATTTGGGTTCTTTATTGCAGGTCAAAATTTCAACTTAGTGCAATATGATGAAATTTCTTTAAAAATCTTCTTCTTCAGATCAACCAGTCAGAATCCTTTCATATTTGGCATACGACATCTCTAGGGAGGTCAGATTTAAGTTTGTTCAAACGGGACCCTGGATTGATATTTGGGCTCCCTATGGCAGCCAGAATTCTAACTCCAATATGAGTAAATCTCATTAAAAATCTTTTTCTTCAGATCCACCAATCCGAATGGTCTCATATTTTGGCATACAACATCTCTTGGGGAGGGGGGGGGGGCAGATTTAAGTCTGATTAAGATTAAAATGCTTTCATATTTGATATACAAAATTTCTACGGGATGGCGGTAGGGCAGCAGGTTCAAGTTTGTTCAAATTGGGTCCCTGGGTTCATATCTGGGCACCCTATGATAGCCCAAATTTAAACTTAGTGCAATATAAGGAAATGTCTTTAAAAATCTTCTTCTTCAGATCCACCAGTCAGAATTCTTTCAAGTTTGGTATACAACACCTGTAGTTCACTACTCAGAACTCTTACTCCGATTATAACAAAATGTGATATGCAGCATAAACGGGAAACAGACATATGATTTATATGAAAAAATTAACCCTAGCTATCGTGGGTCTCAATGTGTGCTAAAAATAGAAACATAATTCCAGGTTGAGCCATGTAGCTGAAGAATTAGAAACTTTTTATTAAGAATCCTCTAGAGGTGTGTGACTAAGATTAATCCACATAGGTTGTATATCAAGGGGATCCATAGTGAGTTCCACTTCTTACATTACGATTAACTAAAGAAAGCGTATGATGCTTGGACTATTTGGTCACTACTGAGGGGCTCAAGGCCTGACAATGAATCCTATGGAGATTGATTGCGTAATGTAGATTAATTTGTGGCCCCGGTTTGTATCGGGTTCTGTTCAAGGTGCGCGTTTCAGGCCTGTGGGGTCTCTTGTATTATATGACTACAACAATACCGCATAATTTGGCCACCAAATCTGGACCAACGAAAAACGAGTATGTAAACTTTTGAAAATCTGTATCTGTATGACGTCAGTGACATACGCAGCTTTTCGAGGCGACAATTTTTCAAACATGAAATAAATCATCGATTGTCTTTGCGCTCAATACCCTGGACAATCATTCCATTACTTATTGATTTTTCATTTCAAGTGTCGTTTCCATGTTTTAAATATCTACTATAATAATAAACAGATTGTTACAATACTCAATTGATCTTAGTTATTTGCCGCCTTGTTGACGGAGACCAAATCAGCCTCATCAAATACGACGCATCCAGCGTCTTGTTTGACCTGGCTGATTCGGTCTCATCAATTTAACGGACATGACAAATCGCATCAATTGACTGTTGAAATAATCAGGATGCCTATCTTTTATAGCGTGTATGCGACGGTCGGGCCATAGCTTGGTAATTCTCAACGACGTAAGCCATATTCCAACCCAGAGGCTAGCCTTTGGGTTACAAGATGACTGGAGCTGATAATAAGACCGAACTTCTGGAAGGTGGAATTAACTTATGAAAATCAATAAGATTTGTTAACTTGTAAGTGATATTGAAGTACAAGGTCGGCTGTAGATAAATACATTTAAATACTACCGAGTGGTAAAATTTATCTGTGGGTAAAGTGTCGTGAGGTTCCCCTTGTGACCCCATCCCCTCCCACACCACCAATTTGATCGCCTTCGCACCCGTTTACTTCAAAATTCATTCACACAATTCCAGAAAATGTAAGATTTGTGAAACAGCTAAAATCATAACAAAACAACATTTTAAAATTAAATTTGGAAGTTGAGGTATGAAATCCATTTTCTATCATCTCATGTAATTAACAAAATATCAACTGCACTAGAAACTGACATATCTTAATGGTTCTTTAACATTATCCATTGGGGTTGTTTATCGTCAAATGTCTTTACCTGATTTGATAGGCGTTACGGTTTGAAAACAGGAACTTGAACATATCTACCAGGAGGGTTCGGTGGATAACAGTCAAATTGCCTTGGCAGTTCTTTCTAGTCAAGTCTTGGCTGCATCTGGAGGCAGCAAAACCTTTTCTAGAAATCGCTGCTAAGCCGCTGGGTTCAGAAGGTGCGTTGTGGTAGAAAGTATGGAAAACTACCAAGTCCGTAACGGGTTAAAATATACTTGGTATGTTTCCATTAAATTCATTGCGCGGGGAATCCATTAGTTTATCATTTGTCGTTTTCCTTTTTTTCAAATCAAGTGCACTGTAGATAGCGATGGCTCGCCTCAAAACGACACGCCTGTTGTCGTGGAAATGTCAACAGAATAGCAGTAAGAGCGTAAACCCTTTACCAAACATACCGGCAAAAAACGGCCAGCGCTATTCATCAAAATTACTATTCAATTTTCATTATTTTTTCCCATTTTTTGTCTCAAAAACATAGCTTATGACCCCAAATTGGAACGAGCTCGCTGAGCACGTTCCAGTGAGGGGTTATAAGCTTTGTTTTTGACCCAAAAAATGAAAAAAACTAGTTATTCAAGAATTTTATTTACAAGTGTTGTCTGCCTTTCGTGTTAGGTAAAGGGTTAAAACCTATACAAAACAGACAGAGAATGTCGACCAGACCAGATCTCGATTGGGTCGCGATCTGATCAAAATTCTTTTTTCCGCCTTCGTCCTCACCGGAAAGAAAGTGCTAGATGACTGAGTCACGGATGCATCTTAGTTTGTTTTTCTTGATTTGGTCTTGATTTTGCAATATTTTATTTGTGAAAACTCCCCCCACTGGTAAGTGTGTCGCGATCTGGGATCAATTGTATAAAACTTTTACAGTTGTATTTTCTAGATTGTATTCTCTAGTTATCACTTTAAAGGGTTGAAATGGAGCGCGGTGGCCCAGTTGTAGACTGTTGGACTTCAATCCGGGACGACCGCATTGTGTCCTTGGGCAAGGCACTTTATCCCGGTTGCCTACATGGGGGCACGATGACGCCGAGTACTAAGGCATACTGCACGTCGATGGTGCACACGTCTTCAACTGCTGTAACCCTGCTTGAGGTGAGCTTGAACAGAGTTAGAATGATGAGAAGCTGACAGTTGATCGTTGATGCTCGGTGGTTCTCTCCGGGTACTCCGGCTTTTTCCACCCGTTAAACTGTCATGGTCACGATTGGCCATCGTACATAAGTATGTGACCTTAAACACCAATAAATAAATAAATAAATAAATGGTTTGAAATGAACCATTAGCATTCTGAAAGATGTGGCAATTTGCCAACTGGAAAATTGTCATATCTTTTAAAATGCTAATGATTCATTTCAGTCAGTTATATTAATAGTTAAAAAATACAATTCTAGAAAATACAATTGTATAAGTTTGATATTTATTTATTTATTTATTTATTTGTGTTTAGGATCGCATATTTCTGCACAATGGCTAATCATGGCCGCGACAGTTTTACGGGTGGAGGAAGCCGGAGTACTCTGAGAGAACCACCGAGCAACGGCGAGCAACTGTCAGCTCCCCACCACACTAACTCCGCACAAGCAGGGTTAGCATTGGTTGAAGGCAAGTGCACCATCGACGTGTAGTACGCCTTAGTACACAACGCCACCGTGCCCCCACGTGGGCAGTGGGGGGTGGGGGGGGGGTGAAGTGTCTTGCCCAAGGACACAACGCGGTTGCCACAGGTGGGATTCGAACCGAAGACCTCTCGGCCTGCAGCCTGCACCTTTACCTACTCAGCCACCGCGCCCCCGTATAAGTTTGATAAGGAAAGTTGCTTTCGTGATCGCAGAACTCTACGTGTCTCATCTAGAGCGTTGTCGGTTACTGTTATATCAATTTCCCGGCTTTTACGCAGAGGTGTATGGACTTAACCCTCTCACGCAACATCCTCCTCCTCTTGCTCTTCAATACCCGTAACTCGTCTGATATATTTCTTTAGTCTTTTACTTTTTTCGACAAGTTCTTTTGTTTGTTGCACATGTTTTTCCATGTCGGCTTTTATTCCCGCTTTTTCCTTTTTAGATATTCCAGTGAATCTTTTGTTTGATGACGTATACATTGTACAAATGGGTGCTGAGTGTGGTCGCCTTATACCAGGTTGGTTATAACGGTATGGCAATGTTTCTTGGGAAAAAGTTACTGTTCTTGGGGAGACAATAACATCCCTGTCCGTGATATTTCTTTTAACGCTTGATTCCGTGTCCGTTTTCGTTGTTGGTTTAAAATGTGAATTCTGAGTAAATTTCACGTTTGCTTCTTCTGTTCTCACTTCCCAAGCTGTTGATGGTCTCCGTTTTGATCGTTGTGTGCCCATTCCTCGTGTGACAAATGCGGGGGTTAACTCACCCACTGTTATGTCATTCGTCGCTGTAGAACTTCCACCATCCGTTAAATTATAATTTGAATTCCCGGTCGAAATATACTCAGCTCGCGATGTAAAGGGCCTCAGTAGAGTCATTCTGTCTTTAGCGCGCGTTGATTTTTTATTCACAGAACGGTGCGTTGTATTGTCACTGTCCACATTGTCACTGTTCACCACTCTCTTGGCTGAATTTGGTCGCCTTTTGTTTGGAGAAGTCTGGTCGTGCGATATCTTCCTTTGCTTTAAACTTTGTTCGAATGCTGTCATATCTGAGGTGTTAGTTCGCTGATAACCCATTTCTTCCATCAACTTCATATTTTTAACCGCATTTTCCAATAAGTAAGCCCGTCTCTCACTCTTAAGAATTCTAAGTTGATCCCTACATTCGTCACGTGTGCCATCCAAGCGACGTCTGCTGGCTTTCATATCTTTATCGTATATTCTGAGTTGAATGTTTAGCTGGCGTTGTAAGCAAGAATTTCTGTATAACGCCAGAGGACTAATCGGCTGATTTGCACTCATCTTGTTCGAATAACAGAACTGAAATAATAAGAAAAACATTAATCGGTAATTGCTCCGAGCTTGTCTTGTGTTGCTTTGAATCCTCCACATACTGAATAGGATATGAGCTTTGCGATCGATGCAATAAAGTATAAATATATATGTTGGCCACATGGAGGTCAATATTGAAAATGAAAGACATTATCAATGATTAGCCACAATTCACTCAGGAATTTAACAAATTCAGTCTTGTTTGACAGAGATCAAAGAATTCTGTCAAACGAAAATCAATTAATTAAATTCCTACTTGTATTATGGAGAAATTTTGCTACTCGACATTTCGCTATTTGTACATCAGTGCACAGTAGGTTAAACTTTTGCAGCCACGAATCGAGAGGTTATAATTATATGATATACTTGTACATAGGACATTGGACTTACTTTAATTACGGGATGTCTTTGTTCAACAGCAAGGTTCAAATTATTGATATCACATTTCGTCTAAACTCCAAACTGAGAAGAAATATCGGTAATTATTACTTGATTGCATCGTTTACACCACTCCTGTCGCGTTCATAGTGTGAAATTATCAAAAGTTATAGTGATTTTGCCGAAACCCGTCATCATTTCCATCACGGAAAGTAACTCTACAGAAAGTACGTCCCCTTGCCATTATCGAATCTGAAACATTGAATTACCGCGCTTTTAATAAACGAGAACAACAAGAGTAATGTGGAAGCATTCAAATATTGACAACAAAGGATAACCTGTTCAGAGAGAGGGATAGAGAGAGTAGTGTCAGGTGTTTTCTCCGTGGACACACACATGAATGGGTACAGGGAATGTGTATTTCCCCGCGCAGCCTTGTTGGGAATCGAAATGCAAAATTTGTTGTGACAACGAATAAGATAGTCAGCATAAACCACAAGATTTCCGTTTATTTAATATGTCGTTTCGGAGAGATTCTAACATTTTTTATGGATTTCTTCACTGTGTTTCTTGGATCGCATCCACAAAATAAAGTCCCCGCGTACTTTTTGCACAACACTCAGGGTATATCTGAAGAGTTTTAAAATGTGAATTTAATGAAAAAGAATACACCATAAACATTATTTCATATTTGAGTGCAAACATGTTACACCGTGTCTGTTGGAGGTGTATCTTCACTACCGCTCGAGAGATATAACAATTTACAATTGTTATCGAAGCTTGAGACGATTTTACAACAGTTAGACCGTTTTTAATTGCATAAGGAAAATTACGTTTAAACTCGGCTTACTCGTTCCTCTATCTTTCGATAGAAGAATGACTGTTCTGCCCAAAACGGTGCGATCACCATTGACGCTTCTGTGAAGGAATCGGCCCTTCGCTTGTATCAAGATATCGACCACTATTATTAATGACAAGGAGACAGTCTATCACCCTATCTCACTTTTATGTAGTGTATTATTATTTGCCATTTTTATGTTAATTGCTACTGTTATGTCGTTTCTGGTACCAAAATTATCTCATGGTGACTGCAAGGAAAGATACAGCTTTCGCGTCCTACTGAAAGAGTGAGTGAGGGGAGTGAGTGAAAACAGATTTCTTTGCAGTCATGAATCAGATAATTGGCGTACTTACTTAAAACAAAAGGCTTTCTTTTTATTAAATGCGTTGTTATGTTTTATTTGCAATTAACTTCCCCAAACTAGAGCTAAAACGATTAAAGGACTTTCGTGATCGATTAATCATATGGATTAACCTTGGTAAACCGATTAATCACTTGTTTTAGTTGGTAGCTGAATTATTGCCGTACAGTTGATGGTTTATAGCATTAACCCTTTATCTTAAGTAACGAATAAAAACGGTAAGCGCTATATATAAAAATCTCCTTCAAATTTTATGACGTTTTCAATTTTTGTCTAAAAAACATAGCTTATGACACCTCATTGGAACGAGCTCGTAATTAGTTTTATGTAGTTTCATCGTGATTTATTTAGTCTATGTGTGATAGAACTGACTGTTAACAGAAAAAGGAAATAGGTGAATAAAAATGTCGGGAAGGGGTAGATATTGTTCGGGGCTTCGATTTCGTTTGTTCTTGGAGAGGGAGTGAAGGAACGAGGCCTTTGTCAAGTCGCTTTTCGAATATTTTTGTGACCCTTTGCGGCGAAATATATCAGTGACAGTCTCATATTTGTATTCTACATCTCCAGCGGACAGAGAAGATGCCCTCCAAAAGACGTGGTTCAGTAAAATATCTACCATTGTTGATTACCCAATAGATCACTCAAAAAGCACCCTCTCAATAGCTGTAAACCGCCCCGCCACTTCTTCACACATCCCCGGTTGGCGTACAAATGTACCATCATCTCCTGTGACGAAGAGGCCACTGTAGTGTAATTGAAAATGACCACCCACGTCAAAGAAAAATACAGCACATACAAATTACAAATAATATTTCTACGATACGCAGTAATGGCCAGGGACGGAGATGTAGGGAAACCCCAAGAGTTATGCAGAAAATGTGCAGCCTCGTGGGAAACGACTTTTATCGGCTCGAAGTCGTGATATACACACATAGAATTGAATCGGGCTAAGATAATAGCCAATAATTGGTTAGAACTCGTCGTTAAGACATCCATTTTCATTCATTGTGCGTTCTACAGTACGGCCGCCGTGGACTGGTCACTTTCCACTGTTGGGCAATTTTTCCATGGACTAAATAATATTAGATTCCAAGCACTAATTATAGGAATAATCATCAAAAATTTAATTAATGAAGCACCGGGTACAACAGCTTCATTAATTAAACGTTTGCTGGTTTTGATTTTTATTAACTGGTAAACGCATGCGTGGACATCACTGCCCACCCGTGGATTATGACAAGTCCACGGCGACTGTACTGTATGTCTGGCGAGTATATGACTGATTTATCAACAACCAGATTGCAGGAATGTCAATTGGCAACAAAGAAAAGTTCCACCTGTCGCCATCTTGGAGTAGGGATGCAATTGTAGAAGGTGTGGGCAGGCAATGTTCAACAAGAACCGTTTTATCAATAGTTTTCAATTCCTCGACGCCTCGCAGTTTGTATACATTGATGTGTGCGAGAATGTATATGTTGATGCTGTTCACGTCTTTCAGGGCAATGCAAATTGAATATTTAGAGCATATGTTAGTTCTTAGTGATAAAAACAAGTGCTGATATTAAAAAGTCGATATCACGTTTACCAGTTTTCGTGCCACGATTTAGTTTGATATTTGATGATGTGAAAGCTGTTATGCTATCACAGTAGTCCCAGCGCAACAGCTTCACGCTGTTTTACGCCGCTACTCAAAAAGTCATCACTTGACCGCGAAATCCTGAAGAACTGCCGCCCTGCCTCTAACCTCTCGTTTCTATTAAAGGTTATTGAGAGGGCTGTGGCTTCTCAACTGAATTCACATTTAGCCAGAAACGGCCTCTCAGAAGTGTATCAGTCTCATTACAAGCCGAACCACTGCGCGGAAGTCGCACCCCTTCGTGTTCAGAATGATCTATTGCTATCCATATGTGGGGGGAAAGTTTCCTGCCTGGTTGTTCTTGACCTTAGTGCGGCATTTGATACTATTGACCACTCTGTTGTGATACACAGATTGAAATGCAGAGTAGAAACTACTGGTAAAGAGCTTGATTGGTTCAAATCGTACCTACAGAACAGAACGCAGAGTGTTTGTAACCACGTCGATATGTTGGTTAAATGAGTATTACCGAATGGCGTACCTCAAGGCTTTGTACTAGGGCCAATTTTATATCTGATCTATGTTCTTCCCTTGGGCGACATTATTCGTCGGTACAATCTTAAATGTCATTTCTACGCTGATGATGCACAACTGTATGTTCACTTCGGTCCCGACAATGAAAATCAAGCCTGTGTTGTTATTGAACAGTGCGCCGGGGAGATAAGAATAGGGATGTCAGGTAATTTCCTCAAGCTTAATGATGTGAAAACTGAGGTAATCTACATCGGAACATCCAATCAGCTCTATAAATCCTCTTGCTCTAGCATTTGCAGAGTGGAAACCGAAGTAAATCCCACATCTGAAGTTCGAAATTTGGGCTGTCTCTTTTACAGCAGCCTTACTTTCGACAACCACGTCAACCAAAGCAGAAATAAATGATATGTTACCAGATATGTTAACCCTTTACCGAAACTGAATAGAGGAAGAGATTTGTAAAAACATTTTCGGAATAACTAAAACGTTTAATTTGTTGCATCGAAAACATAGTTTACGACTCCTCATTGGGACGAGCTCAACGAGCAACAATAAAATTCGAATGAAGTTTTTTGTGAACAGCGGTAATCGGTTTGGGCTGTTACAGCAGGAATGGGTTGAAGATAAGGAAATCAGCTTTGTAAAAGAGAGATATACCTCATACTTCCATCATACATGTGAAAAGAGGTTCTGATACTCTTAGTGCAAGCTCGAACCCTCCGGCGATAACCCATATTTTTATTTATCATATGACTCGTCCGTTTTGTTCACTTTAAAACATTTGATATTTTGTTTTCATATTAATCAGTGATAAATAAAGCCTTCCGTCGATGTCATTGGTCAATTTCAAAACTAGACAATTTGATTGGCTGAACAAAATACAACTGGGCCACATTTTCATAATTTGCATAATTAGAGTGGGGAGCTTTCATTGGTCAATTTCAAAACTGGACAATTTGATTGGCTAAACAAAATACAACTGGGTCACATTTGCATAATTTCAGTAGGGAGAATTTACGTTATCTGTTCTTGTAGGGGGGTTATATTGTATTAATCTTTTACCTACAAGAAAAACGCCATTCATTTTTTTTTAATATTTTCACTTTTTGCTTCCAAAACATAGGTTATGACCCCTCATGTTTTGGAAGCAAAAAATGAAAATTTTTAGTTATACGAGGATGTTTTTTCCAAGTGCCGTCTGCAACTCAAGTTAGGTGATGTGTTAAAAAGTCATACTAAGCGGCTAATTTGTGCGTGTGTGCGTCATATGATAAACATAATATGAAATGAGTTTTTTTCTCATATAATATTTATGGCACTTGTCCGAATTTTCCGTTTGGGCTCGCCAGAGGCTCGCCAAAACGGAAAATTCTTAGACTCGTTTCATAAATATTATATCAGAAAAACACCCTTTCCATATGCTTTATAAATGATTAGGCATGCGATTGTATGTTTGTTTACTGAGCTTTAATGACACCTTCAACAGCCAGGATCATACAATGGTGGAGAGTTTTACGGCTGGGTGAGACCAGAGTATCGGAGAGAATCATCGCGTAACGGCGAATAACTGTTCGAATCTCCGCCTTACTAACCATTGGTTGAAGGTAAGCGTTCCTAACGTCGCCGTGCCATGTGCGGTAGTACACAGAGCCACCACGCGGCACCGACGAAGTATCTCGCCCAATGATAAAACGCAAATGACGCGAGTCAGGCTCGAACTGTCATACTTTTTGATTTCATTGAGTTCAATGTTCCATCAAATTAGTCACAGCTCTCCGTGATAAAGGGTGCGAATGGAAGTGAGAATGGCGTCAGTCAAAATCAAGTGCATTTATTATAAAGAATATTACTAAAAGATAGCCAGTGTATGCCTGGCGTAGATCTCATTTTACAGTGATATTCAAACTGAGGACTGCAAGTTGGAGTAAAACGAAAATTTAACCACACGTCCGCTAACTGAATATCTTCATGATCCAGTAAGACCAAGACCCTCGGGCACTGATTGGGCGAGTAGCATATGCAGTAGTTCCACTAGCATATGTTACCGTTTGACGTCACCATGAGAAATATTTGATATCAGGCTGTTTCGCAATTATTCCATCAACGGAGTTACGTGCAAACCGCTTCATCTTTGTAGATGTGTTGTTTAACCCTTACCCAACGAGTCGCCCGCATCCGCCCGCGTAATATGCAAATTCAACAGTTGGAAAAATATTATGTTTCAAAAAATTTCAACAAAACCATATCATGTGACCCTTCGTTGGAACGAGCTCGTCGAACTCGTTCCAACGAGGGGTCACATGATATGGTTTTGTTGAAATTTTGTGAAAAAGTTAAAAAAATGATATTTAAAATAATAACTTTTGATATCGTCTGCGTTGGGTAAAGGGTTAAATTACAAATCCGTTTATAATTTGAACTAAGATGAAGTGACCTCGATCATTGTCTGATTTATTGATTATTTATTTATTTATTTATTTATTTATTTATTTATTTATTTATTTATTTATTTATTTATTGGTGTTTAAGGTCACTTATTTATGCACAATGGCTAATCATGACCACGACAGTTTGATGGGTGGAGGAAGCCGGAGTACCTGGAGAGAACCATCGAGCAACGGCGAGCAACTGTCAGCTCCCCAACATACTAACTCCACACAAGCAGGATTAGCATTGGCTGAAGACAGGTGCACCATCGACGTGCAGTACGCCTTAGTACACAGCGTCACCGTGCCCCCACGTGGGCAATGGGGGTGAAGTATCTTGCCCAAGGACACAACGCGGTTGCCGCAGGTGGGATTCGAAGATTTATTGATTATTTGTCCAATGAGGTTGTGGAGTGAACGAGAGGTTTATTTACTAAACTTACTATCTGTAACATTTACCCTGTTCATTTCACGGTGTGGGTTTTTGGCTATGGGTAGAATCTTATTGGAACATATACGTTATTGTGATGAATTGGCGGTAACCTGACCTGAGGTTTGTGGCTCGTAGTGTCAGGGAGATAGCTAAAAATTGCGATTTTTTTTTTGTTTATAAGTTTAAATATTTTCGATAATACTTCTGTCTGGGTTAAATGTAAAGCGTAAAGATAGGTATGTGTCGGACCCCGAAATCCGATTTGTCAAACTAACGATAATTCAAGAGCTTCTAAATGAAGTATGAAATTTAATATCCATTATGTCGCATTTGTCGAACGCCACATGGGCTATCTGATAACTGATCAAAGAAGGATTCTCCAGTTGTCATTAATTGTTGGAAACCAGTGCATCACACATGTTCTGGACACATACCCATATTACGCATCTATCCTGTCCATCGTGGATTTGAATTAGCGATTGTTCACGGGTAATTTGAACGCAAGCAGTTTAATCGTGTTCTGTCCGTTTCAAACATTCATTAAAATGTCTAGTTGTTTCAAAAGAGGCATATCTTACCAAGCCAGGAGATATGTTGCCAGACATCACAGAACACGAGCTCATAATAATAAAAGTGTCCACGAAATGTCAAGCGAGTCTAGCTCAAACAAAATACGCATTAATATCTCTATCCATATCGAATTACAAAGCACTCATGAAATCAGAATTAATATGTTTAAACTTTGCGTTCCGACTGTATAAAGAGTGAAGCAGAATTCTGACGGGCAGTTGGCCTGAGGGCACTCAGAGAAGGTCCGAGTTCAGCCTTGGCCGTCGAGGGTCATAGGCACCGAGATTGAAAGTCCGCGTATTGTCGTAACCCTGTGAGGTCTGTAAGGAACCGATAGTAGTTTGCTAACGGTTGCGAACCGTAGTGGCATAGTAGCCAAAGAAGTAAAAGCTGTAACGTTGAGGTCTAGAAACCGTATTAAGAGCTTGAGTAAGCGCTTGCATAGCTCGCGAGATAAGATAGTTTAGGCGGTGCGAGAATTGGTGATGTTGAGAACACTTTGCAGAATATTATTATGTAAGCTTTGTTAAGTGTATATCTGAAGGCGAAGAATACCACAACCCCGTGAGAGCCAGGCAAGGCGCAAAGTGATCGTGAACTGTGGTAGACGCCGATTGAATTGTGATTGAACTGTGAGAACGCTGATAGCGTCACACAAGCAGAACATTATATGTGTTAAGTCCGAATGACTGTGAAGTTAACCCTGCGAAGAGGAAGGAACGAGAAGTGAATAGACACCTTGTATGTATCACAAACCGTGAGAAAATGAAGATGATGTGAGGTTGATCCAGCGGACACAGCCAGCTGTGGGAGACGTTCAGGGCCCTGAAGAATAAACTTTTATTCGCGTAATTAGTGTATTCTTATGGATAATTTTGTGAGTAATTTATTTCATATCTTATTTCTTCGTACATGTAAATAAATAATCTTTACAGTGAATTATCGTTGATCACCCTTTTGGCGTTGGAAGCCACAGGCACCTTCAGGAATTCTAGCAGTCCCAAGCGGACATGGCATTGATAAGGTGGCAAGGTTTACGTTCGAACTGGGGTTCAGACGACAGTCACTGGCTGTCGGCTGAGCACTGATAAGGACATAAATTTTCCTCCAACATTTCGAACATCAATTTAACCCCTGTAATCCTGTGACTCGTAGCGTATTTTCAACCGAGATGTTTCGCGTCTTGGTTGAGCAGAAGCTCCGCGTCAAAAGCTCCACAGACCACGTTAACATCAATTCATCACAACAACTTATAATGTCAATCCCTTAAACCCTTGTGGTATCTTCCAAGCCAGTTCAATGGCAACAATTGGAAGAGTTCATATTCATTATATGGGAGCATGCCAATTAATATTGATTGGTCAACCCCACACGTTCACTTTGCGCCCATCCAACATAATGAAATTTTGACGTATTATGTTCCCGTTCCGGAAAAGTGGCCTTTTGGGTTCAAAAGGTTAATTGGAACAGCTTTTACCTCAAATTAGCATGCAGATCTGAACAGACGAACACAAACTTGAAATAACCCCGTGTTGTCCTGAAATACCAAGGAATACCTGGAAATAACTAATGTTATGTTTGTTTTGTAACATATTATCTTTGAAAACAATTCGCCAATGTTTGATTGTTAAAAAGTTAAAAGTTAAATCACCATTTTCATGGAGCCCAATATGTGATCAAGATGGATCACAAACCGTGATGCCCCCATGCAAAATTCCAAAACTCAGAAATGGGTGTTGAATGTTTCAGGATACAATTTAGAAAATTTGCCAGGCACACACACCTGTGGATATCTTTTTCTTGTCTGACTGGTGTTTGTACTCGCTGGCAAAGAGTCCAGATAGTCCAGATGAAGAAGTGGACATGAATGTATTAGCCAACGTCTATCATTCGGATGTCATAAATAGTAAAATAATTGATGTAAAAAATGTTGAAGAACATCGGGGGGATGACACTTATGATGAAACTGAAGAGATCGGTTTGTCTGGTTTTAACACAAAACAAGAACAAGCAAAAGTTAACTGAGATCATTACACAATACAATCGTAATGACGCATCCGTGTAAATTACAAGTCGGTGTTTCAGTAATACTGACGGAGGGGATGTGCGATCGGATCAAGTTGTCCACACCGCATCTTATTCGGGCTTTTGTGTAAGGACAGTATCATGATAAGTTGGAACATTACTAGATGATATAACTGGGTTGGATTGCATAAGCAAATGTTCTGTTATGTGGACTATTTTTTTGAACGCAAGGTGAAACATGTGAGAAAATGGAAAACGCTCAGAAGAAGCAAACACACTTCACATCTTTTTACTAAAATAGCGTTGGATGTGAGAGGAACATATCCACGTGCATTGTCTGGGTGCCAGGATCGATTCCACATTTTGTCCAAATCACATCATTTGTATCGATTGCAACAGGTGACCACCTTAAACCCCACAGAGATGCAAATTTATTTATGCGGAGGAAATCGCCGATATAAGAGCGTCTCCAACGCGAATGGCAGCAGCGGGTAGTTGTTTCGGGCTGATTACTCCAATAAAACTCAAAGAACCCTTTAATAACAATTACGTTCTTCAAAGAGAGACTAATCAACCGGCTTTTGAGAATTTGCTGAATAATTTATAAGGATGGGGGAAATATTCTGGAGCCAGCGTCTGCTTGAAGGGTAGTTTGGAACTCCATCCACGCGCTGTTCTGCCGATGTATGTCAGAATGAGTGGTTTGTTTAACCCAGAAGAAATTGATTTGGCCAATGGCTATTTTGGACATTGAAAGAAAACTTTAGGTCTAAGAGAAACGAAAAGTTGGAGGCGTTTGAGAGTACTTAATGGAGTTTGTCGGAACCGAAAAATGCAAAAGCAAAGTAGGTTGCGGTGGGGTGGGGGTGGTACCGAGAGCTCAGTGAGTCGAGTGAGACTGTGCTACTGAAGTGGACTGAGTAGTGAACGCCGGGAAGGTTTTACGCATGCACACTGTATGTTTAAACGGTTCGCGGAGGATGGTTGAATCAATGAGACTTTTAAGCGCACCCGCAGGTGGGGAAGACGACAATAAAATGTTCAGGAAATTAAAGTTCACGTCAGATGAGCTGACGGATAGTGATAGTTGGGGAAAACACGATAATTCACTGTGCTACACACAATAACTGGATGTTTGAGAGGAGCATATAGAGAATACGTTGTGTCAGTGGAACTAGGCAACTTTCAAGGGCGGAGGGACAGAAAGGAATCAACCAATGGATGCGAGGACCCGAAGACAAGTTGAACATTCAGGTGGGGGTTAAATTCGTAGTAATGTGCGTTGTGTATTTATTTTCATAGACCATTCTTGACGAAGGCATGTGGGTAAAGTTTTATTTAGTTGTCAAATCATAAAATTATATTCAGAGAATACCCGTTGGTTATCTTTTTCTATATGAAGTTAAAGACACCTCCTGGTGACGAATCTGCCCCAACAACACGGCGAGGTGGTAATATGTATGTTCACTGTGAGGTCAGGTGATACTCTCTTAGTAGAGCTCGAGGGGGGGGGGGGGGGGGGCGTAAAACCATCATCTCAGTCCCAATGTGTTGACATTTGGAAAATATATACTATAACGGATTTATGTACATGCACACTGGTAGGCCAGAAGCTTTCACAATATGAAGGCTGACACCGGCTTGTCGTCTTCTGAAATATATATTTTTAAGAGTTGGCTGTACACGGGAGGTACGTACAGACAATAACATCGAGTATGCAAATGAAATAATGGAATAAACGTTAACTGAGCTGCTCATTTATCATGTAATCACTGGTCATTACCACCCTCAATCAAATGGCCAGGCCGAGAGGTTACATTGCACCCTGAACTATGCCCTCCCAACGTTTTCGACTACAAACACTGGAAGTTTTTTTTTTAAACCAAGCTCTTGCTGCAATGAGACTTAATGGTAGAAATTTCTCCGTATTCTCAACATTTTCCCAGTATACAAGAGGTGTCATTCTTCCCATGGATAACAACTTAAAAGCATGAGGGAAATATCGAGTTGAAAAGCCGCTCAAACACGTACTGTACGAAATGTAGGGGCTAGTTTGTGTGCAGCACGTCACCCACAAGAAGCGTTCAAATAAGCAAGATCATTTATTTGACCGAATGACACAAACGTTTCTGGTATGACTGGCGACCCAGGTATCTACTAAGAGGGTATTAGGCGGGGTAAAGTTGACATAAGTGGTATTTTCCTAACTGTATTTTTGAAAAGACGGGGTGAGTGAGTTCGGAATCAACTGACCAGTCGCTGCGTTAAGACGGATAGGTGATAATGGGATTCATAATGATTACCCCCTCGAATTCGAGGAGTAGTTATCTGATCATGTAAAGTTGGAACTTGAAACGTTCGGAATGCATTATAACCTGCAGTATCAAGCTTCCAAGCAGAATTTTACTCTCGTTCGATTTGTGTTTGGAGCTCCTAGTAGCTTTAGAGATCCTCCCAGACCTACACCTACTGTTAGTCTATGATAGTACTTATGTATATGTCTCATTACACTGAACTTAGTCGAAATCAGCATGGGATTTTATATCTAATAATTTCGACATCAAGTAAATACCTGCCTTGTCGACGTCATAAACACCTGATCTTTTGCCCACATGGGCAGCTAGTTTCCTGAACCAAAAAACACCACGTGGACATCGACCCCCTCGGGTAGATTTTCATTTCCATCTTGAAAACTAACCACTCAGGAGAAACGTGAACAAGAGTATTTTCTACAACCACGGGAGGGGGATATACTCACATTTGGGGGTCACTTAATGCCGGTACAGATGATCTAACAGACCAAAGTTCGTTTCAATGCGTTTACCTCAAGCATTTTTCTCCGAGCGACATTTCTCGATTTAGGTCAGAATAAAAAAAAGTTCTTCTTAACAAATTACCTCCTATGTATTCTTGAGCTTTTTCTTAAACAAACAAAATCTGTTTAAACGACTTAAATAACCAAACAGCGAAAAGATGGAAACTAACAGAAAAAATATCTAAGAGGGGAAATTACTTATGGAGAGCTAAATTTTTCAACACTTCCTGGCCGAAATACACTCATTTAAGGTCACTCTGCGGGCGTTTATTCATATAAACAAAGCACTCTCGAAAAATCAATACTATTAATTCTTTACCTAACATTATTACCACTTTAGCATGCGTTCTCTAGTATATTAACACAGTTTTACGTTTACGGCAAAAGTGCATAAAGCATAGACTCAAACCAGAAGTTGTCTGTTAACGTGGTTAACAGCCCGCTTCCGGATAAATGTTTCGTTAACAGCCCCGGCTCCGGTAACAGTTTATGTAATCCGTCATACCAAACGCGCCACTGGTTCCGAGATGATGGAACGCGCTTAACTGCAATGAATGTTAAAAACACGCGAAATTTGTGTGATTTCTCCATTACTTCGGTGATGAAGCATTCGAATTGTCAAGGTGAGTGTAATTAATTCATTACGGTAGGTTTTTGTTAGTAGATTTCGGGAGAAGGCCAACTTTTCGTGGCAAACAAAAAATATTTAAATTAAGCTATCATGTCATTGACCACGTGACGTTTTGTTTATCTAGAAACAGACGGCACATGTGTTTTGGTTAAATATCATTGCGAAAACTCGTGATGTCACAATCAAGTGAACTTGATGAAGAACCTTTGGATTTAACCATTTTAGAATTGGTAATAATAGTAATAACAAGATTTTGTTGGGCGTCCCTGTTTATTAACGGCCCTCCAGGAATGATTAAAAGCCTTCGGGCCGTTAACAGCCCTCGACTTCGTCTCGAGCTGTTAATGGACCCTCTGGCTGTTAATCATTCCTGTCGGGCCGTTATGAAACCGTAACGCCCTCCAAAATCTTGTTATTGGTATAAAAACAGCAGACGACAGTTGCCCTAAAATTACTTAAAAAATTAATATTTTAATTTTTATATCAAAAAGCTCCAGTCATTTTGGTCGTTACATTGGGTAAACGATTATTCCAAAACATGTGATCTTCATCATGTTTTCATCATATCGGCCGATTTCTGCGGTGACCCATTTTTTCAATTACAGCTGCATCGACTGTGTCAGTAAAATATTCGATACTCCATTACATCGAAAAATCAAACAGCTAAATGTATTTAAGCAATTAACAGAATTGATTTGTTTCTCTTTCACCATCATAATTAATTTTCTGGGTCATTAAGTGCAGTTTTGACAGCACGAAGGAATCACGCCTGCTTTTTGTTTTGCACGTCGCAACAAGGACTCAATTTAAATGCATAAGTAGTTTAACCCTTCCCGGAGAATGTGTCAACCTATAAAATGTGTACAAACATCTCATCTCCCAATTTTGCTTCCAAACAATAGCATGTGTGACAATTTGTCGGTGAGAGCTCTTTCGGCTTGTCCCAATGAATAAGAAATGAGAATGGGCTATGAATTTGAGTCAAACAAATGTGAATGTTTAGTTCTGCAGGTAAAATTCTGTACGTATGTGTGAAAGTTCTTAAAGTAATTATGGGGTATTGATATTCTATTATCATAACATTTCATCTCGATATTTTAAATTCCTTTTGTGATATATATACATTATCATGAGCATTCATGACCATGTGCATGTCCTAATTCGTATCAGATTCGAGGTCGTGTTTACAATCGGACCGCAACGAGCTCGTCAGGGCGACTTCCGATCCGATTGTAAACACGACCGAGAATCTGATACAAATCACAGGACATGCACTTAATCATGATGATACATTTATCTAACAATCCCGTTACATAAAGCCCTTTTCTCCCAGTTTAAACTGGGTTGAAAATGGTCAAAATTTTGAATTTCAGGAACTATATTTTAACGCGTAATAAGAATGCATATATGTGAATGTTTTCCGGAAATTAAATCTGTCTGATACGGAATCGGTTCGGTGGGGGGGGGGGGGGGGTGGGGGTGGGGACGATTCATGCGTTTATCCGAGTTTTGGGGGGCAAATTAAGTTGGTTGTAAGATAATAGTTTAGAAAAGGCCCATTGTGATTAAAAGCAGTCGAACGTCTATAAATATCGACAACGTTGATGATTGAAAAAAAAAAAACAAAGCACATTTGCCACAATGTCCTTCTCATGCTAAGAGTGCAAGCCCAAGTAGGCATTAGAATAATGATCAAAAATGTTCTTATTTTTCATGACCCTGTCACGATACTTAAATAGCATTTTTGGAGAGCTTTCCAGAAAACATTGTTAGAATTGGGATTCACAACACTAAAAAAAAATAAAATAAGTTTTCTTGTTTTTTTCACTCGAAAACGCGTTATTCTAATGAGGCTATCGGCAATTTATTTGGTTTATGATCTGTATATGCATCCTTTTATAACTGTGCGACTCTGTTTTACTTGTCTGTGCTCTGTACATAATTTGCCGGGTGCGAATGGGTCAGTGGATCTGGAATTATCTTAAAACCGCCAACAGCAACAAGCTGGGAAAAGGTATACCAGAAACTCACAAGGTTGTGCACAGTTATGTGTATGCTGTATGAAAACGGAGTCAAATATATTCCATAACCATGGAACGGAATGTTAGGAAGTCTGCAATGACTATATACCTAGATTTTCCCGGAAACATCGAAATTTTGTATATGAACATTTTATGCACACATTTATGGAAAACGTGCATATCTTCATGTAAAGTTAAACTACGATTCCAAAATTCAGAGAAGAGTTTGGAAAACCCCTACATCCTAAACCTAGTCTCAAATTCAGTAGACACATCACAAGTCGAACGACTTGAAAACATAATTACCGATAAATTACCGTTTGAATATAAACAACGTGCACAATTACGCAGTTTCGAAATGTTAGAAGTTTGTTCTTTGATTGAAACCGTCTTATATACATATATTAACCATTTGAACTCATAAGACCGATTTTGCTGTGCAGGGAGTAACGACGATCTATTTTCAGTAAGTGTGACGTCGTCGTCTTGCTACGTTACCAGTCTTTTGGACTCCTGCTTTAGTCAGTATGCGAATGTTAATATGACATCTTGTTGACAAGTTACATAAAGAGCATTGGTAATAATTAATCAGTAAAGAACCCAGCGACAGTGAAAAAAATCTATTGCAAAAGTTCCTGCTATATCCCGAGTGGGTAGGCCTACTATGGTGCTTTTAGACTTTGGACTCGTAAGAGCGATTTGTCTGTCCAAGGCATAATGTCGTCCCATTTTTCTCTTATTATGCGAGGTCCATACACGGGGCACTGATGATAAAATAATAGCTGCAGTCTGCAGCCATACGGCTGCAGACTGCAGTTATTATTTTATCCTCCTTGTATATTGGTATTGGGCGGTCCCATCTCACTAAACCTGATGTGCTAATGATAGAAACTATAGCCCTCACCGAATTGTTGCTTAGTGTATTACTTATTGTACTAATTATTGCACTAAATAAACAAGTCGTGATGAGGGAGGACGCTACAGAGGTATCAGTGGTGAATTCTCCACCCGACAAGTTTCTAATAACTGGCGAATATAGGCCACAGGAACTGGCGGTGGGTTTTCGGCCGTGGGGGTTGGTCTTATCCAACGATTCGCGGAATGGCGGCTCATCGGCGCTTTTTGTATTCTGTGTTACAGGGGTTGATATGCCCTCTCGAACATTGGTAACGTTTCTCTCACAAACTGTTTAGTATCCCCCATAGTATCTTTCCAAGAAGAGGTTCCATCACTAAATCTAATGAGCCATCAACATAAATCTTGCTGTCATGAATATTCTTTTCATCAAAAGGGAATGGTAAGAAGACAGCCTTTCGGGCAATGCCATTTCCTTGCAGCGCATTCATCTGTAACCTGTTTTATTGTTATCTTGCATATTTATATATACTGCAAAATAAATCAATCAATCAATCTCACTATAAGTATATCCACAGGCGATACCATTCAAGGAAACAAGGGTTTAAAGGGTTAAAGGTTTCTTCTTTACTCTAAATGTTCCGATTTAAAACTCGACGATATATTTTCCACGCAACGCTTTTGTGATAAAAATTATCTCAAATTTGACTCGATTCTAGTCAAAATTTATGAACTTCATTGTAATTTATGAAAATTATATTCGATAGAGCCAGTTAACCTTTCACCCAACACGAATAGAAGACGACACTTGGAAAATATTTCTTCAATTTCTAATATTTCTAATCTTTGTCGAAAAACATAGCTATTTGATCCTCATTGTAACGATCTCATTCCAATGATGGTACATAAGCCATGTCCCATACATCAATTCAAAATATAATAAAATTAGATTGGCGATTTTTACCATAACGCTGACCGTTTTTATTTCCCTTTCAATGGCCAAAATGTTAAAAAACTAAGACCGATCGTTGCATAGCCATTCCGCTGCTGTGTATTTAAACGATTTTTTCATTCCCCGATATTTCCTACACACCGTTTAAAAGTGCCTCAGAAATAAGGCCCCACGAAGTAAATCTTCTGTGTCTCGGGCCATTTTTGGTAAAATTGCATGTGGGCGGGTGGTTTTTTATTTTATTTTTTATTTTTGTAATTATTTCTTTTACATCAAAAGTTCTTTTTCTTGGTTTGTTTTATGGGTGGTAGTGTATTTAAAGCCAAAGCATTACAAAGCCTTGTTGAAACCAAGAGACAAATTTATCAATTTTATTAACTTGGGTAAAATATCAGACATAACCCATTTAATTTTTATTTTTTTAAGTTTGCATTGATTATAAAAAGAGAACATGTGGCAGGCAAAAGGACCATGCGGCGATTAAAGTTTGACAGTTTTAATGAATGATCATAGGCAACAATGTGGATAACCCGACGAGACGTTTTGACGCTATCTTCAAACCACTGAATACATCCCATTCTGGACGTGACGTTGCGTCGCGCTGTCGTCAAACCTATTCTAATAATACTGTTTACAGGCGAGACAAGCATGATAAAACAGACGAGTGACTAAGATTCTATAGTATGGGGTGCCTGGCCAGAGTGTGTGGGGGAGCATGTATGACATGGATGTTCTGAAAAATGTTTTTTGCAATAATCCAGTGTAACAATATGAGGTCTTTGTAGGGTATGCTGGCAAATTTTGGAGACCATTTTGCGACTCCATGCTATGTGAAACTTGTTCTGGGCCAATGTTTGCGGACATTTGGATGGGAGCACGCCCCCTCCCCCATCCCTGGTGTCGCGGGAGATAAACCTTTACGACAGTGTTTCCGAGTCGTAAACCGTCGTTACGATCTTGAAATCCAACTCAATATAGTTCTTTAAAATAACAATAAAGAAATCAGGTCAGAAACGTTCTATTATTATTATTATCTTAAAATATTACTTTCGTTTTTTCTTCAAAATAATAATCATACACCTTTAACCCTTTGAACCTTGGTGGTATCTTCCATGTCAGTTCAGTGTATACAAGTGGAAGAGTCCATATTCATTATTTGGGGATAGACGAATTAATATTTTCAACGTGCAGTCTTGGGCTGCTGAAAATATTGATTGGTCTATCTCACACGTTCATTTTGCAACCATCCTGCAATGAAATTATGACGTGTTCAAAGGCTTAATCCCATACATGATTACATGATTACATGATTGTCATATACATATGATGATCTCTCTCGCCCAAAATGATAGTGAAACATTTGAGTATTTTCATAATGAAAATTGTGGTTTTGTCAAATGGTCATCTTATTTTCAAATTAACGGATTTCAGAGGAACTGTTTGCATTTGGGCGAACTACAATTTTTTCCGACTTTCAACAAAAGATTCCGATGGACTCCTGTCACCCTTCCAGGATCTGGCCTCCATACGAGATATTTACATTTGGGCTTGTTCACGCCACACCTCAGAGAACTTAATTATTACATAGCAGATCGTAATTACGGATACCATGATTAATATCTTAAATAGTGAACAGGAACTGTGGGTGATTATCCATCCCACCGAATCATTTTCTACTTTGTTAATAGCTTCCTACAGTTTACTCCGTATATTCTCACATCTTGGTTAATTACGTGGTGATTACCATCATGCACCTCATTAATTTTACAGCGCAGACAAAGCATTTATCAGACGCAGCGAGTGTATTCCTTTTTCGACAGCCAATGAATGGTACCTAATTATGAGGAGAATTAAAAAGGGTGGATTCTGATTAGAATACGAAAGAGACAAAAACGGTTTCCAGTCTAAAATATCTTTTCAATAATCGTTAAGTCTGAAGCTTATTCGATCAGTAAATGTGATGGTAAATACTTTGAAGGAAATAGTTCTTTAATTATCGTTGTGTGTTTCTTGGATTGCATATATTTTAATTGAATTTGGGAGAAATTCTCCAACTTAATAGCTTAAAAACTCCGTATAAACGTGATTAGGATCGGTTGAAAGCATATGTGCCATCGATGTGTAGAACGTCCTGACACACGGCACCACCATGCTTCCATTTGTGCATTTGGGATTAAATATCTTGCCCAACTACACAGCGCAGATGACGTGGTTCTGGACCAAAGCTACGGCCTTTCAATCAGAAGACCAATGCTCTAACCAATGTGCAACTGCGTTCACTGATAGTCTTAACTCTTAATAAGTCTAGAATGTATTATAAAAATGCTTGCATAAATATGATATCATTTATTTCCTTTTGTTTAAACAATATTTATTCAAGATAATGTTATATGTACGCATTATATAGCAGTATATAACAGTACAATAGATTAATAAAAAAAGAAGTTTTGCTACCAGTATACGAGATAACAGCAACAGTAATAATTAGATCGGTAGATAAACTAGGATTCGACAGGAAGCCTTAGGCTTATGGCTTATTTATGTGAGTCGTCTCCTACGTTTTATAGCACTTTTCGTGAAGATGATGGCAATGATCAGTAGTAACAAATGAAACATGTATATCGCAGCCCAAGGGGGTGAGCACTAGCGGGCCAATGAATCTGGTTGAATCTCTGACCTTGGACAAGCGCACCACCGGCACGCGTCATACTACGTGAGCGTTCTAGATACGTACGCGCAGTCACCTGCAACAACATAATGACTCACTTTTCTTTACATCAACAAGTGCAGATGGGGGTACCGACAGCTCATCAGAAAAAAATTGAAAAAGGCAATGAACTAACTTCATGCTTAGAATAAGTTGACCAACAGGCTCAGCCCCTTAGCCAGCGATATACGCGATTGTCTAAACTACACATACGTGAAATCAGAAGTGGTCTAACCGATAAAAAATATAGATGAATAAAAAGAAGAAGTCAGATAGTAAAAAGATGCAAGAAGAAGTAAAATAAAGAAGAAGAAGAAGCCATCCCGAATATATGGTGCATTGTCTTTTAATAAAGTTAAATAGAAAACTAGATGAAGTGATTGTGCCCGCACAATACACAGGATTTTCCTCCTATTTTTCGTCTCAAAATTGAGAAGAACGCAGAAAAACGGATTTTTGATGAGCCTATTAACATATTGATTTTTTTTCACAGAAACCCTGTTGTTTGATGTAAATCACTGGGGTCTTCTCGTTTGACCAGCAGCTATTGTTCAGGAGAGACGTGTGATAGCTACCATGATATTTGGAAGGTTGTTGTCGGGTTTCGGGATTAGTACAGAGAAATTTGCAGAGGGGGTAATGTCCAGAGGGTCATAGACTTCTAGTAAGGACAAAGTCTACCCGAGAATATTTTGCAAAGTTCAGTACTCATAAGATTCAATCTGAGCAGTTGTAGCATGTGCTGCCCTATATTGGAGAGCATTTGTGGGGGCTCTATGTTGTATAAAATTGCACTGGGTCAATGTTTATTTATTTTTTTTTTTTGGGGGGGGGGAAGCATTAAGGGGACATGCCCACCCCCTATCCCCCACCCCTTAATTCCATGGCTACACTACTGAATCAAAACAGCAGCAATGTCGGCAGGATCTCTACGCAGTCTGCCAGCTCCCAGAGGTCGCATCTAATGAAATTCTGTACTGACCGCCAAGGCTCCATACATTGGAACAACCATAGACATTTCAAACTGCGCGTTATTACTATGTCGACCTCAATAAATGTCAACGAGTGGACGACATTTGGCAGTAAATCCATGTCACTTGTAATTCCCATTCAGAAGTATAATTCCAGGCCTTCGGGGTGCTGTATTACTTTTGGCTTCCATGTCAGAATGTTAGGAAGCAAATGGGTTTTTGCAGGTAGGTAACTGTCCGGATATTTCCTGTAATCAAAGTTTCAATGATTTTTCACTCAAAACGTAAAATGACACTGAACGCCTACCCTGTATAATCTAAAAGCGCATATTTTTTTGAATATAACTGTTCTCTGTCATAAATGCATGTATTTAGATCTGAGTGCCAGCATGTCTCAATGTGACAAACACAAATTGTCATTACGCCATGTTGAGCAGTGCAGAGGCTTCTAACCACGTGAAGTGAATGACAGTGCGTGTTTTAAACAGATGGCTTCGGCAAGAGAATGGTGATGAGTACTCTCCCTTGATGTGCAGAGCTTTGTTTTCAGCATCGGATTCCAAGTTTCCTTTCTTGCTTTCACAATTCCGTTATTTGAAACGTTTTGTTTTCGAAATAACAGCATATCAAAATATTTCTTTATTGAGTAAAAATTCTTCCAATATATTTACCACTATGTATTGTTCTTTGGGGGGGGGGGGGGGGGGTCACCAAATTTCTTGCCGGAACCCAAGGTAAACTATTTGATATTTGTGGGACATCACTATTCACTGGATTGGCAAAGCTCGCTAACTTCGTGTCAACTCAAGAAAGTCGCCCGCTTTTAATGAATTAAGGTGGAACAAAAATGGCCCACCTGGACCCAATTTAGGCGGAACATTATGGCCCTCCTGCCATTCTGACAATGACAAACATGGATTTGTATGACCACAACATGTGTAGGCCTAAAATCAAGATTACCCAATCATGTATTCTGTTGTCACATTAAGGGAATTCCACCAGACATTGGTCATATTTCCCCAACCCTTCCTGTTGCTTCTTATCTACATGTACGTCGCAGGGTAGATGAATAATTCTCAGTTATTTATCTATGCCGTGAGCTCTTATGGTGAAAGCCTGAAATTGAAACGCGGTACCAGAAGGCAACTTCCCCGGCCCGAAGTCAGCATTATTTAAAAATTCGACATGGGTGTGGGGAGAGGGGGGGGGGAGAGGGGGGGGGGAGGGGACAATTCTGTACCTAAGGCTAATTCGAACTTGGACCCAAAGTCCGTAATATATTGGGCATACCCAAAATGCACAGCCCCGCCGAGGTGAGGGAGGGTATTGGAGGGGGTCCCCCCCCCCCCTTTCCGATTTTTTGTAATAAGAGTCTCTGATAACTATTCTAGAGCCTCATAATGCCTCATTTGAGGATTGTCATGGCTCTGCGTTTAGTCAATGGTTAACACAATAGGCCTGCTTTTTAAGCGAACGATCTTTTGGTTCGCCTGGAGGTCGCCTGAATTGAAAAATACGCGAACGAAAAATGGGTTGCTTCGAAATCTCCGACGGTTCGCGCAAAGTTTTTGATGGTTCGCGTAAATATTGTTTGTAACGATGAGCCGTACACGTGTGAGAATTGTTCCAAATTGCTTCGTGGATTGCCGCAAAAATTTGATACAGTCCGATTCGGTAATGGCAGCCAGGCTAATTAGGGATGTGTCGCTATGTAATGTCTACACAGTTAGTAACAATCTGGCAATACCGTCGGAATTGCCACCGTCATCAAATTCAATGAGGACGGGGGAGGGGATGAGTAGCTGGAGTCATATTCCCATAAAAAATAACAGACTCTTAGTGTTCTACTTTCGATTTCAGTTTAGGATACAAAATACCATGTAACATTATGAACAACGTTCACTGAAATTGAGGTCGCCGGGTGCAAAATGATCAAGGTTTTTCAGACGTGTTTCCTGGCTTGGATGCCAGAGTCTGTAGAGTCTAATCTAATGCGTGTTTGCCTTGGGTGGGGGTTGGGCAGTCGCGTCGGATAGTTTTACTGGTGGAGGAAGAGCCTCAACATCCAAATTCTGAATAACGGCCACTTTAACCCGCCTCGTAGTACAGTTTTGTCAGGTCAAATTGGTGATCTAAAAAAAAAGTTTGTTTTTTGATCAAAAATTTTCAGTCCAAACCGGGCCAAAAAATTTCCAGGTAAAAAAAAAATTGTTTTCGTCTCAAAATTGAACAAAACACATAAAAAAACAGAAACAAAAATTCCGAATTTTGGTCTAAAAGTCCGAACCGGAGTGGTAGTTCTCCAGCCATCAGAAGCCAAGTGAAATAAAACCCTATTCCCATTTGGTGAGGAAAGGTTTAAAGATACCGTGAATGTTGCCATTTCAATCACGGAAGCCTTATACGATTCAAGAACGCCCAGTATTCTCATGCCGAAAAGAGGGTGTACGGACCGTTGAGAGGCCGAGAGTGTATTTTGGCGACTGCCCGAAGGCAAACTCAACAAAATTGTACTTCCAAACTACGGGGAATCTTTTTACCTGTATACGGGCTACACATTCTCAATCACCACCGCTTTTAACCCACTCCGGTAGTACAGTATAATTAGGTCAAAGTACCAGTCTGAAGACCGATTTTTCGTTTTTTGGTGTAGTGCAAAAAAAAAATGTTTTTTTCGTCTCAAAAGTGAACAAAACACATAAAAAACAAAAACAAAAATTTCCGGATTTTGGTCGAAAAGTCCGAACCGGAGTGGTAGTTCTCCAGCCATCAGAAGCCAAGTGAAATAAAACCTTATGCCCATGGGGTGGGGAAAGGTTTAAACAGACCGTGAATGATACCATATGAATCACGAAATCCTTATACGAGTCAAGAACGCCGAGTATTCGCATGCCAAAAAGAGGGTGTACGGACCGTTGAGAGGCCGAGAGTATACTTTTGGCGACCGCCTGAAGGCAAACGCAACAAAATTGTGCTTCCAAACTACGGGGAATCTTTTACCTATATATGTGCTATACATTCGCAATCACCGCCGCTTTTTACCCACTCCGGTAGTACAGTATAATTAGGTCAAAGTACCAGTCTGAAGACCAATTTTCGTTTCTTGGTGGTGGTGTGTAAAAAAAAAAAATTTTTTTTTTCGTCTCAAAATTGAACAAAACACATAAAAAACAAAAACAAAAATTTCCGAATTTTGGTCGAAAATTTCGGAAGTCCGAACCGGACCGAAAATTTTCAGTGCAAAAAAATTTATTTTTTTTCGTCTCAAAATTGAACAAAACACATAAAAAACGAAAAAAATTTTTTTCGATTTTTTGGCCGCCATTTTGGATTAACAAAAAATCGAAACGAAATTCTTTCGATTTTTTTTATAAAGCGGTATTATTTCCTTCAATTTGGAACCCTTTTAGGGGGCTCTTTATATTTAAATCTCGGTATTTCAATCCAAAATGGCCGATTTTTGAGATAACTTTCCGTTTTGTGAAAAATTTTGGTAGAAAACATAAAAAATGGAAAAAAATACCGATTATATTTGTTTTAGACAAGAGTAATTCTGACAAGTCTGTCAAAAAATTAAGTCGATAGCTTTTTTCTTTCATGAGATATTGGCCTACGAAGCTTTGGGCGTTTTTGGGCGTTTTTGCCCACCAAGAAACATTTTCCCCCAAATACTGATGGTTTTATTTATTAGAACTCATGGCCGTCATTGATCGTGCAAAGTTTGAAAAAAATCTTAAAGACCGTTTTCGAGAAAACTCTTTCCCCGATGTGTTGGAAAAACAAAAAAAAAAAAACAAAAAAAAAAAAAAAAAAAAGAATAATAATCTTGGCAATAACAAATAGATTTTCCTTTCAGAAAAATCCAAACAAGAAATTTTTTTTCAATTTTTGGTCACAGTGTTCCGAAGCCATGTTTGACTGCTAGCAGAAGCCAAATTAAGAAGAACTCCATTTCCAAAAGATGATAACTGTTCATGTACACTGTGACTTCAACATTTCTACCCTTAGAAGCTTTCAAATCGTCCCCCTTGTTGAGTACTGTGACGGCAAAGTAGCCCGGTCGAAACAAAAATTTCCAACTTTTGGTCGAAAATTTCTAAGTCCAAACCGAAAATTTTTCTGGTGCAAAAAAAAATTTTTTTTTCGTCTCCAAATGGCCTGAAACGCATAAATAACCGAAAATAAAAATACGATTTTTCGGCGGCCATTTTGGATTGTCGGAAATTCGAATCGAAATTTTTTCGATGGTTTTTTTCAATTCGGTGATACAGTCTTCATTTCCAACCCATTTTGGATGGTTCAGCATATCCATGTCCCGAGATTGAGTTAAAAAATGGTCAAATTTTGAAAAAAATGTTAAGAAAAATGTTTTGGCAGAAAGGTGTTAACTACATACATTTTTGTACGATATGCTGATAGAGGGGTGTATTGGTGACATGTCTGCGAAAATTTCAAGTCAATCGCCCTTTCCAGTCCAAAGATATGAGCTTCCGACTATTTTTGTTAAAGGGTTAACAAAAACATTTTCAGAAAAATGGGAATATGACGAGGGCTTACAACTTATGACCCTTTATGAGTACAGAAACTTTAAAAAACATCGTCAAGAGCGTTTTCGAGAAATAGTGAAAATAAAAGTGTGGAAGAATAATAAAAAAAAAAAAAATAATCAATGCAATAACAAATAGATTTTCCCTTTAGGAAAATCCAAATAAGGTCTTGAAATTAAGCAACTCTATCAATAACTAGATAGTAAAATTGTGGTACATTGCCTTAACCCTTTACCTAACGTAACGGTCAAAACCGGCCAGCGCTAATCTCAAAAATCGACAATTAATTTTCATTATTTTTTTCATTTTTTTGTCTCAAGCTCGTCGAGCTCGTTCCAACGAGGGGTCATAACCTATGTTTTTGAGACGAAAAATGAAAAAAATTAGTTATTCAAGAATTATTTTTCCAAGTGTCGTCTGCTTTTCAGGTTAGGTAAAGGGTTAATCGTGCGGACACCGATAGAGGAATTCATAATGAAGATGAAGCATGTTCTAAAAACAGTTGGCATCACTCGTCAGAGGAACCGGCCACTCTGTAAGATGACGTCTTACACTATATCAAAAATTAGACTGTTCTCCTCTTTACTGAAAAATTCTGAGCCAAAAAGAAGTGTGGTAATAGCTATAGTTATTTCCTTTGTTTGGTGGATTTGGACGTTGGTTTACGTGGATGGATGATATTTTATTATGTTTGCAGGGTGTGGCTGTGGATGAGGGAATCGCACCTGGGTGACAAGATATTTCAGCCAGACAAAAGACTCAGATTTCTAGACTCGAAGATCCTACTTTCCCATCTTACTGACAGCCCTTGTCAAAATCTAATTACGTACCCGAAAAGGTGACAAAGCCTTTAAAATAGCGCATATCACAAAGTGAATTATCGTTCTTCGACTGACTGATTATTTATTTATTTATTTATTTATTTATTTATTTATTTATTTATTTATTTATTTATTGGGGTTTGACCACAATTTCAACAGCCAGGATCACCTCGGGTCGGACAGTTTTACGAGTGATGGAAGCCGGAATACCCGGAGAGAACCACCGAGCAACGGCGAGCAACTGTCAGATTCCCCACTAACTCCATGCAAGCAGAGTTAGTATTCGTTGAAGACAAGTGCATCATCGACGTGCAGTACGTCGTAGTACTCAACGCCACCGTTCCCCCACGTGGACAGTTGGGATGAAATGTCTTGCCCAAGGACACAACAACGCGGTTGCCGCAGGTGGGATTCGAACCGAGGACCTGCATCTCTACCTCCTGAGCCACCACGCTCCCAAGGACTGACTACTACCGTTTGGTAGTTATAGTATTGTTAATAATGCGACTCCATTTGATAAGCACATTTTCAAATTTATACTAGGGAAGCACACCCTGGGACCCCTCCGTCAACCCATCCCAGATGGGTTGGATTGGTGGAGGGGGTCCTAGAGTGTTCCCCATAGGAAAGTGTGCATGACAATCAATATCCTATGACAATCAACATCGGTTTGTACAGTGCACATCACACAAAGCAACCATATGACATAATGACACAATTGTGCATGCAGCGGTGGGAATTTCCATTTTTAAGACCGCAGTTTTGACAAGAATTCATTCGTACCAACCAGAAGTAATTTATATTTTTCCACAGTGAACAAGGGTTCGTGAAATCAGGAGAAGATAAACTATTTATCAATGCTTGCTTAAAGGTTGAAGTGGTGATGAGAAAAACAACGAGATGCGCCGTGACAGAGCTCATTGCTTTGACGTTTGTATGACGTGGCGTTGTGTTACGTTGGTGAGTTATATATATTGGTCTCACCCAGGTATCTTACTCGGAACACAGTATCTCGGTGGATATATGGGAGAAACTCTCTCTCCACAGCTTCAAAACGTGGGACGCGTGCATATCAACAAAGAGGAGGTGGAAGAAAAGTTACCTTCTTCTAATTTGAGATGAAAGTGATTTCTCTGTAAAGCATTAGTGCCTTTGTGTTTTCACTGCACAGATAAGATTACAATATCTGCTTTCGATAATCAGTACATATTATCAAGTCTAGGTATCGATCTGTGCATGAGAGATGAAAGGTCGCTTGCATGTTATCATAGCCCATTTGGAAAAGATTTGAGTCAGAAAACGTACAAATGTAGATTACACATCTTGAACATGCTTTTCATTAGATTCTTATTCAATTATACTGTCGCAAAGTTTATATTAAAAGCAAATGTCTGCTGGATTAAATTCAAGATGGAAGAAGTTTGTGTTCACAGTAGGGGACGAACCTCGGATAGCTGGTATATGACGGCAAAACGACCTACCTTGCCTGTGACATTCCATTATGGTGGACATTTGATAAAACATTCCTTGTTCTCTTGGCGTGAATCATCACCTTCATAGTTTAGGAAGTTTTGCTCCGAATGTAGGGCACTAAATTAACTTTATGACACTTTCTACAACAATGCTTTTCAAGGCCACGGTAGTCAAAGAAAATTAACGTCAGCGCGAGCAACTGTCACATTATCACTGATGTCGAAATATTTAAATTTCAGGTCGCCAATGTGTCCCACAATACAACTACAAATTTAACCAATTAAGGCTTGTTTGACAGAGCCCAATGATCTCTGTCAAACAAGCTTCAATTGGTTAAGTCTCAAGTTGCATTGTGGTGAAAATGACTGATAGAAATTTCAGTATTTTGACATCACCGTGCACGGGGTTAATACTAAAGTCTTTTCGATAAGCGAAAGTACAAGAAGCGCTAACAAACTTTCAGGTAATGGATTACCGGGGTGTACCCAGTGGTGGCCTCTTAGTTGAAAATTACCTGGTGACTTTTGTGATCTCCTAGGTGGAAAGTCTACACTCCGCATTTCAGTTGAGGCCTCCAAGTATATTAAAAGAAGGAACGTCTGCTCGGTTTTGGAACAAATTATACATATTCCAAAGGTATAAAATTCGTTTCTATGTCAAGGAAGATCATTTTAGGATTTGTGTCAGTAAGCTGAGCTGAAATCTCATATTGCAGTGAAACAAGTGAAACATTTAACTCTACAGCTTGTCACAAAAGTGTATGTTTAAAACATTTCATGGGTTTCCGGACGTGTGATTGAAAGATTGTCTACGGAATGTCCTTGAATCCGAGTGCGACCGTAGTTACTCCGTTGAAAAACTGATAAATGTTCACGAAATCCCCACCTTTGACCACCGTGGCCCCTACGCTAGCCCACGTCTTTCTATTACGGCGCCCATGGCCTTGGCGATAAACGATGGATAACAACTACCTCATATAATCTGGTGTGCACATATACCCCCAGGTGTTTCTCACAGTGGGTGATCTTGACATAGCTATCAGTCACGTGTACTTTCATTTTCCGAATTGACGTACTCAAGTGGGTACGTGTCTAAAACACTTCACTAACATAGCAGGGTGCCTTGTTAGTAAACATAAAGCTGAAGTTTCCACATACCACAAATATCATATGAAATAGCCGTCATATTTCTGTTTTAAATCCCTATCAGTTTCCCTCGAATCGGAGAAGAACGTAGGAGTGCATTTATTCAAAAGCATATGTGTTTCTATCTTGAAATCTCACATTTGTGTGTGTGTGTGTCTTTTATTTTCGCGTGCTGAATTCCAAATCTACTACATTGTGGATTTTATCTTTGAGGTTCCATTCGTTCCGAAACCCATTTCGATTTAGCAAGTACTATACTATTCAGCTACACAATTAGGTCAAGTTTTTGGTGATTTCTGCCCAATAAAGATTTCCGCCAAAATATTAAATTTTATTATATGCTAGCCTGTGAATTATCGTAAATTATCTAAAAGATATTTCTCGATATCCATCGACTTCATGGATAACGGGGAATATCCCTAAGTGGCTTCCCAAATGACGTTATGCTTCCGCGCATCACTTCGCCTTCGATTCTGTTACGAGCGATTCGGTGCCGGTTTTTCCGGCAGTACCAGGATTTCATGCTATTCTGTGCTAGGGCTGCACGGTGTTTCGATAAACCGATATATATCGGTATTCAAACCAATATCGATTGAATACCGGTGTAATTACAAAATATCTATTCATCGTCATTATTTATTTACCCACAATTTAGTTTTCAAGATGTCTTCAGCCTTTTAACTGTAGCTCTGAATGAATAATATTATCGCTTTACCCAAGGAATCGTCCACGTAATATACAAATTCGGCAGTAGAAAAAAAACTTTTCAATAATTCAACAAAACTATATCATGTGACCCCTCATTGGAACGAGCTCAACGTGATATTGTTTTGTAGAAATTTTTGGAAAAATTTGATTTAAAATAATAAATTTTGATATCGTCTGCGTTGAGTGAAGGTTTTTCGAACCGCATCATCAAGGCATGCTGATTCGTTCCGACTGTAATGCCTCAAGTCTCGATTGTGGTACTTATGTTCAGATATCTGAACAGTTTTCGATATACCGGTATACCGCGGTATTTTTTTGAATACCGTTACCGATATTCTGTTTTGAATATCGTGCAGCCCTATTCTGTGTCGTTCTGTTGACTCTATGACTGAAAAAATGATGTATATTAACAATAAAATAATAAAGTAAAATAATTAAATGTATAGAAAGTGACGCCGAGAGTGATATTGGGTCTTGAACTTGGAAACTTTTCCGAAATCACT
Organism: Pictodentalium vernedei; assembly: GCA_031216915.1. Lineage (NCBI taxonomy): Eukaryota > Metazoa > Mollusca > Scaphopoda > Dentaliida > Dentaliidae > Pictodentalium > Pictodentalium vernedei. Next base: position 291,881,373 of record CM062290.1, read on the forward strand.
AAAATAGCGTAGATAGCCTCCATCTGTCCTCAGATGCAGGGATAACGCATTTCAAATAGAGAACATAAACGTTTCTTGAACGTGGCCAAACATGGTCTACCCTTTGATCTCCCGCAATTACAACGAGCAGTGACAGAAACCACAAATAAAATTCTATTTTAGCATAGTTGATGATATAAGCTAGTGATTGTGACCATGTGGTAGAAGACAAAATTAGTTGAAGCCAAGGGCAAGCCTCTGTAGTGGTAGTGAAAATCTCTGGGTTCAAGAGGATACTGCTTACAGAACCTCTTTCATAGAATCACTTTCTGGGAGGCGTCTGTGACAAAGGGATCTCATTTTCCTGGATGAGGTGAGTCGGACGACGAGTCACTCTTTCGAGCAGTTGCTGATGTGGTCTTATCTACCCCATTCGACTAATAAGGGACCATACGTAGTTTCTTATCACGTAAGAAAGGTGACTGTGTGTGGACCAATCGTGTGTGGAGTTAAACTGGATGAAGGAATCTGAATCATCCATTCTAAGATAGACGATAAGGCTTTACAGTAATGGGAACAAGAACAGGAGCATCGAAGTAGACTTGAGGGCAATTCAACAGCCACGGGATGCTGCTGAAGAAAGAGCAAAAGGGAACCGACAGTCCATACTGTATTCCACAAGAGACAAGCATGCATACCGCACAGCACATCCGATCTAGCATTACGTACAACGCGTAGCAACCACTGGCTAGTATAAAACATTGGTTGGGTTAGTTCTAAGGGCTAACAGTTATTCAACATGAATACAGTATAATCCATACAACACCGCCATGTCACTCACTCTCGTACTAGAAACACGACATACTTTACCCGAACATCCTATCGTCACATAGTACTATGGACATCGACAGCGATCAGCGTCTCTTTGGCATCTCTTTCACACTGTGATGTCACGGCGTATTTAGCAATGTCAACAGTTTCGCCTAAAACTTTAAAGACAGATTCTGACTTTTCCTAACGGCCCTCCATAAAATACAAAAACTAAGTACCTAAAACCACTTACATACAAACATTACTGCACATACCACAGCAAAATCCAGTCTATTGCAGCATGTATACCACTTGTCGGATCCATTTGGATGGAGTGAGAGTACGTCTCATCTTATCTCTGGAAAAATACGGGTAACGCTCCGGCAAATGGGGGCTTAAAATCTCTTGCTATACTGTTTTTATCCCTAGCAAATTGGGGATGCAATAACACCCCGCCACTTCTAGATCTGCCTAAAGATATTTACGACAATGCTTCTATGAGGTCACAATCAAAACATGATGAATATAAATTATGATTTTTTTGACTTACTCATTACCCCTTTACCTAAGATGAAAAGCAGACGACACTTGCAGGGACGGCCCGCGTTGTGTCCTTGAGCAAGGCACTTTATCCCGGTTGCCTACATGGGGGCACGATGACGCCGTCGATGGTGCACATGTGTTCAATCGCTGTAGCCCTGCTTGAGCGAAGCTTGAACAGAGTTAGAATGTTGAGGAGCTGACAGTTGCTCGTCGATGCTCGGTGGTTCTCTCCGAGTACTCCGGCTTCCTCCACTCGTAAAACGATTACCCACTGAGCATAAGTATGCTACCTTAAACTGCAATAAGTAAATAGACGACACTTGCATTCAAAATTTTTGAATAACCCAATTTTTTTTCATTTTTTGTCTCAAAAACATAGGTTAAGAGGGGTCATAACCTATGTTTTTGAGACAAAACATTTTTAAAAAAATAAAATTACTTGGCGATTTTTGTGAAAGCGCTGGCCGATTTTGGCCGTTACGTTGGGTAAAGGGTTAAGATGGAAATAATAGACGGCAGTACGAAAGAAATGTGTTCCTCTATCATGAATTTCGAACAGTCATTTTCGCGTAAAACTAAAAAGAAACTTTATAAATGATGGTAAAATTGACCTGTCAGCCACAGTTCTTGAAAGTAACAAATTGTGCAGTTGTAATGTCTTTTGAATGCTGAGAAAGCACAACATATAGACTCCAATACTCCTGAAAATACAGAAACACCACAAAAATATTAAACACATTGGAATTCGATCATTCGAAGCACATTCCCTTTAACAATGTGATTGTAAGTTCAAGTCGGTTGTCGTGAGATTTTTTTTTTAAATCAAGGCAGACAAGACAAATAATCAAGATAATCGTGTAAGTAGGAGATTGTGTACAAAAGATTGTGGCTCATGGATTCCTATTGACAATTGTGGTGATCGTAATTCTTCAAAAGTTCTACCCATCATGTGAACATGACCCCAACGAGCAGTGAGCCACCATGAATGAATGTAATTTTCCTATTGTTGTCACCACGAGAGATATTTGTTGATGCCAACATATATTAACATAAAGCCCCCCCCCCCCCCCCCCCCCCCCATATCTTATCAACATTTGTTGAAAAGATATCAGTGATTTTTTTAGTTTATTAGAACATTATTTCTGTGAACACAAACAAACGAATAGTGAGTCACTTCGAATGAATGCAAATTTTTATTGATACCACCAATGCAGGAAAATGATCGGATATTTCATTGCACTGCACCGAAATAACACCTAACAAATCCAACCGACAAGGAAAGCAATATCACCCTATTGTCTGTTATATTAGCAATCTGAAAAAGTGTCATTACAGGCAGGGCCATCAAGGGGACGGAGAACCGGGGTAGTACCCCGATACTCGGCGTTGTTGGGGCCCGATCACTGGCCCCTTTGGGTGGGCCCGAGCCTCTTAAACAAGGGTCCGTCGCTAAAACAGCTAGGATGTTTCATCTAAAAAACATAGCGTATGACCCTTCAATGGAACGACCTTGTTGAGCTCTTTCTAATGAGGGGTCGTAAGCTGTGTTTTGACGCAAAAAAATGAAGAAAAAAAATAGTTAATCAAGAATTTTGTTTGCAAGTGTCGTCTGCTTTTCGTGTTAGGAAAAGGGTTAATGACACTTCGAGAGAGACATTAGCGAGAGAAAGATTTTTATTGCGGAATAACACTAGCAAACAATGCAATAGGATTTTGTGTATTTCTTCCCATATTAAAGGCAACTCGTCGCATTATGGGATAAATTTGTTGTTTGAAACATCGATTTTTTTACATCAGTGTGCAGAGGGTTAAGGCTACTGAAAACAAAATCAAAATTTCAAGCAGCACATTCTTCCCATCTGGCGATTACAGTTTTAACTCTTAACCCGCTAAGTATTTTCAAGATATTTTTCATCTAATCTTGTCATGGCTGCTGTGAAACAGCCATCACTAGACTTGATGGAAATGTCATCTAAATTTAACTCAAAACATCAGTGGTGGAAACAATCTATTCAAAACATCATTGGTGGAAAAATCCATTCAGTTATAGGGGGGGGGGGGGGTATATTTTATCCCACCTCTGACAAGTTACTACATAAATACCATAAAGCGACTGGTTGAATGGCGAATTTAGTACACGCCCACAGAACCGATATTTTTCGATACCGTGTGACCGTGAGCATGGGAAGAACGCGTATAGTTATCTCCCTTAGATTGTAAACAAAACAAAATGTCGTCTGTTCGTGGCAAACGCTTCGCGGAGAACACCGCCAGTGAAATTGATGAGAAAAGACTGAAAATAAATTCTGTGGAGACTATTCGCAGTAACAAGAAAGCAGCTAAAATGTTAAGAGACTATCTGCCCGAAGAAAATCAAGATGTTGATTTTGAGAAATATGACAGTTATCAGTTAAATGAAGTCCTGCAACACTTCTACTTGGATACGAGAAAGATTGACGGGGCTCATTACAAAGCAACATCGCTCGAAAACGTTACATTCTTTAAATCGCTATCTTCGAAGTCCCCCATAAATAAGAAAGCAGATATAATTAAAGACTGTAGGGTCATCGGTGGGATAAATACGTTGCATAGTCTCATAATGTACCGGTACTGACCCTGTCTCATCCCGTACCGGTCCAATAAGAGACCATGTATCTTATAATATTAGCCCAAATTACTCTTATTTCAATGACAAGAGAAATCCTGTCCTGTGCAGGAATGTCAGCCTGCTGTTTGCAATGAGTTATCAAATTCAGTGTTGTATGATAGTGCTCAATGAGATGTTCCAAAACCGGTTGAATCGATTAAATACCAATTCGCATTATGGGAAGACTATGCTGCTAGAAATTTTGATTTTCAAAATTAGTGTGCCGAGAGTTAATTAGGCTTTCCCAAACCCAGTTTGGGAAAGACTATTGTTATTCTTCTTTTTCAAAATTTTTCTTCTCTATTTTCTTTTTTTTTCCTCCCTAAATTTTGTCTGTTGAACTGCTCGAAAACAAGCTGTACGATTTTGACCAAATTTGACACACTTATGTAATGTCATAAAATCTAGTGAAATGCGGTATCGTCATATCTGTGAAAACGTGTGTTTTCAAAATATTCTGCCAAAACCTTCAAAATTTCACCATTTTTCGAATGTCTCAAAATTGTTTATAGTTATTTAGCCCAAATTTTCCACACATTTAGAGCATAACATCATACACCACAATCACCACTCAGATCTTTCAACTTTAACCCCCACTGGCCAAAAATGACATGTATATAGAATTTTTCTTCAAAATTGACCAACTTCAGGGGCAAATTTCTCTAATAACAAGGTTGTTGTAACAATTATTTTGGTTTGTATAGATGCAACAATCATTGCAGAAGAAAGTTACTGTGTATTTTTTAATCTCAGATTTAACCCTCAAGCACAATGAGGGTGAGAATAAGAGTACCGTTTGAAAATGCCAAACTTAGGCAACTTTGGTTGCTTTTTCCATCATTTTGGAAAAGGGTTAATTTCAAACACTTTACGTGTACGTATTCACAATTGACTACCGAGCATATTTACTGTTGTAAGTTTGGTTGTAAAGTTTAACCCTATCCCATTCTGGTTGCATAAAAGTAGGTACCGTCCAAAAAAAAAACTCCAATTTTTTCAGAATTTGGTAAGTTTAGGTGACGATTTCCTCCATTTTTAATTGCTTGAGCTCTGAATGTTTTCTATAGCTGCTTGCAGCAGTCAAAGTATGACAAATTTTGTTCTATATGTTATTATTAAAAGTTTAACCCTTGGCAGATTTGAGACTTCCCATAAGGGTACTGTCGGAATATTTGTTATTTTCGCCAACTTCAAGAGCAAATTTTTCTAATTACAAGGTAGTTGTAGTAATAATTATTTTGGTATGGCTAGATGCAACAATGATTGTGGAAGAACGTTACTGTTTACTTCTTAATCTCAGATTTTACCCTCTAGCACAATGAGGGCGAGAATAAGAGTACTGTTTGAAAATGCCAAAACTAGCCATTTTTTTGGTTGCCTTTTCTATCATTTTGGAAAGGGTTAATTTCAAACACTTTTCATGTACGTATTCACAATTGACTATCGAGCATATTTGCTGTTGTTAGTTTGGTTGTAAAGTTTAACCCTATCCCATTCTGGTTGCATAAAAGTAGGCACTCGCCCCAAAAAACTCCAATTTTTCAGAATTGGTAAGTTTAGGTGACGATTTACTCCATTTTTAATTGCTTGAGCTCTGAATGTTTTCTATAGCTGCTTGCAGCAGTCAAAGTATGACAAATTTTGTTCTATATGTTATTATTAAAAGTTTAACCTTTGGCAGATGTGAGACTTCCCATAAGGGTACTGTCGGAATATTTGTTATTTTCGCCAACTTCAAGAGCAAATGTTTCTAATTGCAAGGTAGTTGTAATAATTATTTGGTATGGCTAGATGCAACAATGATTGTGGAAGAAAGTTACTGTTTACTTCTTAATCTCAGATTTAACCCTCTAGCACAATGAGGGTGAGAATAACAGTACCGTTTGAAAATGCCAAAATTAGCCATTTTTGGTTGCCTTTACTATCATTTTGGAAAGGGTTAATTTCAAACACTTTTCATGTACGTATTCACAATTGACTATCGAGCATATTTGCTGTTGTTAGTTTGGTTGTAAAGTTTAACCCTATCCGATTTTGGTTGCATAAATGAAGGTACCGTCCAAAAAAGTTCCAATTCTTTCAGAATTTGGTAAATTTAGGTGGCGATTTACTCCATTTTTAATTGCTTGAGCTCTGAATGTTTTCTATAGCTGCTTGCAGCAGTCAAAGTATGACAAATTTTGTTCTATATGTTATTATTAAAAGTTTAACCCTTGGCAGATTTGAGACTTCCCATAAGGGTACTGTCAGAATAATTGTTATTTTCGCCAACGTTTACATGCACTTTCTCAACACTGGAGCCATATTGTCCCAAAACCTTTTCCATGAGAGGATTGGGCCTTCATCCAAGAACAATTTTGCTGTTATATATTTTATTCAAAGTTTTAACCTTCATCCAGTTTTCGGGCCCTGAATTTGAGTGCCCTAAAATTCTTCATAAAATTGGCTAATTTGGAGGTCACTTTTCTTCCATTTTCGAAAGGAATATCGAAAAAAGATTTACACGTTCATATTTACACTTGCCTACCGACCATATTTGCTGTTGTAAGTTTGGTTGTAAAGTTTAACCCTATGCTCGTTCTTTTTGCATAAAGACAGGTGCAGTCCAAAAAAAACCTCTCGTTTTCAGAATTTGGTAAGTTTAAGTGACGATTTACTCCATTCCTAATTGATTGAGCGCTGAACGTTTTCTATGGCTGTATGCAGCAGTCATAGTATGACAACTTTTGTTTTATATGTCATTATTAAAAGTTTAACCGTTGGCATATTCGAGACTGCCCATATGGGTAGGGTCGGAATAATTTTAATTTTCATAAAATCACTGAATATTGATAAGCGTGCAGTGGTAGTTTGGAATAGAATATCCGAAAATTCACAGTTCAGTTCCAAGAATATTTTCTGTTATAAGGTTGCTGTAAGGTTTAACGCAATCCCTGTCTCAGATGCATAATGGTAGATGCAGTCGAAAAAAACTCATTTTTTTAGAATTTCGTTGCTTTAAGTGACAATTTACTCCATTCCTAATTCATTGACAGCCGAATGTTTTCTATGCCTGCATGCAGCAAGCATAGCATGACAACTCCTGTTTTATACGTTATTATCAATAGTTTAACCCATGGCATATTTAGGAGTTCCCATGTGGGTATAGTCGGAAAAATAGTTATTTTCGTAAAATCAATCCCTGAATATATTGGTAACCGTGCAGTGGCCTTTCAGTGGTGCTACATGAAGACGCAAATAGTGAAGGTTGAAACGTTTATCAAATAGACAAATATAATACCTTACTCAGCCGGTGACAGGTAAATAATGAATGGAAAAGTCGTTGAGTTGAGAATAAAATAGGGACGAATCGTGCCCTCGGTTTCCACCTGATCCACGGTATTTCCACGCGGTCTCGGCACTTGACAAAGATACTAAACTGTCGGGCAGGGACAGTAGGAAACATTCTGAGAATTTCAAGTTGCTGCCTTGCATGATCGGGACATAATTGGAATATATCCGACATTGTATCTGTCGGATATATTCCAATAATGTCCCGATCACGTCACCCCCGTTTGTCCGCATGGGGGCACCATGACGACGTGTACTAAGGCATACTTCACGTCGATGGTGCGCATGTCTTCAACCAATCTAACCCTGTCTGTGCTACAGTTCGGAGGCACTATGTTGGGGAGCTGGCAGCTGCTCGTCATTGCTCGGTGGTTCTCTCTGGGTACTCCGGCTTGCTCAGCCCATACAACTGTGACCGACATAATATGACCTTGGCTGTTAATGTGTCGTTAAACCCTAATAAATAAATAAATAAATAAATAAATAAATAAATAAATAAATAAATCCAGTACCAATTTTGCTCGTACAAATATTAGTACCGTCAGACAAAATTCATTTTCTGATTAATTTCGTACTTTTCTGTACTCACCTTCCCTGAGTAAGATTGGTATACCTTTTCAATTTCAGATTTAACCCTCAAGCACAATGAGAGTGAGAATAAGTGTACCATTTGGAAATACCCAAATTATCCAACTTTGGTTACTCTCTACTGTCATTTTGGAATGGGTTAATTTGAGACACTTTGCTTTGCTATATGCAGAGATGTTTAATCAATAAATCCGGCTTTAGTTATGTTTTGGGACTTAATGAAACATGTGCTTTGGCCACTTAAAAATAGCACTGTCTGCAAAAAATGACTGAGTGAATACTCACTTGTCCAAAAACAAAAAGGAAAGAGCTCTTTGAGCTTTTCATAACTGCTTTCAAAAATCAATGGGGAACAAATTTTGTGTTATATGTTTTGGTGTTCCGTGTTATCCAACACCAGTTTGGCCGTACAAATATGAATACCGGCAGGAAAGAAAGCACATTTTCTCAGTGGTAGACTGTTTGACTTCAATGATAGAGGTCCTGAGTTTGATCCCTATCTGGGACGACCCACGTAATGTCCTAGGGCAAGGCACTTTATCCCGGTTGCCAACATTGGGGCACGATGATGCCATGTACTAAGGCGTACTGCATGTCAATGGTGCACATGTCTTCAACCGCTGGTACCCTGCTTCAGCGGAGCTTGAACATAATTAGAATGTTGAGCTGACAGTTGCTCGTCGATGCTCGGTGGTTCTCTCTGGGTCCTCCGACTCCCCCACCCGTAAAACTGTCACGGTCACGATTAGCCATTGTGGATAAGTATGTGACCGTAAACACCAATAAATAAATACCGTCAGGGAAACCCTCTGTGAAATCCTTCTGTCAGTAAATAGCAAAGTAGTAATGTAATGCAAGAAATATTAACAAGCTGTTCAACATCCCTTTAATCAACTCATTTTGACTTGAACTGTACCCATCACTGTGTATACTAGCTCTCTAGATGGTTTAAACCATATCAAATAAACAACTAATTTGTGGGTGACAGTAACTCATATTACATGCATTTCATTGTATCTGAAACAGATATGTTGGAAAAATTGTGAAATCATGAAGTAGGAAGCCTACCCTCGTTTGTTGACAAATCCCACACATTTACAAACAGACAAAATGATAGAGAATAAATTAATTATTGATATTTAAGGTCACTTTCAGCATCTACAGCTATATCATGACCATAATATAGGTATTTATTCAAGTCCAGGTATTCATTTCATAGGCGTACAGGGCTATTTTTCAGGGGGGTGGGGATGAACCCTTTTATCCCCAAAAAGTTGAATCTCAGGAGGAAATGCCAAATGTGGGTATGGGAGGGGGAGGGGGGTCAATCATGTTTTCGGACATTTGCAACTGAAGCGGGAGACTTTTTTTCCAGACTTTTAATGGCGTAGAAAGTGCCCTAGAAACAAGACCTTTTTGGAATGTCCAACTAAACTAGTTTACTTGTAATATCTCACTCTGACAACGGAAAAGTAAAAGAAAAATAAATATAAACTAGAGAATTGTAATTTGTTGGACAAATTACGGGCTTTCCCAACTTTCCAGTGTGAAATTGCAGACTACATATAGCAAGGCAAAGTGTTTGAAATTAACCATTTCCAAAATGGTAGACACAAAGCATCCAAAGTTGGCTAATTTTGGCATTCTCTCACGGTTCTCTTATTCACGCCCTCATTTTGCTTGGGGGTTAAATCTTGAGATTAAAAAGTAAAAAGTAACTTTCTTCTACAATCATTGTTGCATCTATCCATACCAAAATAATTGCTACCACAACCTTGCAATTAAAGGAAATGAGTACAGATGTTTGCAAAATTCACTGAAAATCAATTTTTTTCTGACAGTACTATTCTTTACATGGGCAAAGCTTATGTTGTGTTAAGCCCCAAAGCATAACTTACAGCAGAGGATTTTTTACTAGGCATCTCTACTTATAGCAAAACAAAGTGTTTAGAATTAACCCTTTCCAAAATGACAGGAAGATGCAACCACAGTTAGTAAATTTTGGCATTTTCGGATGGTACTCTTACCCTCATTTGCTTGAGGGTTACAGACGAGATTAAAAACTAAACAGTAACTTTCTTCTGAAAGCATTGTTGCATCTATGCACACAAAAATAATTGTTACAACAACCTCGCAATTAAGAGAAATTTGCCCTTGAAGTTAGTAAATCTTGAAGATAAAACGATATATTCATATCATCTGTGGCCAATAGGGGTTAATTTTGAAATATTTGTGTGGTGATTTTAGAGTATCATATTATGCTCTTAATCTGTTAACATCAATCACAGACTGAGTGTCTGAAAAGAGACATGGACTAATCTTGAATCTTGGTATTTGAATGAACATGTACAAGTTGAGGGTACTCCAATTCAAGGCCTGACAACTGGGTGAGGGTAAAAACTTGGAATAAAATATACATAGCACAATTGTTCTTGGATGAATGCCCTATCTTCTCATGGGAAAGGTTTTGAGACAGTATGGCTCTAGTGGGGAAACATTGCATGTAAAAGTTGGCGAAAATAACAATTATTCCGACAGTACCCTTATGGGAAGTCTCAAAAATGCCAAGGGTTAAACTTTTAATAATAACATATAGAACAAACTTTGTCATACCTTGACTGCTGCATGCAGCTATAGAAAATATTCAGAGCTCAACCAATTAAAAATGGAGTAAATCGTCACCTAAACTTACCAAATTCTGAAAAAAATGGAGTTTTTTTGGACGGTACCTACTTTATGCAACCAGAATGGGATAGGGTTAAACTTTACAACCAAACTTACAACAGCCAATATGCTCGGTAGTCAATTGTAAATGCGTGCATGAAAAGTGTTTGAAACTAAACCTTTCCAAAATGATAGAAAATGCAACCAAAGTTCGCCAAACAGTACTCTTATTCTCGCCCTCATTGTGCTTGAGGGTTAAATCTGAGATTAAAAAGTAAACAGTAACTTTCTTCCACAATCATTGTTGCATCTATCCATACCAAAATAATTGTTACAGCAACCTTATAACTAGATAAATTCCCCCTTGAATTTGGTCAATTTTGAAGAAAAAAGCTATATTAATGTAATTTTTGGCCATTGGGGGTTAATATTGAAAGATTTGAGTGGTGATTGTGGTGTATCATATTATGCTCTAAATGTGTGGAAAATTTGAGCTTAATAACTGTAAACAGTTTTGTGACTTTCGAAAAATGGTAAATTTTGAAAGTTTTGGCAGACTATTTTTTAAAATACGCGTCTTCACAGATATGACGATACCGCATTTCACTAGATTTTATGACATTACATAAGTATGCCAAATTTGGTTAAAATCGTACAGCTTGTTTTTGAGCAGTTCAACAGATAAAATTCACGGAGGAAAAAAAAAATAGAGAAGAAAATTTTGAAAAAGAAGAATAACAAGAGTCTTTCCCAAACTGGGTTTGGGAAAGCCTAATACAGCATGCGGTACTGAATTCTCAGATCTACGGTGGCTGATTTAGGCCACCCTCAATACTTTTTTTATCTCGAGATCTCGAGATAATATCTCAAGATCTCGAGATAATATCTCAAGATCTCGAGAAACTATCTCGAGATCTCGAGATAATTATCTCAAGATCTCGAGATAATATCTCGAGATCTCGAGATAATATCTCAAGATCTCGAAATAATATCTCGGAATCTCGAGAGCTGGGAGAGCTATTTGTATTTACGGGTCTGTGTCTTGTACAGTAGTGAGTAAACTCTGTGAGTTGTGGTACAAATCACTCCATTCAATGTGGAGCTGGAAGGAAATATTTAGTATTTATGGGTGAGTAGTGAGTAAACTTTGTGTTTTAGGGTAAACATCACTACAATCAGCATGGGCTGAGAGGAAAAGAAGTGAGAAATCGTTGAGTTTTAGGGTAAAAAAACATTACAGTATGCACTAGGAGGTACCGGGCGCTAGGTTGACACTTTGGGTTGGGAGTGGGAACAAGACACCAGCAAGTGCAAGTTCGGATGACGGGACTCGGTTTATATTAGTGCTGGACTGAGAGTTGGTGGGCTCTCATAACTTCGCAACAAGGTGATTGGTTGATAAGTTTTCTGAGTGACAGGAGTGGATTCGTGTAATTGTCATGGGGGGGGGGGGGGGGGCACGAATATGTTGCAGTCGGAAAAGATGCGACAAGTGAATAAACAGTTTGAATGAATCCATGCTAATGATCAAAGGGTGACACCGATTATATATGCTTATCTGGAGATCTTGAGATATTATCTCGAGATCTCGACATAGTTTCTCGAGATCTCGAGATATTATCTCGAGATCTTGAGATATTATCTCGAGATCTTGAGATATTATCTTGAGATCTCGACATAGTTTCTCGAGATCTCGAGATATTATCTCGAGATCTTGAGATATTATCTCGAAAGCTTGAGATATTAGCTCGAAATCTTGAGATATTATCTCGAGATCTTGAGATAGTTTCTCGAGATCCTGAGATATTATCTCGAGATCTCGAGATATTATCTCGAGATCTTGAGATATTATCTCGAGATCTTGAGATAATTATCTCAAGATCTTGAGATAGTTTCTCGAGATCTTGAGATATTATCTCGAGATCTCGAGATCTCGAGATATTATCTCGAGATCTTGAGATATTATCTCGAGATCTTGAGATAATTATCTCGAGATCTCGAGATAAAAAAAGTATTGAGGGTGGCCTAAATCAGCCACCGTACAGATCGATTCAACTGACTTGGAAAACAATGAAAAATGGCACCGTATATAACTGTATCCACTAAGATGCGGAATTCGTTGTTTAACTTAGATTCACTGTATTCAATGTTATCAATATTCGTGTTGTGGTATGCTACCTCCAAACCTAGAAGTACTTTTTAAAACCATTTTGTTATGATACATCCTCCCTCGATTAGGTGAGATGTCTGAGTAAATATTTTTCACCAACTGGCGATATATCTGTAACCTACATTTAAGCATGCTGCTTTGTTTATTTTGTTTGGAGTGATAGGGTGGTTTTGAATTTTTTTTCGAATGAAGATCTTAGCTTCCAAAGTATACCCCCTCCAATAAGCTTCAAAGTCCTTAAAAAGAATATTGGAGAACCACCACTGACAACGCTTGGAGATGGTGCTGGAGCAGTTTCTCTCAAAATCACTGCGGCACGAACGCTTTGTCCAGTCGAGTTGCGTACCGGGACGATTCGTCCAAAAAATGCTCTTTTGAACCCTTTCACGTGTTTTCGAAGGAAATTATTACCCCCCCCCCCCCTCCTCCCCCGTAGACTGGAACCCTGCCTGATAAATTTGAAATTATTTTAATCTAATTTCTTGTAAATATCAATGCACTGAGATGTGGTAATCGCGTTCTTTTAGTGAGAGTGGTTCAACTTCTTTGTGCACAGAATGTTTCTTGTTTATGTTCTAATACGAAGAGATTGCGTGATATATGCACAAAATAAGAGTGTTTCATGGGCATTTTCTCACGCGCCTGTACTTGCACAAAACGTGTTCTTGTTATGTTCTGTGTTTCAATGTTGTGTGTAGCAGAATGTCTGAAACAGAAAATATCATAAATGGGGATTAACACCTATTGTTTTCGTCAGCACCATGTTGCACTCTGCCAGCTTTTCAAATTTTACCTGATGATATAAAAATTTGACAGGTTGTTTAGGTGGGAAGTCATATTGGCCCCTGGTGTATCAACGATGGTCAACGTTAGGAAGTTTCACTGTTGTTCCAGTTGTCACTATCGCTAGGCTTTTAGTTTCACTTTGAATTTTGCACAATTAAAACAAATCTAAATTGTTGGCCACGCCCACAGTCTATGTTCCAGTTATAAAAAGTAGGGTGCGCACTGAATACTGTTAGTCAGCCGTGTATATTCCAGGGTGTATGAAACTTTACACTGGCATGAAAACTGATACACCCTGAGGCACAGCCGAAGGGTGTCTTAGTTTTCAACCCAGTGTAAATTTCCATACACCTTGGAATACACATGCAAAACGAATTTATTTCTCCACTTATTTGTTTCAATTCGAAGAAAAATAGAAAAGGAATATAACCTATCATATTTTGTTTGACGTAGATCGTAAGAACTCTTCCAAACAAAATAGTTTAAATATGAATGGAGGACTCGGACTCAGACTCAAAACCCATACTGAATTAAGGACTCGGATTCGGACTCAAGTTAAGTGTTTAGTTTTTTGTTGAATTACCAGTGATTTACCACGTTATAGCGATCTTTAATAATGATTGTGCGGACATTCACCCGGCGTGCGCCCCCTCTATTTTTGCCAGAATACTGTTAAAACACCCTTCCGATCGATATCCTCGGACCATGCTGCGCATCATACTATGAGGTAGTCCAAACTTGGGCCCAAAGTCCGCAATATAATTTTCTGGTTTGGTGCGTCCTGTGGACGTACCAAATCAAAAAAAAAATTATATTGCGGACGTTGGCTCCAAGTTTGGTCTAACTGTGAGGGTAATTAGCGCGCCTCCTTTAAACAATCCTGGATCCGCCTCTGCTTTATGAAGTTGACAGTTTCTTTTCTTTCTCTAGGTTCGACGACAGCACCGATTATTCCGAATGCTACTCCCCCCCCCCCCCCCCCTCTCATAAACTATGGCAGATGCATTTGCCGGCTTGACAGACTGGCGACCAGGCTGACTGATCAGCCTGGTCAGAAATGTTTTGAGGCTGATTACCAGGCCTGGGCTGGTTAAAATGCAAGCCCTGCCTCAGTACGTTTTCATATAATACATTTCTCAGTACGTACCCACGCGAAAGGCAACAAATACTTTCCAAATGTCATTTTGGAGGAGAAAAAGAATAATTGATAACTCTTCGTGAAAATATAGTTCCATTTGTAAACTCATTTTTTGTCATGAATAATATAAAGCTAAAGGTATAATTTTTATTATTTTCTCAATGAACAGCATAATTAACATTAACCCTTTCAACAGTAGAGGCTGCATTTCCTGGCCCAGGAAAATTATACTTCATAATTTCATTGAGTAAGATGGCTGCTAAGTGAATGTGTGAGAAAGACCAATCAATATTGGGCTGCACGTTGAAAATATTGATTGGTCTACCCCCAAAGTAATGAATTAGGACTCCTCCAATTGCTGCCACTGTACTGACGTGGAAGATACCACCATATTTCAAAGGGTTAATACGTATGCCATTAGCATATTCTTACTATTGTTATGAACTTCAAAATAATCACATTGTCTGCATATTCATGTTTTTACACTGGGATAAACCAATGTGTAAATATTTTTAGTGGTGCCATTATTTACACAGCCAATCAAATTGCAAGATTGCATTCAGTCAGAAAATAGAGTTGCTAAACACCCAGTTTGGTAATGAAGTGCACGACTAATTATTTCACTGTCAATTTGCAGAGCAATTACTAATGGCACGTGCAAGGCATAAATCTTAGAAGAAGGGGGGGGGGGGGGGTGGTGTCCACTCCACAAACAAAAAATGTTATTTTTCGTAGTGCGATAGTCGGACCGAGTACTATTGCACGATATATACTGCTTACACCAAGAGCTAAGCTTATCTTAATTTCAGGGGTGCAAGTAACGACGTGGTCATGAATAGGTCCATTTCTTCTACGTGAGCCATCTTCGAACATCAAGCTAAGTTTCCGGTTGGAAGGTGGTTGATGTGGAACATATAGACCAATCCGGAAGATGGTGGAATGCTCTGGCTAAAGAGAACTTCATTTATTGACAAATACGGATAATGTGTTGCGATAGTTCCGTTATATTGAGACACATATATATACTCTTAAATTTATAAAATCCATTATCTGATCATGTTGAAAAAGATCGACAACCGTAATTCAGTTTCGGTGGCTAATACCCAGGTAGTTTGGAGAATGCATTAAGAATCCGGGAATTAAGTGTACGACCTGTCGCATGGTTGTAGGTTGACTTATCTTGACCGTGATTGTTTATTGAAGCATTGTTTAAACATTCGACATATCTATTGACAAGATCGTATGATGTTTATGAAGGCTTTCTACTCCGCTGGTTGCTAAAGACTGACTGATAGCCAGCTGCATGTTAGAGGAACCACCGTAACGCTTCCAGGAGCAAGGGGTGATTGTATCTGTGCGCCCTCATATTCTGCCGGTTCTGACATGAGAATCAGACATGGTTCTCTGCCAGTTTTCCTGTCGATAGAGGAACTGTGGTCTACAGAAATACAGTTGTAACAGATTTCTCACGCAGTGAAGGCGATTAATGGTAGAATTCGGGTTATATGTAAGCCGATAAGTATTTACCGAAAACCTTTATTAAAATCGAACAGCCTTTTTTAGCTTTGTTCCTGAACAAATTGCTCAGCATGTGTTTGCTGACATTTCGAGTTTGTTTGCCTTGATCATCGACCAATGTGGACACTTACTCGCGTGGAGTATGGACAACGCCAGGTATTGACGAAAAAACAATCGACCTACTCATTGTGTATACGATATACTTATTTGTGTTTTGATAGAGGACTTTTCATTTCATTCTACTTTGGTTTAACCCACGCAACGATGTGTACACCATTTTCATTATGGTATAAACTAGACCACTCGGGAATAAATTCGTAACACAGTGTTGTTTCTCTCTAATTTCAAAACTGTCAAATATAGTCTTTTTGTACTTGTTTTTTTTTTTGTAAATCATACAGTCCCGGAAATAAGAGTAGATTTATTGAACCAAATAAATTATCAAGATTTACAGCCACGTAGTTGCGTCTCGTCACGTGCCGTATGCCTTTTCAGACAGACAGCAGTTAACCAGAAACAACCGCCCATGTTATACAACGCTTCCTACTGAGTTTTATCTGAACAGCCTGTGTGAGAGCACCTGCTATACGTCCGAGATGAGTAGATGTAATGCCCCGAGACGTGGCGACATGGGGGTGGGGGGGGGGGGGGGGTCGGGGGGTGGGTCTCACCCCCAATCCTGTTCCAAAATTTTCAATAGTTAACCAATTTAGGCCTCAAACCACAGCAGGAAATGTCATGTCCTTTGCTCGTAGATTTAGAGGTATTTTATCTATGACTGTGACCGTTTCTGCAGTATGGCCGCCGTGGACTGGTCAATTTCCACGGATGGGCAATATTTTCTCAGACTCAATAACATTGTATTCTAAACACTAATTATAGAAATAATCATCAAAAATTACAACCCGGTGCTTCAATAATTAAAATTTTGCTGATTTTGATTTTTAGTACCTGGTAAACGCATACGTGGACATCACTGACCACGCGTTGGTTGTGACCAGTCCACGGCGACTATACTGTAACAGATGTGCATTTTAGACATTTCATTTCCAACAGGAGTCAATATTTAGCTCGTTATTGTACGCTAGAGATGAATTCCAACTTCAGAAGCCCATTTCATAGAGTTTCATACACATAAAGGGGTGGTGCATTTGGATTTTTTCAGCAGTTGACTATTCACTGGTGGCAGTTCTCACACGGGGGCGGGAGGGGGTGCGAATGAGTTTCTCAAAACTTGGATAGTTGGCTGTTGGATATTCAGAGAAGGACCACCCACTTCAAAATACCCTGCAGCCACATACCTACTTCCACTTTGTGCCTCTAGCACAAAACATACGCAAATGTTGGGAGGTTTCCATAGGCTTCACCTGGTTTAGAACTAAATTAGTCTCTGACGATTTTACAAAAAACTTCAATGTCTCAAATGATTTTACAAAAGTCTTCAGTGATTAACTCAACTTCTAATTATTATATTCTGTTCAAAAATATTGTGTACAAATAAACTGAAGAGTGCATAATTAACAAAACAATTTTAATAAAATCACACAGGCTTGGACAAATAAAAAGTGAATGGACTATTTATTATATGCCAGCCTGTGAATTATCGCAAATTATCTAAAAGATATTTCCCAATATCTATAGACTCGATAGATATCGAGAAATATTCCCCAGTAGCTTCCTATTGACGTCACGCTACGCCGTATTACGTCGCCTTGAAGGAACGATCAGCTGATCTTTTTTATTGTTTTGAAACGTACGCATTTCTCGTCGAATTGGGCTGAATAATGTGCAATAAAATGTCTCGTAGCGTATAACAAAAAAGAAAATTTACTCTATTTTAGTCAGTATCTGGAATTATCTCATGAGTATGGCCCTAAAAATTTTAGTTTTCGCGAGCGCTTGCGCGAGTGAAAAATAATTCTTTCAGGTCCACACGATGAAATTTTTCAGTAGCTTCCAAAATAACGTTACGCTTCGGCGCATGACTTCAACTTGAACGTCGCCCTGAAGGAACTATCAGCAGCTTTTTGTTATTGCCTTGAAACTGTTTGCAGTCGAATTGGGCTGAATATTGAGCATTAAAATGTCAAGTAGCATTTAAAAAAGGAAAATCTACGCTGTTTTAGTGAATATTGGGAATTATCTCATTCGTGTGAACCTTTCACTCGCGCATTCGCTGGTGAAAAATAAACTTTTAGATCCGCACTCATGAGATAATTCCCGATATTAACTAAAACAGCATAGATATCCTTTGTATTAGGTTTCTAGTTCTGACTAAACATGCTAAAATGATGCACGTCATTCATTAATTTTGGGTCCTGCGAAACTTCGAGATTCGATTCGATTTCGAAGCTTAAGTAGATATTCGTTTCGTTCGAAATCGACTGTCCGATTCGTTTCCTCTCGAATCATCTTTTTCATTGGAATAGAGCTTGGTATCAGTCATCTTCATCGTCTCACAGAACGTGTAGTTCAGATGGAAATGTACATAAATAATGTTGAAATAAAAGAAAGTGTAACTCCCGCTGTATTAACATAAATAACATCTGTACTTATGCCACCAGCCATGCTAATTCCAGTATCACTCATACCACTGTTAAATGAAAATTTGGGGTTTCCGGGCAATGTCGACGATGAACTACACGCTAAAAACTAAAGTTTTAAAAACTACACTTGAAGTGCTGTATTTAACACTTACTAATTGCTGAACTAGCACTTTGTTCAAGTGTAAATATCCCAGAACTTGACAGGTGTTACAATAATACCACTTGACAAGTGTAATGTCGCGACACCTAAAAGGAAACAACGCAGATGACGCGGATCAGGCTCGAACTGTCGTTGTGTCCTTTTAATTATGTACCCACCAAGCGCAAATCAAATTATGGACGATTCTGGAAGAACCACCAATGCTAGATACATGGGAAGTGCCATCCATTCAAGTTTCAGATGTCTGACGATTGTAATGTCTAAGTGCTTAAAGCATTGCACTTTGAGTGTTAAAATCAAACCCTAAGAGTTAGAATGGGTTTAACACCTTGAAAGTGTCAGTTTCAACACTTTAGTTTTTAGTGTGTGTAATCCTAACAGGGTAATATTCCAACTACATCATCAAGGCGTGCCTTCGACGAAAGCAGACCTTGATGATGTAGTTGGGTTATTTTATCTGCCAGGACTTAAGCCATCACTGTCGGAACAAATCAGGTTTATAGCACCCCAACCTCAATCGGTCGTTTTCAATCCGCCACTGATTCGATGCCACGTTCGGATCGATGTTTAATAATAGACACGATTCGATTCGAATATAAAATGTGTGATTCGCAGGGCTTGTGAATACAGCATAGAAGAAGACGTTGTCTGCGAAGTTTTCAGTAAAACATGGATTTTCTGTGCTAGAATTAAAACAAGTAGTCATTTGCTGTCCCTGCAGTAGAGCTATGTAATCTAAACCACCACAGACCTACGCAAACAGGTCTCTAACCTTGTGTGCGAACCGTTGCAAATACGAATTCAACCGCCATGCACGCCATTGATTGACGAGTTACATGTTACAGAATTACGAGCTCACCATAGCAAATGACCTGAACTTTAAGTTTGGTATTAACAATAGACTTTAAATAAATGATAGAAGCACAACTTAACAAGAGGTTATTCGGATGCTTTCGAACGTATCTTAATTGCGGTTAAATTTTCAAAGTATTATTTTATTTTCTCAGGAGATGTGACTTAACCCTTTACCAAACGTAACGGTCACCCCCCACCCCCGCCCCACCCCAGATCTATTCACGACAATTGTTATTCAATTTTCATTGTTTTTAACCCTTTATCCAACGTAACGGCCAAAACCGGCCAGCGCTATTCTCAAAAATCGCCAATTAATTTTCATTATTTTTTTCATTTTTTGTCTCAAAAACATAGGTTATGACCCCTCGTTGGAACGAGCTCGTCGAGCTCGTTCCAACGAGGGGTCATAACCTATGTTTTTGAGACAATTTCACTTTTTGAAGATTCCAATAACTGGAACACACACGGTGTCAATCACAAAATAGGTGAAGAAACGTGACATCAGCTGTTTACTGTTCCACAATTCACTTTGGTTAGGAGTGACTGGCCATCTGTTCCTTAGTTATTATCAACTTCAACACGTTATTGACACATGCTGCCAATGCCACATGGGTGGTATCAACAATAGCCTCATTCATCTCCTTACCTACAAACGTAGTTACATTTGTTTCTCTCTACAATTATGCCAAGTGTTTTGTACTGACCTAAAGCCACCAGTCTTATCCTGTAAGGAATTCGATGTTGTTATGGTCTTGTATCCGTCTAGCCACGAAATAGTCCACTGCCTTAGATTCCAACGTCTGGAATATTTCAGTTGGTCGAAAATGCAAACCCGCGTTCTAGATCCAGACTTGATTTGTCCGATGATGTTTACCATCACACAGCACACAGTACGTGCAGAGTGGATTGTAACAAAATCACCAGTGGAATGGAGTTATCACCTAAAGTATCACTTTCAAATTCTGTACATATGGACAAAAACACAAGCAATGTTTCAGCCAATGGACCTCCGGGTTTAACCCAGAGGTCCATTGGCTGAAACTTTGCTTGTGTTTGTTATGCTTTGCAACAAATTTGCAATTATTGCTTGGGTGGAATCGCCACTCCACAGGTGATTTAGTGATAATACACCCGCCACGTACTGTAGTTGTAGTTTTTTTTATTACTACGCGTAGTTTCAATAACAGTGTTAATATCTTACTATTTTCAAGGTGAATTAAATACTCGCTGACTAGAATATCTAAAACTGGAGTTCGAAAGAATATATGTATAACTTTGTGGGTAAAGGGACATTCCATTGTATCAACGGTCATCTGCGCGCAAACTCCACGTAAGGTGGCTGAACAAACAGGCCATAACAGCGCTGTATTCCGAACAGAATTGGAATGTTAACCCGAGAGCGTGGATTGACCCCCGGAAAATACAATTGTAATTATTTTATAATGTTGGCTCTACCTATGATCAAAGCCTCGTAGACCATACCGTGTTCCCTTCAAGCTTCACGCCAACGGTGTTCCACTGAAGGCCGATATTGCAGCAGTTATAGGTTTGATACCATTTCGAATCAGAAAAGTCGCATGTTGCTTTCTGGGATCGAGGGCTACTCTCAGGGGTAATTCTGTAAACATTTTACAATCATATCTTCAAGAATTGTGCATATTAATAACGGGAGAGAAATCTTATCATTTCAAATGTCTTGGTCATTTCAGTCTTGGTTATTTCAACGTTCTTGACACTGCTAACGGTTGAATTCAGTCATTTATAGTCTCAGACGGAAAATATAATTCTGGTAAATACAATATTAAAGGTTTTAATATATTAGCCCCTCTGTCTCTCGCAAGTACTTTGCTCTTCTCTCACTGTGAAAAAGACTCCATATCGTGCGAGCATCTAGTCTCAATTCACTCAGAAAATATTTTGTTCCAAAAAATTGTTTTAGGACATTTTGTGGCATAGTCCCTAAACAAACTCTTCCATAATTCATGTATTGGTGTTTAAGGTCACTTTCGGCATCTATGGCTATATCATGACCACAACATAGCGGTGAAGTAAATATAGGCAATCTGTCATCCTTGTGTTGTCCACTTTATATGAATTCATCCCAGACGTTAGTTACCAGGTCCACAAGAGTAGAATGGGGCTGTGGGCAGCACGTCCTCATAAAAACTTGCATACATACAGTTACGTTGGTACATGTATGTCAGTTCACAAGTCGGAAGAAATGGTGTAATGTCAACACTTTGTACTTCTTTTAAACACTGTTCGTCATATTGTCGTGCTAGAAATATTTTTAAACGAACCTGGCTTATTTTGTACAATAAAAACACAAAAACTTAATATCTGGAGAAAAAAACCTACTTTGAACGTCTAATGTAGAGGATTTTGTGTATGTGGCCTTTGTCCCGAGCGCCTTTGTCTGTACGTGAGTATTTTAGTCTTTGATCTAAAATTTCCTAGTTCACATCTGTCAGCCAATAAAGTTTTTCTACAGCTCCCATGCACACGAAGATCAAAAGAAGATCGAGCCAATTCATAAATACCATTAGCATTCCACGTTAGTTTAACCCTTTGAACTCGATAGGCCGCTTTCCTGTCCAGGATCAATATACGACCTGAATTCATAAAGTATTTATTTATTTATTTATTTATTTATTTATTTATTTATTTATGTATTTATTTATTTGTGTTTAAGGTCACATATTTATGCACAATGGCTCATCATGACAACGACAGTTTTACGGGTGGAGTTAGCCGGAGTACCCGACGAGAACCACGGAGCAACGGCGAGCAACTGTCAGCTCCTCAACATACTAACTCCACACAAGTAGGGTTAGCATTGGATGAAGACAAGTGCACCATCGACGTGCAGTACGCCTTTGTACACAACGCCACCGTGCCCCCACGTGTGCAATGGGGTGAAGTGTCTTGTTCAAGGACACAACGCAGTTGCCGAAGATGGGATTCGAAGCGAGGACCTCTCGGACTGCAGCCTGCACCTCTACCTACTGAGCCACCGCGCCTGTATTCATAAAGTAGATAGTGGCTTAGTGAATTTGTGCGGTAGACAAATACTGCACCTTGAAAATATTGACTGCTTTTTCTCCAGTTAACGAATATAGACTCTACCGGTTAATGTCTCTGAACTGGTATGGAATATACCACCAGAGTCGGGAGCGCGGTGGCTCAGTGGTTGACAGTTGGACTTCTATGCTAGAGGCCCCGAGTTCGATCCCCGTCCGGGACGACACGCGTTGTGTCCTTGGGCAAGGCACTTTATCCCGGTTACCTACATGGGGGCACGATGACGCCGTGTACAAAGGCGTACTGCACGTCGATGGTTCACATGTCTTCAACCGCTGTAACCCTGCTTGAGCGGAGCTTGAACAGAGTTAGAATGTTGAGGAGCTGACAGTTGCTCGTCGATGCTCGGTGGTTCTCTCCGGGTATTCCGGTTCCTCCACCCGTAAAACTGTCACGGTCACGATTAGCCATTATGCATAAGTATGTGAACTTAAATCCCAATAAATAAATAAATAACCACCAGGGTTCAAAGGATTAATGGTTTCAATGACATGTTCAACACAATTCCTTCGCTGGAGATTTGTTTACTTTAAAGCAGGAAAAAAATAGAGGATATAGACGGACGTGACAAGCGTTACTTATGTTATTCGACATTCGTTATCAACCGATAAAATCGGTTGATAACGAATGTCGAATAAGGAACTGGGAATAGGAAACGGTTGCCACGTCCCCAGATACCTTCCGTTTTTTTTGAGTAGGTACCAGTATTCTCTCTCACTGGTGATTTCAACGAAATATAACCTTTCGCGGTCGGCTAAAAGCAGAAGGTTTGCTTTTTGTGATATGTGCGCGGATGTTTTAAGCGCAGTTAGAACATCCTTTAATTGCATCTAAACCCTCAAAGATCAAAACTCGCAGTGGCATTGGTCTTGTTGAGTAATGCGCGTCACTTCCATTCCTAAGGGATATTCTCATCTGTCTATTGTGGCATTTGTATCAAAACATATCAGTTAGACATTTCCCACTGTCTTATAAGGTAGCATATTATAAAATAGTGTATTTTCTTCTCGTTGGAAACTACAGTATTTACGATGGCTTCACCGACAGAAGATTACATATCGTACGTTTGGTACATTTGTGGGCGCAGTGGGGGAAATATGATCATCTGAAAATACTAACTTGAAGACCCGTTTTTCTGTTGTCATTTAAACCCGAATACAACGGTTACAAGTCTGGATTTTGGCAAAGATTCGTACAGAAAATGCACACAATAATCAGAGTGGAACAATATCAGGACGTTATTGACGAACATTCCTGAATGAAACGGCGTATTTAGACATATGCATCGTTGAACTCCTCATAGGAAAACTGCCTTTCTGGCAAGAATTATAAAGTCTTCAGTTAGTATACTATCGTAAACTTGTTACGGTAGAGCCGTCGTGGACTGGTCACGTTCTACATACATGTCAGTTTCGTGAGTGGGAGCACGGTGGCTCGCTGGTTACGGAACAGGACTTCAAACCGAAAGGTCCACGGTTCGATCACCGCCAGTGGTAACTGCATTGTGTCCCACTTAATCCCGATTGCCCGCGTGTGGGGGGGGGGGGGGGGGGGGGCTCGGTAGCGCTTTATTCTAAGGTGTACTGCACGTCGATGGTGTACTTGTCTTCAGCCATTCTACTTTTGTGGAGTTAGTACGCTGGGGAGTCTGCCAGTTGCTCGCCGTTGCTCCGGTGGTTCTCTCCGGGTACTCCGGCTTCCTCCACCCGTAAAACTGTCCGACATGAGGTGACCCTGGCTGTCGAATGTGTCGTAAAGTCCCAATAAATAAATAAATAAATAAATAAATAAATAAATAGAGGATATCTACGCTGTTTTATTGAATAAGCTCTCGTGAAAAATAATACTTTCAGCATCAAACGCATGAGATAATTCCCGATATTC
This sequence comes from Pictodentalium vernedei, assembly GCA_031216915.1. Taxonomy (NCBI): domain Eukaryota; kingdom Metazoa; phylum Mollusca; class Scaphopoda; order Dentaliida; family Dentaliidae; genus Pictodentalium; species Pictodentalium vernedei. Next base: position 291,906,072 of record CM062290.1, read on the forward strand.
ACTAAAACAGTGTAGATTTTCTTTTTTTATTTTTTGCTACGTGACATTTTACGGCGCAATATTCAGCAAACCGTTTCAAGACAATAACAAAAAGGTGCTGATCGTTCCTGATCGTTCCTTCAAGGCGACGTTCAAGGCGACGTCCTGCGCCGAAGCGTCATTTCGGAAACTGCTGAAAAAATTCATCGTGTGGACCTGAAAATATTATTTTTCACGAGCGCAAGCGCGCTTGAAAAATAAAACTTTTAGGTCCACAATCATGGGATAATTCCAGATACTGACTGAAATAGGGTAGGTTTTCTTTTTTATTATATGCTGCGAGACATTGTATTGCACAACATTCGGCCAATTCGACCCAAATGCGTACGTTTTGAAACAATAACAAAGATCAGCTGATCGTTCCTTCAAAGCGACGTGATGCAGCGTAGCGTGACGTCATCTAGGAAGGTACTGAGGGATATTCCTTGATATCAATCGAGTCGATGAATATCGAGAAATATCTTTTAGATAATTTGTGATAATTCACAGGCTACCATGTAATAAATAAATATTCATCATTTTGCTCGTCGTTACCGAAACCTAAAGAGTGATACACCTTGTCAGCTCCACAGATAATTTTTCAACAATTTTCATATATTTTTCCATTTGAACTTAAAATATTGACAATATTTAAAGGAAGACGTAAAAAAAAAAACGAAAATTCCACATCAACTTCTCCATTTGTAAACCAAACAAAATGTCTTCCATTTTGTTTTCGACATGTTGGTTGTCAGGTCAGTTGGTGGTGAAATCAACTTGCAAACAAAATCGAATTCGGACGGCGTCTTGCAACAGGAAAATGGATTCTGCACCTTTTCGGGGAAGCTCAATTCAGTAATATGGCGAATTAAATTTAGGTAACTATATTTTAGTTTAGTGATTGCTCATGTTTGAGATGCAATAAATCATCAGGTTCATGGACTTCGGCAAGAACGTCTCTTTTTAACCCTTTACCCAACGAATCGGCCGCATCCGCCTGCGTAATATGCAAATTCAGCAGTTCAAAAAATATTATTTTTTCAAAAACTTTCAACAAAACCATATCATGTGACCCCTCGTCGAGCTCGTTCCAACAAGGGGTCACATGATATGGTTTTCTGGAAATTTTTTGAAAAATTTGAAAAAATGTTATTTAAAATAATAAATTTTGATATCGTCTGCGTTGCCGGGTAAAGGGTTAATAATGGAAGAGTCTAGGAAGGGCAGCGTTGTTTTGCAAATTGCGTTTCGAGCGGTACCAGGTATATCGGGGGTGGGGGAGATGAGAGCAGGCTGGTGATTTTGGAGTCAAGAACAGACCACGCGGAACTGTAATGGTCGTGAAAATCCTGATTTTTTTCTGAACTGAAATACTTGATTTACTTATTCAATTAGTTAGTATCTAGTCTGTATAAAGCGGGGTAGCAGGCCAAGTAGACTTTCCCCGTAAGAGGCTAGCAAGAGCCCACTGTTCTCACCCTAAATTGTTTGTTGGTTGAGGTTTATGATCATTTTTGCACCTAGAGCTATGTATGTTGGTGACCACAATACAAAGTCGTTTACAGTTATGCTGTCTACAGGCCAGCGGGAGTCCACTGTTCTGACCTGTAACTGCTTGTTTGTTGGGGTTTAAGATCACTTTAGCGTCTAGAGCTACCCAAGAGAAGTTACACGCCCGGGAACAGTTACCGAGTACGATTATACCAGTGAAGGACAATTTGTCTACCGCAGTGAAAACGCACAGATCAACTTCCTGCGAAACTCAACTGAAGCTTTGTACAAATTATATGAAATTGCCATCACAAGTTTCAAAATAATATCGTAAGATCGTAAGACACAAGAATGTCTGCTATTACGGCCAAATAAAAAGCATTTAAATTTTCAAATCAGTAACGCGATACGGGGGTGGGGGGGGGGGGGGTGGGGGGTTTGTTAATTTTTATTTTTTGTGTTTGGTAACTGGTAGAAAGTTAACTGTGTTTTTGGTTGGAAAAATTTGTTCACATGTTCTTGTGTTAATATTTCAGTTATATTTATGCGCATTTTTCAAAAAATAAATACTGGCCATAATATTTTATGCACCTTTTTCGGAAACTAAATACCATCCACATAACATTTGTGTTATTTTCTACACAACAGAGATCATTGGATGCTTACAACATAGATATATAAAACAGACACTGTATTTTAATCATGCTTTCTTGGAAAACATGTGCAAATGAATAAATCAAAAAAGGTTAGTTTCACACTTTAGATTACACTGCAAGCCCAAAAAATGTTCAACAAATGGGTTCAGTACCTGTGAAACAAAACCCTTTTTAGCCTAAGGCAATGGTTTATTTTCTGTGAAAATGCCGAATGAAGAATACAAGTTTCAGCTAATTGACCTCGGCGTTCAGTTGTAGGTCCAATAGACGAAACATTGCTTCTCTTTCTTAGCTGGTTGAGGGCTACATTATATTTGGTGGTCTGAATTTGTTCATCAAAATTTGTTCTGTTACAAATTATTGAAGAGTGCCCATAGGGGTGTAATTCTAAGCATAGGGCATATGTTAAAACTAAGGCCATGTCAAACAGAGATATATTTTTATTATCAGATATATGATTACATTAGACTTTTTGTTGGACAAGAGAATTTGAAGTTTTGGTCCCAAAGTTGGAGTCTGTTACATAGGGTTAAATTACCAGATGAATTGTGGGAAACAGTGGCTTCGAAAAATTGGCTATTTATTTAAATGTAATTTTTACATGGGTTTGTTACCAGACATGTAATTAAAAAATGAAATGGAAACATACAATTCTTGTTTTTGCATTTTAGAAACAGGGGATACTATGCTTCAGGGGTGGGTAGGTGTGGGTGGTGGGAAAATTTTGCTTTTGGAGCTGCTGGTTGGCTGTAAATGACTGGTTTCGGCATTTTTTCATGCAATTTTCCAGGTTGAAGTCTTGCCTTTGACAATAAATTATCCCACCCACATTCAGATTGGTTATTTCTACCTAGTCAGGTAGTGTTATATGTGTTTGTGGATTTGGGAAATGTAATACATGATATGGGTCAGATAACTAAGTTACAAAATATTTGCATTTGAGGAGAGTGTGCATCCTGTCATTTTTTGGAAATGCCTGGAAAACTGCGAAGCGGAATCTTTGAGGACGTAATCGGCCGGCGGTCCAGACACAATCGACTCACATTTTGAGGGCGTAATTGGCCGGCGGTCTGCAAGCAGATACAATAGGCTCACATTTTGAGGACCTAATCGGTCGGCGGTCTGCCAGCGGACACGACCGGTTACAGTAATCGAACTTCGATCTGCCTGTTGACATAATCGGCTCGCATTTTGTGGACGAAATCGGCCTGCGAACAAAATAGGCCTTATGGACTTTTTGAGTAAAAAATAATCAACAACATTATATTACAACAGACTGAAAATTAAAATCAAAATGTTGTGCTTCATAATTTCGGAACTTACTCAATTAATGGCGCAAGACATTCAAAAACAGCATCGATCTAGACATTTGTCCACACACTAAATTTATTTTTTTATATAATATATATTTACAAATTATTTAAATATGTCTTTATAAGAACAGAAAAACAAGAAAGGAGAAATGCTGGATGGTACGATTTTGAAATTTAAAAACAATTATGATAAAAGACAATTATAATCGCGACATAAAAAAAATTATTACTGACCTTAGATACGAATGTAATGTCTTATCATGACAACTAAAAAACCATGACTAGTCAAGTGTGCGTCTCATTCTAAAATTATAATCCTAATTGTAAATTAATACAGAACACACGGATCGATAGGACGTATTGTATATACAACATGTCTCAAAAGAATAATTTGTGATCGGATCTCAACAATATACCTCACCTAAACAAACCAATTACTGGTAATGGGACCTATAGAACAGACTGAAAATGATGGCGGCAGGTTTTGTTTGCGATTTTATCGTTATTGTCTCCCAATTTCTATGCTTTTTTGCTTTGATCCATCAGTCAATGGAGAATTTCGTATTCTGAACAATAAGTTACTGGATCGGAGTACTTGTATCCTTTGTTGAGGAGGAGTTGGTAACATTGGCAAAGGTTAATATTTTACTTAACGTAACGGAAAATCGGCCAGCGCTATTGACAAAAATCGTCATTCAAATATACAAATTGTCCTTTGTTGAACATGGGAGTTCGGGCGGGGGGGGGGGGGGGGGGGGGGGGCACGGCAATAATTATAACAATGTCCAAGAAATCGAGTACTGATTATTGCTAACCCGTCTACATATTTTTGCAGCTCGGAAATACCAATGCTTGCTGAATGAAGCGTATGCATTTGCCGTAGACGCAATATCACTATTTTCTAATACCCCATTCACATAACGATATATAATCTTAAAGTTTAGATCATCCTAGATTAAAGAAATAACCCTAGCTCAATTTAGCAGCCATGTAAACGATTTTAATCCAGGATTTTGGGTAAAACCTTAGATTAAAAGTGTTAGAAATACTCCAGCTTGTGAGGTGGTGTATTTACGAAAAATCCAAGACTAAATGGGAATCTTGCGACCAAAAGAAAATTGATAGATCCCATCTAGAGGTCATTCCAAACAATCACACCAAGTTGTAGAAGGGAAATATTGATGCATAACTGCATTGAGTTCATCGAAGATCGTTCCTAGTGGCAACATTTTTTGACGGAAATCTAAGAACATCGATAGCTCCCATCTAGAGGTGACCCAAACAGGATACCAAGTTTCAAAGCAGTCTAATCATAAATGTGCACTGCTGGGTGCGCCAAAGGAAAATATTGATGCATAACTCCACTAAATTCATCGAACGTCGTTGCCAGCGGCAACATTTTTCGACGGAAACGGAAGAAAATCGATAGCTCGCATCTAGAGGTCACTCCAAATAAGTATGGTAGGTTTCAAAGCAATCCGATCATAAGTGTGCCCTGTAAGGTGTGCCAGTGGGAAATATTGAGGTCTGACTAAACTCAGTTCTAAGAATGTTGTCAGTGGCAACATTTTTTAATGGGCATGGAAGAAATTTGTTAGCCCCCATTTAGAGGTCACCGCAAACAAGCACACCAACCAAGTTTCAAAGCGATCCGGTCAAAAATGTGCCGCAGGCTGTGCCGAAGGGAAATATTGATGCATAACTGCGCTAAGTTCATCGAAGGTCGTTGCCAGCGGCAAGTTTTTGACGGAAATCAAACAAAATTGATGGCTCCCATCTAGAGGTAACCCCAAACAAGCATACCAGGCTCCAAAGTAATCCGATCATAAATATGCCCTGTAGGGTGTGCCAAAGAGAAACATTGAGGACTGACTAAACTAAAGTCTAAGAACATTGCCACCGGCAACATTTGTTGACGGAAATGGAGGAAAATCGATAGCTCCCATCTAGCGGTCACCCCCAAACAGGCACACCAAGTTTCAAAGCGATCCGGTCAAAAATGTGCACCGCCGGCTGTGCCGAAAAGAAATATTGATGCATAACTGCACTAAGTTCATCGCAGGGCGTTGCCAGCGGCGGCAACATTTATGACGGAAATGGACGAAAATCGATACTTCCCGTCTAGAGGTAACCCCAAACAAGCATACCAAGTTCCAAACCGATCTGATCATAAATGTGCCCTGTAGGGAGTGCCAAAGGAATATATTGATGCCTGACTAAGTTCAAAGGTCATTGACAGAGGCGAGATTGTTTGACGTAAATGGAAGAAAATCGATAGCTCCCATCTAGAGGTCACCCAAACAAGCATATCAGGCTTCAAAGCAATCTGACCATAAATGTGCCCTGTAGGGTGTGCCAAAGGTAATTATTGAGGTCTGACTAAACTAAGGTCTAAGAACATTGCCACCGGCAACATTTGTTGACGGAATGGAAGAAAATCGATAGCTCCCATCTAGAGGTCACCCTCAAACAGGCACACCAAGTTTCAAAGCGATCCGGTCAAAAATGTGCACCGCCGGCTGTGCCGAAGGGAAATATTGATGCATAACTGCACTAAGTTCATCGAAGGGCGTTGCCAGCGGCGGCAACATTTATGACGGAAATAGACGAAAATCGATACTTCCCATCTAGAGGTAACCCCAAACAAGAATACCAAGTTTCAAATCGACCTGATCATAAATGTGCCCTGTAGGGAGTGCCAAAGGAATATATTGATGCCTGACTAAGTTCAAAGGTCATTGGCAGAGGCGAGATTGTTTGACGTAAATGGAAGAAAATCGATAGCTCCCATCTAGAGATCACCCCAAACAAGCATATCAGGTTTCAAAACAATCTGACCATAAATGTGCCCTGTAGGGTGTGCCAAGGGGAAATATTGTGGTCTGTCTAAACTTAGTTCAAAGAACGTTGCCAGCGGCAACATCTTTTGACAAAAATGGAAGAAAATCGATTGCTCCCATCTAGAGGTCACTCCAAACAAGCATACCAAGTTTCGAAACGATCTGATCATAAATGCGACCTGTGCGGTGTGCCAAAGGAAATTGTCAACGTTCGTAAGTCGTTTGTGGGAATTCTTGCCGCATGCTGGTTTATCTATAAAGGACAACCAAATTCGATTATCCACAATCGAGCTTCGAAGTGAGTTGCTTGTACGGACGGATGGAATCGCTATTTTCTAAGTCCAATGAGGGTGACAACTTCGGCAAGAAGGTGCCGACAGAACCGTCTCTGTTGAAAAACTTCCTCCATCCGCGATTAGTCTCCTTTAGTACATTTCTTCCCGAGGGTAGGGGCAGTTAGGCATAATTGGAGTGAGAAATATACTATAGACATCACTAGCTTCCTCTTCTGTCTGTTGTCAATTCACTACTGTTACTACTAGTTTTACCATCCCTGGTTTACAAGTGCACTGACGCTGTTAGATATCCACCCCACCGTCTTCTAGTAGTAGCACTATTACTAATACTTTCTACCTCTGCTTCTACATTCTAACCATGCTACCAAAACTACACTTTCCCCAATGACCACTACAGTTCATGTGGCTATCACTTCAATAATCTACTCTCACAGAGTTCTTGTGATTGTTTTTCTGGGAAGGTGAATTCCCAAGAAATCTGTTGGAAAGGCGTCGTTGAACCATCCCGCCTTCAGGTATCTGACAAGCCAGAAGCCTTCGGCACCCATTTTCCATCGCATGCTTTCTAGTTAAAGATTTACCTGTATTTTTATCAAAGAAAAACAAAATAGAATTGGAAATCGCTCCATAAATTCTGTAGATAACCTATTATTTATTTGTATAATTATTCATTTATTTATTTATTTATTTATTTATTGGTGTTTAAGTTCATATATTTCTGCATAACATGGAGCAGAAAAAACATGACCACAACATGGAAATCAAGCCAAGTTTAAGTTTAATCAATCGTTTAAACCCATGTTGCCCATTTGGAAGGACTTCCACCAAAGCATTGGTGACTGGGTCCTTGTTTACCCCAGTAAACAAGCACTGCTTCACCTCCAGGGGAGAAAATCTGTTAACTGTTCCAGTGCAGGAAAGTATCATCAGAGATCTCAGGAAAACTTCTGTTCGCAAAGTAAAAGTCTTATATATTTGGATACTGGAAAAAGAATAGGTTTTATGTTTGGTTCGTTTCTTTTATTGAGGTTTAACTCAACGGCCAGGGTCACATCGTGTCGGGCACTTTTACAAGTGGATGACCCCGGAGTACCGGGAGAGAACCACCGAGCAGCGAAGAGTAACAGTCAGACACCCCGACGTACTAATTCTGCACAAGCAGGGTTAACCGCGGTTAATGACAAGTGCATTATCGGCGTGCAGTACGCTGTAGTACAAAGCGCCACCGTGCCCCCACGTGGGGAAATCTGGGTTAACTGTTTCGACAAGGATATAATACAGTTGCAGTTGGTCAGGATCGAACAGACGATATTTCGGTTTGAGGTTTATTGCACTAACTATTGATCCACCGAGATCCTGGAATAGGTTTTACAAGATGAGGTAGTGTGGGTAACATGCAATCGGAAAAACCCTTTTGCAACCCACATTAGGGCTGCAACGATATGCTTCCCAAACAATAGGATATGTATCATAATTCAGTGCGCACGATACGATATGTATCTTGATACACATGATCTCTCTTGTCATGCAACTACAGATGTCAGCTACTCTGGGGATTGCATGTATTCGTTTCTAGCAGCTTACTTGTATTACAAATTGGGATGCACTCTTTAAACAATAGGTAACTTCTCAATGTGATAACCCATGACATTAAGTAATTTAAGTTTTTGATTTTATGAGCCATTTTCCAGTGCTTTTTCCTCTCAGAGAATATGTTCTAAACATTTAATCCCTTATATCTTGTTCGACAGAGCTCATTGAGCTCTGTCAAACAAGGTATAATGGATTTATTTATTTATTGGAGTTTAAGGTCACATATTTCTGCACAATGGCCAATCGTGACCACAACATGGAGATAAAGTCAAGGTCAGTCAATAGTTACCCCATGTTGCCTATTTTAGAGGACTTGCAACCCAAGCATTGGTGACTGGGTCCTATTTTACCAGTAAAACGGAGTTTGTTTACCACAGTAAACAAGCACTGCCTAACTTTCCGGGGTTCCTGCGGAGGGGTGTGGGGGTTATAATGGATTAATCAAATAAATATTTACTACAATAGAAAGAATTCATCAATGTTTTCGTTAACTGAATAATCCCTTCAATGACATATTTATCACTGTCAGTGTTGATGTGCAAAAACAGGTTTTCTCTTTCAAAATACAAGAAGTTGTTTTGCATGAGAATATTTATATTTGTGGTATCGTGATACACAGTAATCAACAATACGTATTAAATCGTGAGCAGTGTATCGTGGTTCAGGCGTATCACGATTAATCGTTGCAGCCTAACGCACATTAACATCTTTTTTCTTTTTGTTTTGCAATGGATAGATTGGCAGTTTCGAACCTGAAGACAATCATCAAATAGTGTTAAGCAACTTTTAGGTTTTTCGTCAACCTCACCTGACACAACCGAACTTGAATGCAGGTCGAACTGTTTTTCATAAAAAACAAGCACTGCTCTCCTTTCCCGAATTCGTGTAGGGAAGGGTGGGAAAATGCAGTTTTGTCGGGTTACATATTTGGTGAGCCAATATTCAGGTTTGAACCAATCACTGGTTTACTCTTTGGTCCTCATCATAATGAATTAATTATTAAAATATCAGTTTATCTAATGCACATCTAAAATTGTCGATTTGGACTTGCACAAGCCTTAGGCTTGATGTCGAATCATGTTATTACAGTTAACTACACAAAAATACAATATATTCTATTGTTCATGTATATTTTATAAATTATATTTGTTCCAGGTAACTACCAACCATTTTCCAATAAATATTGTTTAACCCTTTACCCAACGTAACGGTCAAAACTGGTCAGAGCTATTCTCAAAAATCTTCAATTAATTTTCATTTTTTTTTTTGTCTCAAAAACATAGGTTATGACCCCTCTTTGGAATGAGATGGACGAGCTCGTTCCAATGAGGGGTCATAATCTATGTTTTTGAGACTAAAAATGGAAAAAAAATAGTTATTCAAGAATTTTGTTTGCAAGTGTCGTCTGCTTTTCATGTTAGGTAAAGGGTTAAACTAAAGTTGTCTACAGTACAGAGACTGAAACAATGTCCCCAAATAGCAGGAATTATCGCCCAAATGAGCGGGCATAGCACATACTAGATTATGCTGTTTTTTATGCTTTTCGGTCGAACTTCACAAGAAGTGATTTTGCCATTAAACGCCTTTAGATTTTTATGCATTTTTGCCACTCATTGACAGTCTGCACCTCGCGTGCTAAAGGTTGTATGTAGGCAAGTCTTGTCTGCCAATTCAGGCAGACAAGACTTTCCTAGAAGTTTCTATTTATTATTTATTAGTGTTGTAATTGGTCGCTACATTATGACTGTTCTTGGAACCAACCACCAAGGACTTTGAGTTTACCCAGATACCACATATTCGGGCACCAGTTCTGTTACAGTAAAATGTTATCAAAGTTGGAATTTGGACCCTAAGAGTTAACAAATATTCCAAGGCATCAAGAATGAAACCCGAAAAAGAGGAATTTTGGACATTCGATATTGCAAAAACATTCTTCAATGGACACCAACCGACTTTGCTCGTCTGCGATATCCCCAAATTAGAACATGGGCCTGAAAAAAAGCACAGGAAGCATAAGAAATGTTCAGTTCAAGAATGACACCTGTTCACTTGTTTATTGGGGTTTTAATGAACTTTCAGCAGCCAGTGTCGTATAGAGTTAAAACGTATTAAAAACTGTCCAACATGATACGACCCTGGCTGTCGAAAACGTTTACAGATGGATGAATTTGGGTATTTTCACGATATTTTTTTAGTTTAGTCATGGCTGCTGTGAAGCCATGACTAGATTTGATTGAAAATTCATCTGAGAAATCTTTGGTGATTCAATTTACGGGGGTGGGGTGTGCGGGGGGGGGGGGGGGGGTGATGAAAGGTGCCTGAATTATACTTATGTCATTGATAAGAGATAATCTTCCCGGGAAGGAATATCCGCCAGCGCCATGCAAGGAGTTAAGTGTCTTGTCCAAGACGCAATGCAGATTGTACAGGTCAGGAGCGACCTTTCAAGCTGAAGTGCAATGTATTAACCAATGAACCACCATGCCCCTGGTCCATAAGCTTAAAAGGTGACAGTGTTTCTAGTACTCCCTCTTTGAAGGAGTGCAGCCAAAAGCATAATGGGCAAAAGTTGAAAAAGACAAACGCCACACAGAAAAATTACAAAGTGGGACGAAACCCCAATATTTTCGTCACATTGTGGAAGAATATATTTATACAATTCAATTTTGCAACAAAACATATTTATTTGAATGTTTTTTATTCCTTTTGCCCACTGATATATCATAAACGGCACAAAAATAAAGTAGCATACACAGATATTTTTTTCAAACATAAATATATATTTCACACGTAGCATTACTGTTTTGTATTTTGTATGTCAAGATTGTATTCTATATGATCTGTTGTACTTCTTTCAGAATAAAAAAACAACGATCCATTACATAGTGGTAGCATATATCGATCTATACTGAGGTCAGCTGCCAAACCACCAGTCAAATTCTTAAACAAACCTGATGCTGTGAAGACATGGACCCAGTCTAGCACCTAAATAGCCAATCACCTATTTTCGGGAAGACCAAATATTAACCTAGGGACTTCGTTTGAACAATCTTGAATCTGACCCTCATAACAATGATGTATACCAAACATTAAAAGATTCTGTCTGGTGGTTCTGAAGAAGAAGGTTTTTAAAGAATATTCCCTATATTACTTCAAGTTCAAAATTCGGGCTCCAGTATTGAGCCCAAATGTGAACAAATGGGCTTTATTTTAACAAATATGTATCTGTCCCCCTATTGATGCTGTATACCGAATATCAAAAGATTCCGACTATTGGTTCTGGAGAAAAGATTTTTTGACTCAGCATTTTTTCGATGCCCTCTACAGAACACCCCAACATAACCGACGGCAATTGTTTTTTTACCTTTCAATTCTACTGGTCCAAAGGATGCTTCAAACCAAATAACGGTTCTCTGTTTCGTGTGGTTTGGGAAATATGGGCGTTTGAAAATATTTCTGTTTTTACCTCCTGGGGTTCCCATGGGGATGCGGGAATTTTTTTTTTGCACGAGTCAATTGCTTATGACCCAATAATACCACACACCAAATTTGGTTTAAACCGGACCTTCGGTTCAGAAAATATAAATTTTGGGCGGGGCCAAAAATTTTACCCCATTACAAAGCCAAATATTGCTTCACGAACATTGTTTGAACAAACTTGATTATACCCCCCCCCCCCCCTCCCCCCCCCCCCCCCCCATCCCCACACACACACATTCAAAAAAAGGAAGCTCCATAACAAGTATCAAGTCATTGTACCCACTGGTTCATGTGAAGAAGATTTAAAAAATATTTTGGAGCATTTTCCCCCAAACCCTCCCTATCGGGCTGGGCATGAGTTGAAAAAATGCAATTCTCCTTGGGGACTATCACTCACGCAAACTTTCACTTGAATTGGCCCATTTGTTTTGGAGGAGATCAAAACATGGTGTTGACAGACGACGGTCGGACGACGGACAGAGAGCGATGAGATTAGCTCAGCTTGACTTTGTCAGGGTGAGCTAAAAAATTACATAACTCTTTTTCGATCATCTATAATTATTTGGGTGGAATTAAAATCTCTAACTAAAGATTCAAGATTGACAGAATGGAAGGGGGCGCGGTGGCGTCGTGGAACGATTCTCGTCAGATCACCGAAGTTAAGCAAAGTCGAGAGCGGTTAGTAGTTGGATGAGTGACCATTCCAGCGACTGGTTCGCGCTCCCGCGTTGTGTCCTTGGGCAAGGAACTTAACCCCGACTGCCTACGTGGGGGCACGATGACGCTGTGTACTAAGGCGTACTGCCCGTCGAATGGTGCGCATGTCTTCAACCAATCTAACCCTGCCTGTGCCGCGGTGCAGAGTTCAGAGTTGCGATGTTGGAGAGCTGACAGCTGCTCGTCGTTGCTCGGTGGTTCTCTTCGGGTACTCCGGCTTCCTCTACCCGTAAAACTGTCACCGACATGATATGACTCTGGCTGTTAATGTTTCGTTAAACCCTAATAAAAAATGGCAACATCTGATTTAGAAACATTACCTGATATCTAGAGCTGAAACGGTTAAAGGGATTTTTTGATCGATTAATCATATGGATTAACCTTGGTTAACCGATTAATCACCTTTTTTAGTTGGTAGCTGAATTATTGACGCACCGTTGATGATTTATAGCATTAACCCTTTACCCAAAGTAACGAACAAAACCGACAAGCGCTTTATATAAAAATCTCCTTCAAATTTAATTATGTTTTCAATTTTTGTCTAAAAAACATAGCTTATGACTCATTAGAACGAGCTCGTTGAGCTCGCTCCAATGAGGAGCCATAAGCCATGTTTTTGAGACAAAAACTGAAAATTTTTAGTAATTCAAGAATTTATTTTGCAAGTATCGCTTGCTGTCCGCAACGGGCAGAGTTGAGAATGGCCATTTCCAGCTACTGATACAGTACAATGATCATGCAAGTGAACAAGTATGTCTGTACATAACTTGCAAGCTTTAATCTGCCTCATAATAAATGATGCAAGTCAGTGTGACAATGTTTGCCTGTTTTAGAGCAAGTTTGTTCATTTGTTAACCCATATAATACAGTAGTTTAAGACAACGGTTAATCGATCAGTTTACTTTTGTTGATCGATCAAGACGTTGATCATTGGTTAATCGTTTAACCATTTCAGCTCTACTAATACCCAGATGTGTTTTGAATACACCATGCTTTTAAGACAAGCGATTATGTCATCTAATATTGGTGTGGTAAAGTATGAAGTGTTTTCTTCAGTTTTTGGTGATATCAACAAACTGTCTGTATTCAACTTCTTTGTGGCAAAATCATTAGTCATGTTCCGCTAACTTATGACGTCGTATTAAATTAATAGATTGAAAAAAATGAACACCAACAGCTGGTTGCCCAACCATCGAGACGAGTGATGTACAACTAGCCTTTGGTGTTAAATGTTTACGTACTGGATGGAAATTTGAAAAGAAGTAAAACAAGGGGCCCCAGGGGGCCTTACTCGCTCTCCTGACAAAGTGGTTCAAAGAACTATTTGGGATCACATTCAGTTAGTCATGGTTCATTAACACGACAAAGGAATGAAGTCATGAAATTATTCATAACTCTAGTGTCCATGGCAGAAGATTATTATCCTGGGTCTCCCCGATCGCTTCAAATTCTATCAGCTGTAGATAAGCACTGCCAAACTTCCAAAGGTTGTTATGTCACTGCCCCCATCAAATAGAGAGCCTAAATATTAACCCAGGGACTCAATCTGAACAAACTTGAATCTGACGCCCCTAGAGATGCTGTATACCAAATATTAAAGGATTCTGACCGGTGGATCTGAAGAAGATTTTTAAAGAAATTTCCTCATAATGCACTAAGTTAAACTTTGGGCTTTAATAGAGAGCCTAAATATTAACACAGGGACCCGATTTGAACAAACTTGAATCTTATCCCCCTAGAGATGTTTGTATACCAAATATGAAAGCATTCTGGCCGGTGAAGCTGAAGAAGAAGATTTTTTAAAGAAATTTCATCATATTGCACTTAGTTAAAATTCGGTATCCTATAGGGAGCCCAAATATTAACCCAGGGACTCGATTTGAACAAATTTGAATATGACCCCCTTAGAGATGTATATCAAATATCAAAAGATTCTAATTGATGATTCTGGAGAAAAAGATTTTTTAAAATTGTGTTAAACAATTTATGAGGTGCTATCAGAGTAATGGCCTTTGTGGTGCCCCCTGTGGGCGTTGAAATGTTATTTGAACAAATTTGAATTGACATATGATAAGGAACATGCACATCAAATTTTGTTCGATTCGGACAGGTGGTTTATGAGAAGTCGATAATATAAAGTTCATGCCAGATGGACGGACGACAGACGGATGGATGGACGGAGAGACGATGGACAGAAAGTGATCACTTAAGCTTTCCCTGCCTTTCAGTCCGGGGAGCTAAAAAGAAGAAAGTTCATGGGTCTACCTTGGCTGAATTGACGCCTAGAATATTCAATAATATGGATGGTCTCAACTATGTTATTCAAAAAAAGTAGGGAATATCCAAACTGATGTTGAAATTTTCGGAAAATGGTATTGTATACGCGTGATTGGACACATCAGAATGTTACCAAGTTTCGTGTGGATCATGAATGTCAGTGGCCCACGAAAACTGCTTGTAGGTTTTTCGCACGGGCGCCGCGTTAATGTCTGTGGTGTACGTTTTGAAATTTTCATTTGTACTGGACGGGCTTTTTCGGAGATCTCATCGTTCTTTTCTTGGTATAAACTCGTTCATCAATAGTGTCTGATCGAAACATAACTTTTGAGGTATGCTAAGACTGACAAGTGACGAACGTTTACGTGCCGTTGGTATGTTGGAAGCTTGCAACAGACAGACTGCAGTGGCTCAATTTCTCAACGTTACTCAATCGGTGATCAGCAGGTTGTGGCCACGCTACCGTCACACAGGCAATGATGATGCCGGACATCGGTCAGGTTGTCCAAGGGCGACAACTGCTAGCCAGGATAATTTCATCCGAACCACAGCATTACTTAACCGGCATCAAAGTGCGCCAAAAACTGCACAGCAGCTGCACCGAGCGACAGATGTGCGAGTCTGTGGTCAGACTATCCGAAATCGCCTACGCAGCTGGAATTTGTACACTCGACGACCTCGAATAATTCCACGTTTGACTAAATCGCAGCAAGACGTAACTGGTGTGGAGCACGACAGCGCTGGGACAATCGTCGGTGGAGCAACGTCATGCTTTCCGATAAATCGAGGCCACTCGCGACTTTCACGATAGGCGAAACAGAGTGTGGCGGAACGAACGATACCATGACGAAACCGTCAGGCAGCACGATCATTTTGGTGGTGGATCGGTTATGGTGTGGGGAGGCACAACCATGACAAGCAGAACAGCATTACATGTCATCCAAGGGCTTGTCACAGGGCAGTACTACCGTGGCAGCATGCTAGCAGCTCATGTGGTGCCATTTGCGCGACTCACCGCCGTCGATTCATTGTCGAAGATGACAATGCAAGAGCACACAGGGTCCGTGTCGCTAGAGTTCACCCAGAAGCAGAACATCACTACACTGCTTTGGCCAGCACTAAGTCCAGACCTTTTACGAATCGAGCAAGTCTGGGATATGCTTGGCAGGCGCTTACGACAACGTCAACAGCCCCCTACCAATGTTCAGTAACTCGCCACGGCACTGCAGGGAGAATGGAATAACATCAGTCAAGCTGATATAGGAGGTTTGGTAAGGAGTATGCCACGTCGGCTCCACGCTTGTCTCGCTAACTGATTTACAAGGAATTGAGGTCTTGGACTGAATGTGGTAAATTCTCCGACTGACCGCCCATGTCTTCTACAGCTCAGTGTGTGGAATGTGTGCTTGTCACACACCCAATTATCGCAGAAATCATTCACCAGATGTCACCGTGCAATGCCTCAACTATTTTTTTTTTTGATGAAAATATAAACATATTTCCTCATATATCTCACTTTTATCAAATATCCCCTACTTTTTGGAATCGTATAGAATACAGAATGTAGTGAGGGTTTTCTTAACAGGAATGGGTAGTACAAATTCTTTTTTGCATAACCCTTTTGTGGTAATCACAAATTTTCAATTTGTGCATCCCTGTTGTGCCACAGCGTTCCACTAATTGCGATAATATCTTCATATATCTGTATATCTTCGTGAGTAAAGGAACATCGCATTGCATTAACGCAATGACAGTCTACGTGTAAACTCCAAGGTACATCGTAAACAAACAGCCCAAAGCAGGTTGCAGAATTTCACTGTTAGCCTGAGAATTTGTACTGGGTACTGAGCTGCAGATTGAAAATAATGACTGATCTATGCCTAACATCACTCAGTTGAAATAGAATCTTAAAGACAATATGCTCACGATGAAGATAAATGAATGTGTCAATGACACTGTAGCTCAACTTGACAAACTTGAACTTGGTAAGTTATAAATAAAATTGCAAAATTGAAGATCATTGGTACCGATGTTATTTGGTGAAATTGAACACAACAGCATTGTGTGTGCACAACGTCAGAGTAATCCATGCATTTTTAAATGTAAACTGTAAGACTGGCTAAAGGAAGAATGTTGATACACAAATGCAGGCAGGATGTTCAGAGGTTACTGAAAATGGCAACTTTTTTTAACAGAAATGAATGCTTATCAATAGTTCTTATCTAAAGGTCTTGCCTAAACCATCCTGATCATAAATGTGCCCTGTAGGTAGTGCCAAAGGAATATGTTGATCCCCGACTAAACTAAGTTCAAAGGTCGTTTCCAGTGGCAACATTTTTTGATAGAAAAAACAATCCTATGATAAATGTGGCTTGTTGGCCATGTCAAAGAGAATGTTGATGCACAAATGCAATAAATTCAAAGATTGTTGCTAACAGCAACAGTTTTTGATGCAAATGAAAAGAAAATCAATAGCTCCTATCTTTGTCACCCTGCATAAGCATACAAAGTTTCAAAACAACCTGATAATGAATGTGCCCTCTGAGGCATACCAAAGGAAGATGTTAAAGAACAAATGCACTAAGTTTGAAGGTCATTGCCTGTGGCAATGTTTTTTGTGTTTTTTATGGAAATTCATAAATATACCCTGCTGAGAGTGCAAACGGCATAAGCTGATGCACAAATGCAGTAAGTTCAAAGGCTGGTGATAACAATAATTTTTTATGGAAATGAAGAAAAGTAATAGCTCACGTCTAGAGGTTACCACGACACACATCCCAAGTTTGATCCGATCATAAATGTGCCCTGAAGGGTGTGTTAAAAGGAAATATTGAGGTCTGACTAAACTAAGTTCAAAGGTCAGCGGCAACATTTTTCGACAAAAATGGAAGAAAATCGACATAGATGTCACCCCACACAAAGTTTGCAAGCGATCCAATCATAAATATGGATGCTTAACTGCACTATGTTTTTACTAAGTTCATCAGAGGTCGTTGCCAATGGCAACTATTTTTTACGGAAATGGAAGAAAATCGATAGCTCCCATCTAGAGGTAACCCCAAACAAACATACCAAGTTTCAAACCATCCTGATCATAAATGTGCCCTGTAGGTAGTGCCAAAGGAATATGTTGATCCCCGACTAAACTAAGTTCAAAGGTCGTTTCCAGTGGCAACATTTTTTGATGGAAAATGGAAGAAAATCAATAGCTCCCATATAGAGGTCACCCCAAACAAGCATGCCAGCTTTCAAACCAATTCGATCATGATTGTGCCCTGTAGGGTGTGACAAAGAGAAATACTGAGGTCTGATTAAACTAAGTTCTAAGAACGTTGCCAGCGGCAACATTTTTTGACGGAAATGGAAGAAAATCGATAGCTCCTATGCAGAGCTCACCCCAAACAAGCATACCAAGTTTCAAAGTGATCTGGTCAAACTGCGCACTGCAGGGTGTGCTAAGGGGAAATTTTGATGCATAATTGCATTAAGTTCATCAAAGGTCGATGCCAGCGGCAAAATTTATTGGCAGATATCGAAGAAAATCGATAGCTCCCATCTAGAGGTAACCCCAAACAAGCACACCAAGTTTCAAATCGATCTGATCAAAAATGTGCCCTGTACGGCATGCCAAAGGAGTATACTGATGCCTGACTAAACTAAGCTCAAAGGTCGTTGCCAGCGGCAACATTTTTTGACGAAAATGGCAGAAAATCGATAGCTCCCATCTAGAGGTCACCCCAAACAAGCATGCGAGGTTTCAAAGCAATCTGATCATAAATGTGCCTTGTAGGGTGTGCCAAGGAGAAATATTGAGGTCTGACTAGACAAAGTTCCAAGAACGTGGGCCGCGGCAACATTTTTGGACGGAAATTGAAAATGAAAGAGTCAATGACTCTGTAGCTCAACTTGGATATGACAGGAATTAGTACTTGCTGTGACCAAGATAACTGAATAATGAATATGACAGGAATTAGTATTTGTTTTGGCCCAGTCAACAATAATAAAAGAATTACAAGGTGACTGTAATGGACTACAGATTAAGACCAATCATTGTAGATTATTATTTTTGTGTGGAAATTTTCAGTCCCAAACAAAATATTTTCAGACTAAAATTTTTTCTTCTTCTTCTTAAAATCGACCAAAATGCATCAAAACACAAAAAAACTAATTTCCGGATTTTGGTCCAAAATTTTCGAAGTCCTACCCGGACCCCAAATTTTCAGTGTAAAAAAATTTTTTTTTTTTTGTCTTAAAATTGACCAAAACGCATAAAAAACCAAAAAACTAATTTCCGGATTTTGGTCCAAAATTTTCTAAGTCCCACCCGGACCCCTAATTTGCATAATTTATTCACGAGAAAAACTCTGTATTATATGTAATGTATCCCATGGTACTAAACATTCATACAAAAATTTATTCAAATCAGATCTTTCATTTGGAAGTTCTGCGCAAAAATCTGATTTTCACGAAGTTAAATGGAAAAAATGATCTGATTTCCAAAACATCGTTAGTATGTGTGTGTTAAGTACTGCCATCTCTTTTTTATCATGGGTGTATTGCGGTTTGAATATATGTTTGCTGAGTATAACTGAATATGCTTTTGGTACCTATGACTTTCGCCAAAAGCAAGAGAAGTTGGCACACATGCCTGAAAATAAGTAGTCTGACATTTGCAGAATGAGATCCTCAGAGGGTGAATTTGATGATTCCATCCCATACAGTGGGCCAATTTATCCTCTGGGTACTTCTTTCTGTTTAGGTTTGAGACCCTGATTCAGATTGAGGTTCACGGGGGTATAAGCTTAATATGAATATAAGCAGACTGTCATCACTAAATTCACCCTCTGGGGAACTCATTTTGCAGATGACAGTCTGCTTATTTCTGGCTTGTTGGCACACAACCTTTATTTACTGCATGAATAAAGTATATTTTTGGAGATTAATAAGACAGGTATTCAAAGGAATGCAGGAGAAGTCGGCCCCAAATATTTTGGAGCATTTTCCCCCAAACCCTCCCTATCGGGCTGGGCATGAGTTGAAAAAATGCAATTCTCCTTGGGGACTATCACTCACGCAAACTTTCACTTGAATTGGCCCATTTGTTTTGGAGGAGATCAAAACATGCTGTTGACAGACGACGGTCGGACGACGGACAGAGAGAAAAAAAAATCTGATTGCACTTAATTTTGAACAAAATGGCTGCTAGCGGCCATCTTGAATTTCAGACTGGACCCAAAAACACTCCTTCTCGTCTCACAGTGATAACAAAGGTACCCAAGAAGTTTCGTGAAGATCGGTTCATAAATACGGCCTCTAGCCCGAGCCGTATTGGGATTTGCACTCACAGTGCTGAAAGTAACACTAAATAAATCAAAGTTAGCCTAATTTGCACAATTTACGCACAAGAAAAAAACCTGTAATATATGTAATGTATCCCATGGTACTAAACATTCATACAAAAAATTATTCAAATCAGAGCTTTCATATGGAAGTTCTGTACAAAAAACAGATTTCGGAATCGTCGGTACAAAATGGCTGCTGGCAGCCACGTGGAATTTGGGACTGCACCCAAAAACACTCGTTCTCGTCCCACGGTCATAACAAAGGTACCCAAGAAGTTTCGTAAAGATTGGTTCATAAATAAGGTAAATACGTGTAATATCGCGGTCCAGGTCAACGGTGCCAACGGGGTAAGTATTGGTGTGCAGACAGAGGCCACTGGGGGTGTCGGTCAGAGCCGGGTTTGTGGGGCCACCGATGGCGATATTGGGCTTGAAGTTTGTAAACAGTGTTCTATGATGTATGGGGACTGTCGTTCGATGGGATATGGAGAGGTATATGCAAACTGTCAGGAAATCCTCCGCCTACTTGAGACAATTGTTAAGTTTGAGGGGGAGATTGCTGAGCTGAAGGGAAAACTTGGTAGGGCGGGGCTGTCTGGAGTTACACCTGTGAAAGTAGCTTTCCGAGAAAAGTGGGTGGTTGTCGGTGGTTCCCAGAGGAAACATGGGGGTAGAACCTTTGATGTGAATGAGGTAGGTGATGAGGTGGGGGCTGCTAGAAAAGTACGGAGGACAGATGAGGGGGGGGGGGGGGCCCAGGCCGGAGCAATGCTGTACAGCGTTTGGCGTGGACTATCAAAAGTGGTAGGAAAGGGGGGCCAGAGAAGCAGGTAGATAGGGGTGTAAAGTCCAAAGGCAGTTGGGAGTGCAGCACCAGAAACAGATTTGATGTGCTCGATTCGGAAGAGACAGGGGAGGTGATGGAGGATAGTGCAACAGATAGTAGCTTGGGGTCTAGGCCAGGAAAAAGGAGGAGGGATCCGGGAGAAGACCAGGGGAGTAGTCCGGGTAGTTCAGGGCCTGGAAAGAGACGGAGGGACAAGGATAGGAGTAATCCTAGGTCAAAGATACCGATACCGATATTGATTCCGAGTGGGGATGTTGGAGAGGAAGAGGACGCTGTAAACAATAGGAGACTAGAGGAGATAAATAGGGCGAGAGCCAAAAGTAAGTTGGTGGTTGCGGGAAGTAGCATAGTTCGGGGGATCGACAAGGTTGTCTGTGGTCCGGACAGTACAAATAGAACAGTTCTGAGCTTTCCGGGGGCTAAAGTGGAGGACCTGAGGGATAGAGTGGACGGTATTGTAGCTGGGTCGGGGCCTGATCCGGTAGTGGTATTACATGTGGGGTCCAATAACATCAGGGAGAGGAAATCAGTTCGTTTGGTGGACACATACAAGGACCTAATTAGTAAGCTAGTTAGCAGGGATGCTCGGATCATCGTTTCAGGGGTGCTCCCCGTTATGGGTGGTGGGAATGAGAGGAACTCGCGGATTATGGCACTAAACGAGGAGCTGGAAGAGCACTGCAAAGACTTGGGAATACATTTCATTGACCACTGGGATTCATTCTGGGGACAAGGAGAGTTGTATGGGCGAGACGGATTGCATTTAAGTAGGATGGGTACAGACCTGTTGGGCCAAAAAATTTTACAGGTGGCTGGGCCTTTTTTGGAGAAAAGGGGGGTAGGGGACCACAGCCGATAACCCAGAGGGGCTCAAATGCTGGGAACATAGGAAGAACAACAAACATGCACAACACAGGGACATACCAGGGTTATAATAATGTGCCAGTGATGACAAAAAAACAAAGATTCAGTAAGTTTGGGTACTGCAACATCCAGGGTCTGCACAAGAAAGTAAGCGAAATATCAACAATGATGGACGAAGGAGACTTCGATATAATGGGTCTAAGTGAGACGTGGATACGACAGGATGAGCGGGTTGATCAGATGAAGGGTTGCGTGTGGATAGGAGCTGGGCGAACTGAGGGTCAGAAACGGGGTGGGGGTGTTGGCATCTACGCTAAAGAGGAATTACAGCCCTCATTGATTACAGATCTCACAGAAGCAAGGACTCAGATTCCAGTATCCAACGAAATAGTCTGGGCAAAAATCAAGTTAGGAAGCAGGAGTGTTGCCGTTGGTGTTGTATACTTAGCAGTGGAGGGAAGTAAGCCCGAGTGGAATGATTCAATATATACAACTCTTAGATCGAATATCACAGAGCTTGAAAGCAGAGGGTTCAGTATTGTCCTAATGGGGGACTTCAATGGGCACATCGGGGATAAGGAGGAGGGCATACAGGGAGGTGATAGGAAAATTAACACGAATGGGAGGAAGATGTTGAACCTATCAAAAGAGCTTGGTTTAAAGATCCTGAACAGGGATGCGAAATGTAAGGGTAAATGGACCTGGGAGAGGAACGATAAGAAAACAATAATTGATTATATACTCACTGACATTAGCGTATGGAGGGAGGTTATAGATGTAGAAATAGATGACGAGGGAAAAAATGACTTGGGTAGTGATCACAACCTGATAACAGTTAAGATTATGGGCAAAAAGACGAATAGAGACAGAAATACCTTCAAGGAAGTTTGGGGACTAAAACAAGGAGCCGACTGGAAGCAGTTTCGGGAAAAACTAAAACCAAATCTTGAATGTATACCTAGGGATTCAAATGTCCAGAGTATTTCAGATGGCATAGTAAATAGCCTAACAGAGGCAGGGAAGGATTGTATAGGAAGGGTGAGGGTCTTGGATACAGGGTTAACGAGGGACTGAAAAAGGCTATAAAAGAAAGGAAGGTAAAATGCGCTGCTTACAGAAGAAGTAGGAAGCTTAAAGGGGTGGATAACAATGACACGAGACTAATGAAAGGAGAATATGAACTGGCACGGAAAAGGGTGAATGAGATAAAGAATAATAATAGGAAGGAGCGCAATTGCAGTCTTGCCAGAACAATAAAGAAAACGGGGGGTTCGAGCTCAAACGTATTTTGGAACTGGGTAAATAAACGGGGGAAAAGTAGTGTGCAGAGTATCAAAGTGGATGGGGAAGTACAGAAGATAAAGGCCGTATCGCTTCAGAGTTAGTTAAGCACTGGGAAAAGATAAACGATAGGCGATGGGGCAGTGGGTTCCCACCAAAAAGAAATACACTGGTGGAGGAGAACCTATCCAATCGTGTATGTAGCGAAATAACGGCAGAAGAAGTGCGGAACGTGGTCTCGAAATTAAAAAATGGTAAAGCGGGAGGGACTGATGAAATTCCGAACGAATTCCTCAAAAATGGAGGGGAGGCACTTATTGAAGTCCTGACAAACCTTTTCAACCTGGCTCTGCGAAAGCAAGAGGTCCGCAGAGAGTGGAGGGAAAGTAAGGTGTCGTTCATACACAAAAAGGGGGATAAGGAAGTTCCAGATAACTATAGGGGGATATCAGTTAGTAGTAACATCGGAAAAGTATTCTGTAAGGTCATATACGGTAGACTAGAGGAAGTTATTGAAGAGAAAGGTTTTTTAGGAGAAATTCAAAATGGTTTCAGGAAAGGGCGAAGAGTCACTGATCACCTATTTACACTCACCCAACTGATAGAATCAACAAAGGCTGAAAAGAAAAAGATGTTTCTGGCATTTCTAGATGTGAAAAATGCGTACGACCGAGTGTGGAGGGAAGGTATGTGGCGAAAGCTCGAGGGCATCGGACTGGGGGGTGACTTTGTGGGAATCATTAAAGCACTGTATACAGATGTGCAAAGCCAACTCAGTCTAGGGAGTATCACTACAAAACGAGTCACTATGGATACACTACTGGAGACACCTGCCGAGTACCGGATCCTTTTCCTCCTTCAACACGCCTTGGCATGTGAGAGCCATCCTATACAGTCACAGAGGGTCGAAAGGGGCTTGTCTCCCATACCGTCCCTGCGCGCCTTCGGCGCGCGAAATCAGCACTTCGAATTTTTTGGTGTCATAGCGTCATAGGCCTGCACTGTTGGTGGGAGCCCACTCTCTAATAGTCTTAATGGCGTTGAGGGTTTGGTCTTTGACAATCTATCACTCCAATGCAAACTGCCGGGAATTCTAACCGCGTGCATACCCCTTCAGACTCCGTTTGCGACAATAGGAAAGCTAGGCATGTGTGATCCAAGATCCAAGTGAAATAAAATAAGGCTAACCGAGTCGCAAGGGATTTGTAAATCCCACATCGTCCCTGCGCACCTTCGGTGCCCTAAAACCTTTCATTCATTCATTCTGGTGTCATAATCATACCGTCTGACAAACAAAAGGCACATTGGAAAAATGCCTCCGACTCATCCTTGCATTCAGTGTGCTAAAGGAATTCGGAAGAACAGCAGAGCTATTGACTGTGACCACTGCAAGAAATGGTGTCATATCAAATGTGGTATAAACATAACTGATCATCAATACCGGCAATTGAGAGATGGTGAAACAACATTTCCCTGGACATGCACACACTGCACACTCACAGAACTAGCATCCGACGATCCATCTCTACCAGTAATAGAATCGACAAGACTGTCGACAGATTTCGTAGATACTAGCCAGCGCCAAGATGAAACATCCACCAGGCACGCACATACCCAGCAGTCAGACGAGGCACAACAATATCTGCAAACTGATGAAATACAGCAACAAGCGGTTGATGCTGAACATTCTGATTCTGAACAACCATTGGTAAATTCTTTTAATATAACAACCTCTTTCACTGAACCACGAGCACCCCGTCAACCAGAACAAGCCCCACTTGTTCCTCGGGTTCCTGATATCACAGGATTGCTAAGTCAGCCAGATACAATAACATATGAAATTATTTCCAACGGTTCACAACGGTCGGGCAAACTTTTAATAGACTGTCACGGCTACTCATACACAAGAAATCAGGCCGTCCAATATGGCGCTGCTCTGTCAGAAATAAGAACAATACATGTAAAGCTACTGTGAAAGAACTTAGGGAGAACTTTACACCTGGGCCACAAAGCCACAACCATCCAGGTCAACCTGGGTTGGCTTCAAAAATTAAAATTGTCAAGAAAGTTCACCATCTTGCTAAGGGTGATATATTTCGTTCTGCAGCTTCACTAGTCGAGGATGTGTTTGCGACAGACATTCAACTTGAGAAACCAACAACTAGTGGACCGAAACCGTTGAATCTAGCCCGTAGCAGCAACTATCAACGCCAAAAAGGCCGTCCTACTGAACCGAAAGATATAGCATTTGACTTAGCAATTGATTGGTTTCCGAGCAATTTTCTTCAAGCTGATATCAGTTTAGACGGAACTCGGCATATTCTGTTCTCGACGCCAGATCAATTACAACTTTTAAGTAATGCTACATCAATCTACTGTGATGCTACCTTCAAGGTAGTTCACCCACCATTTTACCAGCTTTTTAGCTGGCATGCATTTGTACAAACAATGATGTCGACACCACCGTCTGAATGTCAGAGCCCATCAAGGCAATCTATCATTTTACAAACTTATATCATTGTTACATAAGGAAGCTTCACTTGTCCCCATTCAGTGTCAGCTTGTCCAAGAAGAGAAACTTAGACAGATTCAAAGGAAACAAAAACAAATTATGCAGGGCAAGCTCTTTCAACTCTGGCGACTTTACCGTCACGACGAACTAACAACTAGTCAACTTTTAAAAAGGGTGGCCAACTTAACTGCTCCTACTACTCTGTAAATAGGTAAAGAGTGATTTTTTATACATCAGTGTAGGTCAGTGTATTGTAATTGCTGTAAATTAGTTCTGTTTGCAGTAAAATAATGTCTTTTTATCACTGATAATACCACTACGTAACATCAGTTCCTAGAAAGCCCTGTGGGCGTTCTAGGAATTAATGTTAAGTACTGGTATTTTCAATGATAAAAAACAAGACTGCTTTTTTTTCATACATCTCAAATTGTGAAGTGTTGAATCGTCATTACGGCGAAATACGGAAATAGATCAGTGTATTGTGATTGCTGTAAATTAGTTCTGTTTGCAGTAAAATAATGTCTTTTTATCACTGATAATACCACTACGTAACATCAGTTCCTAGAAAGCCCTGTGGGCGTTCTAGGAATTAAAGTTAAGTACTGGTGTTTTCAATGATAAAAAAAAAACAAGACTGCTTTTTTCATACATCTCAAATAGTGAAGTTTTGAATCGTCATTACGGCGAAATACGGAAATAGATCAGTGTATTGTAATTGCTGTAAATTAGTTCTGTTTGCAGTAAAATAATGTCTTTTTATCACTGATAATACCACTACGTAACATCAGTTCCTAGAAGGCCCTGTGGGCGTTCTGGGAATTAATGTTAAGTACTGGTATTTTCAATGATAAAAAACAAGACTGCTTTTTTCATACATCTCAAATTGTGAAGTGTTGAATCGTCATTACGGCGAAATACGGAAATAGATCAGTGTATTGTAATTGCTGATTATTTTTAACAATCTTAATTAAAAATTGAAAAAACCCTGTTATGTTGTCATTTTTGTCCTTTGAAAGGATCTTACAAACCCTACCGCCCCAAAATGGCGTTTTTTGCCATTCAGTCGAAAGCAGCCACGCTACGTTTTGTCCATTTCCATGGTGGTACCCCAACCCCCGCCCTCCAACCTTGCAAATAGTGAGATTGACCAATGTCCCACAACACCATCGGCACCTGCTCTCTGCCATTTGACGAGCTGAACACTACATCTTATATATGTCACTATTTTATTTCATCAAATGACTGATACCGGGTCCCTGTGATCAGACTTTTTGTCCTAAACCATCGGATGTTAACCTTTAGTTTGTGGGGCCGACTTCTCCCAAATTGTCTGGGTCGACTTCCTAAGGGCCGAGTTCTCTTGTACTTCATGGGGGCGACTTCTCTCGTGGGCCGACTTCTCTCAAATTGTCTGGACCGACTTCTCATAGGGGCCGACTTCTCCTGTAGTTTGTGGGGCCGACTTCTCTCATGGGCCGACTTCTCCGAAATTGTCTGGGACGACTTCTCCTAGGGGCCGACTTCTCAGGGGCCGACTTCTCCGGGGCCGAGTTCGCAATGGGCCGACTTCTCCTGCTCCCATTCAAAGCTTCCGAATACTCAGAATTAATGTCCACTCGAAACAAGTATCTTTTTTGTTTACAGTGAAGGATAAAAACAATTTCGTATTCAATTTTTCAATGATCGAGTGACTGTAAAAGATTTTTGAGAAAGGACATGTTTCCACAAAAGTAGCAAAGCTCTGTCTCGCTAAGACCACTTTTAAAACGTTGTTATCTGGTGAAAGGAACACGATGTAACATTTTGCACTGTAAAGAGTGGAAATAGGTATTCTCAATTGCATAAAACATATTACAATAAATACGTTGCCACTCTTCGCTGTCTAAATTTTGTAAAGGTAAATGCACCATTTCAATTCCAAATGTATAGGCATTTGAGCAGTTTTTCCCAGGAGTAAATTACAGAATGTTCTATTAGTTTTTTTGCGGAGGCTATTAACTAGGCCATTGTGGGGTGAATAACATTCTCTATGTTTCTTGCTTTGGTACTACACCTTTTCCATGACTGTGGGATTGAGCTTATTATTCCATAAAAGGTTACAAAAAGGATGCTGACGTCATGTTTTCTCTCAAATTGCTCAAGGGAGAGCAAATTTCCATTTATATCAACTATGTCATTTATAAACGATACGCCTTTTTCAAACCATGTCTTATAGAAAACAGAAGTGTTCCAAGAAAGCCTGAATATAAGCAGACTGTCATGTGCAAAATGAGGTCCCCAGAGGGTGAATTTGGTGATGTTACTCTACACACCAGGGTAGCATCACAAAATTTACCCTTTGTGAACCTCATTCCGAATCAAGGTCTCAAGCTGAAACAGAAAGATGTACCTAGAGGATAAATTGGTCCACTGTAGGGGATAGTATCTGCAAATTACCCCTCTGGGAACCTCATTTTGCAAATGACATGTTGTTTATATTCAGGCTTGGTTCCAAGTCGTTAAGAGCAAGTGTTTTCCACTGGTGGTTTATTTAATTTTCGGGGTCTAACAATTTTTTTATCCAAACTAGCTTTAGCGAGCAACAGAGTGTACTCAGGTGGTGGAATTTTAGACCACCATTTGTAGCAGAGCTTATCACTACCTGTCGTTTTATCGTATCCCAGTTACCAGACCATAAGAAATGGAAAAAATAGAGATTGAATATCCCCAGTCAATGCATCAGGAGGGGTTGGGAGGACTGGAAGAAAATGTATCAATATTGGGAGAGCCAGAGTTTTTATAGCAGTTGTCATAAAAGCAATATGGTTCCATAATTTAATAATTATACTTTTGAGAAGAGTTTTTTTCCCTCTCACTCTTTTTGTATGGAAAATATACAAGGTCCCTCAAAAATGCGATTGGAAAGCTGGTGATATTCTGTAAATAGTTATGTTAACAAGTTGTAACCATGCACTCTGTTGTATTATGCAGCTGCATGTTACAGATTTTGTGACAGTGGCTGCTGATAATGCTGTATTTGGGT
This sequence comes from Pictodentalium vernedei, assembly GCA_031216915.1. Classification (NCBI taxonomy): domain Eukaryota; kingdom Metazoa; phylum Mollusca; class Scaphopoda; order Dentaliida; family Dentaliidae; genus Pictodentalium; species Pictodentalium vernedei. Next base: position 291,934,621 of record CM062290.1, read on the forward strand.
AATTACGGATCCAATACATACTCATTACAGGAAAAATGATTTTATCGTATAGTTACCGTATAGTTACTTATTAACTAGCTGAGTGCTAGAAGCCACTATCATGACTCTATTGAAAAGTGCAGAAAGCGACTATAGTGGCTATAAACTGTGTGTATTAGCTTTTTGTTTACTAGGCAGTTGAAAAAAGATATTTGTATAAACATATTTTGTTACAATTTATTGAAAAGTACCAAAAAGGCACTTTCTAATAAATTGTAACAAAATAGTTATTAACAAAATCTCGCTAAATCAGAGTTGATTTTGCTGGAGGCATGGTATCTACAAAAAATAGGCCGATGAAATCGTCAGATGTGTACACATACACGCAACTAATAGAAAGCTGTATGACGGAGGGCCACCACGGATGCCGACATTATGTACACCATACATGGTATGGGTACATATAGAAATGGATTGGAGGAGTGTCTAATTTGATGGATAAGGGTTAATATCTCTGGATCAAATTATCAGATTTACATAAAAAACTATACAGCACAGCACATCAGTAACATGAATAAATATATAAAGTAACATGACAATCGGATTGATATTTTTTGAGTTATCTCATGCCAAAGGGATTGGAGGAATTTTCATTTTGAAGGATAAAGGGTTAATATCTCAGGATCAAATTATCAGATTTACACCAAAAACTATACAGCTCGGCACATCAGTAACCTGAACACAAATATAAAGTAACTTGACAATCCAAGCAATATTTTTGAAGTTATTGAATGCCAAAGGGATTGGAGGAATTTTCAATTTGAAGGATAAAGGGTTAATACCTCAGGATCAAAATAACAGATTTACACCAAAAACTATACAGCTAGGTACATCAGTAACCTGAACACAAATATAAAGTAACTTGACAATCCAAGTAATATTTTTCAAGTTATTAAATGCCAAAGGGATTGGAGGAATTTTCAATTTGAAGGATAAAGGGTTAATATCTCAGGATTAAATTATCAGATTTACACCAAAAACTATACAGCTTGGCACATCAGTAACCTGAACACAAATGTAAAGTAACTTGACAATCCAAGCAATATTTTTCAAGTTATCGAATGCCAAAGGGATTGGAGGAATTTTCAATTTGAAGGATAAAGGGTTAATATCTCAGGATCAAAATAACAGATTTACACCCAAAACTATACAGCTCAGCACATCAGTAACCTTAACACAAATATAAAGTAACTTGACAATCCAAGCAATATTTTTCAAGTTATCGAATGCCAAAGGGATTGGAGGAATTTTCAATTTGAAGGATAAAGAGTTAATATCTCGGGATCAAATCATCAGATTTACACCAAAAACTATACAGCTCGGAAAATCAGTAACCTGAACACAAATATAAAGTAACTAGACAATCCAAGCAATATTTTTCATGTTCTCGAATGCCAAAGGGATTGGAGGAATTTTCAATTTGAAGGATAAAGGGTTAATATCTCAGGATTAAATTATCAGATTTACACCAAAAACTATACAGCTCGGCACATCAGTAACCTGAACACAAATATAAAGTAACTTGACAATCCACGGCAATATTTTTCAAGTTATCGAATGTCAAAGAAATGGATACGGACGCCGGATGCTAAGACGGACAGACAGATGTACAGACAGATGGATGGACAAAGGATGGACGAACGATGGATGGCCACCCCGGATGCAAGCATTATGTGTACCATACATAGTATGGGTACACATAAAAATATTACTCCTGTTATAAATCACATCTGAAAAATAATTTAGCACTCTACAAGCTAACTGGTTGAGGGCTACATTTTTTACGTGGTCTGAATTTTTCATCCAAATTTGTTTTATTACAAATTATTGAAGAGTGCCCATAGGCACTCTTCAATAATTTATGATAAAACAAATTTATATTTACAAAATATTATTTGCATTTGACTGAATATGATAAATAGGCAAGGAAAATGTTGGCTTTTCCCTCTGGTACCATCATTTTTTGAAAGCCCTGATAGTGGCTTTCAGCACTTAACCAGTCAAAAATTTTTGCAAACACTTAAGCATCGACTCCCTGGTTTGAACAGACTTAACTTTAAAGTTTGAGTCAGTTTAATAAAGTTTTTTTGTTTATCATCCTTTTTCTTATGGCCTGGATTTGTTTGGTTACAAGTTTTGAGTTTCCCACAACTGAGCAAAAATAAAATTCAAGGAGTATCAAGGCGTATTCAGAGGCTCGCTCGACTCCAATTTTTTGTCTTGTTGGGCAGAGCACTGTTGCCCAGTAGTTGACAAGTACACAGGCCCACACCCAGACTGGTATAAAATTGTTACATGTGGTTGCCAGTTTGGTGCAATGTGAGTCTGATCAGCCAAAGAAATTAGCAGTATCAGCCGGAAATGCCTTGATAAAACTGCCATAGCTTTTACCATGACATTGGAGATTGCTGTGGTTAATTTTGGTGATTGTACACTCTGTGTGTGATTAGTTTGCCAGGAAGAATAAATATGTTTAAGAAGCATTAGTAAATTCGCATTGTTAAGTTAACATGGGTCATGCTGCCACCAGCCCATCCTATCTCTGAATATATTAGAAATGGGCAATATACCAAAAAACCAAACCAATCATTGAATACTGAAAATGTCTGAATTTTCAGATTTTCATACATTCGCTACTTATAAGGCCTTGTTGAGGCTTGATAGCAGATGAAGGGTTCAGTTTCATGAAAGAAGTGACTGGTTTTCTTTCAGTTTTCTTAACCCTTAACTGGTAGAGTGCTGGAAGCCCATATTTGGGCTTTATTCTGAAGTGTAGGTACCACAGCTTGAAGGCTCATATTCAATGCATGTGCTTTGTATTATATTTGAAGTGATACTATTTAATCTGTAAGGGTTTGCCTTGTTACAATTTATGGGAGAGTGCCCATAGGGCACTCTCCCATAAATTGTAACAAGGCAAAGACATGTGTACAGGATTTGATGGTCAAAAATAATTTAGCACTCTACCAGTTAAGGGCTTGAGAAACTGTCCTGAACTCCCACTGGACTACAATCTGTACATGTCTAGTTGCTTAGGAGTGATTTCTAGTCAAGTCTTAATTGGCTGCCTTAAGCCAAGACTTGACTAGAGTCTAGAAATCACTTATCAGGTGAGTTGACTTTTGTTAGCAGGACCTCCCAATGATGGCATGTTAATGGCATATGTTCTGAGATCAGAAGAGCCTGAAATGATTCTTTGGGGGGTTAGGGTGTTTTTGGAAAAGGTCACAATATTACTGCAGATATGATATACGTTGGCAAAAATTTGGCATGTTGAGCGCATTGGCAGTGGCATTTGTGGCACTGTGGTAGAATGATACAAGGACTTATTCTGCATTTTGCTGGTATGAATTCCCCTTTGGTACCACCAGGAAATATTTTAAGTGAGATACCAAATACCAAACTGAAATCATGGTATACTCCCTCCCCCTAAAAATACCAAAACCGATGTTGAACCAAAAATATCAATACCGCCCATCCGTAGAATATATATATTTATGGTTTTGCTAATAGTTTCTGAAAATAATGACTTGTTCATGTTTAACACCTCCTTCAATAACACTCTTGACAAACTTGAATTTGGGGATTGCATAAGAAACTAAAAATATATATTTTTGATTTTATTCAATGAATTTCATAAAACTGTCCATTGTGAGAAAATAATATATTTTCAAAGCACTTTACTTCAAGTCCTTGCAAAAAGAAAGCAAGGTGTGTTCTCTCCATTAATTCATCTCATTTGCCCTGTAAGCATGAATAAGTAAGTCAGCAAAATGGTGGAAAGATCTGATTCATATTAATTTAAGAAGATTTAATTCCTGGACTGAATTTTTCCATCAAGTCATTTATTTCTCCTTTACGTCTTTCCAATTCTTTTTAGCACGTAATTTCATTTCTTCTATGATTTCCTTGTGTTTCTCTGTCTGTCCTGGCAAAGGTTTCCGGATCCTGTCCCCATATTTCTGGAAACAAAACACCAACATCTCATTTTAAATCAACACTATATTGTTTTGGCAAAAAATGGGAAAATTTGTGTACCGTATTTACTCTATGTATTGGGACACTCTATGATTTGGGACACACATTTTTTCCAGAAAACTATATTTTTTTTATGCTCTAAAGTTTGGGACATTCAGGAGATTTGTTTCCAGTTGACCCGTTGCTAGTAGCAGACGACACTCATAAAAAAAATTCTTGAGTAACTAAAAATTTGAGTAACTAAAACATAGCTTATGATCCCTCATTGGAACGAGCACAATGCGCTCGTTCCAATGAGGGATCATAAGCTATGTTTTGGAAGCAAAAAATGAAAATATAAAAAAAAATTGGACGGCGATTTTTGTACATAGTGATGGAAAATGAATCACACATAACTTTATTCAGCATCAAATCAAGACCAGGCTGTGTTCTTTTCCCATTTTCTAAGAATTGGGACACCTGTGAAAATAATTATTTTTAGCTGTCCCAATACATAGAGTAAATACGGTACCTTTACTAAGCTGTAAACTTCATTTTGTTTAATATACTGGGAAATTATAAGTATCTTGAGAGAAAAAATATCTTGATTTATACAAGCAGATTGCTTTCTGCTCTAAATTGATGAAAATTTAAATAAATATAACTCTTAAATGTGATTTTATTCCAATATGACCCCCCCCCCCCCCCCCACCCCCATTCTGCCCAACATGTATAGCCATTCCATTTACTCCGAAGAAAGCAAGTAAAGCAATATAAAAGGCTAAAGGATATTATTTTTAACTCACCAAATACCATTTACTTTGTAAAGTAAATAGTTTAGTTAACATAAATGAACACAATTGAATAGCCATTTTGCCAATGAAAATTATTCAATTAACAGGACTATTCAATTAACAGGACTATTCACTTAACAGGGATTTCACTTTCCTGTATTCTAGAGAAAAAACTTAGCATTTATTCTAATATATCTTGTTTGACAGAGCACTATGAGCTCTGTCAAACAAGATATAATAGATTAAATGTCTGTATTGATGTACTGAGGCCAAATACATCAAAAACAAAGGAAAACTGGGGAGAATCAGGGTAATTTCTCGACAGGTTACAAGATTTTTCATTCAATTAACAGGAGTTTACTCTATAACCTATATTCAATTAACAGGTCAAATTTGTACTGGAGGTATGGTAAATGGTTTTGTGTTGAAAAATTATATTCAATTAACAGGGATATACAATTAAGAGATATCCAATTAAGTGGGCTCCTGGCTGTAGTTGCAAAAATGTTTCTCATCGACTAATATTTCCATTGTTTGCCTCCAAAACACTGCTTATGACACACCATCAGAATTAGCTCGATGAACTTGTTTCAATGAGGTATCATAAGCTATGTTTTGGAGGACAAAGCTGGAAACAAAAGGCCTCACAAAGTAGATCTTCTGTTTCTCAGGCCATTTTTTTATAAAACTGCATGCAGGCGGGTGGGCAGGCATTTTTTTATTTTATTTTTTATTTTTGTAATTATTTCTTTACCACCAAAAGTTCATCTTCTTTGTTTGTTTTATGTTTTAGGCCTCTCAATCTACAGAATAGTATGGGTGGTGTGCACTCAAGGGACAAATTTATCAATTTTATTAACTTGGGTAAAATGTCAGACACAAACTCTTTTTTATTATTTCAAGTTTGCATTGGTTATAAAAAGAGAGCATCTGGCAGCCAAATGGACGCTTCAGGAGTGCCTGAGAAACCGATTCTTAACTTTCTTAGGCCAAATTTATTTATTTATTTATTGGTGTTTAAGGTCACATACTTATGCACAATGGCTAATCGTGACCATGACAGTTTTACAGGTGGAGGAAGCCAGAGTACATGGAGAGAACCACCGAGCATCGACGAGCAACTGCAATTGTCAGCTTCTCAACATTCTAACTCTGCTCAAGCTCCGCTCAAGCAGGGTTACAGTGCTTGAAGACATGTGCACTATCAACGTGCAGTACGCCTTAGTACACAGCGTCAACGTGCCGCCATGTAGGCAACCGGGATAAAGTGCCTTGCCCAAGGACACAATGCAGGTCGTCTCAGACGGGGATCAAACTCGGGACCTCTAGCATAGAAGTCCAACAGTCTACCACTGAGCAATCGTGCTCTGTTCTTAGACCTAATAAAATATGAATGGTGATTTCTGTGAATAGGCACAATCTTGATGAGGTCATTAGGTTTTGACTAATTCTTTACCTCACAAATTTGCCACATCCACCCACGTAGTTTAGAAACTGAGCAGCTGAAAAAAATTATTTTTCAAAATATTTGGCAAATCCATACCATGTCACCAATAATTTGAATGAGCTCGCTCCAATGAGGAGGTCACAGGATATGGTTTTGTTAAACTTTTTAAAAAAATTTTAAAAACAAATAATTAACAAATTTTGATATCAGGAGCATTGGGTACTACAATAAGAGGTTATATCTGAATACAAAGGAGATTTCAACACTTGTATCGGCCTTAAAATTTGTTCCAATTCACAAGAATCGCTTTTAATTCTCATGAGCTCCTTCTATGAGAACCAATTTTCAGTTCTTAATCCTTTACCCAATGTAACGGTCAAAACCGGCCAGCGCTATTCTCAAAAATTGCAAATTAATTTTCATTATTTTTTCATTTTTTGTCTCAAAAACATAGGTTATGACCCCTCATTGGAACAAGCTCATCGGCCTTGTTCCAAGGAGGGGTCATAACCTATGTTTTTGAGACAAAAAATTAGTTATTCAAGAATATTTCTTGAAAGAATCGTCTGCTTTTCATGTTACAATGTAGGTAAAGGGTTAAATGATCTTGAGAATTTGAGAGTACTATTGTATCCTTGTGAGTATATATATACTTTATCTAATCAAGGTTCATACGACTCAGGACCAAAAAAAATCAATTACTTTTCAAGGACATTTCAAGGATAAATAAGCATTTATCAAGCAGCAGTTTCTGACGGGATTGTCATTTCTCAAAAATCTCACCTGCATCTAAAATCTATTTCTTGCACAATTGGCTGGGTGCTAGATTCTGTTTGGTCACAATTTATTCAATATTTATTTTATTATAAATCATTGGAGAGTGCCTGCTGGCACTCTCCAATGATTTATAATAAAGTCAATTCATGTGAAGAAAGTGTCATATGCCACTGATTGAGCACTGAATTAGCACAAAGAATATAAGGACTTGTTTAAAGTAATCTCACTTTGCAGTTAAATTGATGGTGACTTTCAGCAGTCTACCAGTTATTTCCGATATGCATGTTTTTTTTCCTCACATTTTTAAATGAAAGTGTCAACTGCACTGTAGCTCACCTTGACAAACTTGAACTTGGTAAGTTATAAGTGAAATGGCAAAATTGTAGATCATTGGTACCAATGTTATTTGGTGAAATTTCAACATAACAGCATTGTGTGTGCACAACGTCAAGAGTAATTCATGCATTTTTAAATGTAAACTGTAAGGATGGCTAAAGGAATAATGTTGATAAACAAATGCAGTAAGTTCAGAGGTTATTGTAAATGGCAACCTTTTCCACAGAAATGAATGCTAATCAATAGCTCTTATCTAGAGGTCCCACCTAATGAGCACACCAAGTTCAAAAACAATCCTAAGATAAATGTGCCCTGTAGGCCATGTCAAAGAAGAATGTTGATGAACAAATGCAATAAATTCAAAGATTGTTGCTAACAGCAACAGTGTTTGATGGAAATGAAAAGTAAATCGACAGCTCCTATCTTTGTCACCCTGCATAAGCATACAAAGTTTCAAAACAACCTGATAATGAATATGCCCTCTGAGGCATGCCAAAGGAAGATGTTAATGCACAAAGTTTGAAGGTCATTACTTGTGGCCATGTTTTTTTTTTCTTTTTTATGGAAATATACCCTGCAGAGAGTGCAAAAGGGATAGGTTGTTGCACAAATGCACTAAGTTCAAAGGCTGGTGATAACGACAATAATTTTTTATGGAAATAAAAAAAAATCAATAGCTCACATCTGGAGGTCACCCTGAACAAACAAAGTCTCAAAGTGATCCGATCATAAATGTGCCCTGGAGGGTGTGTCAAAAGGAAACATTAAGGTCAGACTAAACAAAGTTCAAAGGTCAGCAGCAACATTTTTTGACAGAAATGGAAGAAAATCGATAGCTCCCATACCGATGTCACCCCACACAAGCACACCAAGTTTCCAAGCAATCGAATCATAAATGTGTCCTGCAGGGTGTGTCAAAGGGAAATATTGATGCATAACTGCACTAAGTTCATCAAAGGTCATTTTTTTTACGGAAATGGAAGAAAATCGATAGCTCCCTTCTAGAGGTTACCCCAAACAAGCACACCAGGTTTTTGAGGAAAATAGAAGAAAGAGGATAGCTCCCATCTAGGTCACCCCAAACAGGCACACCAGGTTTCAAAGTGATCCGATCATAAATGTGCACTGCAGGGAGTGCCAAAGGGAAATATTGATGCATAACTGCACTATGTTCATCGAAGGCTATTGCCAGCGGCAACATTTTTTGATGGAAATCAAAGAAAATCAATAACCCCCATCTACAGGTAACCCCAAACAAGCATAGCAAGTTTCAAACCTATCTGATCATAAAGTTGCCCTGTAGAGCATGCCAAAGGAATATATTGATGTCTGTCTTAACTAAGTTCAAAGGTCACTGAGGAAAATCAATAGCTTCCCTCTGGAGATCACCCCAAACCAGGTTTCAATGCAATCCGACCATAAATGCTCCCTGTAGGGTGTGCCAAAGGGAAATATTGAGGTCTGACTAAACCAAGTTCAAAGGTTGTTGCCAGCTGCAATATTTTTTGATGGGAATAGAAGAAAATCGATAGCTCCCATCTAGAGGTGATCCCAAACAAGCACACAAAGTTTCAAAGTGATCCGGTCAAAAATGTGCCCTGCTGGGTGTGCCACAGGGAAATATTGATGCATAACTGCACTAAGTTCATCGAAGGTCATTGCCAGCAGCAACATTTTTTGACACACATTGAAGAAAATCGGTAGCTCCCATCTAGAGGTTACCCCAAACAAGCATACCAAGTTTCAAATTGATCTGATCAGAAATGTGCCCTGTAGGGCATGCCAAAGAAATATATTGATGCCTGACTAAACTAAGTTCAAAGGTCATTGACAGCGGTGAGATTTTTTGACAGAAATGGAAGAAAATTGATAGCTCCCATCTAGAGGTCATCCCAAACAAGCATGCCAGGTTTCAAAGCAATCCAATCATAAATGTGCCCTGTAGGATGTGCCAAAGGGAAATATTGAGGTCTGTAAGTTCTAAGAACGTTGCCAACGGCAACATTTTTGACGGAAATGGAAAAAGACAGCTCCCATCTAAAGGTAACTCCAAACAAGCATACCAAGTTTCAAACTGATCTGATCATAAATGTGCCCTATACGGCATGCCAAAAGGAATATATTGATGCCTGACTAAACCAGGTTCAATGGTTGTTGCCAGCGGCAACATTTTTTGACAGAAATGGAAAAAAATCGATAGTTCTCATCTAGAGGTCACCCCAAATAAGCATACCAGGTTTCAAAGCAATCTGATAATTGTGCCCTGTGGGGTGTGCCAAAGGGATATATTGAGGTCTGACTAAACTAAGTTCAATGAACGTTGCCAGTGGCAACATTTTGTGATGGAAATGGAAGAAAATCGATAGGTCCCATCTAGAGATCACCCCAAACAAGCATACCAAGTTTCAAAGCGATCTGATCATAAATGTGACCTGTGCGGTGTGCCAAAGAAAATTGTGGATGTACGTTCATACGTATGCCCATACGTACGAACGTATGTCCAAATGTACATATGTTGACTGACGAGAAGTGATGGCAATAGCTCAGTTTGACTTTGTCAAGTTGAGCTAATTAAAACGAAATAAAATTGAAAATTTGGCAAAAGACTCAAATAAACAAATAAACAAGCTGCAATGATAGCAGGAAAAATCCTAGGACATTCAAGGAGTCTGACAGATTTTCAAGAACTTTTCAAGGGCATTTTCTGAATATTCCAAATTCAAGGAGTTTGGCTAAAATTCAAGAACTGTTCAAGGCTGTGCGAATCCTGTTCTTATGAGAATCATTTTCTAGAATCAATTCCGATTCTTGCATGAATTTTATGCCCTAAATAGGGCTGACATGATTAATCAAGAAGTTGTTTAATCATCGGCAGCACACGTACTCAACTTCAATTTCCAAATGTCACCTTTAATCGTTCTCAGTGACCTCTGGAAACAACAATAAGGAAAGTATTTTATGGGTTTACTTCACTTCTTTCTGTATAAGTTATTACAGTTGCATTCCTCAAGTTTGAGGTGCATGCTTAGAGCACCATGCCCAAGTCTTAAGAGGGCTAAAGTTTAACTTTTACACACATATTTTCTGTGCACCTAACTGCCATGATGTTAAACTCCTTTGTCAATTCTGCACACTGAATGAAGTGACTTCAAATCTTCGAACGTAAATCCTCAGTGAAAAGAAAGTGACATTGTTTTGTCGGTCAACAGCGAATACATAATAATCTCCGGTCCACATACAAAATTATTGAACCACAAACAAAAATAAAACCACTTGTGTGTTTCTAGTTTCTCAACTAACCCTATTTTAAGCTTGTGACCCTAAAAAAAGTTTTTTTATCACCTTGATGTGGATATTGTAGGTAAAATGTGTCTACAATCAACAATACAGATGATCAACAGCATGTGAACTAAATGGGATGAGACAGCTGAGGATACTCCAGACAAGTTGGTTTATACGCAAGTCAGTTTGAGGCGTTTGGGGAAAATTGGGGAAGGCCTACAGGCTGCCGGCGTCAAAAACACTGCTATTAATCCTAATTATTAACCCTTTTAACACTGGTGGTATCTTCCATGCCAGTTAAATGGCAGAAATTTGAAGAGTCCATATCCATTATTTGGGGGTAGAACAATTAATATTTTCAACGTGCAGCCTTCAGGCTGCACGTTGAAAATATTAATTGTTCTACCAACACACGTTCACTTAGTAGCCATCCTACTTAATGAAATTATGACGTATCGTGTTCCTGGACCGGAAAAGCGGCCTATCGTGTTGAAAGAAGTAATATAACAATGACCCTATGCACTGTGACAAGTTGTTCTAGAGATGTATTTTGGTCACAATAATCCACAAATTTTCTTTATTTAAATAAATCTTCTGTCCGCTATTTTGTCTTCACTGGTGGAATTGGACAAATCACATCCCCACCAAACTGTCTGCCCCCACATCCCCACCCCCTCCATCCTTATTTATGATAAGTTTCTGCATAGTTTATTTGCTGTATGTGCATAATAGGTCAATTCCAATTTACATTTTCATTCAGTTATATAGCATAATCAGCTGATATAAGCTTTTTATTTTCAGGCCTACAAGTACTGTATGTGATGCAAATTATAAATAGTTGACACTTTTTTTCTCAGTTTGTGACTTTGACATACCTCCAGTGCTGAAATGAATATATAATTATCCTGAATGATTTTATGGAAGGCAATATTCAAACATTAAATTGGCATTCCAATATTTGTGACAACCCCATCCCCCCCCCCCCCCCCCCGCCCCAACCACACACACACACAAACATACTTCCCATGGAACAAACATAGTTACAGTCATGGCTCCTTGAGAAAGCAAAAGAAATACAAAATTGGAACTGACTTAGAGAAACATGATCTCACAAAATTTGCAACAACACTTCACTTGTGAAGAAATAATTGGTCTCTTCTTGGTTTTCTTGACTCCAGAATGCTCAATATGTATAACAGTACGGCCGCAGTGGACTGGTCACTTTCCATGGGGTGGGCAGTATTTCCACGGCCGCAATTATATTAGACTGCAAATATTAATTATGGGAATAATCATCAAAAATTTAATTAATGAAGCACCGGGTACAACCCAATACTTCATTTTGCTGATGAGGATTTTTATTAGCTGTTAAATACATGCGTGGACATCACTACCCACACATGGATTACTGGATTACTGTAGTCCAGAGTTGAATGGTAAGAATGTAATGGTAAAACTTACCACCTTACCATCAACTGGCATCAAAGGTTGCACTACACATACACAATACCTATATACATGTACACTCATACATAATAATGCCGCCTAACACATGCAAAAAAAGGAAATGAAAATTCAAATACTATTTAAATAGTTTGAATGTATATTCGTGCACTACATGTACAATATACTACAGTGGAACCCTGTTAATTGAATAGCCACTTTGCCGATGAAAATTATTCAATTAACAGGAGAAAACAATAATTACAATTAACATGGAAGTGTCATTTTCCAGTATTCTAAAGATAAACTTAGCATTTATTCTATTATATCTTGTTTGACAGAGCTCCATGAGCTAATAGATTAAATGCCTGTATTGGATGTACTGAGGCCAAATAGGTCTATAAACTAAGGAAAGCTGGAGAGGCAGGGTAATTTCTCGACAGGTTGCAAGATTTTTTATTCAATTAACAGGTGTTTACTTTATAACCTATTTTCAATTAACAGGTCAAATTTGTACTGGAGGTATGGTAAATGGTTTTGTGCTTGGAGATTATATTCAATTAACAGGGTTATTCAGTTAAGAGTTATCCAATTAAGTGGGCTCCACTGTATTCATTTCATCACTAGATGGTTTGTTTGCCATCTCTATCTACATGTACCTTATTTTTAGGTCCTGACCCAAAACATTTTTTGGAGGTCTCAGTTGAAAAATGTTCAACATTGTCTTTCAACAGTTGTTGGTCTTTAGCATAATTTTATGCCTTCATAATAATGTCATTTTGTTTATATTTGCTTCTCATGCAACTTTCCACTTTTTGTGGATTGGGGCATAGTTTTCTTGAACACGAATTTGTGCAGGAAAGTGGTTAAAAAAAAATTCACCAGCCTTTAATTATCTACCCTATATTTTTCTGACATGTGATGGGAAACACACCTATTTTGTTTTTTATTTTGTTTGGACCTGATACCAACATGGAAATTGAAGCATACAGTCATTTATTTACCAAGCACTTAAAAGTGCAATCGCAAATGGCAGTGTCAGTGGAGATAAAAACTTGGCAATGAAAGGTCGTGATAAAAGGCTAAAGTTCTCAAAATGTGTTTGGGGTAATAGTTGGCTCCAACCACATGAGCATTTTAACTGCTTGTCATTTTGTGACTCAGTTTTTGACTGCAAGCTACCAAGGCTTGCCTACCTCCCAACCTCAGAGGGAAAATGGAGAAACATTTATTTGCCTCATTTACATAATAAAAGTTACACAAAACATAAAAGATAACTGAGGCTCCACAAAGTAAATCTTCTGTTTCTCAGACCATATTTTGTAAAATTGCATGTGGACAGTCGTTTTTTATTTTATTTTTTATTTTTGTAATTATGTCTTTGCCATCCAAAATTCATGGTTTTGGTTTGTTCTATGTTTTAGGCCTCATTATCTACAGAATAACATTGGTGGTGGTGTATTTCGTCCCTTGCTGCACTCAAGGAACAAATTTATCAATTTTATTAACTTGGGTAAAATAACAGGCATAAACCATTTAATTTTTATTTTTTTAAGTTTGCATTGTTTATAAAAAGAGAGATTGTGGTAGGCAAAATAACCATGTGGGAGGGCCTGAGAAACAGAGTTTTAACCTTTTTAGGCCTAAAGTTTCATTTATTTTTTTTTTTTTGCATTGATTGACTTACTTCTCTCATGTCTGCTGGGTGTGGAGTGATGGCAGCCATAAGCAGATATGCTCCCCCTCCAAATAACACAGTATACACTGCAACTTTGAGCAGCTTACTCATTGTGTAGTGATACTATCAATAAAACAGAATACAGGTGTCTTTGCTTGTTACATTTCTAGCTGCTCTCGTCAAACATCTTGAAGGATGCTGAAATACAATGTATGAGTTAGTACATCAGAATTTCACCACTTTGAGAAACAAGGAAACAAATTAATTCACTAAACTTCAAAATAAAAATGTATTATCTGGTAACTTATTCAAACAAAGACTTGCCCTACTCAAGTAGACCTTGTATGAAGTGTGGACAACAAGGCCTTTAAATTCTTCCCAACTAACGACGGTAAACGCTGTGCCCAAATAAGATAATTGCACCCAAATTATGTGGAGTTTGAAACTTTTTCCAAAGTTTTGCAGTGTATATAGTTTGGCCAGGTTTCCCTGATGCTTGCAATATAGCTTAGAGCATACCTTCGAATCAAACAATGAAACCGATAAATAATTTTTAAAAAACCCACAGAGTTCGTCATAGAAAAACAATCATATACGACACTGTCAATGGCGATTGCTTTTCTGTGGCACATTCTATATGATCATGCACTTAAAGCTTCAGATCTATTATTTCATGTTTGTGGCATTTCTCGGTAAATGCCATGCGTAATTTACATTCAAATAGGTCTTTGGCTCGACACTGGGAAACTAAGAAGCCTTCTTGAGTTAGTCGAGTAAACATAAGTCAAAGGGTGGTGGGAACCAGTGATAATGGTGAAGACATTTAACAGGGGGTTGTAAACTATCATTTTAAGACGGGGACCTAAAACCCAAAATAGATGCCAAGAAGAAGAAAATACCAGTGCTTTTTCTCCAATCATGCAGGCCACATCCAAATTTGCCGTTGTGCCCAAATTAGACTGATCAAAAGGTCTGTGGACAACAGTGGCAGAGATTGCTGGTGATACTGTTCATGTGTGTGTATGTGGAATAGAGATGGAAATGCAAAACTATAAAATTTCCAGCCTAAATTAGCAGTACATACAGTACAGCCATCGGGGGACTGGTCACTTTCCACGAGTGGGTAATATTTCCATGGTCGCAATAATATTAAATTCCAAACACTAATTATAGGGATAATCATCAAAAATTTAATTAATGAAGCACCAAGAAATTGAAATTTTGCTGATGATGATTTTTATTACCTGGTAAATGCAGGCTTGGACACCACTGCCCTTGTGTGGATTACGACCAATCCATGACAACTGTACTGTGGATAAAAGCATTATTAATTTTCACAAATTTATGATTTAGACCCCCCTCGTGTTAATACCCTACAATATTGTAGACAATATGAATTTTCAGAATTTTTTCCATGCCATTTTGATTTCAAGATCGATATGATAGTAAAAATTCTTTTAATGTTTTTCATGACATACAGTGCATTCGATTCATTATTTACAAAGATTTTCCCAGTCTCCACTAAAAAACAGAGGAGTCGAAAGTCCAATAAATGAAAGTGTCATTGACACTGTAGCTCAACGTTGAATATGACAGGAATTAGTATTTGCTGTGACCAGGTCAACAATAATGAATATGACAGGAATCAGTATTTGTTGTGACCAAGTCAACAATAATGAATAAGAGAAAAAGAGTAATTCGCATAATATGTGCATGAGAAAAAAAAACGTAATATATGTATTCCATGTTACTAAATATTCATACAAAAATTTATCCATATCAGATCTTTCATATAGAAGGTCTGTACAAAAAACTGATTGCACTTAATTTCGGTACAAAATGGCCACGATTGGCCATCTTGAATTTCGGACCAGACCCCAAAACACTCGTTCTCGTCCCACGGTGATAACAAAGATATCCAAGAAGTTTCATAAAGATCAAATCATAAATACGGCCTCTAGCCCGAGCCGTATTGGCATTTGCAGTTATAGTGCTGAAAGTAACACTAAATAGATCAAAGTTAGTCTAATTGGCATAATTTATGCATGAGAAAAAAACGCGTATATGTGATGTATCCCATGGTACTAAACATTCACACACAAAATTATTCAGATCAGCGCTTTCATATGGAAATTCTGCGCAAAAATCTGATTGCACCAAATTTTGTCAAAAATGGCTGCCAGCGGCCATCTTGAATTTCAGACCGGACCAAAAAACACTTGTTCTCGTCCAACGATGATAACAAAGGTACCCAAGAAGTTTCGTAAAGATCGGTTCATAAATACGGCCTCAAGCCCGAGCCATATTGGCATTTGCACTTACAGTGCTGAAAGTAACACTAAATAAATCAAAGTTAGTCTAATCTGCATAATTTACGCCTGAGAAAAAACCCCGTATTATATGTGATGTATCCCATGGTACTAAACATTCATGCAAAAAAAATTTCAAAACAGAGCTTTCATATGGAAGTTCTGTGCAAAAATCTGACAGCACCTAATTTTGTACAAAATGGCTGCCAGTGGCCATCTTGAATTTTGGACCGGACCCCAAAACAATCGTTCCCATCCCACAGTGATAACAAAGGTACCCAAGAAGTTTTGTAGAGATCGGTTCATAAATAATAAATACGGCCTCTAGCCCGAGTCGTGTGGACGGCGCAACAGACGAGCCATGACAATACCTCACATTTGGCTTCGCCAAAGTTGAGCTAAAAACAGAGGAGTTGTAAGTCCAAGAAAAAACAGAGGGAGTTGAAAGTCTTTAAACTCTGATTTTAACCCTTTACCTAACATGAGAAAAGCTGATGACACTTGCAAACAAAATTCTTGAATAACAAATTTTTTTCATTTTTTGTCTCAAAAACACAGATTATGACCTCTAATTGGAATGAGCCCGACAAGCTCGTTCCAAAGAGGGGTCATAACCTATGTTTTTGAGACAAAAAATGAAAAAAATAATGAAAATTAATTGGCGATTATTGTGAATAGCGCTGGCCGGTTTTGGCCGTTACATTGGGTAAAGGGTTAAAATAGGCAGATTCCCAGGCCTATAGTTTTTGAGGCGGCAAAATCTTACCCCCCGCCACCTATGGTCATCTGAAATGAAAATAAGGAAAACAGTGAATGCTAGCCTAAAAATGTTTTTAAACTGTATAAGAACTTCTGAAAACCGCTTCCAAATCAATAAATGTAATGAAAATGCACACTCTCTTCAAATAGCTTCAAGGGGATGGTACAAAAAGGCACAACAGTAGTGCCCAGTGAAGCTTCAAGATTCAATTCAAAATCGTTAAGATGATTTCATTCGAGTCACAGTGATTTATCAATTCTCAAATCGTTAACGTTTTCAAAATCTTATCAAGCATCTCCCCTTGATCACTTCTTCTATCATCGTACAGGAGACCTGATGATAGAATAGTACAAGGGGGTCCATATATGCAAAACTATATTGGTTCTGTTTCTGAAAAGTTCCACATTTTTAACTGATGCATCTAATCAGAAAAAGAATCACTGTTGAGTAGGTTACATTGTAAATTCAGTAAATGACAATACAAAACTTGAATGGAGACTAACAACACTTTGTCATATTCCACACTTGTATTTATTTATTGGAATTCAACTCTTAACCTGCTGGGTATTTTCAAAATATTTTTAATCAAATCTAGACATGGCTGCTGTGAAGCAGCCATGACTAGATTTGATGAAAAATTCAGCAAACTTTAACTCAAGACATTATTGGTGAAACAATTCATGCCATTTACAATCATACAAATTGATTAAATGTGCCCAAATTATACTTCTTTTAGTGGCAAGAGAAATCCTGTCCTGCGCAGGAATATCTGCCAGCAGCATGTAATGAGTTAAGGACACATATTTCTATACAATGGTTAATGGTGGTCACAACATGAAGATAAAGTCAAATCGAGTCAATCGTTTATACCCATGTTGCCCATTTCAGAAGACTTCTACCCCAGGCACTGGTGAGCAGTGCCTATTTTACCAGTAAAACAGAGCTTGTTTACCACAGTACACAAGCACTGCTTCACTTCCTGGAGTTCCCATGGGCATTCCATACTTGAAAGAAGGAACACTATTTACATGTTAGACTACCTTATTATAAGTGTTGAGATTTGATTTTGAGTTTCAGTTCAATTGATTTGAAATCCACTTCTTGATGGTGCGCGGTGGAGAAGTAGGTAGAGGAGCAGGCTGCAAGCCAAGAGGTCCGCAGTTTGAATCCCACCTGTGGCAACCACATTGTGTCCTTGGGCAAGACACTTCACCCCCATTGCCCACTTAGGGGGAACAGTGGCATTGTGTACTAAGGCGCACTGCATATTTGATGGTGCACTTGTCTTCAACCAATGCTAACAGTGCTCGTGTGGAGTTAGTATGTAGGGGAGCACGACAGTTGTGCTCCAGTTCTCTCAGGGTACTCCAACTTCCTCCACCCGTAAAACTCTCTGACACGAGGTGACCCTGGTTGTCGAGAGTGCCGTTAAACCCTGAAAAATAAATTAAAAAAAATAAATCCACTTCTTGATTTCAGGCCTCAAAATCTGTCCCCACTCATGCGAATCGGTTTTGATTCAAGCGAACTTTGCTGTGGGAATCAATTTCAGTTCCAAAATAATTTAGAATTCAAGACTTTTATACCACTGTGAGAGCAACGTGAATGCAGGCCTGGAAATAAAGAGCCTACATCATAACCTGTTAGCAGGTTATGCTGTATAATACAGTGGTAACCTTCAGGAAAAAAAGTGTTGTGATACTTTTCCAATTTCCTTGTTTTACTATGCAAGTCATGATGTTTACGTCTTGGCAGAATTTCTGGCAAAATAAATAGCAACAAGTAACATGCAATCTCACGAAAGTGAGATCGCCCGTTGGTTGTTGTGATTTATTTTGAAGGAAATTTTCCCCCGCTGGAACACCAGGAAGTGAAGCAGCTCCTGTTCACAGCGGTAAGCAGGCTCTGTTTTACAGACAAAATAGGACCCAGTCACCAATGCCTAGGAGGTGCAAACCCTCTCTAAAAAAAGGAAACAGAAAAGTGTGTCACAATGTTTTGGTGTTAAGAAGTTTGAGAAATCTAATTTCATTGAAATGAAGCTGCTTGACCCAAACCTGTATGATGATTTGTTATTTTGCCATTGTGTGGGTGGATATTAGACTTTTCCCTCTGCACACCAGCCAAGTAGAAATGAGAGGATGCAAGAAGCAAATCTGCAGTTATGGACCACCGGGAGACCCGGTGGTCCATAACTGCAGAATTGCTTCTTGTGGCCTCATTTTTTTGATGATTGATGAGTGTAGCATGATACATATCGAATCATGGGAAATGTATCATGATATGCATCATATTGAGAGAAAATATATTCTTGGAGCCCTAATTTCCAGGCCTGTGAATGAGTGCATATTCCACAGTAAAATACAAACATCATATTTATATATTTACCAGAATTTAACCCCTAGACTAGAGGGCTTGTTCTAGTTTTGGTGAGTTTCCTGTTTTACATGTACATTTAGAACATATGTTCCAACATGCAGACTTTAGGTGGATCTGCTGAAACTACAGCAGTTCGGCAGTGTTTTTCAGTGCAGTCTTGGCTGCCTGCATAAGCAGCCATGATTTCCCAAGACATTACAGCGAAGTCGAAATGTTGTTTTATTATGGAGCGAAAAATAAGCAGAATTAACCAGGCCTTTGAGGACACTTTCACAATCTATATCAAGAACTGAACATTTTGTAAGAATTTGATTTCATTGTTTTTTCTTGTGAGAATCAATTCTGATCCTCGCATAACTTTTAAGTCCTGGAGTTGATATGAGATTCTATTCAACTTGAAATTTGAGATTCGCAGGGTCCTAGTCTAAATAAAAGAAGCGGTGCTCAACAAAAGCTGGGGGACATAAAAAAAAATGGATACATGTGTTTAATATTTTTTTTATCAGCCGTGTTCACCCCCATGTACTGACCTGGTGGGATAATTACTGATACAGTGGAGCTCACTTAATTGGATATCTCTTAATTGTATATCAATGTTAATTGAATATAATTTTCAAACACAAAACCATTTACCATACCTTCAGTACAAATTTGATCTGTTAATTGCATATTGGTTGTAGAGTAAACTCCTGTTAATTGTATATAAATTTTTGTAATATGTCGAAAAAATTACTGTGACACGCACCAAATTCCCCTTATTTATCAACCTTTTTGGCCTCACTACATCCAATACAGACATTTATTCTATTATATCTTGTTTGACAGAGCTCTATGAGCTCTGTCAAACAAGATATAATAGAATAAATGCTCAGTTTACCTCCAGAACACAGGAAACTGATCAAATCCCTGTTAATTGTATACTCCTGTTAATTGAATAATTTTCACTGGCAAAATGGATATTCAATTAAGAGGATTCTACTGTATAGGGGATTTTCAATTGAATTCAAGCATGTGCATTCCAATGGATCTCCCATTAATTGAGACCTGTAAAACATTCATGGTCTCTATTCCCACCTTCTGTCTGTCCACGTCTGTGAGAAGCACAACATAGCTTAGAACTCAGAAAGAATTATTTTTGCTAACTTTTTTATCAATCCTGCCATCCACCTCCGCACTCTGCAATATCTCATCCAGGGATTCTTCTTCCTTCTTTGGAGAAGAGTCTGGGACTCATGCCATTGGGAAAAATTGTGTCGCTGGGGCTCCAATTGGGAATTTGTTTTGAAGGGGAAGAAACATGCAGGGAACTTTTACATTCAAACTGAACAGAGAACATTAAGAATGATACCTCAGCAACTGCATATATACTGCCATAAGTTTTATAACAAACAGTCACATGGAATCAAGTTCAGCCTAGTCTCTTTAGTCTCTATTAACCCTTTACCCAACGAATCGCCCGCATCCACCCGCGTAATATGAAAATTCAGCAGTTGAAAAAATATTATTTTTCAAAAAATTTCAACAAAAACATATCACGTGACCCCTCGTTGGAATGAGCTCGAAATAAATATCAAATCTAACCGAATCTGACTTACAATACCAAATCTGACCCCCAAAAGATAATTATATATATTTCTCACTTGATTTTTTGCTGTTATGGGTGTTCAGAGAATTTTTTGTTTGGTTTTAGCCATATTTCGCTAATTCTAATTATGTCCATATTTTTTAAATAATGTGACATTTGCAAGTTTTTATGATTAACGCTTCGAGCATCCCATTGGATTATTTTCAGTATATCCATGAATGGTTTAGGAATAGATGTACTAAAGTTTATTTACTATTTGTAATATTGTTACCTAATTATATCTGTTGATGGCCGCTTCTAATAGCGTGTGAGATATTTGAGTTTTATATAACTTAGAGGCTGTTTTACTGATCTCTTTGCATATGTCCGAAAGGCTGGTGTCCGTGTGTTTCTTCATTATGCTGAAAATAGAGTCAGCCATTAGGGTACAAGTGGAATAAGGAGCGGACGAATTCTCAACCTTACTTACATTTGGATCTTTAAGCTGGATGTTTGTTTTAACTTTTTTGAAGTGGCTGCACCCCCGGGAGTTGATGGTGATACTAAAGGTCAAATTCAAGTTGAATTTATAAAAAAATAACAATAACACACTTGATATGGAATCATGCAACAATTAATTATAATTAGTACTGTGGAGCCCACTTAATTGGATATCTCTTAATTGTATATTCGTGTTATCTGAATATAATTTTCAAATACAAAACCATTTACCATACCCTCAGTACAAATTTGATCTGTTAATTGCATATGGGTTGTAGAGTAAACTCCTGTTAATTGTATATAAATTTTTGTAATATGTCGAAAAAATTACTGTGACACACACCAATTTACCCTTATTTATCAACCTTTTTGGCCTCACTACATCCAATACAAGCATTTATTCTATTATATCTTGTTTGACAGAGCTCTATGAGCTCTGTCAAACAAGATATAATAGAATAAATGCTCAGTTTACCTCCAGAACACAGAAAACTGACGAAATCCCTGTTAATTGTATACTCCTGTTAATTGAATAATTTTCACTGGCAAAATGGATATTCAATTAAGAGGATTCTACTGTATTAATTAAAATATGCTTTCACTTTTGATTTGATTGCTCACTGAAACAACTTGATGCATCCCTGCTAAAAAGCACTAATCAGTGATAATCCGATGTATGTGAAAACAAGTCACACATCGGCGATTATCAAAGAGGCTATTTGAACGGGCCCCGATAAATTGGATAATGGAACTCATTCACTTGTGACACCTCACTAATGACTTCAAAACACAAAATTTGTAAATATTTACTGTAACTTTTTTATTTAAAATGATTTTTATATTCACTAGACCACAGAATAGTAAGAAAATGAGTGGAAAGTATCTATAATTAAGCTTTTTTGGGTCAGATTCGGTATTTCAAGGCAGATTCTGTATTCAGTGACACCGTCACCATGGACAGGTCGTAATCCACACGTAGGCAGTGATGTCCTCTCATGTATTTACCAGGTAATAAAAATCACTATCAGCAGAATTTTATTTTATGAAGTACCAGGTTGTATCCAGTGCTTCATTAATTAAATTTTTAGTGATTATTCTTGTGATAAGCGTTTAAAATCTAATATTATTGCAGACGTGGAAATATTACCCACCCGTTGAAAATGACCAATTTAGTGAGTGCACGCCTCATGGTGGCCGTACTGAAGTGTTAAAGAAGAACTTGTCATTTGCCTTTCAATTCAAACACTTTCTAGGCTTTGTGAGGTAAGCATTTTAAATTTAACCCTTTACCTAACATGAAAAACAGACGACACTTGCCAAAAAATGATTGAATAACTATTTTTTTCATTTTTTGTATCAAAAACATAGGTTATGACCCCTCATTGGAACGAGCTCGACGAGCACTTGGATATCTGAAGGACACCTGGCCACAAGTTGTTCTCCTGAAATATTATTTTTTATCAGTTCTGGTACAAATACGGTAGAAGACTTCCTGGAACCATTAGTGCCTCTTGTCAACTCGGCGAGTTGAATGAATCTAGTTTTCACCTTCTATACATCACAACCTTCATTTTGATGTATAATTTGTGTATATTTAATTTGAATTTATGGAATATTAGAATAATCAGACACAGGGGTGGGAATTTCCAAGTACAGTATGCAGAGAGTGTATTATCACTAAATCACCTTGATGTCCATTGGCTGAAACATTGCTTGTATTTTTTGTCGGTATGTACAAAATTTGAAAATTATAGTTTGGGTATTAACTCCACTCCACGGGTGATTTAGTTACAATCCACTGTCCACGTACTGTAAACAAATTTTAAATCTTACTAATATTAAGGTGCTATATATTTTGTTCACTTTTGTAATTTTCGTCTCTGATATTCCATAACTTGTGACCAAATGTGCTTCAGATATCCAAGAACAAAGCTCAAAACACTTCAGGATACAGCGATGGCACTGTATTTGGGAAAAGGACAACACCGTCTGCATTTTTTATTGCAGATGGATTCCATGTTCGATGGGCATGCACAAATCACTTCACACCACAAATTTCCATTGAAAAACAAAATCGTAATTCTAGGAAATTTCACCAGGTGTCAGGATACCTAGCATAGAATATGGCAATTGTGAAGTCTCTACATAATAACAGTATGCTGTGTGAAGGTGATCTTTCTCATTATTTGATTTTAGACGGTACTGTACATCGATATTTTTTTCTGTCTGATGATCGTGACCGGATATCGTAATGAACCTTCCATGTAAACTAAGTCAACAGTTTTGGAATTTACCTCCACGCACCTCTGTCGCTGCATTTTGAAAAATTTTGATGTCCTAGCTTCGTTCTTGGGTATCTGATCAATGCACATTTGGCCACAAGTTGTTTGCCCTTAAGGTGGTATATAAGTAATAGAATTTTGTTTATTTTGAAATTTCCACCTCTGATATTCCTTAAATTCAAATTAAATATACACAAATTATACATCAAAATGAAGGTTGAGATGTATAGAACACAAAACACATTTGTAATCAACTCATAGGTTTGACAGCAGGCACCACTGGTTCCTGAAACTCTGCTACCGTATTCGTACCAGAACAGATAATACAATATTTCCCGCGAACAACTTGTGGCCAAATGTGCTTCACATACCCAAGAACAAAGCTAGGCATTCAAAACACTTTAGAGTGCAGCGATAGGATAGCATTTGGGAAAAGGACAACACTGTCTACATTTTTTATTGAAGATGGATTCCATGTTCGACAGACATGTGCAAACCACTTGATACCACAAATTTCCATCAAAAAACAAAATCGTAATTTTAAGACATTTCAACAGGTGTCATGATACCTTGCATAGAATATGGCAACTGTACAGTCTCTATATAATAATTATACAGGGACTGATGTAAGCTTCATACACTGTAACTTTAAAATAGGTTACGGTGTGCTGTGCCTAGCATACCGTAACCTGTAGGTTTCCGTAGTGTAGATATAAGGTAAATTATTAAGGTAATCAGTTTCCTCTCGTGACCTAATAATAGGTCTCGAGTTTATAGAAACACGTAACCTCCCCCATAACCTAACCTACAGTATGTGGAGAGTGGATTGTAACTAAATCACCCACAGAGTGGAGTTATCACCCATGCTATAATTTTCAAATTGTGTACATATCGACAAAAAACACAAGCAATATTTCAGCCAATGGACCTCCGGGTTTAAGCCGGAGGTCCATTAGCTGAAACTTTGCTTGTGCTGGTTATGCTTTGCAACAAATTTGCAATTATTGCTTGGGTGGAATCTCCACTCTGTGGGTGATTTAGTGATAATACACTCTCCACGTACTGTATAGGTTACGGCTTATGTCGGACCCTAATAATAGTATGCTGTATTAAGGCGATCTTTCTTATGTGGTATTAAGCTTTCGTAATTGGTGATTTATCAACAAAATTCTGCAGTATAACAGGCACTAACAGATTTTCTTCTGGGTCTTATTTCAACCATCGGAATCAAAATCCGTATAATCGGCAGAGAAATAACCGGCAATCGGTTCATAGCAATTTTTGATAATCGGTTCATCACTATGAATAAATATGAATTCTGAGCAAAAAACGGGGAAAATGTTTCTGATATGACTTGAATCTTTTACTCTCAGGCTGTCGGAATTATCGGTGACCATCTAATTCCGGCCGATTTCCATAAAATTCAGGGAATCAAGAGTGAACAAACCAGCTTACTGATGGATCCACACTTACTATAACTGATATAATTGTACATATATGATTATCCAAAGCTTAAATAAGATAAATTATGGGAATTATACTTTTACAGTCAGCAAATATGTTGGAACGGCTGGAGTTGAGCGTCCATCGATCTTGTGACCCAATTATATGCTTTTTGCTGAAAAAATCCGAATAATTTACAAAATTAATTGTTGGAAGCAGCCACCCCCACACCAAATAAATATTATTTAATTGGAATTGTGTTTTAAACGTGATGATTGTGATTAAATCGGATGGCTATCGGTAGCCATCAGAGACGATCGCTTTCACTCACTCGATGGGGAAATAGATTTTTACCTATTAGAAGGTTTTGGCTGAAAAAAAATTAATTTCCAAAACCAACTGCTGAAGATGATCACTCCTCATGAAATACAGATAAATTAATGGGAATTATACTTTTACAGTCAGCAAATATGTTTGAAACTGCTGGAGGTGAGCAGCCATCGGTGACAATCGCTTTCTCGCACTGGATGTGGAGACAGACTTTGAACTATTATAATGTTTTTTTCTGAAAACAGCAATTAATTAACCAAACCAATGGCTGGAAACAGCCACTCCACATCAAATAAAGATTAATTGGAATTATGTTTTTAAACGTGATAATTGTGGCTAAAACTGTAAACGGGCGACCATCAGTAGCCATCAGTGTTTATGATAACCCCTCCCAACCTTCATTTTGATGTACTTTTTGTGTGTATTTAATTTGAATTTAAGGAATATCAGAAGTGTGAATTTCAAAATTAACAAAATTTCATTACTTATAATAAGTTATATGGCACCTTAAGGGCCTATATAAGAAATGGAATTTTGTTTATTTTGAAATTCTCACCTTTCATATTCCTTAAATTCAGATTAAATATACACAAATTATACATCAAAATGAAGGTTGGGATGTATAGAACACGCAACACATATGTAATCAACTCATAGATTCGACTGTAGGCACCACTGGTTCCTGGAAGTCTGCTACCGCATTCGCACCAGAACTGATAATAAAATAATATTTCATCAGAACAACTTGTGGCCAAATGTGCTTCATATATCCAAGAACAAAGCTAGGCATTCAAAACACTTTCGAATACAGCGATAGGACTGCATTTTGGAAAAGGACAACACTGTCTGCATTTTTCATTGAAGATGGTTTCCATGCTCGACAGACATGCACAAATCACTCGTTACCATGAATTTCCATCGAAAAACAAAATCGTAATTCTAAGAAATTTCAACAGGTATCATGATACCTTGCAGTGAATATGGCAACTGCGCAATCTCTAGCTAATAACAGTATACTGTATGAAGGCGATCTTTTTCGTTATTTGATTTTAGATGGCGTTGTTTTTACATGCTTTTTCTGTCTGATGACGTCGACCGGAAATCGAAAGAATACTCATACGTAAACAAAAGCAAAGGCTTTGGAATTTTAACCCAATGCAGCTTTGTCGCAGTGTTGTGAAGAATTTTTATCCCCTAACTTTGTTCTTGGATATGTAAAGCACATTTGGCCACAAGTTGTTTTCGTGAAATATTATTAAATTATCAGTTCGGGTGCGAATATGGCAGCAGACTTCCAGGAACCAGTGGTGCCTACAGTCGACTCTATGAGTTGATTACAGATGTGTTTCGTGTTCTATACATCCCAACCTTCATTTTGACGTACCGGTACATTTTGTGTATATTTAATTTGAATTGAAGGAATATCAGAGGTGAGAATTTTCAAAGTAAACAAACTTTCATTACTTGTGTTGTATAATTGGGGTTAATTGATTTAGTGAAGATCAGTGGCCAAGATCCAGTCAGTGAACAGTGTTCACAGTAATGCTCGGTTGGTTTCTCAATGTGATTGAGATGTTAGTTTGGGAGCAATTTGAGTGTGACTTTGGATGTTAAACTGTTCGGACGTTATTTCGACTGTGTGTCAACCTCTGTTTATTGATACTGCTGTGTGCGGTATTCCGTTTGTTATACTGCTGTGTGTGGTATGCTTTCTATAATACTGCTGTGTGCGGTATTCCGTCTGTTATAATGCTAGGTGTGGTATGACATCTATAATACTGCTGTGTGCGGTATTCCGTCTGCTATACTGCTGTGTGCGGTATGCTATCTTTCATACTGATATGTGCGGTATTTACTGCTGTGTGCGGTAAGACTGTTATGATTTCCATGTCTTCCTTTAATTGATAACGCTCTTAAATTTCATCCAAATTCATTGAATGTTAATCAACACTGAAAATATAACATTGGCGTCGCCGACTAAAACTTAAGAAATTCGGCGATTGAAAATCATTCCTCTAATTTTATTAAAATGTTCCTTTGGTTCAACATTTTATAAAAGTGTCCATTCAAAGAGTTGTGATTTGAAGGTTATTAGCTTTCATTCACGACAATAAAATCTGTTCATATTTAACGCCCTATTGAAGGTTAATTGCTTTCATGGGTTATATCATTTTTCTATCTGTTGATTTTTTAAATATTTTGTACTAGTTTTTAAAATTGTAACTAATCTCTCCATTTTTAAGCAGACTGCCGTTGGTGATTTTTCCATGTCGCAAGATGTATTTGAAATCGAGATATTTTAGCCAGACACACAAACGTGGAGGGGTGGATGAATGGTGTAATCGGTTTGGCCACTGAGAAAAGATAGTGCATTTGTTCTAATCGGGTAGTCCGAATGTCTTTTAGCACCGTCCAAGTACAAAGTCAATTGAATGAAATTGTTAAGAATGAAGACCTCCTAATTTCAACGACGGAAATAGAGGAATAGCTTGGCAACAACTGGACGCAGCCGATACAGGTCATACATCAGAATGTCGACGACATCTTGTCCAGTTAGACCAGGAAAATTGATGAGGAACTTAAACTGGCGCAAGCCCAACTTGCAGAGGCTGTAAATTGGCCAGTCTCATGACGACACGAAACGATGCTGAAACTAGATTCAACTCTGCACCGTGCACAGATACAACCCAGCATACATTTCTCAGCTCCGAAGTGACACTGTCTGTACCAACACAGTTTTCTTCAACCATGTCGACTCAGCCTAGTGATATTAAACATTCACAGCAAAAGTCTTAACTAGTTTATTCTTCAATTTCGCATGTATCACATTCACCTCTGGATTCTATGCTGCTACTTCCAGCAAATTATTCGGTGCATGAAATTGAGCACGAGAAGGTTCAAAGCATCTCACCTTCAACATTTATGCGGCCATTTGCTGCATTTGGTTTGGGGGAGAATACAATGATTATCAGTGAATGTTTAAAGTTACCTGAATGCTCGCAACGTGAACACATTCACCTTTAACATACACGCGGTCATTTACTGCCTTTGTTATTGATGATGAAATAGTCCATGAAAGTGTATGCGAAACTGAAGACTTGAGTAAACCCAATCATGGCTGGGTTGTTTACAATAATGGTTGTGATAGTGTTGAGCTGCCTTCTGAGTAAACTACAGGTTTGTGGCCACATAGTGTAGTTAATCCGGTTTTCTCAAATATAAGCCATAACCAAATAGCAGCGCCGGATCAATGGGCGGAGGACAATGCTTACTTTTATCACACCAGATTACCTCCAGATACATCATCCAATCTTCTCGGGATGGGTGAACTTGATTTTCCTGATGCTAACTGAAGTAAACTCGAAGCGGCATTTACCTTTTTAAAAGGAATCATGTGTGGAATCGGCTGTAAAAATAACAGCCAAAGGAAAAAAGAGGACATAATGATAATTGATGAGGTTATTGGCTTCATTGATTACGAGTAATTATGTTTTTGATTAAATTATTGTCTTTTCTGGGAATTTATGAGTTCGACAGTGAGGTAATTCGCTTCACTTTTGAGCTGCTCATATGACATATTTTATGGTTCTTCACATGATTCTACAACAAAAACTCGGTAAATTGTTACTTCGCACTTCTGCAAGGCACATGGATAACTAGTTCCATTTTACACAACCTTTCACTTCTTAAATGCGGCCTCACTACAAGCACTTATTTTTAACAAAACTTCTGTTCTTTGTGTCAACTCTTAATTAATCGCTGCACAGTCGATGAATCATTATTGATTCTGCCTGGGTCTTTTCCTGATATGTTGTGTTCCTGAACTGAATTGTTCAACAATTTGGGATATCTGTCACCTGTTTGATCAATGAACATGCCGTTTTGTACGCATATCAGTTTAAACGCCCAATGAAGATCACATATTTGATGAGATTATTTGCTTCATTGAATATTTTCATTTGTAAATAGGTGTTTTTACCCCCTGATGGATTACACATACTCGTGTCAATTTCCTTTGAGTTCAGGGCCCACAGTACTTTTCACATGTGAGCCTCTGTTCAGACAGGATTCAAACCGTAAATATTCATGGGGGGAATGTTGTATAATTGGGGTTAATTGATTTAGTGAAGATCAGTGGCCAAGATCCAGTCAGTGAACAGTGTTCACAGTAATGCTCGGTTGGTTTCTCAATGTGATTGAGATGTTAGTTTGGGAGCAATTTGAGTGTGACTTTGGATGTTAAACTGTTCAGACATTTGTTTCGACTGTGTGTCAACCTCCGTTTATTGATACTGCTGTGTGCGGTATTCCGTTTGTTATACTGCTGTGTGCGGTATGCTATCTTTTATACTGATATGTGCGGTATTTACTGCTTTGTGCGGTAAGACTGTTATGATTTCCATGTCTTCCTTAATTGATAACGCCCTTAAATTTCATCCAAATTCATTGAATTTAATCAACACTGAAAATATAACACTTGTATAGGCCCTTAATACAACTGGGCATACTGGGAAAATAAATAATTTGGGAATAACAGGGCATTGTGTACAATTACAATAAAGCTAAAACACATTCAGTTTTATAGGGGAAAGGTGTGAACTGTCCATTATTACATCTTGAACAAAACAAATCAATCAGACCGGAAAAAAATATTCCAAAATATCATTCAAAAGTGAAAGTCAACAAGCCTTCTCTCCCTTGGATGCAAAAAGTTATGGATCATCTTGAGCATGTTGCAATTAAAAGCCGTCGAAAAACACAGGCACCCGACGTATTATCGGATTTCATCAATTTTAATAAAATATATATTATATTATCAATACTAAAAAAAGTTTTAGTATTGATAATATAATATATATTTCATTAAAATTGATAAAATCCGATAATACGTCGGGTGCCTGCGTCGAAAAATGTCAACGGAAAACTAGACTTTATGATTCTGGAGAATCATGGTTTTTCCCGATGAGATTCCTTGATTTTTCATGCCCCCACAGTGTCTGATGAATTGTTCTTAACTGTCTCACTGAAGTTCCTTCATTGGTGTTATGAGAAAGGTGATCTCAAATGACTCAGTTTGATAAAAAAATTGTTTAGGTAAAACCATCATTACCGGTGGAGTGGGTTAATATTAATATCGTCGTCCCACAAGTTAATGGCCGACAAAAGAAGTTATGTTTGTTTGACACATACGCACTGAGTGCTCTGTCTATTTGAAAATGGTCCATTTTATCTCAAATGTATCCAAAATATTGATGTCTGGCAGTTTGTAGAGGGTTAACATGTGCTAACAGGAATATTTATTCATGCAACTTGCAATTCCAAACCCAAAAGTGCGAATGGCCATTTTTACTAAAAATCTACAAGATGTTTTCAGAGAAAGCCATGCGCATACGCTCTTTTCGAATTCGACGTGACGAAATGCGAAATTCGTATCGCTCTTATTATTTATTTATTTATTGGTGTTTAAGGTCACATATTTCTGCACAATGGTTAATCATGACCGTGACAGTTTTACGGGTGGAGGAAGCCGGAGTACCCGGAGAGAACCACCGAGCAACGGCGAGCAACTGTCAGCTCCCCAACATACCAACTCCACACAAGCAGGGTTAGCATTGGTTGAAGACAGGTGCACCATCGACGTGCAGTACGCCTTAGTACCGTGCCCCCACGTGGGCAATGGGAGTGAAGTGTCTTGCCCAAGGACACAACGCGGTTGCCACAGGTGGGATTCGAACCGAGGACCTCTCGGCTTGCAGCCTGCACCTCTACCTACTGAGCCACCGCGCCCCCTCGTATCGCCCTTCATGGAAAGTGATGCCGCAACTATCCATGAACAACGAGTGAAAATTTCATGGAAATCTGCCTAGAATTGGCTGGGATATAGCGTTTTGAAAAGAGGAGGTAACTGTTTGAATTTGGTCCTTCCTTTTCAAGCCAGTTCGAAAAAAGATGTCGTGAATGGGCGCAGACTCCTTTAGTGCCCCCCCCCCCCCCTCTCTGGAGTAAGTCCACTTAAATGTTACAATTGTGTGTGACTGGTGGAGAGTTGGCTGTAAATGGAAGTTGCTTCTTTAAGACCGCCACCCAGGGATCCAAACACAACCTTTAAACCAAAGAGAATCGTCAGAAGTTTAAAGTGAAAAGAAATTGGCGGTGATTGGGTTTCTGGTATTGGACATTAAAATAGCACTTCTGACATACACGAACCGTGTCCAGACCGCTGGAGGCAGCGACTTGAAATTTTCAGAACTTGTTCGACGAACCCTGGCCGACATTTTGGGATCTGTTGGTTTAAACATATTTATTTGCCAACAAAAGCATAACAAACGGATTGGAGGACAAGTGCTCAACACTTAGCAAACCCTCCTCTCCATTACACATAACATTTAATAATATAATTATTGTAATAATGGTAGCAATTAAATAATGTACCAAATAAAAATAGGCAAGAGAGAGAGAGAGAGAGAGAGAGAGAGGAAGAAGAAGAAAAAAGAAGAAGTAAGGCTCACAGTGAAGGGGCAGAGATTTCCACTGATAAATGTTGCTCAAACTCCTACGGAAGTGTTCCATTACAATGGCTAAACAAGAGGGATCTGTTTGGAGCGTCCGGACCGCCTGGAAAACACCACGCATCGCTTGGAATGTGAGAGTACTATTCGTCCCGACTCTGTCAGTTTAGAATGGACATGGGCAGTGTTGTAGGCGACTGTAGAGCTGCGATTGAGCATAACGTCCCAGGTTTCGGTGCCTCAT
Source organism: Pictodentalium vernedei (assembly GCA_031216915.1). NCBI lineage: Eukaryota > Metazoa > Mollusca > Scaphopoda > Dentaliida > Dentaliidae > Pictodentalium > Pictodentalium vernedei. Next base: position 291,966,695 of record CM062290.1, read on the forward strand.
TGCCTTACCGACTCCAAGGTATGATTGTTTGTCTCAATATCGTCCTTACTACTTGTAGTTTATACCGTTGCCATACTTTAATGTAGCCTCTTGCCGTTTTCGAGACTTTCGACCCAGAACGCCGCCAAGGTGGGGAAGTGCGGGGGAGGGGGGGGGGGGCTGCAGCGGCGGGGGGGGGGGGGGGGGGGTATCCTGACACTATCTTTAAACCTTAGATAATCCGCAGAAGTTGAAGTGAAAAGAAATCGACGGTGAGTATGTTTTTTGGCGGGAAACGATTAACGAAAATTTGCCAGTTAGACATTCAAATTGCACTTCACACAAACACGAACCGTGTCCAGACCGCTGAAGGCAGCGACTTCTGATTTTCAGAACTTGTTCTACGCACCCTGGCCGACATTTTGGCATCTGTTGCAAGTGTCGATACCGCGTGGAGAACACCATGCATCGCGTGGAAAGTGAGAGTACTATTCGTCCCGACTCTATCAGTTTGGAAAGGAATTGGGCACTATTGTAGACTACTGTAGAGCAGCGATTAAGTATAAAGCCGGAGTTGTTTTGTGCCAAATTGCCTAACCGGCTCCAAGGTACGATCTTTCGTCTGTACATCGCCCAGATCGCCTGTAGTTTATAGCGTTACCATACGTTGAAGTAGCCTTTTGTCATTTTCGCCACTTTCTACCGAGATTTGAGGGTACCTTCCTTCAACCCCAATTTACAGCGAAATCTAGCCATGCTCACAACCACGCCCTCTCCCCGTCGGCCCGGGTGCTTCTAAAGATAGAAAGGTCAATGGGGAGGGGCAGGTGTACTTGGTGTAAAAACAGCAGGGGGGGGGCACGTATCCTAGGTAAAAGAAACAGCAGGGGACAGGTGTCCTAGGTAAAAATAAACAGCGGGGGGGGGGGAGGAGGGCAGATGCCCCCGCTAATTAATTTTAATAGCAGGCAGTTGTTCATGGGGCAGGTGTCCAATCCTATTGCACAGGTTCCAAATTTTCTATGGTACTTGGCCTTGACGGAAACAACATTTCAACAAGAAACAACGGGAAACCTATTTGTAGTAAAGCTGCAAATATAAACCTGATTTTAGGACCATTCCATGGACAGTTTAAAGCCTACTGCGATATCAGCGTTTCTTACTCTCCGCAGTATTTCACCTGAGTCGAGTGCTGACGTCATGCAAGTTTGACGGACACGCTTTCAATTTTGTTATTGACAACAACATATTTATAATTTCGTGATTACTGATCGGAATTTTGAAAACTACCCACACAATCGCGAAAGAGTTTTCTGAAAAACACGATTCTGCAAAAGGTTTTAGTGAAATTTGATTATTTTTTTTTATTTTCAACTTCGATGGCTCTTGTCGAAAAGGTGCTAATCACTGATCGTCCCAAACGAGATCAAAGACTGACGCCGTATATTAATAACATACAGAGAATCTTCTAAGAATATACACGCGCAATTCTAAAATGCAATAAATCAAGTCTTTTTTCAGGTTTTACGAGAGAAATATGTCCAATTGTATCATTGAATCATGTTTAGGTATATGTGGGCGAGACATTTTCTATACGGACAAAATACAGATTAAATAAAATATTTGCCATTATTTTCCGCAGACGTATTTTTGTCTTTGCTTCTTAGGGAAATCCATGCTGCTAAATACAACGAAGAAGTGTTATCTAATGAGGTCAGAACCGTCAGGTGGTCGATCCGACACCGCACCTCGAAGAAGATTTAGTGGGGGTGTCGATTTTACAAGTAATGTAGGCAGCGTACACGGCATGGGCTGTCTGTCTATAATCCTATAAACAGGGTTAAGGCTTGATTTTTTGAATACCCTTATTTATTTATTTATTTATTTATTTATTTATTTATTTATTTATTTATTTATTTATTTATTTATTTATTTATTGGTGTTTAAGGTCACATACTTATGCACAATGGCTAATCGTGACCGTGACAGTTTTTTTGGTGGAGGAAGCCGGAGTACCCGGAGAGAACCACCAAGCATCGACGAGCAAATGTCAGCTCCTCAACATTCTAACTCTGTTCAAGCTCCGCTCAAGCAGAGTTACAGAGGTTGAAGACATATGTACCATCGACGTTCAGTATGCCTTAGTACACGGCGTCATCGTGCCCCCATGTCGGCAACCGGGCTACTTAACGCCAATTATCCAAATGGGAGCACGATGCCGCCGTGTACAAAGGCGTACTGCACGTCGATGGTACGCATGTCTTCAATCAATATAACCCTGCCTGTGCTGCAGTGCGGAGTTACGATGTTGGGGAGCTGGCAGCTGCTCGTCGTTGACTGGTGGTTCTCTCCGGGTACTCCGGCTTCCTCCATCCGTAGAACTGTCACGGTCATGATTGGCCGTTGTGCAAATATTATCATGCACTGTAGTGTGGAATATGAAGTGAGACGTACCTTTCAATGTGTGTTTGGTTGGAGAAAGAGAGAGGGGAAGGGGTGGGGGGTGGTAAGATCGGTAATATTGTTGGGATAAATCTACCGATGGCGTTGGACACCATGGAATTGACAGCCCATTTTCTGAAAATGTCTATGCTTGGCAGCCTCTAGAGGGTTAGCAAATGCTTACCGAAATATTTTGTCCATGCAACTTGTAATGTCACTCCAAGACCTGCGAATGCAAACTTTTTGTTGAAAATCTTTTTTGAGAAATCTACAGAAAACTGGAATTTTAAGCTTTTAGGGGTATATCTCCTTAACTAGCCAAAAATGGGTTAAGACCTTGATTTTTGAATACACTTACTACTTACAAAAATGTTTCCTTGGCAGCTTTGCGTCCGGTAAAAGAAGTTATTTTTCTCTGTTGCCTTCTCATTTGATGTTGTTGGTGTCCAAAAATGGACTATTTTTTCAGAATTTTGACTTTTAGCAGTTCATAAAGGGTTAACCAATGCTTACCAGAATAATTTATCCATTCAAGTGGTAATGTGATACCAAGACCTATCAATGGCCATTTTTTGTTGAAAACCCTACCAGATGTTTGTAAAGAAATCCAGGGAAAACATAAATTTTTAAGCCTTTGATGGGTATCACTATTAACAACAACAAAAGGGGTTAACGCTTGGTTTTTTGAATACCCTTATTACTTACAAAAATGGTCCTTGGTGAATTCCACTTCCGACAAAGGAGATTAAGTTTATTTCTCAGGTACACGTCGGGAGCTGTGGGTGTCCGAAAACAGCCCATTTCAACAAAATTACGATGTTTGATAGCCTGCAGAGGGTTAATAAACGCTCACCGGAATATTTTGTCCATGCAGCTTGTAATGTCACACTAAGACCTGCGAGTAGTCATTTTTTTCTTGAAAACCTACAGGATATTTTTAGCTAAATCCACAGAAAATGGGAATTTTAAGATTTTAAGGGGTCTCTCTCTTTAGCTTTGCCAAAATGGGTTATGACTTCGACTTTTGAATACCCTTACTACTTACAAAAATGTTTCCATATAGATTGTGCGCTCGATAAAAGAAAGCACTTTTCTTTGTGGCGTACCCGTTGGGTGCTGTTGGCGTCCAAAAACAGCCCATTTTATCACAATTTTGACTTTTAGCAACCCGTGGAGGGTTAACAAATGCTCACCGCAGTATTTTGTCCACGCAGCATCTATTGTCACATCAAGGCCTGGGAGTGACAATTTTTTCTTGAAAATCTACAAGACTCATTTAGAGAAATCCACGGAAAACCTGAATTTTTTAGTTTTATGGGGGTATTGCTGTTTAACCAGCCCCAAACGGGTTAACGCTTTTTTGAACACCCTTATTACTTACAAAAATGATCTCCGGTGAATTCCACTTCCAATAAAGGAAGTTATGTTTATCTCTCGTGTATCGTTTGGGTGTTCTGGGGCCTGAAACCGGCCCATTTCATCAAAATTTCGATGTTTGGCAGCCTGTGGAGGGTTACCATATACATCGCCTGATATGTCATGTGTATCAAAGGTCATGGCACAGACAGGTCTATCAATGATGAAGGTTTAAAAAAAATCTACAAGACGTGTTTCGAGAAAGTGCCGATAAACCCCAATTTTGGCAGTTTTTTGCCAATTCCGACGAAAAAGGGTTAAATCGAAAATTCCGCTTCGGTACATTTTTAGATTTTGTGCCCCTCTATGCGTGTGCAAAATTTCGTGAAAATCGGTTCCAAAATGGCTTCTGAATCCTACGGACAAAATGTGTGGAAACCCCCCCCCCCCCCAACCCCCCCCCCCCCCCCCCCCCCCCAAAAAAAAAAAAATAATAATCCGTAGAAAAACAATAGTCTTTTCCAGAGGGAAAAGCCTAACTATGCAACATCATACGTGAGCTTTGACATGGAAACCACCATACCCATAGAAGGAGAGGAAGTATTTGTATACATGAGTAGGTTACTGGTCGATTCGCCGTGATTGCACATTCGTCGCAGAATCTGGACGATTCGTCGTGAACGGAAATTGCCGACGAATCGACCAATGGACGATTCGTCGGTAATTTCCGTTGTTCTTTAGACGATTCGTCGAAGTTTACGATTTTGAGTCTTTAATGCTAATTTGTGGTGCCTTGGGGTTGCCGACCAAATTGCGCTGGTTGTGACAACAAATAACAAGATTTAATATTTAATTTTTATTTATTTTATATTTTGAAATAAATCGGAACAATAGCATATGAACACAATGTAAATTAATAAGCGAAATATCCCCCCACCACCACCAACAGCACAATATAAAATAACATGCGAAAGATGTAAACCCCATTCCTTCCCTCTCCCTTCCCCCCCAAATGCAATATTGAAGACAAATAAAAATACAGAGAAGAATAGAATGAACAAATATATTGATTGACATTCACACCTCAAGTGGATATTATTATGACAGACACTAATATAATTGATTAAATTATCAATAATCCCCTAATTAGCAAATGCCAATTATCAATAATCTCCTTAGTAGCCATATTTGATACAAACTTAATTATAAGAACTTGATAAGGAAAAGTTATTCATTGTCAGTGTCTACTGGTGTTGTTTGTTGAGAGTGGTGAAGCATTGCAACAATAACTTTGGGGTTATAACTTTCTGTTTGTAATGCTCCCATATATTAAAAATTTTCAGTTGATAGTTTTTTTTGTACCTTTGGAGTTTCTCTTCAGACACCAAGTGGCACTGGAGGTCTACTAGTGTAACAGGAGGAGGAGATAAGTGCGGGAGCCGGGATTCGAACCGTCGACCTCTAGCACACAAAGCGACCGATTTACCACGAGACTAAGAGATCCGGACCAACCAGGCTGGTTGGTAAATGGCCTTTATACCTCGACCGCTACACTACTCTCCCCTTCTTTTGAGATTCACCACATGTGAATCTCACCCAAGTTCCTCCTCAGAGCGGTCGAAACACCCGCAGTGCCACCTACTGCTGAGGATCGGACGAGCCCCCAAATGTAACAGGAGGAGAGATAAGTGCGGGAGCCGGGGTTCGAACCGTCGACCTCTAGCACACAAAGCGACCGATTTACCACGAGACTAAGAGATCCGGACCAACCAGGCTGGTTGGTGAATGGCCTTTATACCTCGACCGCTACACTACTCTCCCCTTCTTTTGAGATTCACCACATGTGAATCTCACCCAAGTTCCTCCTCAGAGCGGTCGAAACACCCGCAGTGCCACCTACTGCTGAGGATCCCGGACGAGCCCCCAAATGTAACAGGAGGAGGAGATAAGTGCGGGAGCCGGGATTCGAACCGTCGACCTCTAGCACACAAAGCGACCGATTTACCACGAGACTAAGAGATCCGGACCAACCAGGCTGGTTGGTAAATGGCCTTTATACCTCGACCGCTACACTAGTAAACCCTCTTTGTTCAACACCTCTATAAGTTCATAAAGATCCCACATGAAAGTACCTGAAACTTCAATGAAATCAACCTGCCAAAAATTTAAAAATAATTCAGTGTTACAGATCCGTGCCTTGGACGTTTCATCGAAAACCTAAAAAAATAGTCCAGTTACCCATGAGTGTTGTTGGTAAAAAGGACGGGATCGGGAAGATTCGACCATGGATTTTTTGGCCCTGGAAAGATTCGGCCCGTGTACTTAGTGATTGATTGCTAATTAATTTATTCATGTTCTGTCAGGGGGTTTGACAATTGACATAATTGACAAGACTTTAGTGACAATATTATTGACAAGCGGTTTAAGGTAATTATTTATCAATTCTAATAACATCAGATGACATTACTTCACAACGTAGCAACACAAAAACTCAAACATTACAATTTTACATATTATATACATATACACAAAATGTCACACAAAACACTGATGGTGAAACAATTATAATTTTTTAAAGATATATAGATGTAATTACAAAAGTTATTTCTTAGTTTTTCCAAGTCTGTAAATTTTTTCTACATGGAGGCATTCGGTCGTTCTAAGATCACCGCCTCTATAGTTAATCCATAGTGAACCTATTTCCTTGTTAATTGCAGTATATTTCTTTTAATATCTGGCGTAGAATGTTTCATATTCAGGATATTTGATGAATGAAAAGTTTCCGTGAGCCGAAGGCGCACAGGGAGGTGTGGGATTTGAAATATCTTGCGACCGGAATAATTTTATATGCTTATGAATCCTCGAGAGTCGGAGAAAAGTTATAGAGAGAGAGATAGAAATCCCATACTATATATTATTACCACTCAATCTATAAGTTACTGGTCGATTAACATAAGTTTGGAGGCCCGTTAAAACTCCATAATTTCAGTGACGTCATTCGACCGAGTCGGGCCGCGGGCGATAATGGTATAAATAGCCATTAGCAGCCCGCGGTCTGGCTATTTTTAGATTCCACGGTCTAATGAATTACTCCCATTGGATGACGTCCCTTTGTATTTCTGAACTGAAGTCGAACGCACGATCGAAACAGAAATATCGAACCACAGGCGTCTGGCGCTTGGATCGTGAAAAAATACGTCCAAAATCCAATATATAACACCATTATCAAATATTACCCCAATACATATAAAAATAAAAGAAAGGTGTGTAACAAACTTCTCAGGAAGTTTGACACTCGAAATTAGATAACGCCTATTTTTCATATAAACGAAACTTTTTCGATCAGTTTTAAGGCATTAATGAATGCACAATATATTTATCTACACATGTGCAAGTGTTTCATTTATCGCTCACTCCTCATACAATCATACCAACTTTATTTTTCATAACTTTCACATCAGATTTATTTCTTGTCATCCTCCATGATACAAATTCGTAAACATTACGTCATAGTCCACCGTAGTGAATAAATTGTTCATTTCTATTTGCCAGTACGAGACAGAAAGAAAGATTTTCGTTTTTCTATCTCGTACTGGCAAATAGAAACAAACAGTTTATTCACTGGCCTCATTGGGGCCACTGTAGTAATGGAAGAATACCAACAAGCACGAAATAAAGTAAATAATATTAAAGATGATAATCGGCGAGTGCGAAAGAGCAGTCTTATTAGGACGATAAGAATGGAAGGGGGGGGGGGGGGGGGGTCGAGTTCGAACGTATTTTGGAAATGGGTGAATAAACGTAACAAAGGAAGTAACCCACAGAGTATTAAAGTAGATGGCAGAGTTACAGACGATCAAGATCAAATCGCATTAAAACTAGTCAAGCACTGGGAAAAGGTAAACGATAAGCGATGGGGCATGGGGAACTCACCGGAGTGTCCGAACCAGGTCGAGGAAAATCCTTCGAACTTCGTGTGCAGCGAAATTAAAACGGAGGAAGTGCAAAAGGTGATCTCAAAATTAAGAAATGGAAAAGCAGGAGGGGTGGACGAAATTCCTAATGAGTTTATCAAAAAGGGGGAGAGGGACTCTTGTGATGCCTAACTGCCCTATTCAATTTAGCCATAGAAAAACAAGAGGTCCCAAATGAGTGGATAGGAAACAAAGTGACATTTATTCACAAAAAGGGGGAAAGAGACGTTTTGGATATTATCGAGGGATCTCTGTCAATAGCAACATTGGAAAAATTTTCTGTAAAGTCCTGTATGGGAGATTAGAGGTGATTGAGGAGAAGGGTTTTTTTTGGAGAGATCCAGAATGGCTTCAGGAAGGGAAGGAGAGTCACTGACCATCTTTTTACGCTATCCCAAATGATAGAATCCGCGAAAGCAAACAAGAAAAAGATGTTTATGGCCTTTTTGGATGTTAAAAAGGCATACGATAGAGTATGGAGGGAGGTATGTAGCACAAGCTTGAGGCTCTGGGATTGGGGGCGAGTTTGTTAGAATTATGAAAGCATTATATAAAGATGTACAGAGTGAACTTAGCCTGGGAAACATAACAACAAAACGTGTGCCTATGGAGATAGGCCTAAAACAGGGGTGTATCCTTTCGCCGATTCTTTTTGCATTGTACATCAAAGGTTCAGGAAATGAACTCCTGCATAGTGACGGGGGGGGGGGGGGGGGGGGGGTAGCAGTTGGGGACTTGAAGATCCCAGGGCTATTTTTGAAGACGATATGGTGCTAGTGTCAGCAAGCAAAGAGGGCTAACGAAAATGCTGGGAATAGTTGGGAAATATGGGAGCAAATTGAGCATCGAACTTAATGAAAGCAAGAGCAAAGTTATACCTGTGGGCCGCAAAATGGACCTCACTAGAAGGTGGAGAATAGGGGAGTTCTGTATTCCGGAAGGTAGCAGCAAACTTTTTAGTGTAGGAGAGACAGGTGACTACGAGTATCTGGGGGTAAATATAAACATCAAAGGAAGAGGCATCTACCGAAACCACACAAATAAATTGATTCTGAAGGGGAAGCGAATCCTTAACCAAATGGAACTTACAGGGAGAAACAGTTTCAATAAGGTTTTCGTGGGGAAAACCATTTGGGAAATGGTGGGTCTGCCAAGTATAACATATGGTACGGAAGTGGTACCCCTAAACCAGACGGCTGCAAAGAGCTTGGAAATTCTGCAGAACAATACAGGCCTATGGATAACGGGGTCGAGTAATGCAGCAGCACTAGAAGCAATCAGGGGTGAGCTTGGGTGGATGAGGATCAAGGACAGGGTTGACTTATTGAAACTCGGTTATCTTAATTATTTGGTAAATCTCCCCTACAGCCGATGGTGTAAAGTAATGTTCCTGAGAATTTTCAACTCAAATATCAAGACGGGGTGGATGGTCCAAGTGAGGGAGCTAATAGAGTACTACCCATTGAAGATCTCGGACCTAGACATTGGGGCAAACCAGGGTAAAAAAAATCGTCAGAGAAAGGTTCATGGAGGATGGTAACCGTAATTGGCAAGAGGAGGTCAAATCAAAGAGGTCTTTGGGTGACCTGTGTGATGAAGAGAAGCCTGGTTTTGAATAGTACCTCGATGCACCTTTGGTGGGTCACTATTGTTCAAGCTGAGGTCGCGGTCCCTGGAGCTGAGGGGAAAAATTGGGAAAAACAGCGAAAAAGAGTGTCAGATGTGTAATTTGGGCGTGGTGGAGACCCTGGAACACTTTCTTCTAGAATGCCCAAAATACCAGTCTAAACTAATAAGATTCACTGGAAGTATAATGGGAAAGTGGGATGGGAGAACGAAGGACATGTGGTTAGTGAGAGACTCAAAGGAGAGGGTTAATATGCTAATCGGAGAGATTTGGAAGAATGGGGCAAGGGATGTCATCAAGCAGTTCATCTCCGAGTGTTGGGAGGAGAGAAAAAGCGTGGGAATAGGGAGGCAGTTGGGAGTACAGGGGTAACCAAGGCCTTCCCATCCGAGAACCGCGACAAATCAGCGGCCGACCAAAGTGTTATTATATTACAAGTCCAGACTGATAAAATAATCCAACCACATCACCAAGGCATGCCTTCATCGAAGGCATGCCTTGATGATGTATTGGGATATTACCCTGCAAGGGTTATAGTTCATCGTCGAAATTGCTTGGAAACCTAATTTACATTTAGCAGTGGTGGGGACTAGTGATATTGAATTAGCATGGCTGGTGGGATAAGTACAGCTGTTATTTATGTTAAAGTAGCGGAAGTTACACTCAGTCTTTTATTTCAACATATTTCATTATTTGTGTACGATTTCAATTTGGACTATACGTTTTGTGAGACGATGAAGATGACTGATACCCGGCTATATTCCTATGAAAAAGATGATTCGGGAGGAAACGAATCGGGTAGCCGATTTCAAATCGAACTGAATATTTACTTAAGAGTCGAAAGAAAATTGAATCTCGAAGTTTCGCAGGTACGTTCCTCCCCGCCATGACGGGACCAGGCCAAACGGGAGGCCTGATCGGACTGAAGAGAAGAAGAAACCCAAGCAGAAATGCCCGTCAGCGAGTGGCCCCGGCATGGTATTCCTTAACATTTCCAAAAATAGGGTTGGAGGAAACTCCTGCAGTATTTTTGAAGGTCGGGGTCATCCACCAATGCTTGACGGAGGTTGTTGTAACAATCATGTATGTGAGTGTTGAGTGAATTGTAAATTTGGTACATATAGTAACTGTATAAAAGTCAATGTGGTTGACTTCAATGTGCTGAGTGTGGTTAGGTTTAAGATTTCAGTGAGTCTTCGATAAAAGTGAGGGGTGGTCTGTTTAGGGAGCTTATATGTTATTTCGTCCTCGCCCAGTGAAGAGGGGATTTTACTTTTACGAATGATGTCCATGACTTCGGTTGCGAAGATGTCGCCTGCAAGATACCCATCGTTGCTAGGTTTCTGTGTTGGGGTGAAATTAGGTTCCAGAATCTGTTAATTGCGGCTTGCAAACTCATCATCTTAGTCTTTGAAGTCGTCGTCGAGGTTAACGCGTTTTGTGAGTTTCTTTGAGTAAGTTGGCAAAGGTGTCTGTTTTTGCCTTTCGTCAGAGGCTGAATTTTGTGCCGTAGATCCGATCAAGGAGGGCGGGGGATTTAATATTTAGCTTTTTTTGCCCTGCTGACAATTTAAAACTTAACAAAACTTTAAGTGGTCTCTTTGGCCGATCCGTTTCCCTATGATCCCCTTACACCATTCACGCTTTCCAATTTTAAAAGCCTGTTTGCCTTTGCCGTGGAAGTGATTGAAGATGGTTTACAGTTGGATTTTTTTATTTTGTTCGCTTTTGCAATTATAGGTTCTGGATGTTTTTCTTTTATGATTTTCATCGTTTTAGCTGAGATGCAGTTAATTTCGTGGATACAATGTCTTTTCAGGAAAGAGTTCATGAAGCGCCTGATTAATGCTCTCATCTGGGTTTTTTGTGGAAAGCTGCTTGGAGTTTCTCCGTGATCGGTGTGTCGTTTTGCTGAAGTTTAATCTCTACTATTTGTCCAAACAGGTCGTCATCGCTGACCTGGCAGTTAGTCGGGAGATGTAGTTTTTTTCGGGGATACATGTATTTTGTTCGTTCGAGTTCGTCAGATGTCTGACTAATGAACTCACCCTAGTTTCTTGCAGGCAGCTTCGAGTTTGTCTGCACTGCGGGTGTCGTTTTGCTAAAGTTTAATCTCTACTATTTGCCCCAGGCAATTTTGGCTAGGTTCCCTTGTTTTGGATCGATTTGTACTTAGCTGGGTCTTTGTCCAAGGTGAGAGTGACATGTATGAGAAGATGGCCGCTCCCTGCATCATCATCGTCGACCTGTAAGTCGGCCATGTATCTGATTAGAGAGTTACTAATGATAATTAGGTCGAGAATATTCGAGTGACGGAGAGGGTTGTTACCTATGTGTGTAACCAATTGGTCATCATTTGATACATAGAGGTCATATTTTTCAATAATGTTGAAAACGACATCTCCGTTGGGTTCTTTGGAGTTGTAGTCGAAGTACTGGTGTTTGGCATGAAGTCCACGAGGGAGTTTGAGTGTGTGTACTTTTCTTTGAAGAATTCAAATATTCTTGCGTTTACTATTTTTCTGGGATCTTTATTGAAGGACACCCCAGCGATCCCCTTGTTGTCAACCCTAATTCCAGCTGCTACCACCTCAACATCGAGGTGGTATGTGGGTATGTTCTTGGACTTGGTATTCTGTTTGATTAGGAGGGCAACGCTCCTTCCCTTCTGGGTTGGCGGTCCCTCCTTAAGGTACTAAACCCGCTAATTGCGAAGGGTGTATATATGTTTAACCAGGTTTCGCTGATGGCGACTATAGCCCGTCTCGAAATGGCTGGTCATTTTCGATTTTTCAAGTGTAATGCTCCTGGCATACCAATGGGCTATTTGTAGCTTAGTCATCTTGAGTCTGGGGTTGGGTTGTTGCTTAGTTTACTGTTGTGTTTATGGATTAATTATTGCGGCTTTGATTAATGAATGGGAAATTTGACTTTTACTTAAGTCTTTCCAATTTTCAGGTAAGTTGACCCATATGTGTTTATAAGACACTGCGGAAAGTTTCTGTCAGGATTACCAGCATCAATTGGAAGATTTTGTAATATCTCAGTATTCTAATTCTTTACACAAACACATGTCATATAATCATCGACATTACGTCATTTTAGCACATAATTAACACCGATACAGACTTATTTAATTGTATTATTATTTGCCACTTTCAATTATAATTTCTTTTGTAAACATCCTTATGTGATCATACCCTGATAATTTTTCAAAGCTTTTTTCTTACATACACAACCAAAACAAGAAAAATTGTATTTTAAAATTGTTCTCTCTTCCATCATGTTTTAGCCCAGCGAGGACTTTATGGCGTATCCATACAGATACAGATTCGGTGAAGTGTCTTGGTTCCGTTTGAAGTCTCACTTATATTTTAGGTTTATTTTCTGTTTCGCTCCAGTTGGGAAGTCATGCTTCGATCCCCTGTTTTAATGTGTGATACGATGCACTTGTTTTGAACTCGTCCAACCTCCTCAGCCATCAGTCGGAATTATTTTTTAACGACATAGTGGGCATTTCTCGGAGCCGACGACGACGAGATTTCCCCTACCTCTCCCACTGAAGAGGTCTTGTCTGAAAAGTACGTTTTTGTGAACTCCTCGATTTTAAAACCTTTTAACCCTTGATTGTAAACCTTATCCCCCAACACGGGTTATTCAGTCTGCATGGATGGCTACATTAGATTTTTTATCTGGGTTTAGTATGTTTGTATATCAAGTGGAAGCCCCAAATGCGAAAATATGAGGGTTTGTGCTTTGACATGTAACTTCTACGGGTCTAATTTTCCAACTGTAGATAGGAGGTCGCCACTTCAAGACTTTGAACACCCATGTATAGCCACCCTAGGCAGAATTTAGGAATTTTCTTCACTTGGAGCGCAAGGGCAAAAAACAGTATCCTGGGCAAAAATGCGTGATATTTCTCTGTCCTAAGGTTTTTGGCAAAATCTCGGAGATGACTTCCGAACTAAGTTAATTGCAGAAAACACGTCAGACCGGGATCTGGTCGTTTCATACCCACTTTGACGTTTCGTACCCAAATCTTTCGTCGTTTCGTACCCATATTTCCGGACATTTCGTACCCAAGCCTGGACGTTTCGAACGTTCAGTAACCATGTTTGGGCATTTCGTATCCCAAGATCTGAAATGATTTGGGGGGTTGAAACGTCCAAACATGGTTACTGAACTTACCAAAAAATTGAATACGGAACCTAAAAGGAATTTGGGGAACAAAAATAATCAAATGTGGATAAAAAACCCAGTTGAAAAGTGGGAGAAAATATAGTGAGCATAGGATAGGATTTAGTATTAATAAAACAATTTAAAAGACATCCTTTATTTTCTAGTATCATTCTGAATATAAATACAATAGCAACAATGAACTTTCATACTAAAATGAATACAAGTGTATGCGTAGTAACAATATTTATTACATGCCCATGCAGTCTCTCTTAAGCAATACGGCCAACCGGGACTTTTTTTATGCAATGCGACTGCATAAAGTGCATGGTGTTTATCACCGTTGATAGAAAAGAAAATTAGGTCAGTAGGTGCTTGGGTCATGTAATAAATACAAAACCACACGTATGTTTCAATGAGTCGTTTTGTATTCAATTCGTCAGATGTGCGTAGAAAGAAAACGTCTCGACCTTCGGTCTCGACGTTTTCTTCCTACGCACATCTGACTCATTGAATACAAAACGACTCATTGAAACATACATGTAGTTTTGTCTATTTATGATGGTGAACACAATTTACTGAATTTTCTCAATGAGCTGGCTGACATACCAAGTTTTTGTCCATGTAATAATACGATATTTATTAGAGCCAATAATTGGCCCTGTGAAATAAAATACTTTTTCTGTGGTATCTATGCAGTTTTTTTCAGACAAAATAATTGTTGGGCACGAAACGTCAAATTTTTGGTACGAAACGTCCCGACCTTTGGGTACGAAACGGCCAAGGATTTGGATATGAAACGTCCAAGTGGGTACGAAACGTCCAGAGTCCGAAACGCCCAAAGTACGATACGTCCAGAAACATTTTCATTTTGGAGGGTGACTGTGGTTAGCTATTCTCGCGAGTACGGGACAAGTCGCCATCGGGACAACTCGCCGTCGGACGGCGAGTTGTCCCGTTTTTTGTTTTTCGAAAAATGTAATTTATTCTTAATTTATTCTATTGGAATACTCTTATTTATTTATTTATTTATTGGTGTTTTAAGGTCACATACTTATGCACAATGGCTAATCGTGACCGTGACAGTTTTTACGGGTGGAGGAAGCCGGAGTACCCGGAGAGAACCACCGAGCAACGACGAGCAGCTGTCAGCTCTCCAACATCGTAACTCTGAACTCTGCACCGCAGCACAGGCAGGGTTAGATTGGTTGAAGACATGCGCACCATCGACGTGCAGTACGCCTCAGTACACAGCGTCATCGTGCCCCCCAAGTAGGCAATCGGGGTGAAGTGTCTTGCCCAAGGACACAACGCGGTTGCCGCAGGTGGGATTCGAACCGAGGACCTCTCGGCTTGCAGCCTGCACCTCTACCAACTGAGCCACCGCGCCCCCGGAATACTCTTAATTTTATCATTTACTTACCTGTAGAGTATTTTTACAAATAAATGCAACCTCCTTGAATTGAAAAAAAACCAGAATTAAATCCAATTAAATCCATGTTTTATGAAAGTACCAAAGTTGAACTAAACTGTTCATTACAACATTTTCAACACTGGTATTGACCTCTAGCAATACAGAAATGCCATGTAGAGCAGAATTGTTCTCAATTTTGTTTGCACACCTTGTCAGCAAAAGTAAGTTTCATAATTAATATTTGATTTAACGACTGAACAGGAGATAATTCTATTATAAAGAAAAAACTTTTTTATTACAAACTATTGGTGCAAATATCACAATTAGTAGAGTTTCAATGAAAAACGTTTTTATTAATCTTTAAATCTTTGATATTTCTGCACGCCCATGTTCCCATAACCCAGCTAGATATTTCAATGGGGGAGAGGGATCGTCGATTCGAACTCATCTCGAACAAATTGGACATATTTGGGGGGGGGGGGGGGAGGGGTCTACTTCAAATATGTTTAAAAGCGAGCGAAAGCGACCCGCAGGGTCGTGTGCAAGCGATCCGAAGCTATTAGGTAACACGTATGTACCGTTTGTATGAACTCAAAGCAAAACTCATCTCAAAGGCATCAACTTCAAAATTTTTCAACGGAAGTGGTTCACAAGGACGCTGACATGTTTGCGCATGGCGGAAATTGACATTCGCAATTGAAGAAATGATTTATTTTCGTAGGGAGTTGTTAACGAGATGAGACTTCACGAGAATGACTCTGGCTGATTAAACTTTTAGGGATTTTTCCCAAAGGAACCGGGGACAAATGAGGTTACATTTGTTCAAGGATACTCGGATGCTAGAACAAGTGATGGCTGTCCACCATTGCTTTCACCCTCATTGGGTCAAGGGGTCCTTAATATATTGGGTGAGGGGAGGGGGGATGGGGGCTAATGGGTCACTGATTATGTCACGTGACGCCCATAGCAAGTAAAGTACACCCCCTAGCAACGGGCAAACTACTTGGCCAATTTTGACCAATTTTAGTACATGGACCCAACATGCATTGTAAACGAAAACAGGCAGGTCAATGTTGTCGTCGCGTGACTTCCCTAGCTACCAGAGCGCCCCCTTAGCAACGGTCTAACTACTGGTCCGATTTTTACCAAATTCGGTGTACGGACCCAAAATGCATTGCAAATAAAAATAGACATATCAATGTTGACGTCTCGTGACTTCCCTAGCAACCAGAGCGCGCCGTTAGCAACGGGCTAACTACTGCGCCGATTTGGACCAAATTCGGTATACGGACCCAGAATGCATTGCAAATGAAAACAGACAGATGAATGTTGACGTCACGTGACTTCCCTAGCAATCAGAGCGCCTCCTTAGCAACGGGCTAACTACTGAGCCGATTTTGACCAAATTCGGTATACGGACCCAAAGTGCATTGCAAATGAAAACAGACAGATTGAAGTTTATGTTTCGTGACTTCCCTAGCAACCAGAGTGCCCCCCCCCCCCCTTAGCAACGGGCTAACTACTCGGCCGATTTTGACCAAATTCTGTACACGGACTCAAAATGCATTGCAAATAAAAACAGACATATCAATGTTGACGTCTTGTGACTTCCCTAGCAACCACAGCGCGCCTTTAGCAACGGGCTAAGTACTGGGCCGATTTGGACCAAATTCGGTATACGGACCCAAAATGCATTGCAAATGAAAAGAGATAGATCAATATTGACGTCACGTGACTTCCTAGCAACCAGAGTGCCTCCTTAGCAACGGGCTAACTACTGGGCCGATTTTGACCAAATTCGGTATACGAACCCAAAATGCATTGCAAATGAAAACAGACAGATCAATGTTGACGTCACGTGACTTCTCTAGCAACCAGAGCCCCCCTTAGCAACGGGCTAACTACTGGGCCGATTTTGACCAAATTCGGTATACGGGCCCAACATGCATTGCAAATGAAAACAGACAGATCAAAGTTTACGTCTCGTGAATTCCCTAGCAACCAGAGTGCCCCCTTAGCAACGGGCTAACTACTGGGCCGATTTTGACCAAATTCGGTATACGGACCCAAAATGCATTGCAAATGAAAACAGATAGATCAATGTTGACGCCACATGACTTCCCTAGCAACCAGAGCGCTCCCTTGGCAACGGGCTAACTACTGGGCCGATTTTGACCAAATTCGGTATACGGACCCAAAATGCATTGCAAATAAAAACAGACAGGTCAATGTTGATGTCACGTCCTTTTTCCTCTTCCCTGACATGATCAATGTTGACGTCACGTGACTTTCCTAGCAACCAGAGTGCCCTCTTAGCAACGGGCTAACTACTGGTCCGATTTTGACCAAATTCGGTATACGGACCCAAAATGCATTGCAAATGAAAACAGATAGATCAATGTTGACGTCACGTGACGTCCTTAGCAACCAGAGCTCATCCCTTAGCAACGGGCTAACTACTGCGTCGATTTTGACCAAATTCGGTATACGGACCCAGAATGCATTGCAAATAAAAACAGGCAGGTCAATGTTGATGTCACGTCCTTTTTCCTCTTCCCTGACATGACCCAGAAGCACAGGATTAGCTGTTTCATAATTACTCTCAGAATTATCTGTTGTGGTAACTACAAACAATACCGGTACATGTCAGTATTTTTTTCAGTGAAATTAATGAAAATGGCTTATTGAAATTGGCACATAAAGCTCTAGGCCTATTTAATTCAAACGACAAGTCTGTGCTGTCTTGTGAAGTGTGTATGTCTGTGCTGGCTTGTGTAGTTTGTGTGTCTGTTGGGCAAATCGCCCAGAAACCTGGTCCAAATCATCCACAAACATGGTCCCAATCGTCCAATAGTCTGGTCCGAATCGATCAGAAATATGGTCAGAATCGTCCATAGATCTGGGACCGAAACGTCCTATATAAAAATCTGGTCCGAATCATGAAACTACATTTGTGATACTCAGTCTTGTTATTTTAAAGATAGTCTTTTCAGTAAAACTGCATTGGCATATTATCATCGTCCTTTTTTTGCACAGCACTGTTGTATTTTCTTGTTGTGCCTACGAACAGTTGGAAATAGTAACAATAAATGCTACACGCTATTTGTGAAAAAATAAAAATGAACGCAGCAATTTCCATAACTCCTCGGATAAATTCCGGAAAACAACGACGCCATAAATATATCTTCCAATCAAAGCAATGATAAAATTATCTCTCAATCAGAGCACTGGAAAATAATATCTTCCAATCAAAACGCAGATAATAGTAGTTATCTCGAAGTTTGGTCGGTCCCTTATTCTTTATCAGTAAATGTGGGCCTCCAGCACTTTAGGCCTAATGCATCACTTTCGCTAGCTTTTAGGTTTGCCTAAATTTCATATTAGTGCTTAAATTCTACTTCCTTGAGATGTATACTTTATTTTCCAAGTAGTTGGAATGACACCGATTTTCATTGGCTTATGATGTCCAGAAACAATCCAGAACAATCAGTTGATTACATTCCATTTCCTGAGTACAAATAAAATGCTTAATTTAAACTTAGAGTTTATTTTTTATATATTTTTTCATGTTCTTATTCGCTGGAACTTATTTCCACTCGAGATCCCCAGTTGAAATTCTAATAAAAATGTATTGGCATACTTATCATCCAATGAAAACCAGCGGTACAAGGAACAACAAACATGGAGGGTAGAAAAATAGATGTTAACATTACGTGGCAAACACACAGAAATAATCATTCCACTTGAATGGGTGTGTTTTCTTCTAACTACTGATGTATCCCAAGAATAAGGTAGTAATATCGCCATGTATATTTTGATTAGATCAGAGCCCAGGCTGTAAATGTAGTGGCTCGTCGTGTCCCTGGACTTGAGAAGTCGCCCGTTGGCGTAGCCGTGTGGATCACGGATGGAATTGGGATCCTTGCTTTTTGGCCCGGTGGTTTTTGGCCCCGGGATATGGTGCTTTTCGGTCTCTATTGAGGGTGTGTTATTGGACATTTCTAAGGGATAAAAATAGTCTAATATTAATCTTTGTTAATAATTTAAGGGGCTATATAAGTAATGAAATTTTGTTTATTTTGAAAATTCTCACCTCTCATATTCCTTGAATGCGAGTGAGTTCGGACTTTTACCAATTCGGCCCAAGTGATTTCGGCCCAGAAAAAGGAGTTCGGACCACGAAAGTGAGTTCGGACCACGAAAGTGAGTTCGGACAGGGTGAATTCGGCCCAGTGAAAAGTGAGTTCGGCCCCATTGATATGCAAATAAAAACAAGGTAAAACAACATTCACTGACAAGGAGCGTACAATTTGGAACATTTTTAAAAAAGTTTCTTTGTGGAAATTTCCTCCTTGCCAAATGATTCCCAAGAGTCAAACAATTCACTTTGAATGTTTCTATATTGCTTCCTTTGGTAGCGCTGAAGCTTATTTTCCGACACAAGCCGAATCTCGACAGATGTAAATTTACATTCACTGAATAGTTTTTCTTATAATCTATAAAATGGGAGTCCATTTTGTGCATGTTGGTTGATGCGGTTGTGCCAACCTTCCACGTCATTATTGGTTCGCACTGATTGAAAAAAAAAAAACGACCAGTCTTTGGGTTGCCACATATCCCCATCTATCCAAGTGTTTCTGACTTAATTAACAAATGATAATAGTTTCTTACCAGTGGCTTCCCCAGACAATCGTTCGAACATTGTTGGTATTTGTTCAGCGGGGATGAAGCACAATGCCATTATTTTCCTCACAAATTTATGAAGGCCTCTATTTTCCATGTAATCTTTACTTAGTCCTACCTGAACCTTTCTCCATAAAGCCTGAGTCCAGTGAAACGCACAACCCACTGCAGAAACTTCTTGAAATTCGTGCCAAGCAGCAAACCACATAGCTGCTTCAAAATCCATTACAACTCCCTGAAGCTTGATTTGTTCGCCTAAAATTTCTTTTATTTTGTTAAAAACTTTTTTGTAGTCTTTTTTTCGTTTACCTGACGTTTTAGGTCCTGTGGCTTGTCGTTGATAATTTGCATTCCTGGCAAGATATGATGCCAGGTTAGGAACAGCCTCACATGGTTGATCTCCAAATTCATTTGTCAAAACCTATAATAACTGCAATGCCTCCTGCCGGGGCCTAACCAACGAACTACATTTAATACAGTTATTATCACTATCCATTTTGGAACTGATGTGCATACTATTCACCTTTTTGAAATTTGGCCATTTCATGTTTACGGTTTTTGTAAAAACAATAAGCCGTGAGAATTGCGGTTCAGACTTATAACCACAAATAGAATGGAGTAATGATTGTACAGACACGATATATAAAACAGCAAAAGACTAATCAGAATGTTTTTGTTTTTGACGTTTTTTCAATTGTTGGACAAAGCTTTGAAAGCAAATTGAAAAGGGCTAAGTCACTGGAAACAATGATTCAGCTGTTTTTAATTTATAACTTGGCCGTATGTGGTTGGAATGGAGATTTATGACTGGGCCAAACTCACTTACACGTTGGCTAAATTTACTTGTACATGGACAGAACTCACTTGGGACGAAATCACCAATTGGGCCGAAGTCACTTACACGTGGACTGAACTCACTTGGGCCGAACTCACCAAATAGGCTGAAGTCACTTGGGCCGAACTGGTAGAAGTCCGAACTCACCTGCTTCCATATTCCTTCATTTCAACTTAAGGGCCTATATAAGTAATGGAATTTTGTTTATTTTGAAAATTCTCACTTCTGATATTCCTTCAATTCAAATTAAATATACACAAAATGTATATCAAAATGAAGGTTGGGATGTATAGAACACGAATCACACATGTAATCAACTCATTGTTCAGCGATCCGAACATAGTGGCTACCCCTCTACAGTCAGATTCTTCCCATTCAGTCCTATAGAAAAAGTTCCCATCAAGTTTTTATGGGAACTCAAAACTCGAAATTAGGAATATATATCAAGCTTTCGCCCATATTACCAGCTGCAATCGATAGTACATGTATTTCCTTACATTTGGGCAAAGTTTATTGATCCAAACTATGTTTTATTCTTTAATTGTCGTCATTTGAGTACTCGTGAGGCGTCAACGGAGATTTCGAAATCAGCCATGTTTTTGTATAAATATAAAACAGTAAAAATGATAACCCGGTAATGACGCCAAAACTTATAGAGCTTTTTATCGATGCAGAATCGGAAATTCGATCTCAATTGCACAGAGGGCAGTTGATAATCTGCTCTGTGCGAATGCGACCGAGTTTGATGACCATCTCTGCACAAATGAGATCGAGATTCCGATTCTGCATCGATAAAAAGGTCTATTCGTTTCGGCACCATTACCGGGTTTACTTTACCTGGGTCCAGGTTCTGATTATGGAATTTGACACTGGTCATATGTTATAAATGTACATAGATGGTAATCTCAGCACCACTCAACAGTGGTTTGCAGGGTATGTACACTACGCTGGAAGCGACGATTACATGAATCTCCCAGGTCCGAGGAACTGTGTCTCAAGATCACTCACAAATTGCCGACGATTGTCGGAGAGTATGTCTGTGATCTGTGTCCGACATTTGATTAAAAACTCGGACAGTACGAGACAAATGGATTATCGACATGATTGGTTTCTTGGACCGTATTGTGAAAAAGATTAAGCTTCACAATTATTGACAGCAGATTTGAACAACTTTTCCCTCAAGTTGCAAAAAGAAATTATGAAAATATTACAACTAAATCAAGTTACGCCGACCATTTTTAACTCGTTGCGAAATGCCTCACAATTTATTATTACCCATTTAAACAACAATTTCAAAATAAACACTCGATTTCCCCGTAATTGTGAAAAGATTACAGGTATACATATAAATTAATATTAAATAAGCACAACCTTATTTAATATAAATTTATTTATTTCTATAGGCGTTTTTCGCTGAGAGCGTAATCTATTCTGTTCGGAGATTGCATTTAAAAAAAAAAATGAATTGGATAGGCTGAGAAACAATAACCGAGAAAATAAAATCAACGTTAGTGGCTCAGAGCCCTTCGAAATATGACATGATACTGTTCCACCCTTACCTCCGCCACCCTATAAATATGCCTAGACTGCCAATCCAGCACCCCTCCCCCCCCCCCCCCCCCTGCATTGCACTAGGCCTAAGTGCATAAATTTCCCACGTAACGCGTTTTGCAGTGGCCATCACTCATCGCCCTGCAAAGATTCCACAATGCCCCCCCCCCCCCCCCCCCCGCCCCACCGCAAACAAATCCATTTTGTGCCAATTATGCCACTGAATGCGAGTTTCCAAACAATAATCGCCATTTTTTCTCAGTCACAATTGACCGACCGCTACATGCCGTTTGGGGTAAATTGATAATTTTCATTCTTGGGAAAAACTTTAAATCAAGGAGTACTGCCGGTATAATAAAAAGAGCAGAACGAAGATTCAAATACTCATTCATCTATACTTATTCAACACAACAAAATAAAAGAAATAAACGTTTTGAACTTATATTCGCTCACATACAGTGATAATATACACGTGGCATTTCGAAAAAAAAAAAAAAAACGTTCTCACTCATCCGGACCTTTACGTTTCACCCCATGCAACAGTCCATGTTTCTTATCAAAAACAGTACGTGCCAAGTGTATCCGGTCTCAAACACCCGACACGGTGGGCGATTTTCTGAAAATCACTGGCCAACACCGTGTCACACGGTGTAATTTGACCAAATTAAACACCGTGTGCAAACGGTGTTTAGATGTGGAAAAGATCATCTCCTGCTTGGTAAATCACTGTTGCAACGGTGATTCAGTGTGAAAAGGATTATTTCTTTCTTGGTAATATAATTAACTGGCTACCAATTGCGCTACTGCAAAAACGTGAGTTGAAATGGAGTTTGGCGAACAGGCTAAGCCTATCTAAACGTGTGTTGATTCAAACTGGTGATGTCTCATTGTGATGAAGAGATGTGCACTCAATTTTAGAAAAAATAAAAATGACCACAGAGGTTTTCAGGAAATCTGCCAATGTCACGGCCGATTTTGATCACACAGTGATTCACTGATTTTTCCATTGCAGCCCGCGGCTGCAGCGGAATGAGTAAAAAATCCACCTTTAATCTGTTCGACTTTCACACAAGTCTACAAAGAATGTTTGGCAGTAATAATAATTAATAATATATAGGACAAAATCCACTTTTCAATCGGATGTCTATTTAAACAGAAAATTTCTTCATTCTCTTTAAATTTGCCGATTGAAAACAATATAACGTTGTGTTAACAAAGACCTCATCCCATTGCAAGCCACGTCTGAGAAATTTGTTCCTAGCAGAACTCGGACCAGAAGAAGCCCCCCCCCCTCCATCCCCACCCCCATCTTCCTCCAAAGAACTCGGCTTGTGTTGAAGAAAGTTGAAGCAGGTTGGTCTGGAATAGATGGATGGGGAGGGGGGGGGGGGGGGGGTGTCGGCCCATTGGAGTCCGAGACGTTTCAATTTACCCCTGGGACATTGTGTTCCCGATATTTTTGAAAACTCAACACGAAAACGTGCCGGGTAAAACACATAAGTCGAAACTACCACTGGAAGCCATTTCAGCCACCGATCATATTCTGAGAAACTAAAACTAAAGGCATTTTAGCTCCTAACATACTGCCAATTGACACAGTGCTTGAAATTTAATTTCCTCTTTTGAACTGTACAGGACAAGTTACAGACAGAGGAAGGTCTGTAAATTGGTAATGGTTAGTTTTACATGTTTTCTACTTCGCAGCCGTTGTTTCCTACCCCCCGCCCCCTTCGAAAATGCCGACATAAAAGTTATGGACAGAAAAACGACATGAACATAGTTATGCATCAATTGTCCCTCCCACCAACTCTCAATACCCCATTTCACTTCTCCGCTCTCTATTGTGCCATTCTCCAAAACTCTGGACATTGAATGCCCTGAAGTTTCCAATTTGATAGAAAAAATACTTTCTATTCATTGCCTCAGTGATTTCTTGAATGACTTGATGCCGTAATACACTTAGCTACGTCGGATGTCATTTACCACTTAATAAAGGCTTCCGTACCTCCGGTATATTGTGCATTACAAAATATTTCAATGTCTGTGGGTGCAACATTTTAAAAAATGTCAATCATTTAAATGCAGCAAATCTCCTTTTGCCATTCAAATAGTGGGTAGTTCTGCCATTCAAATAGTGGGTAGTTCCTGAAGATAGAAAAAAAACAACAATGGAAAAGGCACTCTTAGACTAGCAGTAACCGTCCCCCTTTCGTGTTTTCACAGGTGCTTAATTACAGTAGTTTGTTTTGTAATTAAACTGGTGGCAATTAGACACTCACCAAAATTGGATTAAGTGCCGGGCATACAAATCAATCAGCTTCGTTTTATTGTGCAGGCCTTCTGAAGTTATTGTTTACAAAAACAATGCTCTGATCTCACAATGCACCCCGAAAAGTAATTAAATATTCATGAAATTGAAATAAATATTTTGAGAATGGCGTCAATGTATTCGTTCCCGACTTGTGTATTGTTTCCCGACACTCTGCATTCCTTCAGTTCAGTGTACTCACAGTGACATGATTTTATTCTCATCACATTCAATAGCAGCCTTACCTTTTTCTGAATTCATGACACATTTGAATATTGAAATTCCATTGCATCTTAATACGAACGCTTATCATTTTGAGTGTAATGATTTTGCACGAGCGTGGTGAGGGAAGGGGAGCCCATCGGCAAGAATAACGTGTTTGAGCCTTTTACCCAATTCATGTAGCGGCGAGATGGGGGCGAACACAAGAGGTGTGCCCCTGAAACAAACGTGAAATTCGAGACAAAAAACCCCCTCAATTTCCTTGACTGAATCTGCTTGCGTCCATAATTTATAAGTTGTGGAAGGCATCAATAATTAGATCACATCACCGGGGTGGGGGTACACCTGAAATGGGGGAGGGTTATGTGTCCAAACAGTAAAAACGATAACCCGGTAATGACGCCGAAACTTATAGAGCTTTTTATCGATGCAGAATCGGAAATTCGATCTCAATTGCACAGAGGGCGGTTGATAATCTGCTCTGTGCGAATGCGACCGAGTTTGATGACCTTCTCTGCACAAATGAGATCGAGATTCCGATTCCGCATCGATAAAAAGGTCTATTCGTTTTGGCGCCATTACCGGGTTTACTTTACCTGGGTCCAGGTTCTGATTATGGAATTTGACACTGGTCATATGTTATAAATGTACATAGATGGTAATCTCAGCACCACTCAACAGTGGTTTGCAGGGTATGTACATGTAATGGTGTTAGTCAAGTCTGGAAATAAGCAATCTGTCATCTTCAAAATGAGGTCCCCAGAGGGTGAATTTGCTGATGCTATCCCATACATTCAACCAATTTATCCTCTGATTACCTCTTTCTGTTTAGGTTTGAGACCTTGATTCAGATTGAGGTTCACAGAGGGTAAACTTAGTGATCAATGCTACCCAGGGCTGGGGTCAATTACATGTAAATGTAATTATTTACAATTGCAATTACTTATAATTTTTCAATTACAATTACTTTTAATTTCAAAGTAATTAATTACAAGTACAATTACGACATGAACTGTAATTAATTACTTTTCAATTACTTTGGCAATATTTCTGAAACAGGCCAAGGTTAGGATAGAAGATGCATTGTCATCATGTCCATCAGCACTGTACACAACTAACTCAGTATAACTTGAGCAACCATTTTAATTACAGATAAAAAGGATTCTGAAATACAAAAAAATACATAAATTTACAAATTACATAGAATATCAACACTCATTACTGCTGGAAGAAACAACTTCATTATCATCATTATAATAATCAGAATAATAATAATAATATAATGATACCATAGTACAATAATATCACACCCACTTTCATTTCATTCACACTCCAGCTTCACTTGGTATCAGTCATGTTTGTAATCGGTTTGATCACAAAAAAAGGTAAACTGTGCTGATGTGCATCAACCACATTTACGACCATTGACCAGTTTCAAGTTTCACTGGTATCTGATAATTTAACCAGACACCGGCAGGGCTTGAACCCAGTCAGTGGCAGTAAAATAAATCACAGAATCCTCGTTTAAAAATATGTAAATATATTTGAATCTTTCATGGCTAAAAACTAAACAACAATGCACATCAATACTGTAGCCCCCCTAAAATATATATTTAAACAACTTACTCCAGTTTAAATAGAACCTTACCAGATTGTGGATCTGGATCCAACACATACTGCAATGCTTCCAGACAACACCGTACCAATCAAACCAAGTTGATCATGGATACCAAAACGACGAAAATACAAGATATGAATGAAGCAATGTTGAAAACAACAACTCCACAAATCGGAACTGAATTTGAGATAAATATACAAGGCAGAATATATACTAACCAAAAGAAACCATGAAAATACTACAAACTGTGAAATAAATATGGAGTTATAGTAAATATTGCAATCAACATTCAAGATGGCCAGCATAACAACAGATCAACCTTTCTTCTCACGTGACCACTCAAACCCACCAAAAACTATGGAAGCCTGTGATGCAACCTTGAAAACCAACCAACACTTACTTCAAGTACTGAAAGGGGCTCAGTAATGACAACAATATAAACACAATCATATTCTGGTCCTTCTGAAAGAAATATAAAAACACATCTGCTACATTTCTTTAAATGGAAAGCTTCATAACCAGTATGTGTGTGTATGAACTTTGCTTTTTTGCTATTGTTATCAGGGAAAATGCATAATAGAACTGAAGAGGTGAAAAATGTTCAAGCCAACCTCCCTATTGTTATGAAATTAAGAACTGCAAGATTCTTAATTTCAGAACATGCTTACTGGGATAAATGTTGTGGGAATTATGAGGGGTTACACTCCAACATAATCAACTGAAAACAGTTAAGGAAAAAATAACACACATTTTATTCATTTCCCAAGGAACTACACGAGAAAAGGAATAGAAAGCAAAAATACATATTGCCTATTTCTTGCCATGACAAGTAGTAAATTATTAAAAATACAACCAAATGTACATTGCTTTCAATTACGACACTGGGGTATATGGTTATTACATTTTATCATCTTTAAATTCTGAAAAGAGTCATCCTTCAAGGAACATCTATCTGGTTTGTATACCTTTCCTGCAATACTGAAAAGCCTTTCCACTAGTGCTCAACCGATTACCAAAAATGGTCGCTGACTGATTACCGGTTATTTGAGCTCACAATCGTCCGATTCTGATGCCCGTTTCCGATTGCAGTACCGTGCACTACTAGACAAGTCAAGGTTCGAAAGAACTACATTAAACTGAACATTTTTCACAGTGTTAACTTTCGTTGACTGGGGTCGCAGTAAAATTACCAGTCGCGCACACTTGGATAGTAAACGTGGCTCTCAGAGCGACCTGAGTCAATGGAGTGCAACCTTGACTTTTCCGGTAAGCTTTACATGTTGTTTAACTTGTACATCCCGTAAATGGGTGTGTCGAGAGATTAAGAATACACACTGTGGATGTTTCTCAACTTTATTGAGTGGTATCATTGACTTCATTTTACATTAACAATTGAACAATTGCAGAAGATAATGAAATACGGTTAATGAATCCTCACAAAATGCTTGACAACAATCAGTTGAACCAATGCTCCAGGAGCCTTTGCTGTTGTCACCCAATTGCCCACAATCGGCTGATTGTGGTGGGCAGTGCCTTTAATCGGTTGAACACTACTTTCCACTGGGGCTGAAGAGACAAGCATAGTCAAATATCGTACAGCCTGTAATGATAAATATGGATAA
Source organism: Pictodentalium vernedei (assembly GCA_031216915.1). Classification (NCBI taxonomy): domain Eukaryota; kingdom Metazoa; phylum Mollusca; class Scaphopoda; order Dentaliida; family Dentaliidae; genus Pictodentalium; species Pictodentalium vernedei. The sequence goes on from CM062290.1 coordinate 291,994,505, forward strand.
TTAGAAGATCCTATTTTCCAGTAATCCAGTGGATTACATTACATGTAAATACAGGATTCATTTATATAATTATTAAGCTCAGTCAAAGATGATGTATCATCGATATTCAGTTCTGTCGGGTTTAGACACGTCTGTAGGCAGTGAGGATGGTTTTGGTCAGAAATTAGGTGTGGCGTCCAAATTGGATAATACATCCACGCCGCTTCCCGTTCCACCTACTGACTCTGATCCTGAGATGACCAAGATGTTTATTGCAGCACTGAATGACAGTAAAGTGCAGTCCATGTTCCACAATCTCTTGAACAACTCAATCAAAGAAACAATAAATAGCTCTATGGCTGAGTGTGTGAATCGTCTCGAGGCGAAAGTTGATGCTTTGGAGCAAACAATAGAACTACAATCCAAGGAGATTGACATATTGCATAATGAACTGGACGATTTACGCCAGTATGGAATTCGCAAAGCACTGCGGGTTGCAGGTGTCCCCAAAAGTCCTGATGAGAACACAGATCAGGTCATTCTGAATCTGGCTAATAAAATGAGTGTTCCGTTGCAACTGGCCGACATTGAGCATAGCCATTGGTTGGGACCCCCGAACAGCAGCCATACTCGTACGATACTTGCAAAGTTCAACAGCTATCGATCCAGGGAGCGCTTCTTTCAAGCTAAAAAGAACCTTAAAGCCCATACTCAAACCAGAAAAGTTTATATAAATGAGCACCTTACTAAAGAAAGGTCCTCCCTGGCTCGTAGAGGTCGAGCAATACTGAAAGACAAGAAAATTGCTGGGTCCTGGACCTATAACTGTATCATCTTTGTTAAAATGCACGATGGTATCCCCCATCATATTTCAAATTCAGCAGAAATGGCCCAAATCAAAGAGAAATTTAAACTTGTTGTCACTAACCGTAATTCTCAGACATAAGTGAGCAGCGTTTGTCCTCTTTACTGTTTTATACTATTGCAACATTTCGCCCCATAGCTAGTATGCACTGTCTTATCACGTGAATGGATACCCTGTAGGTCTACCACTCTCGGACCACTTCTATTTCTATAAGCTGGGGGCACCGTCACAAAATGTCTCCTCTTGTGGGCATTAACAACATCGTCTATCCTTGTACTCCTGATTATCAAGGCCATAGCCTACTAGAATGGACCCCCACTAGAATGAAATCGATGAACCATCTCCAGACGGGAAGTCACCGACTGTTGCTTGGGTAGTACTCAAGTACTGTCATGTAGGTGTACCACTCCCAGAACGCTTTCCCTTCAGTAATCTGAGATCTTCAGCACAAAATCTTATTACATTGAAAGTGTAAATACCAACGCCTTTCCTCGAACCAGGTCAAAGTTATGGAGCCTCACCGGAACGACTTTGGTGAAACAACTCCGATGGGGAGCCATCAGCTGTGGCTTGGGTAGAGTACAGTCTGAAAGTACCGTATACCACTCTCTAAATGCTTTCCTTTCGGCAAGCTGCAGTCTTTAGCACACAATCTTTTCACATTGGAAGCGTATACACTAGCACCTTTCCTCGAACCAGATCATAGACTATGGCCCTCACCGGAACAACTTCGACGAAACAACCCCGTTGGGGATCCATCGGCTGTGGTGTGGGTAGAGTACTATTTAGAAGTACTATCATGTAGGTATACAGCTCTCAGAATGCTTTCCCCTCACTAAGTTGCGACATACATGTACAGTCCAAACTTTTTCACACAGAAAGCGAAAATATCAGCGCCTTTCCTTATCCTTTTGTGAACCAGGTCATAGCCTATGGACCCTCACCAGAATGATCTTGAAGAAACAACTCCGATGGGAAGATATCGGCTGTGGCCCATGAAGAGTATTATCTAGAAACCCAGTGGCAAGAAGATATGGAAGAAGGGAGCATTAAAGCCTCGCACTTCTGACAGCGATTTCTACAATCAACTGTTAGTTGGATGCTCTCATGACAGGCCTTTTTAAATTATAAGATTCCGAATTTGCACACATGGACAGAGGCATGTGACAGTCTCGTATTTGCCCTACCCTGTTAACGGAAGAGATGAGTCAAGGATGACTGTCCGACTCTAGTTACTGACTGCATATGTACTAACATATATATAAGTGATTTTTGCTCCCACGGAGTAACGTTTATCTTGCTGGTAGTAGTTTAATTTATCCATAGTTATGTATCATTGGCACTGATGTTCAGGTAATACTGTTAGTATGAATACCTGTCCGTATATCCTTTAAATGGTGTACATTACTCATCAACACCCATCTGTGGCACCCTTGTAATTCTTCCTTGCCTTTCGACAGGTTTCGCTGACACTCTAGTGTCCGACATGACTTATCTTTCACACCTAATTACCTCTCCCTCCCTTTTTCAAATATTCAGGAATATGGGCGATCTGTCTCTAACCATACCTCATCATTAATTAGTTAGTAACCTCTTAGTGAGTACACTCTTATGAAGTGCAGCAACCCCGACGTGCCTCTTCGGGGGGTCCAAGATCGAGGTTTTGCATCTGCGTGAATTCTGGCCTTACCACTTGAATAGGTTCTCTCTCTTGCTCGCTCTCTCTCTTACCCTCTCTCTCCCCCCCCCCCTCTCTCTCTCCTCTCTCTCTCCTTCACCATCATTCATCATGGTTAGTACATAATCTATTAGTGGGTACATTCCTATATTGTGCTGCAGTTGCCATGTGGTTTCACAGCAGGGCTTTGTGTCAGGGATCAGGTTGGTGTGTTCTCATAATTTCTGTCTTAGGAGTTGAATAAGTCCTAACTAAACTCAGCAATCGGGTGACATGTTAGTACAGTGGAGCCCACTTGATTGGATATCTCTTAATTGTATATCCCTGTTAATTGAATATAATTTTCAAACACAAAAGCATTTCCATACCCTCAGTACAAATTTGATATGTTAATTGCATATGGGTTGTAGAGTAAACTCCTGTTAATTGTATATAAATTTTTGTAATATGTCGAAAAAATTACTGTGACACGCACCAAATTCCCCTTATTTATCAACCTTTTTGGCCTCACTACATCCAATACAGGCATTTATTCTATTATATCTTGTTTGACAGAGCTCTATGAGCTCTGTCAAACAAGATATAATAGAATAAATGCTCAGTTCACCTCCAGAACACAGGAAACTGCCGAAATCCATGTTAATTGTATACTCCTGTTAATTGAATAATTTTCACTGGCAAAATGGATATTCAATTAAGAGGATTCTACTGTACCGTGTTTTGTCTTATGCAACATCAATGATGTGGCCTCTAATTTGACACGACACTGATTAGAGGCATTCACATACCTACACCAACAAACATTCTCTGAATACCTAACTGAATCTTATAATTACTTGTACACATGCATCCAATTTTGACCGTATCAGTTAATCTACAATTATCACAGAAGCTGTATCAAAGAAATGAAGTCCAACGATTGTTACCAGATCGGCTGCTGGGATTGGTGATTTCGAACCTCATCAACACCGACACTGATGTTATCATCATGTTTTGTTAATATGTATATATTGTTTTACTACCTTTGTATTCATACATCTGAATCAGCAGCATATTCCCATCCCATTTCACCTTTCACGTTAGACCTTTCCTCCTTTTCATCTAAGTTTATCCCCATCATTAGCTTAACTTGACATAGTCAAGATAAGCTATTGCCATCACGCGTGCGGAAGTCTGTTAGTCTGTGAGTCTGTTAGTCTGTGAGTCTGTGACGTCTGTTCACATTTCCTTTAGCACGGGCTACACCCCGCAGTTCTTGTCTGATCGTCACGAAATTTCATATGCAGGTTTGGGGTCATATCTAGATGAGAACGTCCCCTTTTGGTCGCGATCGGGCAACCTGTATGGCTGCCCGAGCCCAAAACCCGAAAACCATTAGCACAGTCTACAGGTCGTATTTATGAAGGGATTTAATTGTAACTTGGTAGGATGCCTCTGTATAGTGCCTAGACCAGAACGTCCCCTTTTGGGCATGATCTATCAACCGTGATGGCTGCCCAAGCCCGAAACCCAAAAACTTTTAGCATAGTCTGCAGGTCATGTTTAATGTGGAGGGATTTCATTGTATCTTGGTAGGATGACTCCTTATGATGTCTAGATGCGAATTTCCCCATTTGGGCATGATCTGCCAACCGTGATGACTGCCCGAGCCCAAAACCCGAAAACCTTTAGCGCAGTCTACAGGTCATATTTATTGAGGAATTTCATTGTAACTTGGTGGGTTGACTTCATACAATGTCTAGACGAGAAAGTCCCCCTTTGGACGTGATTGGGCAACTGTGACGGCTACAGGAGCCCGAAGCCCAAAAACCTTTAGCACAGTCTAGAGGTCATATTTATGAAATGATTTCATTGTAACTTGGCAGGATGACTCCAAATAATGTCTAGATGAGAACGTCCCATTTTGATCGCGATCATGCAGCCTTGATGGGTGCCCGAGCCCAAACACCTTTAGCATAGGCAAAAGGTCATATTTATGGAAGGATTTCATTGTAACCTGTTAGGTTGACTCCATATAATGCCTAGATGATGACATCCCCTTTCGGTCGTGATTGGTCAGTTGTGATGGCTACAAATGCCCGAAGCCCGAAAACCTTGAGCACAGTCTACAGGTCATATTTATGAAGGGATTTCATTGTAACTTCTTAGGATCACTCCAGATGATGCTCAGATGAGATTGTCCCCTATGGTTGCGATCATTCAACCATGATGGCTGCCCAAGCCCGAAGCCCGAAAACCTTTAGCACAGTCTACAGGTCATATTTATGAAGGGATTTCATTGTAACTTGGTAGGTTAACTTCATATAATGTCTAGATGAGAACGTGCGATCATTCACCCATGATGGCTGCCCGAGCCCAAAGCCCAAAAACCTTTAGCACAGTCTACAGGTCATATTTATGAAGGGATTTCATTGTAACTTGGTAGGTTAACTTCATATAATGTCTAGGTGAGAACGTCCCCTTTTGGACATGATTGGGCAACTGTGACAGCTAAAGGTGCCCGAAGCCCGAAAACCTTTAGCACAGTCTACAGGTCATATTTATGAGGGGATTTCATTGTAACTTGGTAGGATGACTCCAAATAATGTCTAGATGAGAACGTCCCCTTTTGATCGCGATCATTCAGCCTTGATGGGTGCCCGAGCCCAAAAACCTTTAGCATAGGTAAAAGGTCATATTTATGGAAGGATTTCATTGTAACCTATTAGGTTGACTCCAGGGGTTCCGCGAGGGGAAAATTTTTGGGTCCGGTATTGGAAAAAAAATAAAATACAGACGCCGAAGGCGTCTGTTGCACGTGCCGAAGGCACGTGCAAATATAGGGGGGTTTGGGGGGGGGGGGGGGTTCTCCCCCCAAGAAAATTTTGATTTCTAGGTGCTCTCTGGTGGCCTCTAGGAGCATTTTTCTCGCAAAATGCTGAATAATTGAAGATGAAAACATGTATTTTTTTCCTCTGCAATACTCAAAATTTTTACAGAACATACAATACTACGACATTTGGTCCAATTTTTCATAAAAATACAAACGCAAAACAACACGAATCCACGAATTCTGACAGTGACGGCGCCACAGCGACTGCGACCTTGACTTCTTTTTTTACGCAACCCAATATGCTCCAACGTATATAATTGAAAATGCAGAACGAAACGAAATTTGTTTTCGTTTTAAAAGTTTAGTCAAACGAGCATTTTTTTTTCTAAATCAACCCTACTTTGTTGGGGAAAAGTCGTTTGGCAACAAGGTCGTATGGCACCACAGTCTGTTTGCTCCATCGGTACTGGATTTGCAGCATCGGTGGTCGTTTCGGACCAGTATGATCATCTCATCATCTTTGCAGGAAATGTCTTCAGGAGATATAAATAAAAAGAGCACCGATTGGCTGATATATTCGACTATGGTGACGTGAGGTCACCACGATTTTGCCGAACTTTTGGAATATCTTGCGTTCTATAAATACCGGTAGTCGAAGTTACGATCCCGGCAAATAATAAACACATCCCTCTGCTTCTTTGAGGATTCAATAGTAATGCTGATACTAGCCTAGAGAATGACTTTTGTATACGATTTCAACTTTATTGAATACATTTAAGAAAAACGTATAGAGGAAAAAACTCAACTTCTGGGGGAAAAATTGCTGCTTGATTTTGGGGGAATGGGTCCGTTTACCGGACCGAAAAACTGCCCGGCGGAATGCCTGGACTCCATATAATGCCTAGATGATGACATCCCCTTTTGGTCGTAATTGGTCAGCTGTGTTGGCTACAAGTGCCCGAAGCCCAAAAACCTTGAGCACAGTCTACAGGCCATATTTATGAAGGGATTTCATTGTAACTTCATAGGATCATTCCAGATGATGCCCAGATGAGATTGTCCCCTTTGGTTGCGATTATTCCACCATGATGGCTGCCCGAACCCGAAGCCCGAAAACCTTAAGCACAGTCTACAAGTCATATTTGTGAAGGGATTTCATTGTAACTTGGTAGGTTGACTTCATATAATGCCTAGATGAGAACGTCCCCTTTTGGACATGTTTGGGCAACTTTGACGGCTAAAGGTGCCCGAAGCCCAAAAACCTTTAGCACTGTCTACAGGTCATATTTATGAAGGGATTTCATTGTAACTTGGTAGGTTGACTCCAAATAAGGTCAAGATGAGAACGTCCCATTTTGGCCGTGATCATTTGGCCTTGATGGGTGCCCGAGCCCAAAAACCTTTAGCATAGGCAAAAGTTTATATTTATAGAAGGATTTCATTGTAACATTGTTAGGTTGACTCCATATAATGCCTAGATGATGACATCCCCTTTTGGTCGTGATTGGTCAACTGTGATGGCTACAGGTGCCCGAAGCCCGAAAACCTTGAACACAGTCTACAGGTCATATTTATGAAGGGATTTCATTGTAACTTTGCAGGATCACTCCAGATGATGCCCAGATGAGATTGTCCCCTTTGGTTGCGATCATTCAACCATGATGGCTGCCCGAGCCCGAAGCCCGAAAACCTTTAGCACAGTCTAAGGTCATATTTATGCAGGGATTTCATTGTAACTTGGTAGGTTGACTTCATATAATGTCTAGATGAGAACGTCCCCTTTTGGACACGAGTGGGCAACTGTGACGGCTTCAGGGGCCCAAAGCCCGAAAACCTTTAGAACAGTCTACAGGTCATAATTATGAAGGGATTTTATTGTAGCTTGGTAGGATGACTCCAAATAGTGTCCAGATGAGAACGTCCCCTTTTGGTCACGATCATTCAGCCTTGATGGCTGCCTGAAGCCCGAAAACCTTTAGCACAGTCTACAGGTCGTATTTATGGAGGGATTTCATTGTAACTTGGTAGGTTGACTTCATATAATGTCTAGATGAGAACGTCCCCTTTGGACGCAATTGGGAAACTGACGGCTACAGGGGCCCGAAGCCCGAAAACCTTTAGCACAGTCTACAGGCCATATTTATGAAGGGATTTTAATGTAACTTGATAGGATGACTCATTTCGGAATAATTTCATTGTAATTTTGTTGATATATGTTAACTGTGAGGGCCACATATATTAACTGTGAGGTCATATTAACCCACCCCTCAGATCTTTAGTACAGTGTACACCTCATATTATTTTTATCATAAACATAGCATACAGGGAACAGAAATGAACATATTCCCAATTATCACAATTCTTGTCTTATTTCATAATCCTTTTATAAACATTGAACATTATCCTTTTCATCAAACACAACACACAAGTTAAGCTACAGTGTCATTGACACTTTCATTTTTCTTACAAATGTGGTGTACCTTGTTTTTGAGTCAGCGGGCATGTTTAGATGTGGCTTGAGACCTGCTTCTTATTACAGTAGGCAGTTTGTGACTGAATATAAGTATGGATGATTTGATACATACAGAATGCGAGTAGGTCTCTTCACAATGCGTGTGCGTAGGAGTGTGCACGGGAAACAACAATTATTTTTGTTCTGTATCATTCTTGCCAACTTGATACTGAATTACAAGTGCACAGGTGTTATGTTGACTGTTTGGCTCTTTCAGTTGACAGGTACCGAGATAAAGCTGTCCAAACAAGATGTGCAATTAAGGCATGCACTCAATGCATCTTTATATGAAAGTATCTGGCCGACTTATAGTAAGGTCATAAGTGATCACACATACACAGTACAACTGCTGAACAAAACCAATATAAATTATGAAGTTAAGTCTTATTTTTTGTTGGTGACTGGTATAGCCACATATGCACTTGGGTTAATGCTTTTGTATCTCTCTGGCGATATTGAAACTAATCCGTGGCCCTCAGGTAATTACAGCTCACTTAATTCGAATCTTGATACCTTAAGAACAGGATTTTAGATTTGTCATTTAAATATACAAAACTTGAAACCCAAAATTGATCTTTTGCAGTGTGAAATGTCTGACTATGATATTTGTACTTTCACTGAAAATTGTTAATGCCTGCCGACGACAACTCAGAAATCTACATTACTGGCTTCCAGGGAGTCCTTAGGAAAGATCGCCCAACCAAAGGAAGGCAGATTGCAATATATCTCAAGCTTGGTATTCCCTTCAAAGCAAGATCGGATCTGGAAATTTTCCATCTCGAATGCTCATGGATTGAAGTATACACCCACACAGGACCCTTCCTGTTAGGAGTCTTCTACAGACCCTCAAATGCTGATATTACCCAATGGGACTTGATTTTTTCATCTATTGAAAAAGCCAAGTATTCTGGAATTCGTCATATAATTCTAACAGGCGATTTCAATGGTTACTTACTCCCACTTAGGTGTGGTAAATTCACTGAAGTAGCCAATTACTTTAATTTCAAACAGCTTGTGTCAGACCCAACTTTCTTCACAGAGTCCTCAGCTACTTTTCTGGACCTAATTGCTGTTAGTGATTCAGTTAATGTGATAGCACATGGCGTGGAAGACCCTTTAGTACCAGATCTTATCAGATACCATTGTCCAGTTATGGTAGTAATTGACTCCCAAAAAGTAATTTCTAAGAATCTTAAGTGCCATGTCACTACATGTATGTGTGGTTATTTAACGAAGGAAATTATGATGACCTCAATCATGCACTAGCAAATACTGTGTGGGACAATGTTTTCTCTCACTTAAACCAAGACACCATGGTAGAAGCCTTCTCCTCTAATGTCATCGACTTAGCCCGCATGTACATCCCTAACAAAATGACTGTCGTCAGGCGAAATGAGCCAAGGTGGATGCATAATCAAATTAGACTCTTGATATGCCCGCTTAAACGTCTATCATCCAGAGAAATCCAGAGGTACATGTAGGCCAGAGGCATGGGATAAATACCGCCGGAAACGCAACGAGTTTCACGTGGCTATTCGTAAATCAAAAACCAACTACTATAATAAAATCCAATCTATACTCGATAGTACAGGAACCGATTCTTCGTTATGGTGGAAAACACTTAAAACATTTTGGGGAAAAGCCAGGGATGAGATTCCTAATATTATTCATTCTGACAAGACTCTGTTTGTAAATATTGATAAGGCAAACGTGTTCAGTGAATATTTCTGTAGTATATCAAGAGTTGATGATACCTATGCATGTCTTCCCTCTTCGCTCTTCCGGATCAGCCAACTCTCAGCTCCCTAGAGTTTTGCTCCAAAGATGTATTAGATTCACTCAAATCACTTAATGTTTCAAAAGCCTCTGGGCCAGATTTGATCAGCCCACGTATCCTCAAGGTATCCAAAAAGTCTCTAGCTGAACCACTCACAACCTTATTTAACACATTAATCAAGCGTTCATATTTCCTGCTACAGTGGAAGAAAGCGAATGTAATCCCAGTCCTAAAAAAGGATCCTCAGAACCTACTATCGAATTACCAACCTGTATCCCTATTGAGCTGTCTTGGCAAGGTTTTTGAAAGATGTATCTTCCAAAAACTTTGGCATTTTCTGGAGGAATACAAGCTACTAACTTAACTAAGTCCTTTCCAGTCCTGATTTACACTGTGAGACTCAACGGTGCTTCAATTAACTGACATTTACAATGCGTTCAGCTGCGCACTTGATGAGGGGAAAGAAGTTAGAGTGTTTTTTTGCGACGTCTGTAAAACCTTTGACAAGGCCTGGCACCGGGGGTTGACTTACAAGCTAAATAAAATTGGTATAACAGGCAAACTTCTTGAATTTTTGAAGTCATATCTCAGTGATTGACACCAAAGAGTAGTGATTAATTCTGAAGCGTCCTCATGGAGAGGTATCACCTCCGGAGTGCCCCAGGGGTCCATTCTTGTCCTATGCTGTTTCTTGTATATATTAACGATATAACGCCAGACTTAACTAGTAGCATTCGTCTGTTTGCAGATGATACTACTTTTTATTTGATAGTGGATAATCCTGATCAGGCATCCGACATTTTGAATAATGATTTAGGTAGAATTGAACAGTGGGCACAAACTTGGTTAGTGGAATTTAATCCCTCGAAAACTGAAACTATGATCATATCCAGGAAAAAAGACACTTCAAATCACCCTTCCCTCTGTATGGCCGATGTCCCGATCAAAGAGGTTACAGACCACAAATATCTTGGTGTGATTCTTAACTCAAGCTGTACGTGGGATAACCATATTGACCACATTTGCACCAAAGCCTGGTCCCGTTTAGACTTAATTAGGAAGAACAAATTTACGTTAGACCGCAAAACATTAGAGAAAATATATTTTGCATTCTTGAGAAATTTTCTTGAATATGCTGACATGGTGTGGGCAAACTGTAGCGACACCAATTCAACGAAAATTGAAAACATTCAGATTGCAGCTGCTCATATTGTTACTGGTGCTACACTAAGCTCCAACAAAGAGCTCATATATGTAGAAATTGGGTGGGAGAAACTCCAAATGAGTCGAGACAAACATAAATTGATACAATATTTCAAAATGTACCACAACATTGTGACAAGTTACATTTCCAGCAGAATCCCACCTCCAATCCACATGACTCAAACCCATAGTCTTCGTAACGAAGGTAACCTACGAGTTCCCTATTGTCAGACGAAAAACTACCAAACATCTTTCTTCCCATCGACAACTAAATGGTGGAATGATCTGCCTATTGGTGTTAGAGATAATTGTTCTTTGGTGGATTTCAAAACATTTTTAAACGCAAATAGTCGCAGACCGCCGCAGTTCTTTTTTAATTTGTCATCTAGAAAGGCACAAATATACCACTGTAGACTAAAACTCAGATGTAGTAATCTTAATGAACATCTCTTTAACAATCATCTAGCTAACTCGCCTCTTTGTCTCTGTGACGAGCGTGAGACTGTTGATGCAGTACATTATTGTACGGGTCTGAACACTACAGTGCTAGCGTGAATGGTAAAATATTTGAAACTACAGAAGTACATTCTCACCTCCGGAAGGTTTAACTGACTGCGATGAAACTGAGTATCCATTCCTCTTGTATATATACTATATGTATTGCCTATATGTCTGGGTTTACTGCATGCATGGCACACGCATGCACACGCTTATGAATGTGTGCATACACTCGCACTTACATGTACACACGTATGATATGTGTGTACATGTAAGTGCGTGTGTATGCACACGTGGGTGGGATGGGCCGGGCATGTCAAGGCAAACTATATAATAGTCTGTTTTAATCGAATACATGCTTCTTAAAATCGTGCCTACCTGTTGATTGTCCTGTGTTCACTCCCGCGCGCAGCAATTCCCGCATCACGCTTAAGCTGTTGATTACTGACAAGAACACCATACACCACATTATTCTCCATCATCAGTTCAATTCCAACATCCTCCTTCCGAGGTAATAATCTCAGATAAGCTTCTAGCCAAACCATTTCCATCATGGTTCTATTAGCATTTGACTCACAGGGCACAGGTGTCCCTATCACCATTCCCCGGTCAGTAACTAGGAAACAAACTATGCTTTTCCCCCATTTTTTCCTGGGGCATTTTATCCTACATTGTCATTCGGGTTAGTGTGACAACCACAGCCTGTATGGGACCCACGCGTGGGCGATGTCCTCATGTGCAAGACAATGCATTGTTGGAGGTAAAAGTTTCATTTCTGGGAGTTATGTGTGCAGTAGGGGTGTCTCGCGTGTGGTTTTTGAGTGGTCTGCATTGGTGTTACTGTTGACTTATATAAATACTCAGTCTACAATCCTGTGCTTGTAACTCATAAGAAACATTCATTTCAAGCCAACGCCAGCTTCAATTTCCTTCAGTTATCTCATTCATGCTACCCGCTTATCCTACCAGACGGCTGCAGACTGCAGTTGGTAATATATCATCAATGCCCCGCATATAGACCTCCAATAATGATACTAAAATGGGAGAAATTATGCCTTGGACAGAAAAGCCGCCTTGTGAGCTCAAAAGGGGTTAATAACTTTCTCTAACCTACCTTGATTTCTCATTCCTCTGCCTGTGAGTAATAAAAATCAATGGTAAGCCTAACAGGTAGTGGAATATATTAGGAATTCTATTGAGCATGGAAATGGTTTGGGGGGTCATTGACTCATATAACCCTCTGCTGCTTGGATATCGATTCTAAGAACCAACTTATCTCTTATTATAGCCAAGTAATTATTCCTTGCCTAGGAAGTTGGTTCCAGTATTCCATATATTCAATCTGTCATATTTTCTTTTCTTTTCATTTGTTCTCCCTATTGTCCTTTCAAAATAGAAAATGGTCCACAAGCTATCAAGGTTTGACTGATTAGATCTTTCTCATCGTCTTCTCGTTGTTATTTGTAACTGTTGTGTGAGTGGAGACGGTCACTTATAAGCTGCTAGCTTACTGCCGAATCCACACCATAGATTATTGTTAGAAATTGTATATATATATATATATTGGATCCGCAAGTATACAGAAGAAGTCTCCTTGGCTACGAATCGAAATTAAGTATTTTTATTGTTTACTAATCATATATATTTCATTTTCAGGTTATTTTATTCAACTTTGTGGGGAGGTAGTTTAGTATAGTAACTGGGACAAAGTTAGGAGGTCTTAAATAAAACTGTGAGCGCTAAGTTGTCGAACGGTTCGTCATGTTGCCTTTTGTCGCGTGTTTACAGTTTTCCCTGTCCGATCATGTAATTTTGTTTTGATGATGGCGAGCAAGTCTGTTCAGACGGAGGTAAGTATGGAGGTAAATACGTGTAATATCGCGGTCCAGGTCAACGGTGCCAACGGGGTAAGTATTGGTGTGCAGACAGAGGTCACTGGGGGTGTCGGTCAGAGCCGGGTTGGTGGGGCCACCGATGGCGATATTGGGCTTGAAGTTTGTAAACAGTGTTCTATGATGTATGGGGACTGTCGTTCGATGGGATATGGAGAGGTATGTGCAAACTGTCAGGAAATCCTCCGCCTACTTGAGACAATTGTTAAGTTTGAGGGGGAGATTGCTGAGCTGAAGGGAAAACTTGGTCGGGCGGGGCTGTCTGGAGTTACGCCTGTAAAAGTAGCTTTCCGAGAAGGATGGATGGTTGTTGGTGGTTCCAAGAGGAAACATGGGGGTAGAACCTTTGATGTGAATGAGGTAGGTGATGAGGTGGGGGCTGCTAGAAAAGTACGTAGGACAGATGAGGGGGGGCCCAGGCCGGAGCAATGCTGTAAAGCGTTTGGCGTGGACTATCAAAAGTGGTAGGAAAGGGGGGCCAGAGAAGCAGGTAGATAGGGGTGTAAAGCCCAAAGGCAGTGGGGAGTGCAGCACCAGAAACAGATTTGATGTGCTCGGTTCGGAAGAGTCAGAGGAGGGGATGGAGGTAGTTGCAACAGATAGTAGCTTGGGGTCTAGGCCAGGAAAAAGGAGGAGGGATCCGGGAGAAGACCAGGGGAGTAGACCAGGTAGTTCAGGGCCTGGAAAGAGACGGAGGGACAAGGATAGGAGTAATCCTAGGTCAAAGATACCGATACCGATAGTGATTCCGAGTGGGGCTGTTGGAGAGGAAGAGGACGCTGTAAACAATAGGAGACTAGAGGAGATAAATAGGGCGAGGGCCAAAAGTAAGTTGGTGGTTGCGGGAAGTAGCATAGTTTGGGGGATCGACAAGGTTGTCTGTGGTCCGGACAGTAAAAATAGAACAGTTCTGTGCTTTCCGGGGGCTAAAGTGGAGGACCTGAGGGATAGAGTGGACGGTATTGTAGCTGGGTCAGGGCCTGATCCGGTAGTGGTATTACATGTGGGGTCCAATAAAATCAGGGAGAGGAAATCAGTTCGTTTGGTGGACACATACAAGGACCTAATTAGTAAGCTACTTACCAGGAATGCTCGGATCATCGTTTCAGGGGTGCTCCCCGTTATGGGTGGTGGGAATGAGAGGAACTCGCGGATTATGGCACTAAACGAGGAGCTGGAAGAGCACTGCAAAGACTTGGGAATACATTTCATTGACCACTGGGATTCATTCTGGGGACAAGGAGAGTTGTATGGGCGAGACGGATTGCATTTAAGTAGGATGGGTACAGACCTGTTGGGCCAAAAAATTTTACAGGTGGCTGGGCCTTTTTTGGAGAAAAGGGGGGTAGGGGACCACAGCCGATAACCCAGAGGGGCACAAATGCTGGGAACATAGGAAGAACAACAAACATGCACAACACAGGGACATACCAGGGGTATAATAATGTGCCAGTGATGACAAAAAAACAAAGATTCATTAAGTTTGGGTACTGCAACATCCAGGGTCTGCATAAGAAAGTAAGCGAAATATCAACAATGATGGACGAAGGAGACTTCGATATAATGGGTCTTAGTGAGACGTGGATACGACGGGATGAGCGGGTTGATCAGATGAAGGGTTGCGTGTGGATAGGAGCTGGGCAAACTGAGGGTCAGAAACGGGGTGGGGGTGTTGGCATCTACGCTAAAGAGGAATTACAGCCCTCATTGATTACAGATCTCACAGAAGCAAGGACTCAGATTCCAGTATCCAACGAAATAGTCTGGGCAAAAATCAAGTTAGGAAGCAGGAGTGTTGCCGTTGGTGTTGGATACTTAGCAGTGGAGGGAAGTAAGCCCGAGTGGAATGATTCAATATATACAACTCTTAGATCGAATATCACAGAGCTTGAAAGCAGAGGGTTCAGTATTGTCCTAATGGGGGACTTCAATGGGCACATCGGGGATAAGGAGGAGGGCATACAGGGAGGTGATAGGAAAATTAACACGAATGGGAGGAAGATGTTGGACCTATCAAAAGTGCTTGGTTTAAAGATCCTGAACAGGGATGCGAAATGTAAGGGTAAATGGACCTGGGAGAGGAACGATAAGAAAACAATAATTGATTATATACTCACTGACGTTAGCGTATGGAGGGAGGTTATAGATGTAGAAATAGATGACGAGGAAAAAAATGACTTGGGTAGTGATCACAACCTGATAACAGTTAAGATTATGGGCAAAAAGACGAATAGAGACAGAAATACCTTCAAGGAAGTTTGGGGACTAAAACAAGGAGCCGACTGGAAGCAGTTTCGAGAAAAACTAAAACCAAGTCTTGAATGTATACCTAGGGATGCATATGTCCAGAGTTTTTCAGATGGCATAGTAAATAGCCTAACAGAGGCAGGGAAGGATTGTATAGGAAGGGTGAGGGTCCCAACGAGAGAGCTCAGATACAGGGTTAACGAGGGACTGAAAAAGGCTATAAAAGAAAGGAAGGTAAAATGCGCTGCTTACAGAAGAAGTAGGAAGCTTAAAGGGGTGGATAACAATGACACGAGACTAATGAAAGGAGAATATGAACTGGCACGGAAAAAGGTGAATGAGATAAAGAATAATAATAGGAAGGAGCGCAATTGCAGTCTTGCCAGAACAATAAAGAAAATGGGGGGTTCGAGCTCAAACGTATTTTGGAACTGGGTAAATAAACGGGGGAAAACTAGTGTGCAGAGTATCAAAGTGGATGGGGAAAGTACAGAAGATAAAGGCTGTATCGCTTCAGAGTTAGTCAAGCACTGGGAAAAGATAAACGATAGGCGATGGGGCAGTGGGTCCCCACCAAAAAGAAATACACAGGTGGAGGAGAACCTATCCAATCGTGTATGTAGCGAAATAACGGCAGAAGAAGTGTGGAACGTGGTCTCGAAATTAAAAAATGGTAAAGCGGGAGGGACTGATGAAATTCCGAACGAATTCCTCAAAAATGGAGGGGAGGCACTTATTGAAGTCCTGACAAACCTTTTCAACCTGGCTCTGCGAAAGCAAAAGGTCCCCAGAGAGTGGAGGGAAAGTACGGTGTCGTTCATACACAAAAAGGGTGATAAGGAAGTTCTAGATAACTATAGGGGGATATCAGTTAGTAGTAACATCGGAAAAGTATTCTGTAAGGTCATATACGGTAGACTTGAGGAAGTTATTGAAGAGAAAGGTTTTTTAGGAGAAATTCAAAATGGTTTCAGGAAAGGTCGAAGAGTCACTGATCACCTATTTACACTCACCCAACTGATAGAATCAACAAAGGCTGAAAGAAAAAGATGTTTCTGGCATTTCTAGATGTGGAAAAAGCGTACGACCGAGTGTGGAGGGAAGGTATGTGGCGAAAGCTCGAGGGCAACGGACTGGGGGGTGATTTTGTGGGAATCATGAAAGCACTGTATACAGATGTGCAAAGCCAACTCAGTCTAGGGAGTATCACTACAAAACGAGTCCCTATGGATATAGGCCTCAAGCAGGGGTGTATCTTTTCACCGATTTTGTTTGCATTGTATGTTAAAGATTTAGGGGACGAACTAATTCAGAGTGCGGAGGGGGTAAATGTTGGAGACATAAAGGTACCAGGCTTATTCTTTGCGGACGACATGGTGTTAATGTCAAGAAATGAACAGGGGCTAGAGAAATTGCTGGAAATTGTTGGTAGATACGGGAACACTTGGCGGCTCGAACTAAATGAAAATAAAAGCAAGGTAATACCCGTTGGATGCAAGGTAGATATGACGAAGAGATGGAGAGTGGGGGAGTTCTCAATCCCCGAAGGGGAAAGCAAACAAATCACTGTAAGAAAAACGGGAGAGTATGAGTATCTAGGGGTAAGCATAAATATAATGGGAAGAGGGGTGTACAGAAATTACTCAGCCAAACTGATTCTGAAGGGGAAAAGAATTCTGAACCAACTAAAACTTTTAGGGAAAAATAGTTTCAACAAGGTCTTTGTGGGGAAAACACTGTGGGAGAGGGTGGGTTTACCAAGTATAACGTATGGCACGGACGTGATTCCATTAAACCAAACCGTTATTAAGAAGTTGGAAAGTACTCAGAATGATGCCGGCAGATGGATAACAGGGTCGAGTAATGCTGCAGCTTTGGAAGCAGTAAGGGGGGAGCTTGGGTGGATGAAAATCAAGGACAGGGTAGATTTGGGAAAACTGTGTTACTTTAACTACTTGAGAAACCTGCCTGACAACCGGTGGTGCAAATTGATGCTCGATACCATTTGGAATTCTAATATAGATACGGGGTGGTCAAAACATGTGAGGGAACTAATGGACAATTACTCTATAGAGGTCACAAACATAGAAGTAGGAATGAAAGAAGGCAAAAGGTTTGTCAAAGAGAGAGTCATGGAAGATTGCAATCGAAACTGGCGAGCAGGGGTTAGCGTGAAAAGATCACTGCAGGGGTTACAATATAAAGAAAAGCCAGCTTTTGAGAAGTACCTAGATGGCACCTTTGGAGGGTCACTGCTGTTCAAACTGAGATCAAGATCACTGGAGCTTCGGGGAAAAATTGGGAGAGATGGAGAAAAGGGATGCCAAATGTGCCACTCTGGAGTAGTGGAGACCCTGGAACATTTTCTCTTGGAATGCCCACAGTATATACCTCATAGAATAAAATTTACTGGAAGAATAATGCAGAAGTGGGGTGAAGAAACAAAGGATAGATGGCTGAAGGGGGACACGAGGGAGAGGGTAGGAATGCTTATTGAAGAAATTGAAAAAGAGGAAGTGAGGGACACTATTAAGCAGTTTATATCTGAATGCTGGGAGGAGAGGAGGGGAAGAGGGGGTGGGGTGCAGGGGGAATGATGGCCTTCTCTTATGAGGACCGCGACAAATCAGCGGCTGGCCAAAGAGTTATTATTATATAGTGAAGAAATTTTGAAATAAATATTGTTTAAACTAAAGATGATGTTTCAGTTAATTGTTTGTTTTGTGGCTTTTCCATAAAACTAAAGTTGTCCTCTGTGGATTCTAATTGTTCATGTACATCACATTTAACCTTTTTAGCAGGCATGTCACTGTTATCAGATTTGTATGTTTTTTAGGAACTATAATAAATCTCTTTAATACTTCACAGAAGAAGCTCATAATCTTTCTTAATAAATACAGAGAAATATCATGCTTTATCATGTTGTTTTAAGGGTGTCTTCCCACTAGACAAATTCCCACTAGACCAATTCCCTCTAGACCAATTCCCAAAAGACCAACTCCCACTAGACCAATTCCCACTAGACCAGTTCCCTCTAGACCAACTGTTAAATTATGTATTAGAATAGATTACATGATATATACAGTACGTGGAAAGTGTATTATCACTAAATCACCCACAGAGTGGAGGTTCCACCCAAGCAATAATTGCAAATTTGTTGCGAAGCATAACCAGTACAAGCAAAGTTTCAGCCAGTGGACCTCCGGGTTAAACCCGGAGGTCCATTGGCTGAAACATTGCTTGTGTTTTTTGTCGATATGTACAAAATTTGAAAGTTATAGCTTGAGTGATAACTCCACTCCGCGGGTGATTCAGTTACAATCCACTATCCACATACTGTATACCTTGATATATACCTTTTGTTCATCTATTTTCCTATTCTAATACATAATGGGGACTAGCTACTGAAGACCAACTATCAAAGTAGATAGTGGGACATAATGTCCATAGGACAAAATGTCCATGGACAAAATGTCCAACAAAAAATACACCTTGGACATAATGTCCATGGACATAATGTCCTTGATTAATTTGCCATGGTGGACAAAATGTCCATTTTTTTTTTGTTTTCCAATTTTTTGTACTTCCCAATTTTAAGTTTAATTTTATTATTAAAATTATTTTGAAAATTTAAGTATATATTTTTCATGTTATCAGAATACCATGAATATCTCATTAGCTTAGGGTAAATGTGCATATGTGTACATTACTTTATTGTTTTTATAATAATATTCAATGATGAGCTTGTGGTGTGTGTGTGATTGGTCTTTGACATATTGTTCTCAATTTGGCTATGAAAACAGTCAAAACTGTTTGGTGACTGCATCTAAAGACAGATCCCATCTTTCGTGTATTGGTAAGAAAATTGTCAAACTGCAGTACTAGTCACATCTAAAGAGCATTCATTTCTTTGATGTACAGGGGTATTCAGTCTTTTGTAATATTATTTTACACTCTAAAATCAGCTGGGTTGAAAATTAACCAAAATCGACTATATGTACATTTTGTTCATGGACATTTTGTCCATGGACATTATGTCCTATGGACATTTTGTCCACCTATGCAGAACCACCATGGACATTATGTCCATGGACATTTTGTCCATGGACATTTTGTCCATGGACATTTTGTCCGGATACCATCAAAGTGTGTATTAAAATAGAAAAAAACTGATTTATTTCAACGTTTTATTCATAATATCATAAACCAGAATAAAAACAAAACTATACAGAGCACAAGTAAGATGACATGTACAAGCAGAAATCACAAAATATGGAAAACACAAATCAAAGTTCAAAAATGTGATATGAAGCACTGGCATAACAAAGCACTGATATGGCAAAAAAAATAAACAGACAAATAGACAACATTGTTTTGGGGAGAGGGTCACCTTGTTCATTGTTTTATTGAGTAGTAATTTGGCCAGTGAAAATTACTTCATTGACAGAGATATTTAATGAATGGTGAGTTGACACTTTCCTATAAACTAGAGATCACAAAGTTTAACTTGGATAATGAAAATTACTCCATTGACAGAAATATTAACAGGGATTACTTTCATCAAATATTTGATCAATATAGGAAGGTATCAATTCCCTAGAGAAGGGAGTTACAGTTTCCTATAGTCACTAGGTATCCTAATTCATACAGAGCATAGATATTTGGCTTGATTAAGAAACTCATTTACACACACTTCACCATCACAACACATAATTTAGTTTTTAGCCTTTGAGTCGTTCATCAACGCAATTGTATTTCTTCTTGCGTTTCAGAGGAGGGGCACCACATTCTAATTGTGCAAATTTAACCTGGTTGACAGTAGTTTCTTGTTTCAAATGTCAATTAGTTCATATATGTTTGGATGAGATTTTGCAACTATTCGATTTAGCTTACAGTGCCACCCCTCTACACTATTATTAGTATGGTGAGCCAGGGTATGGCAATGATTCCAGAGTTGTATTGGGAATGTTGCCTAGCTAGATATTCATGTAGTTTCCACATAGTCATAAACATCAAAGGTCAATAAAAAAAAAACAAATAGCTATAAAAACAATGTATTGAAAAGCAAAAGTGTTGAAATATGTCCCTTGTAAAAGTAAAACTTGATAATTCCTTTTCTCTTCTTTCTTTATATCCTGTATTCATAATTTAACAGTTGGTCTAGAGGGAGTAGGTCTTTTGGGAATTGGTCTAGAGGGAATTGGTCTAGTGGGAGTTGGTCTAGTGGGCATGAACAGTTTTAAGATCAAGATAACCTTTATGTTCCACTGTATCTCCATGAAGCTTGTCAGACAAAATGCAGTTAACTGTATTGTTTAAAGGAGTCAAATTGGTTTAGCTCAAACAAAGGCCACCAATAAAGACAAAGTTTTCAACGGTTTCTGTGTAACAGGTTGTGAAGACAACTGAAATTCAATCTCTTACTTCTTAATAATGCTTGACAATTTTCTCTATTAAAAACAAAGAAAAAAGTAAATGGAATGGGACTTTTTATTTCAAATCCAATACCCAAAAGCACTAAGTTTGAAACTTGAAAACGTGGCCTAAGCCATGAACCAAAAATGAATAATAATAATAATAATATGGGAGGCCACACATAATCTTTCTTTTACCCCCCCCCCCCCCCCCCTCATTGAGTAGTTCTACATTAACTCCCTTGCTTATAAAGTTGTGCAGTAATGGAAGTTTTGAAACAATAATGGTAAAGTTTCATGAAATGGAAAGAGTTTTTAGAAGAGTGTCATTCAGTTTTGATTTTTGATGTAAAGATTCTTTACACTCATGTTTGTGAGTAAATGTAATTGAAAGTAACTGAAAAGTAATTGAAATTACATGGTATTTTCCAATGTAATTAATTACTTTTCAATTACATGTAATTGACAAAGGTCTCAATTACACATTACACCCAATTACTTTGAAAACATGTAATTAATTACACTCATTACAATTACAAATTACAATTACCCCAGCCCTGGTGCAGGGTAGCATCACCAAATTCTTCCTCTGGGGACCTCAGTCTGCAAATGACAGTCTGCTTATTTTCTCTTATTTTCTGGCTTGGTGATAGTGGTCATTTACCTTGTCTCATAATGCATATAAATCACTTTGATTTAATTTGATTATTCATTTTTCTCTTTACAGTATTAACTGTTGTGAAATGAAGAGAAAATAAAATGGAAGGTTCTCTGAAACACACAGAAGTGGAACACACACAACATATCAGAAAACACACCAATAAAAACTGTACCATGTATAGGACTACAAAATTATGTATACATGGAGTTGTTCTTTTATGTTTTTTATCAACTTTAACATGTGCAGTCTCTGAACCTGTGCAACATAATGCCAGAACAGAAACAGAAAAGACTGCCAGCAGTTCACATTCTCATACCCAGCCTCCAGGTATGTCTGTAATTTACCAACCATCAGGGGTATGGTGAGCTAAGTTTTCATCACTGTTATTGTACTGAAGCTCAGAGACCAGCCTATCAGATGGCTGGAGTGAAGAAGTCGTATTTCATTACAAAACATCACCTTGCTTTCACTTAAAAGCATCACTAAAGTCGCACTGTAAAAATTTAAACTTGCCTCAAAATTTGGTGAAATGCCCACAACAAAATTCACAAAATAATTTCCACCCTCTTATTCTGCCTTGTCAACATATTCGGTCGAGTTGTGTCAACAATCGAGACCTATGGTTTGGCAATGGTCTGTGTGCATCTGGGTGGGTGGGCGTGTGTCTGGACATCCTCATACTGTTAGCACAATAACTTCAACAAACGTTCTCCGATTTGACTAATATTTGCCATACAGGTTTTTTGCATGGTTGAATTGTGTTAACAACCGAGACCTATGGTTTGGCGACACTCTATATGCATCCAGGTGAGCGGGGATCTGGATGGCCTCACACTGTTAGTTCAATAACTTGAACAAACATTTGGTTTGACTAATATTTGCCATGCAGGTCTTGCAATAATATCTCAAGCGGGTTCGAAAACTGGCATGGCCCAATTTCTCCTTACAGAGTTATGGGCCTTAATTAGTCAATTTTACAAATTTTGAGCTTGTTAATGCAATAACTTGAACAAACGTTCTTCAATTTTACTAATATTTGCCATTAGGTCTTTTGCAAAAAATGTCCGGACGATTTTAATGTGTTTGTGCATAAACTAATGAAACTATCTTACTGGGAGGGAACTAGAGTGGTGAACACTATGAACTTTTGTCACTTTGTCTATTTCGCAAATGGACGAATATGTTGCGTTCTCATTGTCACATTTTCTTCCTTATTGGCTTGCCCACTGCATGAGTCATTAAGGGAGAAAATATGACAATCAGAAAACAACATAGATTAGATGAACTCTATTAATTTGTTTCCTAATTTATGTTGTTTCAGACTCAATAGGTTAAGCAACTGGTCCCCCAGAACAACTAAGAATGACCAAAGGGAAGTTATGCTGAATCCAGTGGCAATATGTAGAGACATGGCTTTTTGTTGCGAGTGGTGCCATACAAACTATAATTAAGGCCTAAAAAA
Organism: Pictodentalium vernedei; assembly: GCA_031216915.1. NCBI lineage: Eukaryota > Metazoa > Mollusca > Scaphopoda > Dentaliida > Dentaliidae > Pictodentalium > Pictodentalium vernedei. Next base: position 292,017,505 of record CM062290.1, read on the forward strand.
ATAAAAAATCTGTTTCTCAGGCCCTCCCTCATGGTCCTTTTGGCTGCCGCATGCTCTCTTTTTATAATCAATTTAAACTTTAAAAAAATTAAAATTAAATGGTTTATGTCTGATATTTTACCCAAGTTAAAAAAATTGATGAATTTGTCCCTTGAGTGCAAGAAAGCTTTGCAATGCTTTAGCATTGCAAAGCCTTCTTGCTCTCAAGGGATGAAATACACCACCACCCATGCTATTCTGTAGATTATGAGGCCTAAAACTTGAACCAAGAACATGAACTTTTGATGGCAAAGAAAAGAAGTAATTACTGAAATAAAAAATAAAATAAAAAAATGACCGCCCGCATGCAATTTCACAAATAATGGCCTGAGAAACAGAAAATCTATTTTGTGTGGCCTAACTATTTCAATTTTTTTCAAAGTTAAGAAGTGTTATTTACTATATGTTCTTAACACATAGAAAAAACGAACCAAGAACAAGATTTTTTCCTGCAACCGAACTGAAACCGAAACCGAATCTGAAAAATCAAAACTGCCCTGCTCTACTTTATACTCCATACACATATTTCCTTTAAAACACCCTCCATCACCTCCTTCCCCTGGGGACTTCTTTGCTCCACTACATTTCCAAGTGAGGTATTTTGTGGTGTTGTTGAGTTTAGATTAAATTAACTACCTGTACATCATTTGAATAAGGGTTTTTTGTGAATTTCTAATTTTTAGCTCACCTTGCCTAAAAGGCCATGTGAGCTTTTCTCATCACTTGTCGTCTGTCGTCGTCTGTAAACTTTTCACATTTTTATCTTCTTCTCTGTAACCACTGAGCCGGTGTGAACCAAACTTGACAGGAATGGTCTATGGGAGATCCTCTACAAACGATCCTCATTTTGTTCCCGTCGGATGAAAAACATGGCTTCCAGGCATATTCTTTGATTTTGGTTGGTGGATTTTCAGAAATCTTCTCTGAAACTGCTAGGTCAAATGTTTTGAAACTTCATATAAATGATGACTGGGACCCCCCTCTGCCAATGATTCTCATTTAATGTTGATCGGGTTACAAACTTAACCGCAATTGCAGATTGCAGTTACTATAGAAACCCTATGGGAAATCACATTTTCATCTTCTTCTCTGGAACTGCTGAGCCGATGTGAACCAAACTTGGCAGGGATGTTCTATGGGAATTCCTCTACAAATGATCCTCATTTTGTTCCGGTGGGTTGAAAAAAGGCATTCTTTGATTCTGATTAGTGGATTTTCAAAAATCTTCTCTGAAACTGCCAGGCCAAATGTTTTGATACTTCACATAAATAATGACTGGGACCCCCTCTACCAATGATCCTCATTAGCTTAACTTGACCTAGTCAAGATAAGCTATTGCCATCACGCATGCAGAAGTCTGTTAGTCTGTGAATCTGTGACGTCTGTTCACATTTTCCTTTAGCACGGGCTACACCCCGCAGTTCTTGTCTGATCGTCACGAAATTTCATATGCAGGTTTGGGGTCATGTCTAGATGAGAACGTCCCCTTTTGGTCGCGATCGGGCAACCGGCATGGCTGCCCGAGCCCAAAATCCGAAAACCATTAGCACAGTCTACAGGTCGTATTTATGAAGGGATTTCATTGTAACTTGGTAGGATGCCTCTATATAATGCCTAGATGAGAACGTCCCCTTTTGGGCATGATCTATCAACCGTGTTGGTTGCACAAGCCCGAAACCCAAAAACTTTTAGCACAGTCTGCAGGGCATGTTTAATGTGGAGGGATTTCGTTGTAACTTGGTAGGATGACTCCTTATGATGTCTAGATGAGAATTTCCCCATTTGGGCATGATCTGCCAACCGTGACGACTGCCCGAGCCCAAAACCCGAAAACCTTTACCACAGTCTACAGGTCATATTTAGTGAGGAATTTCATTGTAACTTCGTGGGTTGACTTCATACAGTGTCTAGATGAGAAAGTCTCCTTTTGGGCATGATTGGGCAACTGTGACGGCTACAGGGGCCCAAAGCCCGAAAACCTTTAGCACAGTCTAGAGGTCATATTTATGAAGGGATTTCATTGTAACTTGGTAGGATGACTCCAAATAATGTCTAGATGAGAACATCCCATTTTGATCGCGATCATGCGAGCCTTGACCAAAAACCTTTAGCATAGGCAAAAGGTCATATTTATGGAAGGATTTCATTGTAACCTGTTAGGTTGACTCCATGTAATGCCTAGATGATGACATCCCCTTTTGGTCGTGATTGGTCAGTTGTGATGGCTTCAAGTGCCCGAAGCCTGAAAACCTTGAGCACAGTCTACAGGTCATATTTATGAAGGGATTTCATTGTAACTTCTTAGGATCACTCCAGATGATGCCCAGATGAGATTGTCCCCTATTGTTGCGATCATTCAGCCATGATGGCTGCCCGAGCCCAAAGGCCAAAAACCTTTAGCACAGTCTACAGGTCATATTTATGAAGGGATTTCATTGTAACTTGGTAGGTTAACTTCATATAATGTCTAGATGAGAACGTCCCCTTTTGGACATGATTGGGCTACTGTGACGGCTAAAGGTGCCCGAAGCCCAAAAACCTTTAGCACAGTCTACAGGTCATATTTATGAGGGGATTTCATTGTAACTTGGTAGGATGACTCCAAATAATATCTAGATGAGAACGTCCCATTTTGGCCATGATCATTCAGCCTTGATGGGTGCCCGAGCCCAAAAACCTTTAGCATAGGCAAAAGGTTATATTTATAGAAGGATTTCATTGTAACCTGTAAGGTTGACTCCATATAATGCCTAGATGATGACATCCCCTTTTGGTCGTGATTGGTCAACTGTGATGGCTACAGGTGCCCGAAGCCTGAAAACCTTGAGCACAGTCTACAGGTCATATTTATGAAGGGATTTCATTGTAACTTCGCAGGATCACTCCAGATGATGCCCAGATGACATTGTCCCCTTCGGTTGCGATCATTCAACCATGATGGCTGCCCGAAGCCCGAAAACCTTAAGTACAGTCTACAGGTCATATTTATGAAGGGATTTCATTGTAACTTGGTAGGTTGACTTCATATAATGTCTAGATGAGAACGTCCCCTTTTGGACATGATTGGGCAACTTTGACGGCTAAAGGTGCCCGAAGCCCGAAAACCATTTGCACTGTCTACAAGTCATATTTATGAAGGGATTTCATTGTAACTTTGTAGGATGACTCCAAATAAGGTCTAGATGAGAACGTCCCATTTTGGCCATGATCATTCAGCCTTGATGGGTGCCCGAGCCCAAAAACCTTTAGCATAGGCAAAAGGTTATATTTATAGAAGGATTTCATTGTAACCTGTTAGGTTGACTCCATATAATGCCTAGATGATGACATCCCCTTTTGGTCGTGATTAGTCAACTGTGATGGCTACAGGTGCCCGAAGCCCGAAAACCTTGAGCACAGTCTACAGGTCATATTTATGAAGGGATTTCATTGTAACTTCGCAGGATCACTTCAGATGATGCCCAGATGAGATTGTCCCCTTTGGTTGCGATCATTCAACCATGATGGCTGCCCGAGTCTGAAGCCCGAAAACCTTTAGCACAGTCTACAGGTCATATTTATGAGGGGATTTTAATGTAACTTGATAGGATGACTCGTTTTGGAATAATTTCACTGTAACTTGGTAACTTTTGTTGATATACGTTAACTGTGAGGGCCACATACATTAACTGTGAGGTCATATTAACCCACCCCTCAGCTCTTTAGTACAGTGTACACCTCATATTATTTTTATCATAAACATAGCATACAGGGAACAGAAATGAACATATTCCCAATTATCACAATTCTTGTCTTATTTCATAATCCTTTCATAAACATTGAACATTATCCTTTTCATCAAACACAACACACAAGTTAAGCTACAGTGTCATTGACACTTTCATTTAATGTTGTCAGTTGATCAGTTTGTAAACATGGCCACAATTGCAGCTTATAGTTACTTTAGAAAGCTATGGGAAATCACATATTTTTATACTGTACCAATGACCCAGACATAGCTGGTGCTAACTCTTAAAATATAGGGCCAAACACAAATTTTGCCCCCCAATCCCCAAAATTTGCATCTAAAACTAAAGAAAACATGTCCTGAAAGGCCCTCCACACCTCGCCCCCACTGCGCATGCGCAGTGTCAAGGACGTTCCGAAATTGGCGCCATTTATCATTCTAAGTTTGGCCCTTCATCAGTTAACATCTGACTGATCTTTGTGCTTTTAAATCTCAGTTTAAATGATGCCAGACACATAAATATTAGTGAAATGGTGATTCTAAGGAGGATAGAAAAGGAGGAGAGGAAAAGAATGTGTGACAGAATATTATCAGGGCTGTAACTTAAAATTTTTTAATGAAATTATGTTAAGTTACCTATTTTCAAGGCAGCAGCCATTTTATTGTCATTCTGATTATTTAGTTACACTGTTTTTTCAAGTGTTTTTCCTCTCTCCCTGTCCTTTAATTCCCCCTTGCTATTCTCCCATGCTTTTGGCATAGTTTCTGTAATTATTATTACTAAAATTTCTTGGGAGTTTTAGCTTAATAACAGAATGAATTCTGTTCTTTCCCCATGTTTACGTCTTCACCTACGGGTGGTTAGGCGTTGTGTTCTGCATCTACCATCTGATGTTCTGCAGTTTCTTCCCTGGAAGTCTCTGTTTTGCATCAGATGGGGTATTTTTGGTAACTGATTTCGGGCCTGGGTGCCTGGAGTCTTATTTTAGTGTTTTTACACTCATTGTTTACATTTACAACAACCCTCTGTGTGAGGGGGGGATTTCTAAATAATAATATCTTTATGTTATTTTAATCATAACTAGATACATTATTATTGTTCGTAATTGTTGAATAAATTGTTTAAAATATTTTTAAAATTTTTGTCCACACTTAGGCTTGGGATCCATTGGGGCTCAACGTTACTTTTCAGAAACTTGGGCTGTTCTGAAAAAATATTTTTTCAAAATATTTTGATTTCAATTATTTTTTCTATATTAATGGATCATATTATTATTATGTATTTTGATTGCCAGGGGTTAGTGCGAGTACCAGGACTTGTTTTCTTTTCACATTGAAAGGATATTGATCAATTGTTTTAAGAGGAAGTCTTCCTCTGACCTTATTTTCATTCTATATGTGGTCAGTGTACTCGCATTAACTCCTGTTCTGTATCGTATGATTTCGATGACAATATGGGAAGCGTATGTCACGGTATGTTGTTGGGGATTTGGACACTCCGGTCCTTTCCCCGCAGGGTCACTCTACTTTATCAATTTCTATTTCAGACGATCAAGATTAGGGTGATGTATCTGTGATGTCTTCCAACAGTGTGCCTCCGTCGTCACAATTATGAAGGGCTAGCGGAAAAGTGCTCATGTAATACGCCAATTGCCTAAGAGGACCCTAGTAGGTTCGACGGCCTTTGACGTCCGCTAGCTCGCCCGGTGTAGCGTCCATTCACCGAATGGTTCGGCAGCCGGGTTCGTCCGTTGCGGTCTAGAAGGAATTTTAGGGTGATGCGAGCACTATAAAATTAACTTAATGCACACCCAGTGACGGCGGATCGGAGGGAGAACGGAGGAAGCCTTTTAGTCCGGTTCATAGCTCGTTCCGGTCCATCCGGACGGCAAGCGAGAGAGGCCCCTCTCTCGTTCAACAACATCTGGCCCCAGATGTTGTGGTACAAATGTGTCGTTAGCGGAGCATACGTCCGTCGCTCGGGACGCTCCGTTGTATAGGCAGTCCGCTGAGACTGCTAAGGCTTCCTCTTCTCGTCAGCGCACACGACCGCACCTTGGCTGCGTGACCGCCGATATATTACCAGCTTCGCCGATCAAGGATTCTTCGGCGACCAGGTCACACCATCCGGCAGCCAGGGATTCGAGACCGATGGACTCCGGACGTTCGCATAGGAAGTATGCGGGAGCCATCTGATGCGGAGCTGCCCTCGGCGAAGCACCGATAGACTGCGCCTCCGCAGGTCTCGACGCCGGACATTCTTGTGCACATAGCACAGCTTATCGCAGCATCCCAGCAGCCGACAGAAACGGCGTCGGATCGAGAATTATCCGACAGCGCTGGGTCGGTAGCCGGGGACTCGAGGCCTGCAGACTCCGGACGTTCGCATAGGAAGTGTGCGGGAGTCAACGTACACGGAGCTTCCAGCGGCAATGCATCGTAAGTCCGCTACTGCACAGGCCTCGGGAACGGACGTGCTTTCCTTAATAGCACAGTTTATCGCTGCATCCCAGCATCAACTGAATCTGTCGCATATATTTTATCCGACGATGCTGGGTCGGGACGCTCCGCGGAAGCGGGTACGGACGTCCGAAAGTTTCATCCGGTCCGACGGGATACCGAAAGGGATTCGGTGGATTTCAAGCTTTCCCTTTCGGAACAACATATGCTGCGATGTCGGATAAGAAACTGATAGCGTCGGTGGACTTAGTAATTTTTGGTTCGGTTCAGGGACATCGTCCCTCAGTTCCGACATAGTCCAATAATGTCACACAAACTTTCGAATTATTGAACGACGCTATATATATTATTATTTTATGCTTGCTATCCAAGCATTTCTGGTTTCTTGTTCGAAGAGTTATGGAGATGTCTTCAAAAGTGTGCCTCTGTCGTCATAGTTAATGAAGAGTTAGCGGCAATAAGTGCTCATGGAATATGTCTATCGCTTACGGAGTGACATTCGCTAGCTCACCCGGTGTAGCGTACATTCATCGAATGGTTCGGCTGCCGGGTTCGTCCGTTGCGGTCTAGGAAGGAGATTTGGGTGATGCGAGCACTTTAATTACTTTAGTACTCACCCAGTGACGGCAGATTGAGGACGGATCGGAGGAAGCCAACAACATAGGGGACCGCATGTTGTGGTTCAGATTTTTTACATTCGGAGCATATGTTCGTTGCTCGGGACGCTCCGTTATATTGACAGTCCGAGAGACTGTCTTTAATGCTTCCTCATCCTCACAGCAGGGCACACGACCGCACATTGGCTACGTGACCTCGAGTATCCGATCAGTTTCGGCATTCAGTGATTCCACAGCGAATAGGTCGCGCCATCCGGTAGCCAAAGGACACGAGGCCTATACACTCCGTTCGCTCGCATATTGGAAGTATGCACGGGGTAACGATCTCGGAGCTTCCTGCGGCAATGCATCGTAAGACCGCTGCTCCTCAGGCCTCAGTGACGGACGTGCTATCCGAGTTAGCACAGTTGTTTCGCAGCATCCCAGCAATTGACGGTTTCTCGGTCGAATCAGGAATTATCCGACGGCGCTGGGTCGGTGCGGTCCGCGGTTGCATCAAGCTACGGACGACCGAACGCTTTATAGGGTCCGACAGGATGGCGAAAGGGATTCGAAAGATTTCGAGTTTTCCCTTTAGTAGTATCGGAAGATGCCTTTCATATCTTCTGGCATTTCTTCCAGTGATTATTGTTCGGACTTCATTGCTGCGATCTTGGATAAGAGACTTATAGCGTCATTGGACTCGGATTTTTCGATCGGTACAGGGACTTTGTCCCTGACTTACCGACGCAGTCCAATATTGTCATTACAACATGTGTTTTATTTTTCGACGCTATATATTATATATATATACAAGCCTGCTACTAAGCATGATAGTTTAGTTTCTTGTCCGCGTGGCTCATTTCTGCCATTTTATCTTTTTTACATATAGTTTATTTTGGCAGAGCAGGGCATACCGAGAGTTCATATGCGTCTAGACGGTGTGATTAAAGACTGCATATATTCTTTTTCGCCGTTTATGTCTTTTCCAATTTCAATGTTGGAAACGACATTATGTATAGTAGACTTAACTTAGACGCTTTATTATACGTAATCCGCCTTACTGAGGCGTTATCATTACGTCTTCAAGAAAAGATTTACGGGATATTATTCTCAATGTAATTTCTTTTGAGGGCAGTAGTTTGTTCACGTATAACTCCGCCCTTCAGTGGCTGATTGGAGTTGGTTAGACGTGATGCAGCCCTAGCTACATCCACGCGTGGATAGTAGGTTAAGAACTCTCTCAGAGTCGCTTCGTTCTCGGAGGAGCTTCTCTTCGACGGCAACTTTCCGGCAATCCATGAATTGCTTGATTTATACATTCTCTTGTCTATCTAGTGTTACAAGAGATTCAGACTGGGGCAAACATTCGGTGGTTGACTCAGAGAGTGCCGCCGCAGTTGCCGGACCCTAGTGTGGCTGTTATGACGGTTGCCAGTCAAACAGATTGGGATATTCTGATCCCTACGGATTCGAAGTGCCAGGGTCTTTGGGTTCCGCAGTCTTTTAGCTATCAGTTTAACTTCCGCGGAATAATGTTTTTTAGGCTTGCTTTATGTCATTGCATGAACATTATTCAGAAACGCATGCCCAAATTCCTGTCCTTTAATTCGACAGTAGTGGCGTATCTCCGGAACCAGGGAGGCACTCTTTCGTTTCCGTTATTCAATTTAATGGAAAGAATCCGTCTGTTGGTTATAGTACACCAAGTTCAGTTTTGGTCCGTCATATTCTGGGTCGTCTGATTGTTTTATCGCACTCCCGTTCTCTTACGGGTCGCTTGTTGCTGTCAGAATGGACTCTCAACAAACAAGTATTTAATCAGATTTGCTATCTATGGGAGCGCCCAATGATGTTTTATTTATGACACAGCTTGCTAATCAATTGCAGACGTATGTGTTGGCTTGTCCAGATCTCTGAGCTAATACTGTTAACGCTCTATTGATCTATAGGACGGAATGATAGGATACGCGTATCCTCCGGCGCTGTTGTTTTAGCAGGTATTGCTAAGATAAACAACCACAATACATTTCTGTTGATAGCATCTCTATCTTCACAGAGATCATGAGTAATTTACTCTCTTGTCTACTGTGGATCTTAACGTGAAATCTTCCTCTATGTGAGGATCTTTTTTCACTGGGTAAATCGTGTCATCTTTATCACAACCAGCAAGGTCGCAACCTTCATGTATTCCGTTGTGTGGTCCGTATTGCATTGTAAGCACTGTACTGGACGAGCTTTGGACGCGATTTCTTACTATAGGAGATCCTCTTCTTCGCTATTCTATGCGACTAAAGTGGAGGCTCTTCCGTCGTGGTGTAGGGATCATTATGTTCATATGGTTGATCCCTCCATACTACGCATTGCTAGTTTTTAGTATACTTGTTTCACAAGATCTACTGCAGCCTGTTGTTATTTAGGTTATAGGTTTATGTTACCTCATACCTATGCACTCTACGATAGTTTACAATTGAGTCTTTTGTCTCTTTATCTAAGTCAGTTAGTAACTTTTTGATAAATAGACTTAGAATCTTTAGATTAAATTCCTATACGGATTTTAACTTCGGTTATTATTTAGCTATGTAATCATTTGAGCCTCTGGAAACAGTAGTTTTCAAATTCTGACCTTTTAGACAGTAATTCTGTTGGTTTCTCTTTTACTGTAGAGTCAGTGAGTTTCATGCACTATCGATGGATGATTTTCACTTTCATAGTTTCGGAGTCAATACTTCCGTTACTATTTAGGTTGGATTGTTGCATAAGAGTTAGGCTCCTATTTCCGGAACCTATTATTTTAAGGTCCTTCCGTCTTCGTATGGGCATAGACCTTTACTCTTTCCGGGTACAGTTTATGTATTTATAAACAGATATCTGTTTATTACAAGGGCGTAAGCTTCTTCTGTCTTTGATGTCTAGTAGAAGGACGTTACGCTCCATTTTATTTTTAATGGATTCTATTAACTAGCGTACTGCTTATGGTATATCATTGGCTTAGCAGTTGTGCTTAAGATTTCGGCTCATGAAGTAAGAGTTCTTCTACTTCTTGGGCTTACATTAATAGTGTTGCTATTATAGATTTTTGAAGGCTGCTCATTGCGCTCAGCCATCCATTCATGAATTTTATCTCAGAAATATCGAGTCCATTTCTGGAGGCCTCTATTGTTAGGTCTATTATCTACTGCTCAGAATATCATTCTCTTAACAGTTGCTACTATAGCTAGGTAGGCTGTCTGTTTCGGCAGTGTCTCCGTTCGGCTGCCCTCTTCGCTCTGGGCTATTTGACCCAGGGCAAGAAAAAGGGGGGGGGAGGGTGTTCCCTTGGGTCACCTGTTTTTACTATGAAAACAAGGGGATACCTCCTCCGGAGTTAGTAATTCTGAGCTGTTATTGGGATGGTTGTTTAGTGAGAAGTTTAAGTTTATAAAATTCATTCAAGTCTTAGTTTTTAAAGTATAGCTTTTGAATATTGCATATGTCAACGGACATGATTATGCAATTCTCACACACTTTTAGGAGTATAAGAGTCTCTATTCTCTAGACTTACTTTATTATTGGCTTACTTTAAAAAGTATTAGTATAAGGATTATTGGATATTAATAGAGTACATGGATGTATGAAGCTCAATTTTTGGAAGGTGTTGTATCTTTCTAATTTATCATAAATAAGAAAGATACATGTAAGGCCTATTACTTCTTTTCCCTACAGGGGATGACTCTATTTTATTTTATTGAGCGTATTCCATTTTGCTCTATGTCCTTGGCCCTCCAGCCTTTTTACTATTCAGCTATGTCTGGGTCATTGGTACAGTATAAAAATGTTAAAAAATTTATAGTAATTTATATATTTTTTATACTTACCAATGACCCAGACGGGGATGGCCCTCCCAGGAGTTGGGAACTCTTGCCTCCCCGCTGAGTACATAGCGCTTACCAGGCACTGGTTATTAGAATGATAAATGGCGCCAATTTCGGAACGTCCTTGACACTGCGCATGCGCAGTGGGGGCGAGGTGTGGAGGGCCTTTCAGGACATGTTTTCTTTAGTTTTAGATGCAAATTTTGGGGATTGGGGGGCAAAATTTGTGTTTGGCCCTATATTTTAAGAGTTAGCACCAGCTATGTCTGGGTCATTGGTAAGTATAAAAAATATATAAATTACTATAAATTTTTTAACTTTCATCTTCTTCTCTGGAACTACTGAGGCGACATGAAAACAAACCTGGTAGTAGGGACCAGCCGTGAGGGCGCCTAGGGTGATTATGTTGCCCTTCTAAGACCAAAGTCGCCTAGAAAAAATAGTCTGGGCGATTTCAAATCGCCCCCTAAAAATTGGCAAAAATGAGGAAAGGCTGAACTGAGTGATCCGAGGTTTACATAAAAACGATTATTTTCAAGAATCGAATGTGCTTGAGTGTGATAAATGGGCATTTTCTTTCGTGAAATAAGCGACCATTTATTTGAAATCACACGACAATAAGTTGTCCATTATCTCTTTTAGCGGATTTTTTATTTCTTTTTTGTTCTGTTTCAGTCGGAGATTCAAGTGTCGAAACGAAAATAGGTGACTTACGCGACTCAACAAAATAACCCAGTTTGAAAATAGGTTACCTCACATAGGATGCCGAAAATCTATACACAACGGACGTATTTTCTAACACTGTGTTTTTATTTCGTTTTGCTGACGGCTGTTAACTGTTGGGCTGTCTATTCCCAGAAAAACACGAATGGAATTGAAACATGAAAAAAAGCTTTAGTGATGACAAGAAAAGCTTTGTACAGGGCACAACAGGTCGTATTTATGAAGGGATTTCATTGTAACTTGGTAGGATGACTCCAGATAATGTCTAGATGAGAACGTCCCCTTTTGGTCACGATCGTTCAACTGTGACGGCTGCCTGAGCCCAAAACCTTTAGTACAGACTACAGGTCGTATTTATAAAGGAATTTCATTGTAACTTGGTAGGATGACTCTGTATAATGTCTAGATGAGGACATCCCCTTTTGGTTGCGTCGGACAACCGTGATGGCTACACAGGCCCGAAAACCTTGAGCACAGTCTTTTGGCCATATTTATGAAGGGATGCCATTGTAATTTGATAGAATGACTCGGTTTGGAATAATTTCACTGTAACTTGGTAACTTTGATTGACATACATTAACTGTGAGGGTCACATTAACCCACCCCTCACTTCTTTAGTACAGTCTGCACCTCAAATTATTTTTATTGAAAACAGCATACTGGGAACAAAAATTAACATATTCACAATTATCACAACTCTTGTCATATTTCATAATCCTTTCATAAATATTGCATATTATCCTCTTCATCAAACAAAACACACAGTCAAGTTAAGCTACAGTGTCATTGACACTTTCATTCTCAGTTGTGATTGCATTGAATTCTGTTTCAATGGAATCTGCTGAAAGAACACTTTAGTGATCACAGTATGGTAGTACTGTACCATTCCAGAGAATCTCCCCAATCTTCATACTTTGTACATGACTGATTATTTAGCAGTTTGCACTTAGTGACCATCACAACATGCAGATTGTTAAACTAGTATAAACATATCTATAATTTAGGTAACGTGCTTGCAGTGTAAAAGTATCTACAAATGTGTAACATACAACAGGCCTAAAAATTTGTCCTGATTCCTGAGAATTGGTTTTAATTATTTATTTATTGGTGTTTAAGGTCACATACTTAGGCACAATGGCTAATCGTGCCCGTGACAGTTTTGCGGGTGGAGGAAGCCGGAGAGAACCCTGAGCAACGACGAGTAACTGTCAGCTCTCCAACATCGTAACTCTGAACTCTGCACCGTGGCACAGGCAGGGTTAGTGAAGAATGCCAATTCCAGAAATGGTGCTCCTAAAATATGTCAACTTTGTTGGGAGAATGATGCATCTTGACTAGCATTTTACAGCGTCATGTTGTTTGTTTTTTCAATCAGATTTTATGCTTTATCAGTAAATGATCGGTGGGGGAATGGGTCTAGTTAACAGACCCTCATCCGTGGTAGCAGAAACCCTGTGTTAAGTCATCTGCTTGCTGTGTAAATGCATATACTTAGTTATTAACATAAAATTAATCTAAGGACTTATACAGGTTATAGACAGTTTCAAAATTCTTGACCAGAATCAAACAGTGCGAGAATCAAAGTTGATTCTCATTGTTTTCCTTGCTAGAATCATTTATGGGAATCAATTCTGATTCTCGCATGAATTTAAAGCTCTTTACACAGGTGCATTTACCAGTACATCCACAGGAATAATTCAATTTTGACAGTTTGACAGACTCTATACCACTGAGAGAAAGTTTTCAATAAGCATTTTTATGTTGTAATATAAGGTCAGATTATTTTAATCAATTCTGGAAACTTCGTAATGCAGCAGATACCTGAAAATATTTGAAATTTCTCCTCTTGACTACCATTTAAAATAAATGAACAGGTAGAGTGCTAAATTATTTTTGGTCAGCAAAATTTGTTCACATGTCTCTGCCTTGTTACAATTTATGGGAGAGTGCCTAAAGGCACTCTCCCATAAATTACAACACGACATATTTATACAGACTATTTACTTTCACTCCAAGGATAATATGAAGCAGATCCTAAGAATATGAAGCCTTTAACTTGTGGATCCACACTTCATTGCAAAGCCCAAATTCGGGCCTCCAGTATTAAACTAGTTAATATTATAAAGAGAAGTACAATGTTCCTAAACATATACATTACAGAGCAACCAAGTTCTCAAGCCGATGCTCATTCCCATTCCAATCAGCCAATCCAAAATCACAATATTCATCGAGGTAGCTCTTCTTCGTCTCAACATAACTCAGTTTCTGAAGAGACTTTAAAAGGCTTTAAAAATGTTCCAGTAGAAAATGTGAGAGAGCCTGACAGATCTAACATTAAACAATCTGGTAATGAAGAAAGAAGTCCTCCCAGACCTCACCAAGGTTCATCATCTGATCAGCATCAGTCACTAAATATTCCACAATCAAAAGATCAGCAGCAGAGGGAACTGCCAAAGCAGTTTGACAGTATTTCAGATGACAAGACTTTTGATAAATTCAGAGATAAAAGTTCCTCTGTTGCTACACAAAATGTACCCAATGATGTTCAGAACACAGATGGGCTCAAGAAATCCGTAACAAATACAGAGGCAAGCAGTAGTATTTCTCCAGATCCTCTCCCAAAATCTGAGAGGTCTCCAGAACCTGATAAGATGGAAGGTGGTACCTTAGAACAAAAACATGAAGATTCCATCCAGAGGTCTCAAAGCCCCAGTTCTGTTCAAGCTCCACCTAGTCCCATACCACCACCGCCTGAATCTAACAGCATGGATCAGTCTGGACAGAATGCCGATCGTGGTGAACAACTGGGGAAATCTGTTACGGTTCCAGAAGCAGTCAGTGTGGAAGTAGATAAGTCAGATGTTTCTAGCACAGTGACTCCGGACACAACAACTTCAACCCCCAGAGATAAAGATTCCAGTTCACTTGATGGGAGAAAAAGTCAGATTACTGATGAAGAAGTTCATGTAGAAACTATGACGGGATCTGTGCAAACGAAGCAATCAGAAGTGGGTGATGAAACCACAGAAGAATTGAAAAGTGCTAGTACAGGAGGAGATTCGTTTGGAAGTTCTGAAGGTGAGAGGTCCACTAAATCTTGTATTGTGTGTTATTCATTACATTTACCACTTTACCTAACATGGCGATCAAAAATGGGCAGTGCTTTTCAAAATGGCCAGCACTATTGACAGAAATCGTTAATCAATTTTGTAATATCTTTTTTTTTTAAATTTTCAATTACAATCTATACATTGTAGCTTATGACTCCTCATTCAAACAAGCTCAATATTCCAGTGAGGGGTCATAGGCTGTGTTTTAGAGGCAAAAATGCAAATTTTTGGTTATTGATGGAACATTTTGTGTCGTTTTCTTGTCATGTTACACAAAGGGTAAATTTGTTTTATTTTGTATATCACCAACTGAAATAGGTTTGTAAAACTACTACATGCATGTTGGTTTTTGACATTATGTCTTGGTTATCACTCTTCTGATCTGTGAATTATTAATGACATTCTTGTCGATGCAAAGGCTGCTGCAAATCACAATTGCATTGGTAACTTTTTTTTAAGAGGACAGGAATTTGAACATTGAGGAATTAATACAGCAAGTCAATATCTGTACTTCATTCAAAATTGGCTTTAGGATTTAATATTTTGATATTTAATATTTTGATATTTACCTCAGTTTTGACGAATCCCATGGCACCAAAGCTTTTATATTGCAGTTGTGTGTTGTTTAGGACTTTCACTACTATATTTAACCCTTATTTGGAATAAATATATATTTTGTTGAGAGTTTGTTAGGGTACATGTATGCCAGATCTGATTGTTTTAGGCAGGTGATTGCTCCGTTATGCTATTGGGACGGTACATGTGTCCCTTCTGAACCCTTCCAAAGTAACAGAATTTAATTTTTTTTCTGATTTGTCCAAAACATTCAACAAGACCATATCCTACTGGGTTAATTCTGAGTATCTACAGGGTCCGATTATCAGACCCATTCCCAATGGCCCATAGACATTATTTTTCCCAATTACCCGCTAAAAAATTTCCCCATTCAAGTCCCATTTTAATCAGACAAATTTCAATAAACATCACTCGGCTGCAAAAGGCAAATCGTTTGCGGATGCCCAATGCAAGGGACATAGTCTGATTAACATGCCACATGAAGCATGGGAAGTAACTCAATTACCATAGTAACTGAGCGATTGCAGATGTCTCAAATGCTTACTACCATTCAAAATGTCTCACGAAACATTATAGGAGGCGGTTTAGAAGCGATCAAAACAATGAATCAATAAGGCCCCACAAAGTAGATCTTCTGTTTCTCAGGCCATTATTTGTAAAATTGCATGCGGGCGAGTAGTTTTTTATTTTATTTTTTATTTCTGTAATTATTTCTTTGCCATCAAAAGTTCATGTTCTTGGGTTATGTTTTAGGCTTCATAATCTACAGAATAGCATGGGCCGGTGGTGGTGTATTTCGTCCCTTGAGAGCAAGAAGGCTTTGCAATGCTAAAGCATTGCAAAGCCATCTTGCACTCAAGAAACAAATTTATCAATTTTTTTAACTTTGGTAAAATATTAGACTGAAACCATTTAATTTTTTTTTTTAAGTTTACATTGGTTATAAAAAGAAAATATGCGGCAGCCAATAGGACCATGCAGGAGGGCCTGAGAAACAGATTTTGAATTTTTTTTAAACCTAAAATGTTTTTTGAAACAATCTGAGACACAAACGATAAGTCAAAGTAACAAAAGCCCCATTAGAAAGTCTGTCAATGTGTCAACTGGTGGTGTTGATACTAGTACTGGGCTTGAAAACATTGGACCTTCGGCAACATTGTGAGATGATTTATATGACTGGGCATTATTGATCGAGTGAATGTTGTTTCTTTAGAAATGATCATGTAAATTGATTTTTCCAAGATTCCCAAATTGGACCATACGATTAGGGTTTAATCCTGGGAACAGGAATTCCCAGGTTCCCAATTCTGAAAGCCGGTCACGATACCCTGGAAATCTATAGCATGGAACCGGAAATCACGCATGCCACTGTTTTTGTTGAACTGAAGTTTTCAAAATTGAAAAACTGCCCCAACGTAACGTTGTAAGATTTTGCCAGCCCTTCCATGCCTGAACGTTTTCAATCCTGCTTCCCGAAGAACCTTGTTCAACAAATTACTGTAGCTTTCAATCAGTTCTGGAGGACTCCTCGCCTCAACAGCAAGATCTTCACTTGTTCAAAGTTCAAACTCGTCGTCATTTTTAGAATCACTAGTATCACTCACTATTCAGTACCTCCTTCAACATCAACTCCTTCTTCACTGCCGTCACCAGTCTCCTCTACTTTAAGCAGAGGAGGCTGGTGGCAGCAGTGAAGAGGGAGTTGAATCCTGGAGGAAATGGTGATCATACGATTCTGAAAATGAAGACGAGTTGGAAGTGGATTTGTGTTTTCACATTTCTGTTAGGAAAAGAACTTCGGCAGATTGCCTATAACATATGTTCATTTTTGCGTAAATAAATGCGTCTTGTTTCTCTCGTAAATTTACTTGATATTATCCAGGACATTTCCCAGTTCCTGGTTCTGAGTGTAATTTCATTCCCATTCCTGTTACTATAGAAAACCGGGAATATATTAAACCCTACATACGATGCAGATTTTTCCCAATGGCATAGAACCCTGACCCTTTCCCAATGAAGCTGGAATGACCCCTGTCCTATGACTTATTATTGAAACAAACTCGGAAGTACATATATTGGTCATCAGCTTTTCCAATAACACCCATATCTGCCCTTCACTGATCGCAAATTCATAATTATCTACATTTTTTATCTATTGCAAATTTGCCTCAAAGGCATTCCATGACATTTTGTCAACTATCTATTATTTAAATGGGAAGTCTGTGATTCAATCATTCTGTCCAGCTAAATATTTTCCACTGCGCTTGTGTTGCTTCCCATCATGGGACAGATGGGCCTGATAATTATCTGTGAAGGAATAGTAGAATAAGTATTTTCTTCTACATGCAGTTATCCTACAAGTTATTTCTGTTTGTACTCTTAACATGTGTAGATGTAGATTTTTGTAACTATAGTTGTGGTCAAAATGTTATAAGTGTTCACCGACCTACATGTACTGGGCAGAAGCTGACAAAATGTCTTGAAGAATATTTTGTTTTTACTGGATAAATGTACATTCAATAAATAAATTAATACATTGTCCCAGACAAAATTTCTTTATTATGGTAAGGCCTATAAAAAAAACAGTTCTAGTTTGTTTCTCAGGTAATTCTTCCTCAATTTTATGATGAGGGAGGAAGGGGTTTTTTTTGTTTTGTTTTTTCACAAAACAGTTCTGAAATTCGTTGGAATCAGAAATTTAACCACTTACACTGTTATGTGGCAAACCAATGTTTTCCGTAGTGAAAATATCCCATAATGCAGCTGAAAATTTAACCAACCTATATATTATTTGACATAGCTCTGTGTGCTCTGTCAAACAAGGTATACATGTAATTGATTAAATATTTGTCCTACAAGTGCAAAATAGTGTCATAGAATAGAAGAGAATTTCCAGGTGAAAAAAAGGTGGTGAGGCAGATTTTCTATTACAAGGAAGGTGCCTGAGAAACAAGAATATTTTTATACTGTACCAATGACCCAGACATAGCTGGTGCTAACTCTTAAAAATCTAGGGCCAAACACAAATTTTGCCCCCCAATCCCCAAAATTTGCATCTAAAACCAAAGAAATCATGTCCTAAAAGGTCCTCCATACTTTGCCTCCACCGTGCATGCGCAGTGTCAAGGAGGTCTCGAAATTGGCGCCAATTATCATTCTTTGTTTGGCCCTTCATCAGTTCACATCTGACTGATATTTGTGCCTGTAAATCTCAGTTTAAATGATGCCAGACACATAAATATTAGAGAAATGGTGGATCTAAAGAGGAAATAGAAGGAGGAGAGGAAAAATGAGTGACAGAAAATAATCAGGGCTGTAACTTAAAATTTTTGTATGAAATTATGTTAAGTTGCCTATTTTCGAGGCATGGGCCTGTTGTCATTCTTGCTATAAAGTTACACTGCTTGTTCAGTGTTTCCTCTCTCCCTTTCCTTTAAGTCCCCCCTTGCTATTCTCCCATGCTTTTGGCATATTTTCTGTAATATTATTACTAAAATTTCTTGGGAGTTTTAGCTGGGTAACAGAATGAATTCTGTTCTTTTCCCCATGTTTACGTCCTCACCCATGGGTGTTTAGGCGTAGTGTTCTGCATCTACCATCTGATGTTCTGCAGTTTCTTCCCTGGAAGTCTCAGTTTTGCATCAGATAGTGTATTATTGGTAACTGATTTCGGGCCATGGTTATCAGTGCCTGAAGTCATGTTTCTGGTGTTTATACACTTCTTGTTTACATTGACAACAGTCTCTGTGGAGGGGGATTTCTTGTCTTTGTTTTAGTTAATTCATAACAAGATACATTATTATTATTCGTAAGTGTTGCATTAATTTTTTAAAATATTTTTAAAATTTTTGTCCACACTTAGGCTTGGGATCCATTGGGGCTCAACGTTACTTTTCAGAAACTTGGGCTTTTCTGAAAAAATATTTTTTCAAAAAATGTTTTTGATTTCAGTTATTTTTTCTATGTTAATGGATCATGTTATTATGTATCTTTCTTTTCAGGGGTTGGTGCGAGTACTAGGACTTTTTGTATTCTTTTCAGAATGAAAGGATATTGTTCAAATTATAATAAGAGGAAATCTTCCTCTGACTTTCATAATCATTGTATTAATTGTAGTCAGTGTACTCGCACTAACTTCTGTTCAGTATGTCAATTGGGATGACAAACATTGGAAACGTGTGTTGTGTCACGGTATTTTGTTAGCGGGGAAAAGGCCATGCCGGTCCTTTCTCCGCAGGATCACTCTAGTTTATCAATCTCTATTTCAGAGGAACAAGAACAGGGTGATGTTTCCGTGATGTCTTCCAGAAGTGTGCCTCCTGTCGTCACAATTAAATGAAGAGCTAGCGGCAAAAGTGTTCATGGAAATACGTCAATTGCCTAAGAGGTCCCTAGTAGGATCGACGGCGTTGATGTCCGCTAGCTCGCCCGGTGTAGCGTCCATTCATCGAATGGTTTGGCAGCCAGGTTTGTCCGTTGCGGTCCAGGAAGGAGATTTGGGTGATGCGAGCACTATAAATCAACAAAGTGCACACCCAGTGACGGCGGATCAGAGGAGATAACGGAGGAAGCCTATTAGTCCGGTTCCTAGCTCGTCCAGGTCCATCCGGGCTGCGAGCGAGAGAGGCCCCTCTCTCGTACAACAACATCTGGGACCAGATGTTGTGGTACAAAACGTTTCGCATTCGGAGCATACGTCCGCCGCTCGGGACGCTCCGTTATATAGACAGTCCGGAGAGACTGTCCAGAAGGCTTCCTCATCCTCACGGCAGAGCACACGACCGCGCCTTGGCTACGTGACCACAGATATCCAGCCAGCTTCGCCAAGCAGGGATTCCACAGCGACTAGGTCACGCCATCCGGTAGCCAGGGACACAAGGCCTGTAGACTCCGGACGTTCGCATAAGAGAAGTATGCAGGAGTCAATGTACACGGAGCTTCCAGCGGCAAAGCAACGTAAGACCGCTACTCCACAGGCCTCAGTGACGGACGTGCTATCCCAAATAGCACAACTTATCACAGCATCCCAGCAAACGACAGAACCTCTGTCGGATCAAGAATTATCTGCGCTGGGTCGGTACGCTCCGCTGATGCATCAGGTACGGACGACCGAGAACATCATAGGGTCCGGCAGGATGGCGAAAGGGATTTGGAGGATTTGGAGCTATCCCTTTCGGAACAACATAAAGCTGCCGTAGATTTCATCCAGAATTACCTTCCACAAGTTGTTCCATCGGATCAGAATGCTGCGATGCCGGATAAGAGACTGATAGCGTCATTGGACACAGAATTTTTTGATCGGTTCAGGGACATCGTCCCTGAGTTTCCGACACAGTCCAATAATGTCACAAGAACATTCGAATTATTGAACGACGCTATTTATAAGCTTGCTACCAAAACAGGCAAGGCCGGTTTCTTGTCCGCAAATGCTCTAAATCTGCCTTTCATCAATTCAAGGAATAAATTCGAAACGGCAGGACAAGGCGTACCGAGAGTTCCTCTGCATCTAGACGATGAGGCTGAAGACTTGGAATTGTCTATACCGTCGTCTATGTCAATTCCAACCACGACGTTGGAAACGACAATAATGTCTAACAGAGTTAGCTTAGACGCTTTATCATACGCAGACCACCTTACTAAGGCGTTATCATTGCGTCTTCAAGGGAAAGAATTCCAGGATTTACAATCCTCATTAAGACTTCTTTCAAGGGCAGTAGCTTATTCCACGTATAACTCCACCCTTTCAGTGGCAAACCTGGAGTTGGTTAGACGTGACGCAGCCCTAGCTACATCCACGCGCATGGATAGTAAGGTGAAGAACTTAGGGCTGGGCGATATTTCGATATACCGGTAAATACCGGTATTGAAATCGGTACTGGTTAAATATCGTCTATTTTTGGCAATACCGGTATATCGTCTGTAACGATATTGGTTTGGGTCACATGATAAATTGATAATACAATTTCAACATGTGTTTTTTCGTAAAATCGCACAGAAAGTTGCTTTGAAAATACAGAAGTTTATCTTTCCTCATTTCGTGGACAAATGATAAACAGCGAGAGATGACAAGAGTAACATTCTATCTCGTTTATCGTCACCTACATGCAAGCATTCATGGAGAAATTATGAAATAAAAATTTAATACTTGTTTGCTAAATTTGTTTCATTATTTTTAATTAGTGAATAATTGAAGTAGAATACATCATACAAATAGTTTGTTGTTACACGGAAAACACACCCGACTGTCACGCTGTAAAGACACGGTCACCTGCTGTTGGTCGCATTTGTTTGAACTGTAATCAGCAAGCCATACTTATCGCTTAATTCGTTGTCAGCAGTCTGACACAAAAATGTTTCAAATCACACATATTCACAACTGCGAAATCTGCAACAATTTTTGTCAAATATGACAGAGGTGTGATGCCATCACTGGGAGAAAACATTGTCGGCTGGTGATTGACACCTGCAGACTATCATGAAAGTGAAGGGTGATCACGTCTTGGAGGCGTGCTTAATATCAACAGACCGACTGGCCTGACATGTGACAGATGACATTTGACATTGTCATCTGAGGAAGTTCACTGTTGGAAGATAGAAGGGGAGGAGCTACTACTGTTTTTTTGTGAAACCAGGCCCTCGGAATTCCATCAACTGGACACCCGTTGTTTTGATAAAAAGTTTTGTTTGCCACTGTTTTCATGAAAACACATACGCAATTAACACAATGTGACAATTGACTGGCTCAGTAATTAAACGCTTATCAGTCAAGAGAGGCTGGCCATGTTTTTACAGGAATTAAATTGACAAAGACTAATTTACTTGTATCCGAGATTCAGATGAAAGCCAGTAAACCCATGATAATTTTATGGCTTATTTTCATATTAAACAATAGGTTCAATAACTTTGTAGACATGGATTATTATGGTCTTCCATTCAAATCACTCATTTTCCCCGAGTTGTGTTAAGTGATATTTCTATCATTTGCTCTAAAAATATATTTTTTATTCATGATATCCCTTGCATTTAATATGTGTTTCACACACTGCTGCACGATATACCGGTATATCGCGATATTTTTTCTGATATCGTTACCGGTATTCAGATTCCCATATCGCCCAGCCCTAGAAGAACTCTCTCGAGAGTCGCTTCGGTCTCCGGAGAGCTTCTCTTCGATGGCAAGCTTTCAGCAGTCTATGATAAGATAACTAAGAAAGCTTCGGATTCTCTGCTTTTCAAATCCACTTCCAAAAAGTCGGATACAGCAGAAAAGAGTAAGACAGGCACTTCTGGGACAAGTACGCCCAAGAGAAGTTCCTATAGAGGTTCTTATACGTCCTCTAGGTCTTATTCTAGAGACTGTCAAGGCAGCAACTCACATACGGGACGTTATTCTGGCCGAGACAACCGGTCAGACGTCCCGAGGTCGACGGGACGAGGTGCGGGTCGTGGGGGACGTAGTTTCTCCTTCCGCAGGCCTCGCAGGTCCAGGAGGTGATGGTTTGAACCTCTATCGTGTTCCGGTAGGCGGAAGATTATTGAGTTTTATGAACGAGTGGGCGTCGATTACGGATGACCCCTGGGTCCGAGGGGTAGTTTCGGAAGGACTAAGAATATCCTTCAAACGAAAGCCTCCATTAACTCGAAGTCCAAAATGGACTCGGCTTCCGTCAAATCTGCAGAAAAGAGATGCTCTTTTATCAGAAGTACAGTCTCTTCTGATGTAGAACGTGGTAGAGGTCGTAGAAGACCAGGAATCACCGGGTTTCTACAGCCATCTGTTTCTGGTTCCGAAACCAGACGGCTCGTTCCGTCCAGTCATAGATCTGAGCTGGATAAACAAGCTGATCGTCGCTCCGAAGTTTTATACGGAGACAATTCGATCAGTCAGAGCGAGTATTCGGGTGAACGACTATGCTACAAGCATAGATCTCAAAGATGTGTACTTTCACGTCATGGTACATCCGACATTCAGAAAGTATCTACGCTTCGCAGTCCTAGGAGTTGTATATCAGTTCTGGGCGATGTGCTTCGGTTTGAATCTAGCGCCCTGGGCTTTCACTCGAATAATGAACTTGGTAATGATACATTTCCGAGCTCATTCGTCTGCGGTAACGTCGGCCTACCTGGACGACATTCTTAGAGGTACGGCAACGAGTTAACGCTTCAGAACGATGTGCAGAATCTGCTTCTATTACTCCGACGTCTCGGTTTTATAATAAACGAGGAGAAGTCGGATCTGGTGCCGTCCAAGTCATTCACTCATCTGGGAATGAGCTTCGAGACGCACAACAATCTCGTTCGTCTGCCGTTAACCAGAGCGGAATTAATCAGTTGTTACGCTCGCTATTGTCTTCATTCAGACAAAGTCACAGCGAGGGAGTTCATGAGACTGATAGGTCTTGCGGAGCCGCTGCGGATCTCATTCCGATGGGGCGGTTATGCACTCGTCCTCTTCAATTTTTCTTGACTCAGAATTGGAGTGTAAAGATTCATTCGCTCGATATAGACGTTCTCTTGTCAAATCAAGTGAAACAAGAGATTCAGACTTGGGCAAACATTCAGTGGTTGACTCCGGGAGTTCCACTGCAGTTGCCGGATCCGAGTTTTACGATTATGACGGATGCCAGCCAAACAGGTTGGGGTGCAACATTGATCCCAACGGATTCGAAGTGCCAGGGTCTTTGGGATCCGCAGTTTCTAGGCAAGCACATAAACATCAAGGAAATGATGTCAATTTGGCTTGCACTACGTCATTGGATGAACATTATTCAGAAAGCACATGTCCAAATCCTGTCCGACAATACGACAGTAGTAGCGTATATTCGGAACCAGGGAGGCACTCATTCCGTTCCATTATTCAATTTAACGGAAAGAATCCTTCTGTTTGTTCTAGAACACCAAGTTCTACTTTCGGTCCGTCATATTCCGGGTCGGTTGAATGTATTAGCAGACTCCCTTTCACGGAAGGGTTGCTTGTTGCCGTCAGAATGGACTCTCAACAAACAGGTATTCAGTCAGATTTGCTACCAATGGGAACGGCCAATGATAGACTTTTTTGCGACACAACTCAACAATCAGTTGCAGACGTATGTGTCACCATGTCCAGATCCCCGAGCATATGCAGTAGACGCTCTATCGATCTCGTGGGACGGAATGATAGGATATGCGTATCCTCCAGCGCCGTTGATTCAGCAAATATTGCTAAAGATAAAACAATCACAATGCAAAATTCTGTTGGTAGCATCTCTGTCTCCACAGAGATTGTGGATAAATCTACTCAGGTGTCTGCTGTGGGACTTACCGCGAAAGTTTCCTCCACGAGAGGATCTTCTTTCGCAGGGGAAATCGCGTCAACTTCATCACAACCAGACGCTCTATCGATCTCGTGGGACGGAATGATAGGATATGCGTATCCTCCAGCACCGTTGATTCAGCAAATATTGCTAAAGATAAAACAATCGCAATGCAAAATTCTGTTGGTAGCATCTCTGTCTCCACAGAGACCGTGGGTAAATCTACTCAGGTGTCTGCTGTGGGACTTACCGCGAAAGCTTCCTCCACGAGAGGATCTTCTTTCGCAGGGGAAATCGCGTCAACTTCATCACAACCCGCAAGGTCTCAACCTTCACGTATTTCCATTGTGCGGTCCTTCTTGCACGGCAAGCATTTTATAGGACGAGCAGTGGATGCGATTTCTAACTGTAGGAGGACCTCCTCTTTGCTAAACTATGCGGCTAAGTAGAAGGTCTTTCGTCGTTGGTGTAGGGATCATTCTGTTGATATTTTTGATCCCTCCATACCAGACATTGCAAACTTTCTAGTATACTTGTTTGACGAGATCAAACTGCAGCCTGTTACTATTAAAGGTTATAGGTCTATGTTATCTGATACCTATGCACACCATGATAGTTTACAAATTGGATCTAATGTCTCTTTATCTAAATTAGAAACTTTTCGATAAATATACCTAGTACTCTTAGATTAATTCCTAAATGGAATTTAGCTTGGGTTCTTCTTAAACTAAAAGAAAAGCCATTTGAGCCTCTTGAGACAGTAGATTTCAAATTCTTGTCTTATAAGACAGCATTTCTCTTAGCTTTCTCTTCTGCTAGAAGAGTCAGTGAGCTTCATGCACTATCGGTGGACGATTCTCACTATCGTAGTGTCGGGAACACTATTACCTTTACTACTAATGTTGGATTTTTGGCTAAGAATCAGGCTCCTAATAAATATCCGGAACCTATTGTTATTAAGGCCCTTCCATCTTCAGACGGGCATAGGCCTTTACTCTGTCCGGTTAGAGCTTTACGTATTTATAAACAAAGATCTCAGTTTATCAGAAAGGGACGAAAATGCTTCTTTCTGTCTCTGATGCCTAATAGAAAGGACATTACGGTCCATTCTATTGCTAGATGGATTCAATTAACTATCCGTACTGCTTATGATAATCTATCTTCAACTCAGCAGTCTGTGCTTAAGATTTCGGCTCATGAAGTAAGAGCTCTTTCTACATCTTGGGCTTACGCAAATAATGTTGCTATTACAGATTTAATGAAGGCTGCATATTGGCCTCAGCCATCCACATTCACAAATTTTTATTTCAGAAATATTGAGTCCATTGCTGAAGACCTGCATTGTTTAGGTCCGTTATCTGTTGCTCAGAATGTCGTCCACTAAACAGTTGCAACTATACTTTCTGTTCCGGCAGTGACTCCATCCTGCTGCCCTCTTCGCTCTGGGCTATTTGACCCAGGGCAAGGGGAAGGGGGGGGGGGGAGGGTGTTCCCTCAGGTCACCTGCGTTACAGTGAAAAGCAAGGGGATACCTCCTCCGGAGTCAGTAATTCTGAGTCGTTACCGGGATGGTTTTAAAGTGTAAAGTTAATGTTTAAAAATTCACTCATGTCATATTTTTAAAGTGTAGCTCGGTGTGAAGCATTTGTATACGTCACGTGTCAAACAGGCGTTAATATACAATCCTCGGACACTTTTAAGAGAGTATAAAGAGTCTCAATTCTCTGGACTAACTTTATTTATTGGCTTACTTTAAAAATAATTAGTATAAAGGGTTATACTGGATGTTAATAGAGAACATGAATGTTATTATGCTCAATTATGGAGGGTGTTGTGTCTTTCTAATTTATCATAAAATAAGAAAGATACATGTAAAGCCTAATACTCCTTTTCTCCTCGAGGGGATGACTCTGTTTTATATAATTGAGCTTATTGGATTTTCCTCTATGTCCTAGGCCCTCCAGCCTTTTTAATATTCAGCTATGTCTGGGTCATTGGTACAGTATAAAAATGTTAAAAAATTTATAGTAATTTATATATTTTTTATACTTACCAATGACCCAGATGGGGATGGCCCTCCCAGGAGTTGGGAACTCATACCTCCCCGCTGAGTACATAGCGCTGACCAGACACTGCTTGTAAGAATGATAATTGGCGCCAATTTCGAGACCTCCTTGACGCTGCGCATGCGCAGTGGAGGCAAAGTATGGAGGACCTTTTAGGACATGATTTCTTTGGTTTTAGATGCAAATTTGGGGGATTGGGGGGCAAAATTTGTGTTTGGCCCTAGATTTTTAAGAGTTAGCACCAGCTATGTCTGGGTCATTGGTAAGTATAAAAAATATATAAATTACTATAAATTTTTTAACTTTTTTTTAAAAGCCTAACTTGTGTTCATAGAACAGATACTACATGTAGTAACTTGGTAAGCTAGATTTAGAAACATATTGCATAACATTGATCATTGTCTCATTTTCACTTCAACTGACTGGTACATGTACATGTATTAGTAGATTGTAGAATACTAACACCACTTTATAAGATTTTGATACACTTCTAATTGAATTTTATACAATTACCTATGAAATAATAAAATTCCTGGATTATATCCTTTTTAACATATGAAGTACAGTGGAGCCCACTTAATTGGATATCTCTTAATTGAATATAATTTTTAAACACAAAACCATGTACCATACCTTCAGTACAAATTTAATCTGTTAATTGCATATGGGTTGTAGAATAAACTCCTGTTAATTGTATATAAATTTTTGTAATATATCGAAAAAATTGCTCTGACATGCACCAAATTCCCCTTATTTATCAACCTTTTTGGCCTCACTACATCCAATACAGGCATTTATTCTATTATATCTTGTTTGACAGAGCTCTATGAGCTCTGTCAAACAAGATATAATAGAATAAATGCTCAGTTTACCTCCAGAACACAGGAAACTGACCAAATCCCTGTTAATTGTATACTCCTGTTAATTGAATAATTTTCACTGTCAAAATGGATATTCAATTAAGAGGATTCTACTGTACTAAAATTCCTAGATTACCGGTACTTCCTTTTTCCTTAGTAAACACTGATTCTTAAATTTGAATTATCCTACAAGTGTATTGAGTTGATATTTATTTATTGGTGTTTAAGGTCACATACTTATGCACGATGGCTAATCGTGACCATGACAGTTTTACAGGTGGAGGAAGCGGAGTACCCGGAAAGAACCGCCAAGCATTGACGAGCAACTGTCAGCTCCTCAACATTCTAACTCGGTTCAAGCTCCGCTCAAGCAGTGTTACAGTGGTTGAAGACATGTCTACTATCGACAGTACGCTTTAGTACACGGCATCATCATGCCCCCATGTAGGCAACCAGGATAAAGTGCCTTGCCCAACGACACAATGCGGGTCGTCACGGACAGGGATCGAACCGTATTGTATTGAGTAGAGAATGATTGTCGCATGTTTTGACAGAAGAAACTTATTTCTTGGCAACATTTTATTTCTTTATTGAAATGGTTAAGCCAAATATGAAGTAATAAAATTCCTAGATTATAGGCCTAAAAAAAGTTAAAAATCTGTTTCTCAGGCCCTTCCACATTGTCCTTTTGGTTGCCTCATGCTCTCTTTTTATAACCAATACAAACTTAGAAAATAAATAATGGTTTATGCCTGATAAATTTGTCCCTTGAGTGCAACAAAGCATTCTTGCACTCAAGGGACGAAATACAGCACCACCCATGCTATTCTGCAGATTATGAGGCCTAAAACCTAAAACAAACCAAGAACATGAACTTTTGAATGCAAAAAAACAATTACAAAAATAAAAAATAAAATAAAAAAACACCCGGCCACATGCAATTTTACAAAAAATGTCCTGAGAAACAGAAGATCTAATTTGTGGGGCCTTATTTCCCTTTTCCTTAGAAAATACTGGTTCTTAATTTTGAATTACAAGTAGCCTACAACTGTATTGAGTTGAGGTTGATTGTTGCATGTTTTTTCAGAAGAAACTTATAAAATTGTATGGCAACATATTATTTCAGTATTGAAATGGTTAATGTTAAATTGAATATATGCATGAAGGTGGGAGATGATTTTCAAATCATCCAGTCAGGAGTTCAGGGGAGACAAACCTACTGTCCTATTTATTTTCAAAGTGTAAATTAGATTGTAGAAATTAGTTATACCGTGGAGCCCACTTAATTGGTTGTTTCCAAATTGAATAACCCTGTTAATTGAGTAGAACCTCCAAACACCAAACCACTTACAATACCTTCAGTACAAATTTGACCTGTTAACTGCATATAGAGTTTTGAGTAAACATTTGTTATTGTATAATTTATCAAAGAATTACCATGCCAACCACTGATTTCTCAACGTTTAATCCTTAACTCAATGTAGTGGCCAAAACTGTCCAGCACTATTCACAAAAAATGACCATTCAATTTTAAATTTTTTAAAATTATTTTTTGTCTCCAAAAAATAGCTTATAACCCTTATTGGAATGTGCGCATTCAGCTTGTTCCAATGAGGGGTCATAAGCTATGTTATTGATGCAAAAAATGAAAAAGATTAGTAATTCTAAAATTTTGTTTGCAAATGTTGTCTGCCTTTCGTGTTAGGTAAAGGGTTATAGGCTGAGCTGGTCTCAATTCATCACCTATATATTTACAGTACTGTGATCACAAAAGAGCTCTTTTAGCCAATTCTATCGAAACAGAAATTGGAAAAAGTCGCGACTGAGAAACATGATTTAACTGAAGAAATCGAACACAATGGAGACTAAATCAAGAAAAAAATCTAGATTCAAATTGAATGCCCATTGACAGATTTATTCATGATTTGGAAAAGAATTGTGATTTCAGCAAGAATGAACTGCGCAGTTTCATATTGATGTCAATCTAATAATATGCATATGTTTACTCATTAACCCTTTACCCAATGCAGACGATTCCAGAATTTATTATTTTAAATATCATTTTTTTAGAATTTTTCAAAAAATTTCAGTAAAACCACATCATGTGACCCCCTCATTGGAACGAGCTCAATGAGCTCGTTCCAATGATGGGGTCACATGATATGGTTTTGTTGAAATATTTTGAAAAATTTAATTTTTTCATCTGGTCAGTTTGCATATTACGCGGGTGGATGCAGGCGATTCATTATGTAAAGGGTTAAAATAGAAATCTATGGTCAACTGATGATGATCAACTCAATTTTGTATGGGATTGTCTCTGGCACAGTTTTCTTACCAGCACAGTTTTTCTCAGTGTCATCAACCAGATAATGTTTTTGTTTCAACCCAATCGACAATTAGGGACCACTTTCGTGATTACGGTATTGTACTTTCCATGAACCCTGTCTACCAATGTATAACAGAATAAATTTATGCTGAATTTAAAATAAGTAGAATACAGGGATATGACCATATTCCTGCTGGTTGAATGTTTCCATTAATTGAATATTTATTGTTGGCAAATTGAATATTCAGTTAACATTGTTTCACTGTACTTCGTCTTATACATTTAATCATCTTTAGTATGTTTACTAATTAATTATCTCTAAAACACCCACAGAGTGGAGTTTCTACTACATGAATAGTTCATATTTTGTGGAAAAGCATCAGCAGCTTTGTCACAGGATTCACTTATTATTGCCAGGCATGTGCTACCAACATAACCAGTACCAGGATGGTAAAGAGCCTGTACTGCCAAAACTGGTAACAGTACCGGGACAAATCATCAATTGGATGGCATCGCAATCATCTGGCAGAAATTCATATTTAAACCATGCATATCCCCAAGATCGCAAGACAAACATGTCTCAGTCCAATTATTCTGCGGCAACATCAAAGTAATCATAAAGCACGGAGATTGTGCTTTATGATTACTTAGATGTTACCACAGAATAATCTCTTTGAAGTAGCCGGAGACGGCACTTTCAGTGTCTTTGATGCGACATATGAAAAGTCAAAATGGTCGGCCTTACTGAGGTCATGGTGCAGACAGAACATGCACCTGTAGAGTATTTTGATATGTTCATTCATAAATAAGTTAATAGTATATCATGCAAGTGTGCCATACACGATTAATAGCCTGTTTACGCTCATTCAATTAGGAATTTCCCCATAAAATAATTTTGTCCTGGGACAAAGGCTTCAGTACCGATACCAATTTGGTGCATGAGGGAACCGGCGGTACTGGTACAAGTACTGATTGACATGCCTGGCCAGGGTGGAAACTCCATTCTGTCATATGGTTTAATGCTAATCCACTCTTCTTGTAGTTTCCATCGGTGTTTTTACGTAGAATAACTAACATTCACATGGGTTTGTACATGTAGCTGCATTGTTCTTTTTCTGTAGAATATTACATTTTTTGTACATGTGTCCATTTATTAGCTCACCTGACTGAAAGTCAGAGTGAGCTATTCTGATCACTTTTTGTCCGTCGTATGCCGTGAAGGTGGTGTTTAGGTCATTTTCTCCCAAGCCACTGGCTGCAGTTCAATGAAAATTCACATGAGCAGCAGTTATATAGGGGCATTTGGGTTTTTCTTCAAATTGGGTTTCTGCTCATATTGTGGAGGGGGCTGGGGCGAAAATGCACAAAATTTTTAAAAATCTTCTCATGAACCAGCCATTGCAGAGACTTGATATTTGATATGCAGCTTCCATTTGAGGTGTAGACTCAAGTTTGTTCAAGAGAAGTTTGATGGGCAATATTTGCCTTTGTTCTGAGAGAGGCAAGAATAAAAAGAAATTGCCATCGGTTTTGTCATAAGGTACTTTTTCGGGACTTTGCAAAAAATGCTGAATCAGCATTTTTTAACACTGTGGGCAATGGGAAAAAAATAAAGAATCGTTTGCTTCCAAACCACTGCTCCAAAAGCTTTCATATTTTACATATAACATCTTTGGAACATTGATTCCCATATTTGGTGAAAGCAAATCCCTAGGTCCATATTTGGGTTCCCTATGGGAGCCCAAATGTTCAAATTAGTGCAGTATGAGGAATATTCTTTAAAAATCTTCTTCTTCAGATCTATCAATAAGAATCTTTTGATATTTGGTATGCAGCATGCTTAGGGGGTGAGATTCAAGTTTGTTCAAGCCAAGTCCCTGGGTTCATATTTAGGCGGAAAATTTGGGGTCTCGGTCCAGACTAAGAAATTTTGGACCAAAATCCGGAAATGAGTTTTTTGTTTTTTTTATACGTTTTGGTCAATTTTAAGACAAATTTTTTTTTTTTTTTACACCGAAAATTTGGGGTCTGGGTAGGACTTAGAAATTTTGGACCAAAATCTGGAAATGAGTTTTTTTTGTTTTTATGCATTTTGGTCAATTTTAAAACAAAAAAAATATTTTTTTTTACACTGAAAATTTGGGGTCTGGGTGGGACTTAATTTTGGACCAAAATCCGGAAGCTAGTTTTTTGTTATTTTATGTGTTTGGTCAATGATTGTACATGTTCATTTAAAATACTAAATATGAAACCGAAAAACAGTTTTTTATGAAAAGAAAAATTAGAACTGAAATCAAGATACTTTTTTTTTTATTGGGGTTTAATGACATTTTTTACAACCGGGGTCACCTTGTGTCAAACAGTTTTATGGGTGGAGGAAGGCGGAGTACCCAGAGAGAACCACTAAGCAGTGGCGAGCAACTGTGATGACTCCCCAACGTACTAACCCGACACAAGCAGTGTTAGCATTGGTTGAAGGCATATGTCTTGGTCATGATATAGCCATAGATACTGAAAGTGATCTTCAGCATCAGTATATAAATAAATAAATATCTGAGATGCAATGTTTTGTGTTTCTTTTTTTCATGGGTGAGATTCACATCAAGAAATAATAACAAAAATAGCAGTTCAGATTCACTGTTCTTGCATTTCAGTAGCATCTCAGATTCATATTCTCACATTTTTTCTACAAAAGGTGAGATTGGTGTTGCGGGGAGGAAAACGGATTGAGAATTTCTACTGCATCACGACCCAGTCATTGTGATCACACATACTGAACATTTGTGTGGCATTTGAACCATAAACTTTCATGATCACAAAATACAAGTTTTAGACAATCCACTCTCATTCCCATTTCAAAACTTGAAAAAAGAGCATTGCACGTACATGTACATATATATACATTATATGTTTGCAAAAGGAACTGGGGTATTAAAATACTAATAATTTTTCTCAATATTAACTGCTAATTGGTCTTATTATGGTGATTGTAAATTTTTTGTCAATAAACTTTATTTAACACTTTGTTTGCCAAACTTGCGATTTCTCATTTTTCAACATATCTAAACATATATTTATTTGTATGCATGTAAAATTCAAAAAAGTTCTTCCATACCAGCCAAGCAAATGTTCAATTTTTGTCTGTTGAATTATCAAATCTGGGCATAAATTCCATTCAGATTTGCGAGAATCCAAATCCTTTGAGATTTTTAGCTCAACTTTGGCAAAGCCAAATTTGAACTTATGCCATGGCCAGTCGTCCGTCTGTCCGTCAACAATTCAATACTGCTTGGGCTAGAGGCCGTGTTTATGAACCGATCTTTACGAAACTTCTTGGGTACCTTTGTTATGACCGTGGGACGAGAACGAGTGTTTTGGGGTTTGGTCCGAAATTCAAGATGGCAGCCAGCCACCATTTTGTACCGACGATGCAGAAATCTGTTTTTTGCACAGAACTTCCATATGAAAGCGCTGATTTGAATAATTTTTTGTATGAATGTTTAGTACCATGGGATACATCACATATAATACAGGTTTTTTTCTTGTATGTAAATTATGCAAATTAGACTAACTTAGATGTATTTAGTGTTACTTTCAGCACTGTCAGTGCAAATGCCAATACGGCTCGGGCTAGAGGCCACATTTATGAACCGATCTTTACGAAACTTCTTGGGTACCTTTGGTATTACCGTGGGACGAGAGCGAGTGTTTTTGGGTGCGGTCCGAAATTCAAGATGGCCACTGGCATCCATTTTGTTCAAAATTAGAGGCAATCAGATTTTTGTGCAGAACTTCCACATGAAAGCTCTGATTTGAATAATTTTATGTGTGAATGTTTAGTACCATGGGATACATCACATATAATAGAGGTTTTTTTCTCGTGCAGAAATTATGCAAATTAGATGAACTTTGATTTTTTCAGTGTTACTTACACACAGTAAGTACATATGTCAATACGGCTCGGGCTAGAGGCTGTATTTATCAACCGATCTTTACGAAACGTCTTGGGTACCTTTGTTATCACCTTGGGACAAGAACGAGTGTTTCTGGGTGCGGTTTGAAATACAAGATGGCTGCCAGTGGCCATTTTGTACCGAAATTAGGTCTAATCAGTTTTTAGCTTAACTTGACATAGTCAAGATAAGCTATTGCCATCACGCGTGCGGAAGTCTGTTAGTCTGTGAGTCTGTGACGTCTTCACATTTTCCTTTAGCATGGGCTACACCCTGCAGTTCTTGTCTGATCGTCACGAAATTTCATATGCAGGTTTGGGGTCATGTCTAGATGAGAACGTCCCCTTTTGGACGTGATCGGGCAACCGGTATGGCTGCCTGAGCCCAAAACCCGAAAACCATTAGCACAGTCTACAGGTCGTATTTATGAAGGGATTTCATTGTAACGTAGTAGGATGCCTCTGTATAATGCCTAGATGAGAACGTCCCCTTTTGGGCATGATCTATCAACCGTGATGGCTGCCCAAGCCCGAAACCCAAAAACTTTTAGCACAGTCTGCAGGTCATGTTTAATGTGGAGGGAGTTCATTGTAACTTGGTAGGATGACTCCTTATGATGTCTAGATGAGAATTTCCCCATTTGGGCATGATCTGCCAACCGTGACGACTGCCCGAGCCCAAAACCCGAAAACCTTTACCACAGTCTACAGGTCATATTTATTGAGGAATTTCATTGTAACTTGGTGGGTTGACTTCATACATTGATCATACTAGATGAGAAAGTCACCTTTTGGGCATGATTGGGCAACTGTGAGGGCTACAGGGGCCCAAAGCCCGAAAACCTTTAGCACAGTCTAGAAGTCATATTTATGAAGGGATTTCATTGTAACATGGTAGGATGACTCCAAATAATGTCTAGATGAGAACGTCCCATTTTGATCGCGATCATGCAGCCTTGATGGGTGCCCGAGCCCGAAAACCTTTAGCATAGCAAAAGGTCATATTTATGGAAGGATTTCATTGTAACCTGTTAGGTTGACTCCATGTAATGCCTAGATGATGACATCCCCTTTTGTTCGTGATTGGTCAGTTGTAATGGTTACTAGTGCCCGAAGCCCGAAAACCTTGAGCACAGTCTACAGGTCATATTTATGAAGGGATTTCATTGTAACTTCTTAGGAACACTCCAGATGATGCCCAGATGAGATTGTCCCCTATGGTTGCGATCATTCAGCCATGATGGCTGCCCGAGCCCGAAGCCCGAAAACCTTTAGCACAGTCTACAGGTCATATTTATGAAGGGATTTCCTTGTAACTTGGTAGGTTAACTTCATATAATGTCTAGATGAGAACGGCCCATTTTGGACATGATTGGGCTACTGTGATGGCTAAAGGTGCCCGAAGCCCGAAAACCTTTAGCACAGTCTACAGGTCATATTTATGAGGGGATTTCATTGTAACTTGGTAGGATGACTCCAAATAATGTCTAGACGAGAACGTCCCATTTTGGCCATGATCATTCAGCCTTGATGAGTGCCCGAGCCCAAAAACCTTTAGCATAGGCAAAAGGTTGTATTTATAGAAGGATTTCATTGTAACCTGTAAGGTTGACTCCATATAATGCCTAGATGATGACATCCCCTTTTGGTCGTGATTGGTCAACTGTGATGGCTACAGGTGCCCGAAGCCCAAAAACCTTGAGCACAGTCTACAGGTCATATTTATAAAGGGATTTCATTGTAACTTCGCAGGATCACTCCAGATGATGCCCAGATGAGATTGTCCCCTTTGGTTGCGATCATTCAACCATGATGGCTGCCCGAGCCCGAAGCCCGAAGCCCGAAAACCTTAAGCACAGTCTACAGGTCATATTTATGAAGGGATTTCATTGTAACTTGGTAGGTTGACTTCATATAATGTCTAGATGAGAACGTCCCCTTTTGGACATGATTGGGCAACTTTGACGGCTAAAGGTGCCTGAAGCCCGAAAACCTTTTGCACTGTCTACAGGTCATATTTATGAAGGGATTTCATTGTAACTTGGTAGGATGACTCCAAATAATGTCTAGATGAGACCGTCCCATTTTGGCCGTGATCATTCAGCCTTGATGGTTGCCCGAGCCCAAAAACCTTTAGCATAGGCAAAAGGTTATATTTATAGGATTTCATTGTAACCTGTTAGGTTGACTCCATATAATGCCTAGATGATGACATTCCCTTTTGGTTGTGATTGGTCAACTGTGATGGCTACAGGTGCCCGAAGCCGGAAAACCTTGAGCACAGTCTACAGGTCATATTTATGAAGTGATTTCATTGTAACTTCGCAGGATCACTCCACATAATGCCCAGATGTGATTGTCCCCTTTGGTTGCGATCATTCAACCATGATGGCTGCCCGAGCCTGAAAACCTTTAGCACAGTCTACAGGTCATATTTTTGAAGGGATTTCATTGTAACTTGGTAGGTTGACTTCATATAATGTCTAGATGAGAACGTCCCCTTTTGGACATGATTGGGCTACTGTGACGGCTAAAGGTGCCCGAAGTCCGAAAACCTTTAGCACAGTCTTCAGGTCATATTTATGAGGGAATTTCATTGTAACTTGGTAGGATGACTCCAAATAATGTCTAGACGAGAACGTCCCATTTTGGCCATGGTCATTCAGCCTTGATGGGTGCCCGAGCCCAAAAACCTTTAGCATAGGCAAAAGGTTATATTTATAGAAGGATTTCATTGTAACCTGTAAGGTTGACTCCATATAATGCCTAGATGATGACATCTCCTTTTGGTTGTGATTGGTCAGCTGTGATGGCTACAAGTGCCCGAAGCCCAAAAACCTTGAGCACAGTCTACAGGTCATATTTATCAAGGGATTTCATTGTAACTTCGTAGGATCACTCCAGATGATGCCCAGATGAGATTGTCCCCTTTGGTTGCGATCATTCAACCATGATGGCTGCCCGAGCCCGAAGCCCGAAAACCTTAAGCACAGTCTACAGGTCATATTTATGAAGGAATTTCATTGTAACTTGGTAGGTTAACTTCCTATAATGTCTAGATGAGAACGTCCCCTTTTGGACATGATTGGGCAACTTTGACGGCTAAAGGTGCCCAAAGCCCGAAAACCTTTTGCACTGTCTACAGGTCATATTTATGAAGGGATTTCATTGTAACTTGGTAGGATGACTCCAAATAATGTCTAGATGAGAACGTCCCATTTTGGCCGTGATCATTCAGCCTTGATGGGTGCCCGAGCCCAAAAACCTTTAGCATAGGCAAAAGGTTATATGTATAGAAGGATTTCATTGTAACCTGTTAGGTTGACTCCATATAATGCCTAGATGATGACATCCCCTTTTGGTCGTGATTGGTCAGCTGTGATGGCTACAGGTGCCCGAAGCCCGAAAACCTTGAGTACAGTATACAGGTCATATTTATGAAGGGATTTCATTGTAACTTCGCAGGATCACTCCAGATGATGCCCAGATGTGATTGTCCCTTTTGGTTGCGATCATTCAACCATGATGGCTGCCTGAGCCCAAAGCCTGAAAACCTTTAGCACAGTCTACAGGTCATATTTATGAAGGGATTTCATTGTAACTTGGTAGGTTGACTTCATATAATGTCTAGATGAGAACGTCCCCTTTTGGACACGATTGGGCAACTGTGACGGCTTCAGGGGTCCAAAGCCAGAAAACCTTTAGAACAGTCTACAGGTCATAATTATGAAGGGATTTCATTGTAGCTTGGTAGGATGACTCCAAATAGTGTCCAGATGAGAATGTCCCCTTTTGGTTGCGATCATTCAACCATGATGGCTGCCAGAGCCCAAAGCCCCAAAACCTTTAGCACAGTCTACAGGTCATATTTATTAAGGGATTTCATTGTAACTTGGTAGATTGACTTCATATAATCTCTAGATGAGAACGTCCCCTTTGGACGCAATTGGGAAACTGACGGCTACAGGGGCCCGAAGCCTGAAAACCTTTAGCACAGTCTACAGACCATATTTATGAGGGGATTTTAATGTAACTTGATAGGATGACTCGTTTTGGAATAATTTCACTGTAACTTGGTAACTTTTGTTGATATACGTTAACTGTGAGGGCCACATACATTAACTGTGAGGTCATATTAACCCACCCCTCAGCTCTTTAGTACAGTGTACACCTCATATTATTTTTATCATAAACATAGCACACAGGGAACAGAAATGAACATATTCCCAATTATCACAATTCTTGTCTTATTTCATAATCGTTTCATAAACATTGAACATTATCCTTTTCATCAAACACAACACACAAGTTAAGGTACTTTCATTTGTACACACCTTCTATATGGCTCAGGCTAGAGGCCGTATTTATGAACCGATCTTTACAAAACTTCTTGAGTACCTTTGTTATCACCATGGGATGAGAACGAGTGTTTTTGGGTGTGGTCCGAAATTCAAGATGGCCACCAGCAGCCATTTTGTACCAAAATTAGTGCAATCAGTCTTTTGTACAGAACTTCTGTATGAATGTTCTGATTTGAATAAATTTTTGTATGAATGTTTAGTAACATGGAATACATCACATATAGTACGGGTTTTTATCTCGTGCAGAAATTATGCAAATTAGATGAACTTTGATTTATTTAGTGCTACTTATACACTGCAAGTGCACATGTCAATATGTCTCGGGCTAGAGGCTGTATTTATCAACCGATCTTCACAAAACTTCTTGGGTACCTTTGTTATTACCTTGGGATGAGAACGAGTGTTTTTGAGTGCGTTCCAAAATTCAAGATGGCTGCCAGTGGCCATTTTGTACCGAAATTAGGTCCAATCAGTTTTTTGTCACAACTTCTATACGGCTCGTGCTATGAGAACAAATATTTTGGGGTTCAGTCAGACCCACTCTGGGACTCAAAGATTTCTTTCCTAGTTCAGCATCTGACTGTCACCCACCTTTACAATACTTTACCTATACATTTGTTACAGACTACGGTCAGTATTTATGTACAGATCGTTACAATACTTTATATGTACCTTTGTTATCAGGTCATTACCTAGATGTTTGTCATTGCTGTGTCACATACTATACACGTACATGTCTTGACAAGTTGAGCTACAGTGTCATTGACACTTTCATTTTAAAAGAATCAGATTCTGGATTCTCATTGAATTTTAAGCCTGGCAAATCTGGATGTGGTGGTGAATTTGGACTTTACTTTGGTTGTTTTTAGTCCCCTACTGGCATCGCCGGAGGGGAGTATAGGTTTGCACTCTGTCCATCCGTCAGTCTGTCACTCACATTTTTTGGAAACGCTTCAATGGAATGATTTCATTTTTGGTAAACTACTATAGAACGATGACTTACAGATCAAGTTTGAGTTTCATGCTGATTGCATTATTCTTGTGTGAGTTACGGCCCTTGGAAATATGGAAAAAGCACCAAAATATCAGTTTTCCAGAGTTTTTTTTGGAAACAACAGAATGATTTCATTTTTGGTAAACTACTATAGAACGATAACTTACAGATCATGTTTGAGCTTCATGCTGATTGCATTATTCTTGTGTGAGTTACGGCCCTTGGAAATATGGAAAAGCACCAAAATATCAGTTTTCCGAAGTGTTTTTGGAAGCGCTTCAACGGAATGATTTCATTTTTGGTAAACTACTATAGAATAATGACTTACAGATGAAGTTTGAGTTTCATGCTGATTGCCGTATTCTTGTGTGAGTTATGGCCCTTGGAAATATAGAAAAGCGCCAAAATATCAGTTTTCCGGACATTTTTTGGAAACGCTTCAATGGAATGATTTAATTTTTGGTAACCTACTATAGAACGATGACTTACAGATCAAGTTTGAGTTTCATGCTGATTGCCTTATTCTTGTGTGAGTCATGGCCCTTGGAAATATGGAAAAGTGCCAAAATATCAGTTTTCCAGACTTTTTCTGGAAACGCTTCAACGGAATGATTTCAATTTTGGTAACCTACTATAGAACGATGACTAACAGATCAAGTTTCATTTACACTATGACCATCCATCCATCCATCAGTCTGTCGGTCATACTTTAGTTTTCCGTTCTGTTTTTGGAAATGCTTCAACCGAATGATTTCATTCTTGGTAACCTACTATAGAACGATGACATATAGATCAAGTTTGAGTTTCATGCTGATTGCATTATTCTTGTGTGAGTTATGGCCCTTGGAAATATGGAAAAGCGCCAAAATGTCAGTTTTCCGGACTTTTTTTGGAAACGCTTCAACAGAATGATTTCATTTTTGGTAACCTACTATAGAACGAAGACTTACAGATCAAGTTTCATTTTCACTCTGTCCATCCGTCAGTCTGTCAGTCATACTTTAGTTTTCCAGACTTTTTTTGGAAATGCTTCAACCGAATGATTTCATTCTTGGTAACCTACTATAGAACAATGACTTACAGATCAAGTTTGAGTTTCATGCTGATTGCATTATTCTTGTGTGAGTTATGACCCTTGGAAATATGGAAAAGTGCCAAACTATCAGTTTTCTGGACTTTTTTTGGAAACGCTTCAACAGAATTCATGCTGATCACATCTAGGTTATAACATTTGTATAATTATTAATGCTCATTAGTCCGGTAGGGGACATTGTATTGCTTCAGCGATACGTGCACTCTTGTTTTTTTTGGTGGGGGGAGGGGAGGGAATGGAGACTTTCTAGGGGGTAATTTACCATTTCTTGATCTATGGTATATCAGGTTCCAGATTAAACCCTTGTATAAATGCTGTCATCTCCATCTTTTGTCAAAAAAGATGCAAGTTGCAATTCTTTTTCCAGTCATTTTATTACTGCACATGTCAGTGTCATTATCCCTCAATAAATAATGACTAATTGTTAGAACTGTTCTTGATCAACTCAGCTTGTTGTGAATCCCATTTTACACAGCTGAATTTTTAATTTTTATACCTGGAAGGGTGGCATCTTGACAGGTCTTTTAGAGAAAGACGCTGTCCTTTCATTTTCTTTTGCTCAGAATTCAAGACATTTTAAAAAATTCTACATTTTCAAAAGTGCTTTTTGCACGCCACTTCATTTTCATTCACTAAGAAAAAACACTACGGATACAAATAGATGTCAGCCTCATCATAATGCTGATACAGAGTTTGCGATGATGATGATGATGATAAAGAAACAAAGGAGAAATTGGGTTCGCCCCAAGTTTCATGTGTGGACATCTATTGGAGGTGCAAGACCTGTGTGAACATGGCCCCTGGGGTGGGGGGGGGGGGGGGCACAAAAGATGGAATTGCCATGGTGTTGATCCGTTCCATGGCAGTATCACGGTTGATGGTCCATGTGTTGTGGTATTCACTAACATGTTTTATATGCTCCTGTAGTCCCGTGTCTACAACTTCTGCAGGGGAGGGTTGTTAGCTCACCTTGACACAGTCAAGCTGAGCTAATCTCATCACTCTCCATCCATCGTCTGTCAACACCATGTTTGGGTCTTCTCCTCCAAAACCACTGGGCCAATTCAAGTGAAAGTTTGTGTGAGTAATGGTCTCGAAGGGACATTGCATTTTTGTTCAACTCAACATGCCCAGCCGCATAGGGAGGGGGTGGGAGAAAATGCTCCAAAATATTTTTAAAATCTTCTCATGAACCAGTGGATACAATGACTTGATATTTGTTATGGAGCTTCATGTTGAGGTGTCGAATCAAGTTTGTTCAAATGAAGTTTGTGAAGCAATATTTGGCTTTGTAATGGAGGGGGGGGGGGGAGGAGGGTGGGGAGTTAAGGTTTTTGGCCTCACCCAAAATTTTCATTTTCTGAACCGATGGTCCGATTTGAACCGAATTTGGTATGTGGTATTATTGGGCCATAAGTACTTGACTCGTGCAAAAAAAAAAATCCTGCATCCCCATGGGACCCCAGGAGCTAAAAATAGAAATATGTTCAAACGCCCATATTTCCCAAACCACACGGAACTGAGAGCTGTTATTTGGTATGAAGCATCCTTAGGTCCAGTAGAATTGAATGGTAAAAAAAAATACCATCGGTTATGTTAGGGTTCTGTAGAGGGCATCGAAAAAATGCTGAGTCAGCATATTTGCAAAAAGTTTAAAAAATCTTTTCTCCAGAGCCAATGATCAGAATCTTTTGATATTCGGTGTACAGCATTCGTAGGGAGGCCACATACAAGTATTTTAAAATAAAGCCCATTGTTTCATCTTTGGGCTCAATACAGGAGCCTGAATTTTTAACTTGGGGTAATATGGGGAATATTCTTTAAAAATCTTCTTCAGAACCACCAGTCAGAATCTTTTAATGTTGGGTATACATCATTGTTATGCGGGTCAGATTCAAGATTGTTCAAACCAAGTCCTTAGGTTAATATTTGGGCTTCCTATGGAAGCCCAAATTTTAACTTAGTTCAATGTGGGAGATAATTTTTAAAAATCTTCTTCAGATCCACAAGTCAGAATGCTTTCATATTTGGTATACAACATCTCTAGGGGGGTCAGATTCAAGTTTGTTCAAATCGGGTCCGCAGGTTAATATTTGGGCTCGCTATGGTAGCCCAAATTTGAACTTAGTGCAAAATGAAGAAATTTCTTTAAAATTTTTCTTCTTCAAATCCAACAGTCAGAATGCTTTCATACTTGGTATACAGCATCTGTAGGGAGGTCAGATTCGACTTTGTTCAAATCGAGAGCCTGGGTTAATATTTGAGCCGGAATTGGCCATGTAGCCGAAGAATTAGAAATTTTGTATTCAGTACCTGCTGGAGGTGTGCAACTAAGATTAATCCACATAGGTTGTATCAAGGGGCTTCATAGAGGAGCTTCACATTTTACATTATGACCAACTGAAGAAAAGGCATGATGCTCAGACTCTTTTTGTCACTCCTGAGGGGTTCAAGGATTGACAATGTATCCTATGGAGATGGATTGCTTAATGCAGGCTCATTCTTGGACTCTGTTCATATCGTGTTCTGTTCAAGGTGAGTGCTTCAGGCCCCGTGGGGCCTTCTTGCTTTGGTTTTTGTTGGTCTTGGTATCCTCATATGGATGATCCTGCATGAGCAGGGGGGGGGGGGGGGTCCATTGATTCTCTTTTGTAGAGTTGTCTGCTAGCTTGAATGTATCCCACAGCAACTGTGCAGCAACCATGAAGGAAATCTTTGCAGCCACATCTGCAATGCATTGGAATCTGCTGATGCATAGCTGCGGCAGCAACATCCATAGGGGTTTTGGCTGCCGACTTGTTGAGGTGATAGATGATTGTTTCCTTGATGCTATGTGTATATTTGGAGACTAGTTCCCTGAGTTGTTGGTTAAGCTCATGTTGGTCTGGGATCCTAGTTGTGAAGGTGGGGGGGGGGGGGGGGGGGGGGAGGTATGGTGTACATCCACTCCAGGGATTGCACTAGAGCTGAAACAGTCAAAGGGTTTTCTTGATCGATTAATCACATGGATAAACCTTTGTTAACCAATTAATCACTTGTCCTTATAGGTAGCAGAATAATTGCTGTACCATTGATGATTTATAGTATTAACCCTTTACCCAACGTAAAGGACAAAATCAGCCAGCTCTGCATACAAAAATCTCCATTCAGATTTTATTATGTTTTAAATTTTTGTCTCAAAAACATAGCTTATGATCCCTCGTTGGAATGAGCTCATTCCAGTGAGGGATCATAAGCTATGTTTTTGAGACAAAAATTGAAAATTTTTAGTAATTCAAGAATCCGTTTTGCAAGTGTCGTCTGCTACCCGTATTGGATAAAGGTTAACTTAAGAATGACCAGCTCCAGCTACTGATACAGTGTTATGATCATGCAAGTGAACAAGTATGTCATCATGTAACTTGCATGCTTTAGTCTGTCTCGTATAATTGATGTGAGCCAGTGTGACAATGTTTGCCTGTTTTGGAGTACATTTGCTCCTTTGTTAACCCAGAAAATATAGTAGTTCAAAAGTAACGGTTAATCAATCAATTACTTTTTTGATTGATCAAGACGTTGATCATTGGTTAATTGATTAATCGGTTAACCGTTTCAACTCTAGACTGGAGTTAGGTGATCCAGTCAAGAGCATGTTTGGTTCTCTCAACTGTTCCTCCCTATGATTGTTATGATGTGAGGCTGGATGAAGATTTTTAGCTCACCTGACTGAAAGTCAGGGTGAGCTTTTCTTATCACTCTTCGTCTGTCGTCCGTCGTCTGTCGTCCGTCGTCCGTTGTCCTGCGTGAAGGTGGTGTTTGAGCCTCTTTCTCCTGAACCACTGGCCACATTTTAATTAAATTTCATGTAAGTAGTGGTTATATAGGGGCATTTTGATTTTTATACAAATTAGGTTTCTGCTCATATTGAGCAGAGGTGTGAGAAAAAAATGGCCAAATTTTTTGAAAATCTTCTTCTAATGAACCACCAGTAGCAGAGACTTGATATGTGGTATACAGAGTCCTTTTGAGGTTTAGAATCAAGTTTGTTCAAGAGAAATTTGTCGGGGCTTTATTTGCCTTCGTTATGGGAGGGCAAAAATTTTGGCCACGCCGAAAATTTCTATTTTCTGAACCGTGAAGTCGATTTGAACCAAATTTGATATGAGATGATAATGGGTCATAAGTAGTTGATTGATGCAAAAAATATTTTCTCATTACCTGTGGGAACCTCGGGAGCTAAATATAGGAAAAACCTTAAAACTGCCATATCTCCAAAACTACACGGCACAGAGAATTCTTATTTTGTACAAAGCTTACTTTTATCCAGTAGAATAGAATGGTTAAAAAAAATCCCTATCGGTTTGATCACAAGGTACTTTTTTCAGAACTTTGAAAAAGTGCTGAGTCAGCACTTTTTAACACTGTAGGCAATGGGAAAAACA
This sequence comes from Pictodentalium vernedei, assembly GCA_031216915.1. NCBI lineage: Eukaryota > Metazoa > Mollusca > Scaphopoda > Dentaliida > Dentaliidae > Pictodentalium > Pictodentalium vernedei. Next base: position 292,061,956 of record CM062290.1, read on the forward strand.
TTAAAAAATCTTCTTCTCCAGATCCAGCAGGCAGAATCTTTTGATATTTGGTATGCATCATTGCAGGGTAGATCTGATTCAAGTTTGTTCAAATCGGCCCCCTGGGTTCATATTTGGGCTCAGTATAGGAGCCCGATTTCGAACTTAGTGCATTTCAGAAAAATCTTCTTCTCCAGATCCACCGGGCAGAATCTTTTCATATTTGGTATGCAACATTGTGGGGTGGATCTGATTCAAGTTTGTTCAAATCGGCTCCCTGGATTCATATTTGGGCTCACTTTAAAAGCCCGAATTCGAACTTTAAGTGCATTTCAGGCAAATTTCTTCAAAAATCTTCTTCTCCAGATCCAGCAGGCAGAATCTTTTGATATTTGGTATGCAACATTGTGGGGTGGATCTGATTCAAGTTTGTTCAAATCGGCCCCCTGGATTCATATTTGGGCTCACTATAGAAACCCGAATTCGAACTTAGTGCAATTCAGGCAAATTTCTTAAAAAATCTTCTTCAGATCCAGCAGGCAGAATCTTTTGATATTTGGTATGCAACATTGTGGGGTGGATCTGATTCAAATTTGTTCAAATCGTCTCCCTAGATTCATATTTGGGCTCACTATAGAAGCTCGAATTCGAACTTAGTGCATTTCAGGCTAATTTCTTAAAAAATCTTCTCCATATCCAGCAGGCAGAATCTTTTGATATTTGGAATCTTCTTCTCCAGATTCAGCAGGCAGAATCTTTTGATATTTGGTATGCAACATTGTGGGGTGGATCTGATTCAAGTTTGTTCAAATCGGCCCCCTGAGTTTATATTTGGGCTCAGTATAGGAGCCCAAATTTGAACTTAGTGCATTTCAGGCAAATTTCTTTGAAAATCTTCTTCTTAAGATCCAGCAGGCAGAATCTTTTGATATTGGGTATGCACCATGCTTAGGGGGGTGAGATTCAAGTTTGTTCAAGCCAAGTCCCTGGGTTCATATGTGGGCTCACTGTGGTAGCCCAAATTATAACTTGGTTCAAAATGAGGAATTTTTTTAAAAAATCTTCTTCAGATCCAGCAGTCGGAATGTTTTGATATTTGGTATGCAGCATCCTTAGGGGGTGAGATTCAAGTTCGTTCAAGCCACGTCCCTAGGTCCATATTTGGACTCACTGTGGGAGCTCGAATTGTAACAGCAGGCAGAATCTTTTGATATTGGGTATGCACCATGCTTAGGGGGGTGAGATTCAAGTTTGTTCAAGCCAAGTCCCTGGGTTCATATGTGGGCTCACTGTGGTAGCCCAAATTATAACTTGGTTCAAAATGAGGAATTTTCTTTAAAAATCTTCTTCTTCAGATCCAGCAGTCGGAATGTTTTGATATTTGGTGGGCAGCATCCTTAGGGGGATGAGATTCAAGTTTCTTAAAGTCAAGTCCCTGAGTTCATATATGGGCTCCCTGTGGGAGCCTGAATTATAACTTAGTTCAATATGAGGAATATTCTTTAAAAATCTTTTTTTTTTTAGATCCACTGATCAGAATCTTTGGATATTTGGTATAAGCTTTTCTTAGGAGGAGCAGATGGTACCTGTTGAAATCAATTCTCTGGGTTGATATTTAGGCTACCATGTCAGGTGAGCGCCCTCAGGCCCCTTGGGGCCTCTTGTTGTGCTATTGGTCGGAGTCTGGTACTGTCTCTCTGCCTGTCTCTGTCAGAAGTTTGATTTCTGTGACACTCTTGTAGGTCTCATGATTGGAGCAGGTATTAAAAGAGAAACAGTAATTTTGGTATATATTTGTTTGTGGTGGGTGTGCACAAATTTTTGCCTGCGTTACAGCCATTGTTGGCCATGGAAATATACATATAGTGAGATTTCTTGTCCATACAAACATATTGTGTCTTGACACAAGCAGTGATCATCCAATTTTATTGATGGATGACCAGTAAGGGAGGAAGGATATCAACATACATGTATGTGTATAGTGAATTGTGTTTTACTACTTTTGCTGATGGTTTTTGGACAGGTGTTAGCAACCGAGACCTATGGTTTGGCGGCGGTCGGTTTGCATTCGGGCAGGCTTCTGGGCATCCTTGCACTGTTAGCGCAATAACTTAAACAAACATTCTCTGATTTGACTAATATTTGACATACAGGTTTTTTGCAATAATATCTCAAACAATTTCGAAAATTGACTCAGGCCTTATTTTTCGTAACAGAGTTACGGGCCTTAATTAGTCATTTTTACAAATTTTGAGCTCGTTAGCGCAATAACCTGAACAAAAGTTCTTTAATTTTACTAATATTTGTTATACAGGTTTTTTGCAAGAATATCTCAGGCAAGTTCGAAAACTGGCCCAGCCCGATTTTTCATTACAGAGTTGTGTGTCTTAATTAGATGATTTTACAAATTTTGAGCTTGTTAGCACAATGACTTGAACAAATGTTCTCTGATTTGACTAATATTTGTCATACAGGTCCTTTGCAAGAATATCTCAAGCAAGTCCGAAAACTGGCCTCTGCCCGATTTTTTGTTGCAGAGTTATGGGCCTTAATTAGTTGATTTTTATGAATTTTGAGCTAGTTCGCACAATAACTTCGACATTCATTCTCCGATTGGACTAATATTTGCCATACAGGTCTTTTGTAAGAATATCTCGAGCAAGATCGAAAAGTGGCCCAGCATGATTTTTTATTGCAGAGTTATGGGCCTTAATTAGTTGATTTATGCAAATTTTGAGATAGTTCGCACAATTGGCAACAACCTAACTAGTTTAGTTAGGCATCAATATTTCCCTTTGGCACAGCCAACAGGGCACATTATGATCGGATCACTTTGAAACCTGGTATTCTTGTTTGGGGTGATCTCTAGATGGGAGCTATCAATTTTCTTCCATTTCCGTAAAGAAGAAATGTTGCCGTTGGCAGCGACCCTTCAGTATTTCCCTTTGGCACACCCTGCAGGGCACCTTTATGATCAGTTCACTTTGAAACTCGGTATTCTTTTCTGGGGTGACCTCTAGATGGGAACTATCGATTTTCTTCCATTTCCATCAAAAAGCATTGCCGTTGGCAACCACCTTTGAACTTCATCTATTCAGACATTAATATATTCCTTTGGCATGCCCTACAGGGCACATTTATGATTGGATCACTTTGAAACTTGGTATGCTTGTTTGGTGACCTCCAGATGGGAGCAATCGATTTTCTTCCATTGTCCTCAAAAAAACATTGCTGAGCAATATTATCAGTATTTGGATTTTTTATGGTGATTTTTCGAACAAATTTATCCATGTTTTCGCCAGCTGACATTTGATGAACTTAGCAGTTATGCATCAATATTTCCCTTTGGCACACCCTGCGGGGCACATTTATGATCAGATCGCTTTGAAACCTGGTATGCATGTTTGGGGTGAACTCAAGATGGGAGCTATCGATATTCTTCCATTTCCGTCAAAAAACATTGCCATTGACAATGACCTTTGAACTTAGTTTATTTAGACAACAATATTTCTCTTTGGCACACACTACATGGCACATTTATGATTGGATCACTTTGAAACTTGGTATCCTTGTTTGGAGTGACCTCTAGATCGGAGCTATCGATTTTCTGCCATTGTCCTCAAAAAATGTTGCTGTTGGCAATGACCTTTGATGAACTTAGTGCAGTTATGCATCAATATTTCACTTTGGCACACCCTGCGGGGCACATTTATAATCGGATTGCTTTGAAACCTGGTATGCTTGTTTGGGGTGACCTCTAGATAGGAATTAATGATTTTCTTCCTTTTCAGTCAAAAAATGTTGCTGTTGACCTTTGATGAACTTTGTGCAGTTATGACTTTTGAACTTTGTTTAGTAATGCAGCAGTATGTTCCTTTGGCATGCCCTTCAGGGTGTGCCAAAAGGAAATATTGATGCATAACTGCACTAAGTTCATCAAGGGTCAGCTAGCGAAAACATGGATAAATTTATTCCTAAAATCACCATAAAAAACCCAAATATTGATAATACCGTTCAGTGTGCAACTGAATTTTCAACGGGCTATTCGCAGCAAATTTTCAATACCGTTTAAAACCTTCTCATTCCTTTACGAGTCCTTGTTCATATCACTAGCTACACCCAATAATAACAAACACAGTGAGGCTGCAACTCGCTATTCAGTACGATGGGAACCACACAGAGCGTACCCTGGCTAAATCAACCCCCTCGTTTTGATCCGAACTGTCACCGCTATTTGACCCAAACCGACCTTCGGCAGCCAGTGAATTGATGGATTTTAGTGAAATTTGTTATGAGGAATCCTTGTGACAAGCCGCTCCTGCACATGTTGGAAAAATGTTGCCTACATATTTTTCTCCAAAGATACATGTATGGTCTTTACTTTGTCAATTTTTCATTATTTTTTGTCCTTACTTATTTCTTTATTCATTTATGCTTCAACGATCCAGCACTGCAATGGGGGTATAATTGCCTTCAGCAATAGCTTTTGTATTTTATTCCATTCAGATATGCAAATCAAAACTGGTGTGTTTCCATCAACAGAGGAATTGGAAGAGCCAGATGATACAGTTGAATTAACACCAGAGGAGAAAGAGGGTAAGTAACTTTGATCTCCTTTAAAGAAAATGAGCCCATAGTCAACAAACTAATACAACTCTCACTCTGATAACCACGATCTTTATTTATTCTATGAATTACTCTTTGCAATCTATCAATTTTTTATCTCACCTGAGCGAAGCGCAAGGGGAGCTTTACTGATCACGTTCCGTCCGTCGTCCATCGTAAACTTTACAAAACCGACTTCTCCTCCAAAACCACTAGCCCAATTTTATTCAAATGTTGGGTAAATGTTTATTACCTAATGCAAATTCGGATTTGTTCAAATGAAGTTGCCACTCTCCCTGAGTGGTGCATGCCCCCAAGGGACACCAAAATCTTTAAAAATCTTCTTCTCATGAACCAGCAGTTGCAGAGACCTGATATTTGGTATGCAGCTTCCTTTTGAGTTATAGACTCAGATTTGTTTATGGGATGTTCGAGGGGCAATATTTGCCATCGTTTTGGGAGGGGCAGGAATTTTGGCCACGCCCAAAATTTCTATTTTCCAAACCGAGGGGTTGATTTGAACCAAATTTTATGTGAGGTATTATTTGGTCATATGTACTTGATTTATAAAGAAAAAAAAATTCCAGCTGCCCCGTGGGAACCCCACAAGCCAAAAATAGAAAAAAATTAAAACACCCATATCTCCAACACTACACAGCACTGAGAATTATGTCTCCCCTTCCCAGAAGGGAGACATATTGTTTTAGTGCGTATTCTTCTTCTTCTTCTTCTTCTTCTTCTTCTCATACAAACTTTGTCCGGGCCATAACTTTTTTGTCTTTTGACCTACACCTTAGATACTTGGCATGTGGATGTATCACCATGAGCTGGTGTGCAGTGTACCATAGTGACGTTCATGTGACCTTGACCTTTGACCTGAAAGTCAGATTTATGTGTTTTTTTAAGGGAAACATCACACAAACTTTGTCCGGGACATAACTTTTTAGTCGAGTTGTGACGAAGTCAAACTCGACTTATAGTTTGGTGAATGGCGCGCGGGCGGGCGGGCGGGCGGGCGGGCGGGCGGGCGTAAACAATTGGTTTCCGGATGATAACTTGATAGTGGTTCAACTCACATTCATTAAACTTCATACGTAGGTTGGTCTTGGTGGGAGGAAGAACCCTATTGATTTTGGACATGCTACGTCGAAGGTCAAGGTCACAGTGACCTTGAACATAGTAAATCTTAAACAATTGGTTTCCGGATGATAACTTGATAATGGTTCAACTCACATTCATGAAACTTCATAGGTAGATTGGCCTTGGTGAGGGGAAGAACCCTATTGATTTTGGACTCGCTACGTCAAAGGTCAAGGTCACAGTGACCTTTAACATAGTACATCGCAACAATTGGTTTCCGGATGATAACTTGATAGTGGTTCAACCTAGAGTCATGAAACTTCATAGGTGTGTTGGCCTTGGTGCGAGGAAGAACCCTATTGATCTTGGACTCACCAGGTCAAAGGTCAAGGTCACAGTGACCTTGAACATAGTATATCGCAACAATTGGTTTCCGGATGATAACTTGATAGTGGTTCAACCTAGAGTCATGAAACTTTATAGGTGTGTTGGCCTTGGTGCGAGGAAGAACCCTAATGATCTTGGACTCACCAGGTCAAAGGTCAAGGTCACAGTGACCTTGAACATAGTATATCGCAACAATTGGTTTCCGGATGATAACTTGGTAGTGGTTCAACCTAGAGTCATGAAACTTCATAGGTATGTTGGCCTTGGTGCGAGGAAGAACCGTATTGATCTTGGACTCACCAGGTCAAAGGTCAAGGTCACAGTGACCTTGAACATAGTATATCGCAACAATTGGTTTCCGGATGATAACTTGATAGTGGTTCAACCTAGAGCCATGAAACTTTACAGGCGTGTTGGCCTTGGTGCGAGGAAGAACCCTATTGATGTTGGACTCGCCAGGTCAAAGGTCAAGGTCACAACTCGACATTGGATCTGTGATCCTGAGCGGCATTTTTTGTCTTTTGACCTACACCTTAGATACTTGTCATGTGGATGTATCACCATGAACCGGTGTGCAGTGTACCATAGTGACCTTCATGTGACCTTGAGCTTTGACCTGAAGGTCATATTTATGAGCTTTTTTAAGGTAAACTGTCTCGACCAGAACTTTTTTGTATTTCGAGTCAGGCTTTAGATATTTGGCATGTGGATGTATCACCATGAGCCGGTGTGTAGCGTACCATTGTGACCTTCATGTGACCTTGACCTTTGATCTGAAGGTCAGATTTGTGCTTTTTTCAAGGAAACTTTGTCCCGACCAAAACTTGTTTGTCTTTTGAGCCAGGCCTTAGATATTTGGCATGTGGATGTATCACCATGAGCCGGTGTGTTGCATACCATTGTGACCTTCATGTGACCTTGACCTCAAGGTCAAATTTATGTACTTCAAATAAGGAGTAATTGTCCAGACCAGAATTTTTTTGTGTTTTTTGACCTAGGACTTGGTTATTTGACATGTGGATGTGTCACCATGAGACTGCATGTCGTGACCTTCTTGTGACCTTGACCTCAAGGTCAAATTTATGTACTTCAAATAGGGAGTAATTGTCCAAACCAGAATTTTTTTGTTTTTTGACCTAGGACTTGGTTATTTGACATGTGGATGTGTCACCATGAGACAGCATGTTCTGACCTTCATGTGACCTTGACCTCAAGGTCAAATTTATATACTTCAAATAGGGAGTAATTGTCCAGACCAGAATTTTTTTGTTTTTTGACCTAGGATTTGGTTATTTGACATGTGGATGTGTCACCATGAGACCGCATGTCGTGACCTTCATGTGACCTTGACCTCAAGGTCAAATGTATGTACTTCAAATAGGGAGTAATTGTCCAGACCAGAATTTTTTTGTTTTTTGACCTAGGACTTGGTTATTTGACATGTGGATGTGTCACCATGAGACCGCATGTCGTGACCTTCATGTGACCTTGACCTCAAGGTCAAATTTATGTACTTCAGATAGGGAGTAATTGTCCAGACCAGAATTTTTTTGTTTTTTGACCTAGGACTTGGTTATTTGACATGTGGATGTGTCACCATGAGACCACATGTTGTGACCTTCATGTGACCTTGACCTCAAGGTCACATTTATGTACTTCAAATAGGGAGTAATTGTCCAGACCAGAATTTTTTGTTTTTTGACCTAGGACTTGGTTATTTGACATGTGGATGTGTCACCATGAGATCGCATGTGGTGACCTTCATGTGACCTTGACCTCAAGTTCAAATTTATGTACTTCAAATAGAGAGTAATTGTCCAGACCAGAATTTTTTTTGTTTTTTGACCTAGGACTTGGTTATTTGACATGTGGATGTGTCACCATGAGACCGCATGTCGTGACCTTCATGTGACCTTGACCTCAAGGTCAAATTTATGTGCTCCAAATAGGGAGTAATTGTCCAGACCAGAATTTTTTTGTTTTTTGACCTAGGACTTGGTTATTTGACATGTGGATGTGTCACCATGAGACCGCATGTTGTGACCTTCATGTGACCTTGACCTCAAGGTCAAATTTATATACTTCAAATAGGGAGTAATTGTCCAGACCAGAATTTTTTTGTTTTTTGACCTAGGATTTGGTTATTTGACATGTGGATGTGTCACCATGAGACCGCATGTCATGACCTTCATGTGACCTTGACCTCAAGGTCAAATGTATGTACTTCAAATAGGGAGTAATTGTCCAGACCAGAATTTTTTTGTTTTTTGACCTAGGACTTGGTTATTTGACATGTGGATGTGTCACCATGAGACCGCATGTCGTGACCTTCATGTGACCTTGACCTCAAGGTCAAATTTATGTACTTCAAATAGGGAGTAATTGTCCAGACCAGAATTTTTTTGTTTTTTGACCTAGGACTTGGTTATTTGACATGTGGATGTGTCACCATGAGACCACATGTCGTGACCTTCATGTGACCTTGACCTCAAGGTCACATTTATGTACTTCAAATAGGGAGTAATTGTCCAGACCAGAATTTTTTGTTTTTTGACCTAGGACTTGGTTATTTGACATGTGGATGTGTCACCATGAGATCGCATGTGGTGACCTTCATGTGACCTTGACCTCAAGTTCAAATTTATGTACTTCAAATAGAGAGTAATTGTCCAGACCAGAATTTTTTTTGTTTTTTGACCTAGGACTTGGTTATTTGACATGTGGATGTGTCACCATGAGACCGCATGTTGTGACCTTCATGTGACCTTGACCTCAAGGTCAAATTTATGTGCTCCAAATAGGGAGTAATTGTCCAGACCAGAATTTTTTTGTTTTTTGACCTAGGACTTGGTTATTTGACATGTGGATGTGTCACCATGAGACCGCATGTCGTGACCTTCATGTGACCTTGACCTCAAGGTAAAATTTATGTACTTCAAATAGGGAATAATTATCCAGACCAGAACTTTTTTGTTTTTTGACCTAGGACTTAGATATTTGACATGTGGATATATCGCAATTAGACCGCATGTCACATGTAATCATGACCTTCATGTGACCTTGACCTCAAGGTCAAATTTATGTACTTTAAATAGGGAGTAATTTTCCAGACCAGATTTTTTTTGGGGACGTGGATGTGTCACCCTGAAACCGCATGTCCGCTACCTTTATGAACTGCATATGACCTTGACCTGTGACCTCAAGGTCAAATTTATGTACTTCAAATAGGGAATAATTGTCCAGATCAGAACTTTTTTGTTTTTTGACCTAGGACCTAGGACATAGATGATTGGCATGTGGATGTATCACAATGAGACCACATGTTATCATGACCTTCATGTGACCTTGACCTCAAATTTATGTACTTTAAATAGGGAGTAATTGTCCAGACCAGAATTTATTTTTTTTTGACATGTGGATGTGTCACAATGAAAACGCATGTCCGCTACCTTGATGAACTGCATGTGACCTTGACCTCTGACCTCAAAAGGAAGGGGAGACATATGTTTTAGTGTGCTAAAACACTTTCTAGTTCTTATTTGGTGTGAAGCTTCCTTAGGACCAACAGAATGGAATGGTCAAAGAAAACTGCTATCGGTTTTATCGTGCGGTACTTTTTGGGGACTTTGAAAAAGTGCTGAGTCAGCATTTTTTAACACTCTGGGTAACGGGAAAAACATTTAACACTACTTTCTCCCAAACCACTGCTCCAAAAGCTTCAAATTTCACATATAACATCTTTGGAGGATTGTTTCACATGTTTATTGAAATCAATTCCCTGGGTCCATATTTGGGCTTTCTATGGGAGCTCAAATGTTTAAATTAGTTCAGTATGAGGAATATTCTTTAAAAATCTTCTTCTTCAGATCAACCAATAAGAATCTTTTGATATTTGGTATGTAGCATGCTTAGGGGGGTGAGATTCAAGTTTGTTCAAGCCAATTCACCGGTTCATATTTAGGCTCACTGTGGGAGCCCGAATTATAACTTAGTTCAAAATGAGGAATTTCTTTAAAAATCTTCTTCAGATCCAGCAGTCGGAATGTTTTGATATATGGTATGTATCATGCTTACATCCTTAGGGGGTGAGATTCAAGTTTGTTCAAGCCATGTCCCTAGGTCCATATTTGGGGTCACTGTGGGAGCTCAAATTGTAACTTAGTTCAAAATGAGGAATTTTCTTAAAAAATCTTCTTCTTCAACTCCAGCAGTAGGAATGTTTTGATATTTGGTGTGCAGCATCCTTAGGGGGCGTGATTCCAGTTTGTTAGAGCCAAGTCCCTGTGTTCATATTTGGACTCCCTGTGGGAGCCGAATTATAACTGAGTTCAATATGAGGAATTTTTCTTTATAAATCTTCTTCTTCAGATTCAGCAGTCGGAATGTTTTGATATTTGGCATGCAGCATCCTTAGTGGGGTGAGATTCAAGTTTGTTCAAGCCATGTCCCTAGGTTCATATTTGGGCCCACTGTGGGAGCTTGAATTGTAACTCAGTTCAAAATGAGAAATTTTCTTTAAAAATCTTCTTCTTCAGATCCAGCAGTCAGAATATTTTGATATTTGGTATGCAGCATCCTTAGTGGGGCGAGATTCAAGTTTGTTGAAGCCAAGTCCCTGGGTTGATATTTGGGCTCCTTGTGGGAGCCTGAATTATAACTTAGTTCAATATGAGGAATATTCGTCAAAAATCTTCTTCTTCACATCCACCAGTCAGAATCTTTTGATATTTGGAAAACGGCATCCCACTGGAGGTGAAATTCAAGTTTGTTCATGCCAAGTCCCTGGGTTCATATTTGGGCTTCCTATGGGAGCCCGAATTATAACTTAGTTCAATATGAGGAATATTCTTTAAAAATATTTTTTTTTAAATCCACTGGTCTGAATCTTTGGATATTTGGTATAAGCTTTTCTAAGGAGGGGCAGATGCAACTTGTTGAAATCAATTCCCTGGGTTTTATATTCAGGCTACCATGTCAGGTTAGCGCCCTCAGGCCTCATGGGGCCTCTTGTTTTGGAAGTTTAGACATTAATTTGACATTTGAACATTATCCATGCACACACCGTCTGTGTTAAAACAACAAAAGTCATCAAAATTAATCAATAATGAAGAAATAACATCAAAATCCAAACAATGAAATAATCATCCACAGCAGATCCTCTCCCCCCGATTTCCATCCCTATTATCTTTCATTTGGCTCTTATCATTGCGAGAGTTGCACCCGAATATTAGTTTAAAAAATTGTGAGTTGCAGGAGGTTCAGTGTCGATTTGACAGTGTTAATATGCAATTAGATTTCACTAAAATTTAAAGAATTTTTTCTGAACATGGAAATCTATACATGTAAAGAAAGATCTAAACAGTAACAACTGTATTTATTTATGTCATCCATTTATTCACTATTATTGTTATTGCTCAGTTCTGCAATTAAATCAAAACCAAATGCAATATAACTTTGGTTAAAAATAGATACATACTAATCCATATTGATGCCATAAGGTCCCAACAAAGTCTAAAGGCACATATTCTTGAACATTCACAATTTATTCTGTTACTCTATTCAGTACCAGAGTCCGATATTAATGTCAATAAATTAATACTATTTTTCTTGCAGCCAAAAAACTTTATGAAAAAGGAGAAAAACTGATAGAGAATCTGTATGTTAAACATTATGAAGAGTAAGTTGATTTTCATAGTTTAACCCTCTGCACACTGATATCAAAATGAGAAAGTTTTCAGCAGCAAATATTTCCCATAATGCAGTTTGATATTTAACCAAATATACCTTATTTGACAGAGCTCAGTGAGTTCTGCCAAACAGGATATAATTGGTTAAATTCATAGTTAAACAAGAGAAAAACAGAGTGATTGGAGAAAATTCTGTTACACTACCATCTCTGTGCTAGGGGTTAAATCCTTTACCCATTGAAACAGACAAATCTGCCCAGTGTTGAGTACAGGAATTGCCAATCAGATTTGTTTATGTTTTTCAGTTTTTTTGTCAACACCATGACTATTAACTCTTTGCATGCTACTGGCGGATTGCACAGGGTTTCTCTTGTCACTGATATAAGTATAATTTGGGCTCATTTAAACATATTTTCCCCTGTAAATTGAATGGATTTTTTCACCAATGATTTTTTGTTATATTTAGGTTAAGTTTTCATCAACTCTACACATGGCTGCTTTACAGCAGCCATGGCTAGATTTGATGAAAAAAAATGTCTTGAAAATACTCAGCGGGTTAAGAGTTAATCATTTTGTTGGGCATAAATGTTTAAGAATTACAACTAACTTTTATTTTACAGGGCATATGATTATTTTATGAGAGCATCTATTTTGAAACACCCACAAGCCTTGGAGCACATTGCCTTTGGACATGTATTTGGTGAATATCTGCCATTCAACTTGACAAAAGCACGAGTGATATTTGAAAGTCTAGTGGAGTCTGGGTCTCCAAAAGCACAAATGGTATGTAGATAACAGACATATTTAAAATCACATGTATATCTTATACTTTTAGTGTGTTAATGTTTCTTCTGGAGTGTGGTGGCTCAGTGGTTATGGCATTGGACTTCAAACCTAAAGGTCCATCATTCGATCCCCACCGGGGATAACTGCATTGTGTTCTTGGGGTGGGCACTTAATCCAGATTGCTTGCGTGGGGCACGTTGATGCTATGTACTAAAGCATACTGCATGGCGATGGTGCTCCTGTCTTCAATCAATGCTAACCCTGCTTGTGTGGTGTTAGTATGTTGGGCATTCGGACAGTTGCTCACCACTGCTTGGTGCTTCTCTTTGGGTACTCAGGGTACTCTGGCTTCCTCCACCTGTAAATCTGTCCCACACAAGGTGACTCTTGCTGTCGAAACTGCCCAATTAAAAAAAAATGTTTTTCCTGCAGGTGTTTGAGAGGACTGTTTAGCTTTAATCCTTTGCCTAACAAACTTTAATATTTTTTTCCTTCACCGTTGCCTACACAACTTTGCTTATGACCTCCATTCCAATGATGGCTCCTAAGCTACGATTTGGAGAAAAATTTTTTTTTTTACATATTTAAGAAATTTGTAAGTGTTGTTTGTGACTCAAGTTAGGTACAAGGTTAAAGATTTTGTCAAGGTACATAAATATGCAATTAACTGGTATTCTTAATCCATAGTTTATGCAACAATTGTAATGAATTAACTCTTAACCCATAGGGGCCTAATTCTGACTTTGATCACATTTTTTGCAACAGAGCAGGTGTCCATACATGCAATCTTTGGGTTAACTCACAAGTTACATTCTGAGCACCTTAATAGTTGTTTTTAGGTAAATCTTGGCTACCTATATAGGCAGCCAAGACCTGCCAAAAAGCAGCAGAAAAGTCATAGAATGTAGACTCTCGAAGTGTAGCAAACATATGTCAAAATCTCTAGTCCCTTAAGGGCTAACCTAATGAGTATTTTTTTAATTGTTTTTCTCCACATACTGTCATGGTCACTGTGAATCAATACCCATTTGGACCTGTCACTTGGCTTCGAGATGGTTCTACTAGCAAAGAGAAATTATGAAGCAAATAACTGAATCAACTAGACAAGTTGCCAAGTCAGTACTGCTTACAAGGGACACCTGATCACCAAGTATATCATGCTATTCATTTTCAATGATTCATTGTAGTCCATTTGACAAACTTTATTATATTATACAGTACATGGAGGGTGGATTACTACCAAAACACCCGTCACCGCCGGGGTGACTGCGAGTGTAGAGGATTAAAACCCGCGGTGGACTCACTCGTCCATGTGTACAATCACTGCGATCTTGAGTGACGGGGATTAGTGATAAAACTGACAAATGAACAATTAAATTCAAAGCTCGAGTGGTGTCACCGCGACAACGAGTGGCCGAGATTATCTTTAAAAAAAATCTGATGTGAATAAAACGCCAATCCATTGTACATTGTATATTTGTACACTTTAAAATTCAAGTTGAAAATATTTTGTCGGTGTTAGGCCCCCGCCCCCTTATTGTCGGCCGCGAGTTTTTGAGTCGGTTCAGAAATTCAATTCCCGATGCCAGAGACGTTTTGACAGATCACAACAAAATACAAATTCACCAAAGCATTGTTGGTCTTTATTTCTTATTTAAAAATTTCCAATGCGACATAATTTATGAAGAAACAATATGCGCAGTCAGTTTGGTTTCGCCACTCGTCATAAACAAAAACGGTGCAGCTCGAATAAAAGTGTTTGGGTACGATTCAATTTCACGACTCCAGAGCATAAAAAAAACCCAAAAAAACACACGTGCTACCGAGGTGTGTACAAGGCCCATAATCTTATTCTATTTTACCGTCATTATCAGGGTTAAATCACGATAAAATAGCACTAGGGAAAACTGTTAGCGTGAAACATGAATGACATAGCTGCATTTGATGAAACTGGAATTTACCTTACCTTTTCAGTGGAAAAACTCTTAAAAGGTGAGAGTGACCCGTCGCAATTTCACTGAAATCTGGAGTTGAAACTGAACACCTGTCACAGCGTTCCCAGATATGGCGTGCTTCAATTCTCGCAACAGATTAGCAGTTTATCAAAGTGTCATTGTTAATGTGCGAAACTAAAAGCCTCAATCAAACCTTTAGTGGGTGTTTTTAGTTTCAAATATTAACGATACGAACATAAAGGACATTTGCCCCAAACTGGGAAGGGTGCAGGTACTTTATCGGGATTTTTGCCAGGGCATCTTCTATCGGTTTCAAAAAAAAAAAAAATCGTCCCATCCGAATCCCTTTAAAATCGCCTTATAACATCACCACGACCTTCCCCGGCACTGACCCCACTTAATTACAAATATAAATGAATAGCGTGGCGATAAAACGATTACAACAGGTTTTGGTGGTGCCTATTGCCATTTTTAGAGGACTTCCACCCAAGTCGTTGATTTCCTTGTTCAATTTTACCAGTAAAACAGATGTGTACCAGAGAAGAAATACAGTCCCACCTTTCGGGGTTCTGGGATACATGTGTAAATAAATAAATGAATTTTACCGGTTTTTTTTAGATGATTCGTTTTGATGCAACTAATCTGGTGTCTAATTTCATACTAATTAATGAATGAATGAAAATTAGAAACCCAACTCGCAATACAATGCATGCCAGGTGCTACTTATTGTGTTGACGACTATACAAACTGAAGAAGTCCAATGTGTGAAGAGGAATTAAGAGGCAAATTGTTTTAGTGGCCATCAGCTTCATGGCTTTATTGGGGCTTCTCATAAATTCACAGCTTTGTGGCTTTATTTATGTCTTCCCAAAATATCACAGCTTTATAAGCAGAAAAAACAAGTGCATTTATTGGCTAACGTGGAGCAATGTTTTGGTAAGACATCTCTTTAAATACGTGCGGTATACCGGTTTTGCTGTACATTTTTCAACATGGCTTTGAGAAAACTTACGAGTAGACCCAGTCATTATTTGGTTAGGTATTTTGAAGACGACACTCTGCAAGTTCGGGCAAGCCGGTATTTTTTGTCAGATGCCCGCGCCATTGAGAAAGGTGGAAAATATAGAGTTCAATGGGGAGGAGTGCAGTCTGTTGGTGAAGCAGAGGTAAGTGCTACAAAATATTTTACAATACAATACGGGGAGGTTAGATTGCTAGATCTCACACCATGAAGGTGGAATTATATGTACAACATGTATGGTTCATTGCCGTAGGCTGAAATGTATGATGGACAAAAATGGTGGCGACCCTAAATAATCAAACGACGGAGAAGGGAGGCGCACATTGGGCAATGTGGAAAATCTCTTGTTATCTTAATAGAAGTTAATTTGATAAATTGCAAAGTAGGCCCTACTGGTGGTGTTGGGACTTGTCCATTATCATTCTACGTGGAAGCCATGCACACAAAAAACAAACATTAACAATTATAAATGTAGTTTATTTCCCCCAACATGTATTTACAGCATGAATCATACAACTACCACATATACCTGTAGAATAAAATTTGTCGTGTGGGTACAGTTATAGGTATACAAAAATATAAAAAATACACATTTCATAACCCGTTGCTTAAAAGCCGAAAGTTTGTTATTATTATACTACGCTTTTTTCCAGCAGCCACAGGGCCGGAGAGAGGGTGGGCGACTGGGATAGTAATCCCCTGGCATCTGGTCTGATCCAGGAATGTAATACCCCCCCCCCCCCCCCCCCCCCCAAGTACATCTGAATGGTGCTCAGCTTTTTTGACAAAATTTCTGGTGCATGATGTTTCAAGTGATAACTTGACATACATGTAGTGCATTACTCTCACTGGATGCACACTCATCACTCAAGAGCTAGCAAATTTTAAAAATGTTGCTAAAAAATCCCCCCAAAGCCATCAGAAGTCTCCAATTTGCAGTTTTCAAAATTCAATGACGGCCGATCTTTACATTAGTATCTCGCCAGTTTCGAAAGCGGGGGTGGGGGTTGGAGGGGGGAGGGGGGCAGGCAGAATTATCCGGGTCTCATCCCCACCTCTCCCACCCCAAGCAGTCCTGACGGGGATGCTATGGGTATTGAGAAGGAATAGTAACTAACATGCAACATTTGTTTCAACAGGTTTTAGAATGTGGAACCTCTGCCGACATGAGCAAGATGCGACAGGAGGAGTTGAACAGACGAAGAAATGCCAAACAGACTAAAACCCAAAAGGTGATTATTTCAAACGTGTTCATGCATCATTATACTCTTGATTAGATAATAAATAATAAATGTGAATAAAAGATAACAGACAATACGTGGAAGGCAAATTACGACTAAATCACTGGTGTAGATTTCCCACCCGTGGATTATTCTGAGAACAGGGCACAATAAGGGGTCCTCCTAAATACCAGAGCTGCACAGACGCCCCCCCCCCCCCAGAACCGCATAGTGGAGCCACTTAATTGGATATCTCTTAATTATATATCCCTGTTAATTGAATATAACTGCCCCACACAAAACCATCTACCATACCTCTAGTTCCAATTTGACCTGTTAATTGAATATAGGTTATAGAGTAACCTCCTGTTAATTGAATAAAAAATCTTGCAACCTGTCGAGAAATCACCCTGACTCTCCACAGTTTTCCTTTGTTTATAGACCTATTTGGCCTCAGTACATCTAATACAGGTATTTAATCTATTATAACTTGTTTGACAAAGCTCATGGAGCCCAGTCAAACAAGATATAATAGAATAAATGCCCAGATTATCTCTAGAATATAGGAAAGTGACACAATACCTGTTTATTGAATACTCCTGTTAATTGAATAATTTTCATTGGCAAAGTTGCTATTCAATTTACAGCGTTCGACTGTACATGTATTTATGAATCTTTGCACCAAATTAAGTTATTGCTTGGGTGGAATCTCCTCTCTGCGAATATGGTAATATTGCGATGGTGTATTTCACAGCCAACAATTATCTCTTATATGTATTTCTAACAACGCCGTGAAAGCACTAGCAAACTTTCATCCCACGAACCAGATTGCCCAAGAGTTGAAAATTTGCTAGTGCTTTTCTGAACCGACGTACATGTTTTGAATCTTATGAACAAGGAATTCTAATTGTTTTGATTTCTGCAGGGTTCAGATTCTCCACTGCCTTCTGAATTGCAATCATCAGATTCATCACCACCATCGTCAACAGAATCAATAATCAAACCAAACCCATCACAAAAGAGGACCACTGCTCCACCTCAATCACCACAACCTAAACGCAGAAAAAACACACAAAGGAAAGAGAGAAAGGTGATTATTTATTAAATAATTCAGTTACCCCTTGCCCCATTCTTCCTCATCTCTCCGATTAGCATATTAACCCTCTCCTTTGAGTCTCCCACTAACCACATGTCCTTCATTCTCCCACCCCACTTCCACATTGCACTCCCAGTGAATCTTATTCTTTCAGACTGGTAAACATGTCTTTTTTTAGATCTTTCAGTAACGATTGTGTCTGGACACTTTGCAGCTTGTCATTGAAATAAACAATACTTTTGTCGCTGGACGATTCCTGAAATATCTTGTTTGGGATATCTCCAGTTGCTCTGCCACCCAATTCGCGCACAACTGGCACTACTTTATAAATGTAGTCAATATATTTGTTACACATCTCTTCTGTCAAGTCATTTTCCCAAAAGTCGTTTATGAAGTTCACAAGTTCCTCTTTAGTTTTCGGTGTTCTCTTTGAAACATGCACTTTGACAGCATTCCATACCATTTCAATTGGGTTCAAGTCAGGGCTTTCTGAAAGAAGAGAGATACATGTACTAAAATACTTAGCATAAATATTATCTGATATTATCGACCTCCATGGACAGTGCAGCCGCCGTGGACATTTCTCGCGAGCGGGCAATATTTTGTGAGAATTACACTAATTATAGGAATAATTATCAAAAGTTTCATTATTGAAACCCAATGAGTACAACCGTTGCTTCATTAATTTAAAAATGTGTTCCAAATGGTTTTTATTACTTGGTGAACATCACTATTATTACCAGTCCACGGCAACTGTACGGAGGAATGCAATTAACTTCGCCCCAAACCGGTTATTTCCCCCAACAAGTAATTTCGACCAACTTCGGTAAATTCACCCCACTAGTTTCCCCGACGTTTCCGAAACAGATTAACAATTTGATAAATGGGTGGGTATACTGTAGGGTATTGTAGGCGGAGGCGATTTTCTGTCGCCTACATAGGGCCATTGATAAACGTATTTTTAAAAGAACACCATGGAGAGGGTGTATTGGCAGAACTGTTGTGATAGAGTAATAAAACAATTTTTCAATCACTTAAAATCAGAAATACGTTCAGCGATTTTTTTCACTTTATTAAAATTGTCAATAGTCTAGAAGGAATATGGGCAACTTATTTAACACTGAAAATTCCCATCGATATTTTTATTCCACAGTGCCATCGGACTTTAGAAGAAATATGGGTAAATGATTTAACACTGAAAATTCCAATAGATATTTTCACGCCAGAGTGTCATCAGCCGACGCCACTAAGGAGTAAAAATGTCTACGGGGATTTTCAAAAAAATTTTCAGTGTCACTTCTCCATACGGCCTTCCCTTACGTATGTACACGAAGAATATGTTTTTTACAGATTATGTATATGTATTTACCTGCAGGCCATTTCCACCAGTTGATCTGTCGTCTTTCCATAAATTTCTTTGCGTAGTTGGATGTATGTTTTGGATCATTATCCTGCACAAATCTATGGTTCTCTTGAAACTTTTCGGATACATACGGACAAAGAACTGCTTTTAGTATAGCTTTTGTGTAAAATTTTTTGTCCATGATGCCATCAAATAATAGTAGTGGTGTCTTTCCTTTTCTGCTTATCCCACCCCACATATGCAGCTTGAGTGGATGTTTGGGTGCACTAAACATTGGTGTCAAAGAATCAATTTTTCGGTAACAATTGATTTTATTGTCATGCAGTTGAATTGTACTTTCATCACTAAAAATGCAATTTTCGAATTTTTCATTTCTTTCAATTAGTTCGTTGCTGAAAGTGATTCGCCGTTCCTTATTTTTGTCACTAACTAATTGGCAATATCTTGGTTTGGATGAGGTCCAGCCAGCACAACGAATAGCTTTTATTGCCGTTTTTTTGGATACCGCCACTCCCTTTTCCAATAACTCCTTCATGATATCCCTAGACGACAAAGTAGAGTTTTCAGTCAGTAAGCTATTAATATATTCTATGTGATTTTGATCAATGTTCTCAAACACGTGTCTCTTTTTTTCCACTCTCAAAATATCATTAAACAGGCCCTTTCTATATTGGTCAACTATATATCGCACATTATGAACAGTTATTTCCTTATTCTCCATAGTTCTAAAAATGGCAGTTGGTTTCCATCCATTTCTGTGTTTCTCTATTATTTCAAGTTTTTCTTCATGTGACAATTTTGACGGAGGCATGATGCTTCTGAATACTACTGGTAGAGTGTGCCTCAATTTTTAATGAACATGTAGTGGTAGTCTGCTAGTCGGAAAACGTTCATTGGTCCGCTCGCAAGGGCAATAAAATAATTAAGTCACACTGATGTGGATAATAAAATTTTTCACACGTTTGTATTGAACACGAATGTGTTGTATGGAATGTTTCTTCAATTAGCGCGACTAAAATAATAATAAAGACATGGAAGTTTGCGCGTTTGTTGGTGGGGGGGGGGGGGGGGGGGGGGGAGTAGTACTTCACACTGCCAATATGTATAGTATTTCATTGATCAGTCAGAATAATTATGTGGGTTTCTTTTTTTTCAGCTAAAAAGTGGAAAACGGGCTGCCAAAGTTGTGAAATTGGTTGGTGGACAGGAAAGCAGATTTGATGAGTCAGATACAACAGACGAGGATTCTTCCCCTATTGCTATTCCTTTGTTCAGTGTTTCTTCTGCTGCTCCTTCTTCTACTGCTCCTACTGCTGCTTCTTCTACTGCTCCTACTGCTCCTACTGCTGCTTCTTCTACTGCTCCTACTGCTGCTTCTTCTACTGATGCTCCTTCTTCTACTGCTCCTTCTTCTACTCCTTCTGCTGCTCCTTCTTCTTCTGCCGCTGCTTCTTCTTCCTCTCCTCCTTTAACTGCTTCTTTTACTGCTCCTTCTTTTACTGCTCCTCCTTCTTTTACTGCTCCTTCTTTTACTGCTCCTCCCTCTGCTGCTGCTTCTACTGCTGTTTCTTCTTCTTCTGCTGCTGCTGCTGCTGCTTCTTGTGTTCCAATTTCTTACCCTTCATCTTATTCTACCAACTGTAATCTTCCTTCTTCTATGTTTGAACCTACATTTTCTTGGTCTTATGGTTCAGCAAATTCTTTTCCTCAACCCTCACTTTACTCACATACTCCTGTTTCATTTTCTGGCTCCTTCTCTGTTGCTCCTGTGACTTCTTCTTGTGTATCACAGTCTTTTTCTTTACCTCCATCCTCATGTTCTCTCCCAGCTCCACTCACACCTGTTTCTGTTTTCATGTCTCCTTCCACTCAGACTCAACCTACAAATCTTACTCTTCTGAGTCCGAGAACAACAGACACCTGCACAACGCCAACCAGAGATAGAACACTGGTAGTACTGAATAAAAAAATAGACACCCTTAATAAGAGGATGGATACTTTCGACATACAACAGAGACGAATAGAAAGGAAGTCAGACGAAATTTTAGCAGCACTTCGTCAGCTTATGGGTCGAACCTGGCCAAACAACCAATTTCTATCCGGCTGTGATACAGCGTCCGAAAGCTCCGATGACCAACCATTCCATCTGAACACAAATCCACCTGCAAACCTACATGTAAATGATTTCTCGGATATTCCTGAGTGTTTTTTGATACAAAATGATGAATTAAAAAGGATAAAAACACACTCAACAGGTCCGGGGAATTTTGCTAAGAATATCACTCAAAGACTTTTCCCCGAACTTTTTAATTCTGCCAACACCAGAGTTAATTTTTCGTACTACGGAGGAGGTGTACTCAATAAGAGTGAACTAGACCCAACAAGAAAGACATATATTGAAAGATATGTTCTACATTACTATCCAGAATTTAGGGATAGTGATTCTTGGAAAGATCGCATAGTGCCTAAAATTAATGAAGCTCTCCGGAGGCCAGTTAAAAAAACTTTAAATGCTATGTAAATACCTGCTGTTTGTGAATCTTGTGCTAGAAAGTTAGTAGTGGTAATGTGAAGGGGGTTGTGGTGTTCGATAGCAATGCTTCCCTCATTGTAGCTATATGGCTGCAGGTCTATGACGGCTCTTGTGTTCTGTTGGAAAGGAGCGGGGGTGTGTGTGTGGGGGGGGAGGGGGGGGGCACGATTTTAAAAATACCCGATGAGCAATTTGATAACAGCAAATGTAGATTAGATCAAATAAACAACTGCATGTATGCAAAAAAAGAGCATTCTTTCTTACCGACGTGCAATTGTTTATTTGGTATAATCTAGCCTCAGACATTGCTCTCAATTGAAAAAAAGAACATACATGTACATGTAAGTTATGAAACATGTTTACGAAAAATATAAATAGACAGATTTATTTATATTTATTTATTTGTGTTTGAGGTCGCATACTTATGCACAATGGCTAATCGTGACCGTGACAGTTTTACGTTTGGAGTACCCACAGAGAACCACCGAGCATAGACGAGCAACTGTCAGCTCCTCTGTTCAAACTCCGCCTAAGCAGGGTTACAGCTGTTGAAGACACGTGCAGTACACCTTAGTACACGGCGTCATCGTGCTCACATGTAGGCAACCGGAATAAAGTATCTTGCCCAAGGACGCAACGTGAATCATCCCGGATGCTAGGTGGACATTGTACAATATTTGGAAATAAACTAAAATAATTTGTTAGCATGGTAATTTTTCGGCATTTCTTTTGAGGAGAAAATAAAATAAAGTTTACCATTGAAACGGGTGCAATACATTTGTTACAATGAGGGTCAGAAGGAATATAAAATGTTGGAAAATGTATTTTTTTTATGTGGTGGACATTTAAAATAATTTTTCTTCGAAAATACAGCTTATGGTCTAACATTGAAACGAGTGCATTACATTTGTTCCAATGGGAGTCGTAAGCTACATTTTGGAAGTAAAAAGTTTCTTGTAAAATTAATAAAAATATCTTTTTTGTATTTTTACATGTACGGTAGATATTTGCTGGAAAATGGTTCGGTATTTTTTATGTGTTCTACATATTATTTCTCTAGCAATTTTTAAATGAATCACACGGTTGATACTATTGTTAAATGATGAAAGAAATAATATTTGTATGTGACCAGTTTTATGACTGTTATTCTTACATTGTTTGTTGTTACAGTAATAAATCATAATTAATGTTTTGTGCTCCTTGTTACATTGTTACCCACTATCAATTAAGCTACCACCAACAGTAGGTGTTAAAACAGATGTTAGGTGTGATAAATTGTTGCTATCACAGAAACTCAGCTGACTGGACCAATAATACAAAATAAAATATCGCGGACTCCATTAAATATTATTGCCCGAAAACACTACAGCACCCTCGGGGAGAGGTGGCACCTTTGTGAGAGGATCTCCTCTCGCTCTGGTCCTCACCCGAGGGTTCAGTCAACGACCTCCACAAAGTCATCCCAACGCCACTGATCATGCACCCTGAGACAACCTCCGAATACGAGAACCCTTCCCACCCCGCCTCCCTTTAACACGCCTTGACATGCAGCTACCAAATAGTATAAGTCACTGAGGGTCGAACGGGGCTGGCCCCACAGCGTCCCTGTGCACCGTCGGCGCACGATTCGCCCTCGTTGTCTTTTTTGCTTTTCAGCTCGGTGGGCCGAACTCAGTTGGACGAGGCAACGTTACGACGAAGGTCTCGGACTTCTCTCCACGTTTTCTTCGATGGCTTGTTTGCCATCTTTGTGTAAAAAAACAAAATTTCCCAACATGTTCGTGTAAACTTTATTGATGAATAAAGAAGTGAAATACTCTTTCAATTGTTTTGAGTTATTTGAACTTCACACGTTGGCCTCGGCGAATGCAGGCAATCAGAATATCAACTCACCCCAAACAACCGCCTTTTGTTGCATGAGTGACCGGTATGCATTTATAATGAATGCGAACGATGTGATTTAACAACTGGACAGCTGCTCTTTGTTTTTAAAATTGTTATTAGGGAATCGGTTACAAAACTGTCCCGACATGAATATTTGGGTGGGGGAAACAAGCCTGCATGTGACTGAAGGTTCAAGAATGCGACTTCTCGAAATGACATTCGTTCACAAATTCGTGGATTTTTTAGCCATAATTAATATGTTATTCGTCTAGAGGCCCCCTTTGCCTCGCAAAGTTCCCCGACTTGAAATGATAAGCGTTCATATTAACATGCAATGGCCTTTCAATATTCAAATGCTTCATTTAGTCAGAAAAACGTATGACTGGTATTGAATGAGAATTGTGACGAGAATAAATGTTACTAGACCGTACCGGAATGCCGAGCGTCGGGAAACCATACACAAGTCGGAAGACATTAATTAACGTCGTTCTCAAAATATTTAATCCTTGTCACTCGGATCCGCGGTGGTCGGGGTGACAAGTCAGGAGAGATTAATTAACATCGTTCTCAAAATATTTAATCCTTACCACTCGGATCCGCGGTGGTCGCGGTGACTATGAACAAAATTGTCACTGACATTCTGCAGTGGATCACTGGCAGTCCACGGCGAAAATGCCACCGCGAGGGCGTTTTGGTAGTAATCCACCCTCCACGTACTGTATATGATCCATACTTAAGTAAAACTTTAACCATTGTAACCCAGTGTGAACACAAGCCATACAAATGGGACAGTTATGGCCTTCCACCTATCGATCAATTGTCCTAATGGCTATATCTAGAATGAACTATATACATCCTTTGTGTAGGTGGCAGGGACTGGTAGTAGTGTCTGTCAGTTTGTTTGTCGGACTACAGTCATTTTCTTTTAATCAAGCGTTTCTGATGTATTACTGGTCACTGTACATTTGGATTGTCACCTTGTCCATTCTCTTCTGGTGAGCACTGTTAACAGCATCATCAAAATGTACCTTTAAAAAGGAACCCACAAACCTTCAAGTGAAATGAGGGAATCATTCTGTCAACCCGTAGAAAGTGTGCTTCCCAGTGTCTGTGATTAGAAAAGCTTGTATCATGCCTTGTTTGGAAGCCTCTAATTGGCATTGAGCAAAATATACAACTGTAAATTTACAACTGTAAGGTGCTTTAATTTTTATTTTTTTTTTAAGTGCTGGAAAAGTGCTGAAATTTCAGTCAGAAAAATGGGTTTGAACTCTATTTAATATTGTAATTTCAGTTTTTGTTAAGAAAGTTCCCCAGATGTACAGTTTTTATGGGGCCTGAGCCAAAATTTCAGTTATTCAAACCTGTCAGGTAATTTGAACAAAAATTGTATACAGTATTATTGGGTGACACAAACCTGCACTTGATCAGGTAAAAAAAATGCATGCATCATTGTGTGCACTCCAAGAGCTGGACATAGAAAAAATACAAGCTATCTTCATTGCCTGAACTTTAAGACAGATACTCGTTATGTGGTGTGAAGCTTTTTTAAAGTAGTAGAATTAAATGAAATGAGAAAATCAACTTCGTCATGAGGCCCCATATTGAAATGCTGTTTCTCCACTGTTGATAACAGGGACAATAGTAAAATTCATTTTCTCATGAACTTCCTTCTGTATTGATTTGATATATGGTATGCAGTCTACAGTCGGAGATGAGTTGAGATATAGCTTTAGAAACAAGACCAAGACTCTGATACATTTTGTACACAAACTTAATGCTGATGATAGATGTATCTTACAATTCTCAACTGTTATAACTTGATTAACACTTTACCTTATGAACCAGTCCCATCTTCACATGTAATTTACAAATTTAACAGTTGAAAAGAACATTATTTTTCCCGAAAATTCAACAAAACCATATTGTGACCTTTCATTGGAACGAGCTCGATGAGCCCATTCCAATGAGGGATTACATGATATGGTTTTGTTGAAATGTTTATTTTACAAAAAATAATTACAATACTAAATTATTATATCATGTGCATTGAGTAAAGGGTTAGCAAGCATTTCATTTCAGATTTCATTTTCTCACTCATAAAAATGTTTGTTTTTTCGGTTGAAACTGTATGCAGCTGCCTTAAACTTTTGCGATCCTAGGATAAACTTATTGAGCATGTACATGTTCAACATTCCCAAAAGACTGTGGGCTTTAACAGTGTAACTGCGTATTGTACCAGCTTGTATGCTTCCAGTGATTAAGATACAAAAACCTAAAAGCAGTGTGGTTCCATAATCAGGCAGGGACCGACCTGGGCATGCGCCAGTGCGTATTTGGTTCTGAAACATCAGGACCTGGCTCTTAAATCTCAGAAATAGGCTTCTCAGTTGGCGCGTAACTTCTCAGATCATATTTTGATATTCTTTCGATGGATAATTGAGAGAGACACTCTTACATATATTATATATATGATTATCATTTATCATTGTTGTAGAGTGCTTAAGTTAATACTTCAAGTCTTAATTACCAAGCATTAATCTTCACTGTGGTTTCTGATCAAGTCTTGGCTGCCTAAATAGGCAGCCAAGACTTGATCAGAAACCACAGTGAAGATTAATGTTTGCTATAGTGTACTAAATGAAAATGATGAAAGCTATTACATACTTGCAGTGTGTGTTACAAACAGCAGTGTGACTCCGTAAATTGAAATCTGGCGCATGAATTGAAAAAATAGGCTCCGAGGCTAGAGCGTATTTTAAATAGTCCTGAGCGGTCCCTGATCAGGGATGAACAATTTGGACAAACATCCTTTAATTCATCTAGCAGTTTTCTAAAAAAAATGTGGATAACCATTTCTCGCTCTTCTAAATTGTTAATGTATTCTGAGTTAGCTCCTCAAGGAAATTCAACATGTAACGTCACAATTTCAAAGATCGCGCCGACAAAAAAAAGCGCATATGATGCAACAGTGTATATAGAAAAACAAAGCAAGTCACTATAATCCGTTTCTACTACATGTAATGCAAAAACAGTACTATAGACATCAGCTAAATGATGTCATGCACTGAAATAAATAGACTATAGGGAATAATGTGCATGCTTTGATTATGCGCCAAAAACTTTGAGAGTATTCGTGCTAATGTTAACCCATCACAATGTCTCAAAAAAATATTCCATGTGCATCAACGCATTCAAGAAATGGCTTTCGTATTCACAGTTTATCCATGAAATCGACGAAGATGGGTGCGTAAGTAATCTCAAGTGCATCAATGCTCCAAACATTGGGATAGAGTAGTGAAAGAGGCAAAGCTGAGGAATGTACAGCGGACACTGTGGCAGCTCTATTTTTTGCACAGTAACAAAACTGCGAATATACATGTAAATGTTTATCTAAATTTGGAGGGTTATCCACATTTTTTTGGCATAAACATTTTAGGGGTTGTCTAAATTTTCAATTTGTGCATCCCTGCATAATTTAATAATTACACTTTTTTGAGAAGTTTTTTTTTCTTCCCTTTCTCATATAAAAATGTACAAGGTCCCTCACCAAAGCATTTCTGAAGCTTGTAAGATTGTATAAATAATAATGTAAACAAATCGTAACCAGGCACATGGTTCTATTATGCAGTTGCACAGTTGCAAGATACAGATTTTGTTTTGGGTGGAGGGGGGGGGGGGGGGAGGCAGGGGCGCTGATACACACTATATTCGTGTTATTGCTGACCCAATACATACTTATTGTAAGATAAAAATGATTCTAACTCTGATTAAACAAAGCAATAAAAAAGGCTCTCACTCCCCAAACTTGATCTTTTTTCAATACTTTTTGACAAAACGGGAGATATTAAATTCGAGGTGTCCTTCCGTCCTTCCATCCTTACGTGTTTTTCGTTTCCAGACTCTAACTTTCCTTTCAGTGACTGGATTTCGATGAAATTTGGGTAGTAGATCACTTTCATCAATTGTGGATCCAGGTTCGAATATGGGCATTTCCCGCACATATTTAATTAGGTTGCTGAAATTTGATTGGCTGACGGTTTCCAGACTCTAACTTTCCTTAAAATCAACCGATTTCGATGAAATTTCATATATAGATTACTTTTATCAATACCTAGGTCAAGTTCAAATGTGGGAAATTTTGTACCGAAAATCTGTCTGTCTGTCCGTCAACGCACCTCAGACTAAAAGCTGTATTTATGAACCGATCTTCACGAAACTTCTTGGGTATCTTTGTTATTATTGTGAGACCAGAATATGTGTTTTGGAGTTTGGTCCAAAATTCAAGATGGCTGCCATCAGCCATTTTGTTCCAAAATTGGGTGTAATCAGTTTTTTGTACAGAACTTCTGTCTGAAAGTTCGGACTTGAATAAATTTTTTGATGGATGTTTAGTAACATGCAATACATCACATATAATACAGGTTTTGTTCTCGTGCGAAAATTATGCAAATTAGGGAAACTTTGATTTATTCAGTGCCGCTACTAATACACATAAGTGCACACCTTCCGTGTTTTTCGTTTCCAGACTCTAACTTTCCTTATAGTCAGTCGATTTCGATTAAATTTGGGTAGTTGATCACTTTCATCAATTGTGGGTCCAAGGTCGAACATGGGCATTTTCCGTGCATATTTAATTAGGTTGCTTAAATTTGATTGGCTGATGGTTTCCAGACTCTAACTTTCCTTAGAGTCAACCGATTTCAATGAAATTTCATATATGGATTACTTTTCACATCAGTTTAATGTAATATGTCTTATCATACAGTCTTAATTTTTAGTGATTCTTACAGTTATACTCCACATCACTTTACTTGCTTTGACAGTGACCTCCGTGAAAATAAATCTGATAACCACTGTCTGACGCACTGTCTGTTCTGTCTCTTCTAAATAACTTCCACTTGCAACTCCACTATATTCCACTGGATGCATTAATTCCCCTTGAAACTGCTGCCCAGCGGGAGACATGAATTCACTGAATTTGCTTGTTTTAATTCAACAGACAGTTGAGGATTGCAAAATATTTATGTTAAACTTGTCCATTTTCTTCTCTTTTAGGGGCTTGGATTTCTTTACAGTGCAGGACTAAGTGTTAACTCATCTCAAGCCAGGGTAAGTATACTAATAATTTATAATACTGTACAAACAGTCAAAATTAGTGGTTAGATTATCATGCAAAAATATTATTCATAATTTTGCTTTATGGATAATACACACTTGTGATATCATTATCTTAAAGCTCTCTCAGGGTACAGTACAAAATTGGAATTTATGACAGCCCCCAAAAAGAGTACCACAACCTTTTACAGGCAACGTGTTTTATAGCCCAAGAACATTAGGATTTTTTATACTGTACCAATGACCCAGACATAGCTGGTGCTAACTCTTAAAATATAGGGCCAAACACAAATTTTGCCCCCCAATCCCCAAAATTTGCATCTAAAACCAAAGAAAACATGTCCTGAATGGCCCTCCACACTTCACCTCTACTGCACATGCGCAGTGTCAAGGACATTCTGAAATTGGCGCCATTAATCATTCTAAGTTTGGCCCTTCATCAGTTAACATCTGACTGATCTTTGTGCTTGTAAATCTCAGTTTAAATGATGCCAGACACATAAATATTAGTGAAATGGTGATTCTAAGAAGGATAGAGAAGGAGGAGAGGAAAAATGTGTGACAGAATATTATCAGGGCTGTAACTTAAAATTTTTTAATGAAATTATGTTAAGTTACCTATTTTCGAGGCAGCAGCCATTTTGTTGTCATTCTTGTTATTTAATTACACTGATTTTTCAATGTTTTTCCTCTCTCCCTTTCCTTTAAGTCCCCTCTTGCTCTTCTCCCATGCTTTTGGCATAGTTTCTGTAATTGTTATTACTAAAATTTCTTGGGAGTTTTAGCTGAATAACAGAATGAATTCTGTTCTTTTCCCCATGTTTACGTCTTCACCTACGGGTGGTTAGGCGTTGTGTTCTGCATCTACCATCTGATGTTCTGCAGTTTCTTCCCTGGAAGTCTCTGTTTTGCATCAGATAGTGTATTTTTGGTAACTGGTTTCGGGCCTGGGTGCCTGGAGTCTTATTTTAGTGTTTTTACACTCATTGTTTACATTTACAACAGCCCTCTGTGTGAGGGGGGATTTCTTGAAAATAATATCTTGATGTTATTTTAATCATAACTAGATACATTATTATTGTTCGTAAGTGTTGAATAAATTGTTTAAAATATTTTTAAAATTTTTGTCCACACTTAGGCTTGGGATCCATTGGGGCTCAACGTTACTTTTCAGAAACTTGGGCTGTTCTGAAAAAATATTTTTTCAAAATATTTTGATTTCAATTATTTTTCTATATTAATGGATCATATTATTATTACGTATTTTGATTGCCAGGGGTTGGTGCGAGTACCAGGACTTTGTTTTCTTTTCACATTGAAAGGATTTTGATCAATTGTAATAAGAGGAAGTCTTCCTCTGACTTTTATAATCATTCTATATGTGGTCAGTGTACTCGCATTAACTCCTGTTCTGTATCTTATGATTTCGATGACAACATGGGAAGCGTATGTCACGGTATGTTAGTGGGGAATTGGACATTCCGGTCCTTTCCCCGCAGGGTCACTCTACTTTATCAATTTCTATTTCAGACGATCAAGATTAGGGTGATGTATCTGTGATGTCTTCCAACAGTGTGCCTCCGTCGTCACAATTAATGAAGGGCTAGCGGAAAAGTGCTCATGTAAATACGCCAATTGCCTAAGAGGACCCTAGTAGGTTCGACGGCCTTTGACGTCCGCTAGCTCGCCCGGTGTAGCGTCCATTCATCGAATGGTTCGGAAGCCGGGTTCATCCGTTGCGGTCTAGAAGGAGTTTTGGGGTGATGCGAGCACTATAAATCAACCAAATGCACACCCAGTGACGGCGGATTAGAGGGAGAACAGAGGAAGCCTTTTAGTCCGGTTCATAGCTCGTTCTGGTCCATCCGGACGGCGAGCGAGAGAGGCCCCTCTCTCGTACAACAACATCTGGCCCCAGATGTTGCGGTACAAAATGTTTCGCATTTGGAGCATACGTCCGTTGCTCGGGACGCTCCGACATATAGTCAGTCCGGAGAGACTGTCAATAAGGCTTCCTCATTCTCATGGTAGCGCACACGACCGCTCTTGGCTACGTGACCTCGGATATCCAGTCAGCTTCGCCAGTCAAAGAATCATCGGCGACCAGGTCACACCATCCGGTAGCCAGGGACACGAGGCCTGCAGACTCCGGACGTTCGCATAGGAAAGTGTGCGGGAGTCAACGTACACGGAGCTTCCGGCGGCAATGCATCGTAAGACTGCTACTGCACAGGCCTCGGGGATGGACGTGCTTTCCTCAATAGCACAGCTTATCGCAGCATCCCAGCAACAACTGAATCTGTCGCATATGTTTTATCCGATGATGCTGGGTTGGGACGCTCCGCGGAAGCGGGTACGGACGTCCGAAAATTTCATCTGGTCCGACGGGATACCGAAAGGGATTCGGAGGATTTCGAGCTTTCCCTTTCGGAACAGCATATGCTGTTGTGTATGTCATCTGACTTGATCTTCTACAGGTTCTTTCGTCGGACCAGAATGCTGCGATGCCGGATAAGAAACTGATAGCGTCGGTGGACTTAGAAATTTTTGGTTCGGTTCAGGGACTTCGTCCCTCAGATCCGACATAGTCCAATAATGTCACACAAACTTTCGAATTATTGAACGACACTATATATTTATTATTATATGCTTGCTATTACCAAGCATTTCTGGTTTCTTGTTCGCAAAGTTACGGAGATGTCTTTCAAAAGTGTGCCTCTGTCGTCATAGTTAATGAAGAGCTAGCGGCAATAAGTGCCTAAGAGGTCCCTTGTAGGATCGACGGAGTGACATTCGCTAGCTCACCCGGTGTAGCATACATTCATCGAATGGTTCGGCTGCCGGGTTCGTCCGTTGCGGTCTAGGAAGGAGATTTGGGTGATGCGAGCACTATAATTACTTTAGTACTCACCCAGTGACGGCGGATTGAGGACAGATCGGAGGAAGCCTGTTAGTCCGGTTCCTGGCTTGTCCAGGTCCGTCCGGGCTGTGAGCGAGAGAGGTCCCTCTCTCGTCCAACAACATAGGGGACTGCATGTTGGTTCAG
This sequence comes from Pictodentalium vernedei, assembly GCA_031216915.1. Taxonomy (NCBI): domain Eukaryota; kingdom Metazoa; phylum Mollusca; class Scaphopoda; order Dentaliida; family Dentaliidae; genus Pictodentalium; species Pictodentalium vernedei. The sequence goes on from CM062290.1 coordinate 292,093,716, forward strand.
ATATTTTACATTCGGAGCATATGTCCGTCGGTCGGGACGCTCCGTTATATTGACAGTCCGAGAGACTGTCGATAATGCTTCCTCATCCTCACAGCAGGGCACACGACCGCACATTCGCTACGTGACCTCGATTATCCGATCAGTTTCGTCATTCAGTGATTCCACAGCGAACAGGTCACGCCATCCGGTAGCCAAGGGACACGAGGCCTATACACTCCGTTCGCTCGCATATTCGTTGTATGCATGGGGTAACGATCACTGAGCTTCCAGCGGCAATGCATTATAGGACCGCTTCTCCACAGGCCTCAGTGACGGACGTGCTATCCGAGTTAGCACAGTTTTTTCGCAGCATACCAGCAATCGACAGTTTCTTAGTCGAATCAGGAATTATCTGACGGCGCTGGGTCGGTGCGGTTCGCGGTTGCATCAGGTACGGACGACCGAATGCTTTATAGGGTCCGACAGGATGGTGAAAGGGATTCGAAAGATTTCGAGTTTTCCCTTTCGTAGCATCGGAAGCTGCCATTCATATCTTCCGGTATTATCTTCCAGTGATTGTTATTTCGGACTACATTGCTGCGATGTTGGATAAGAGACTTATAGCGTCATTGGACACGGAATATTGGATCGGTTCCTGACTTACCGACACAGTCCAATAATGTCATTAGAACATGTGTATTATTTATCGACGCTATATATACATATAAGCCTGCTTCCAAGCATGATAGTTTAGTTTCTTGTCCGCAATGCTCATTTCTGCCTTTTTATCATTTATACGAATAATTTATTTTGGCAGAACAGGGCATACCGAGAGTTCATATGCGTCTAGACGGCGTGGTTAAAGACTGGAAATATTCTTTTTCGCCGTCTGTGTCTTTTCCAACCACAATGTTGGAAACGACAATGATGTCTAATAGACTTAACTTAGACGCTTTATCATACGTAATCCACCTTACTGAGGCGTTATCATTACGTCTACAAAAGAAAGAATTACAGGATATTATCCTCAATGTGATTTCTTTTGAGGGCAGTAGTTTGTTCACGTATAACTCCGCCCTTCAGTGGCTGCTTGGAGTTGGTTAGACGTGACGCAGCCCTAGCTACATCCACGCGCGTGGATAGTAAGGTGAAGAACTCTCTCAGAGTCACTTCGTTCTTGGAGAAGCTTCTCTTCGACGGCAACTTTTCAGCAATCCATGAATTGCTCGATTTACATGTTCTCTTGTCTATCTAGTGTTGCAAGAGATTCAGGCTGGGGCAAACATTCGGTGGTTGACTCAGAGAATGCCACTGCAGTTGCCGGATCCGAGTTTTATAATTATGACGGTTGCCAGTCAAACAGGTTGGGATATAATATTGATCCCAACGGATTCAAAGTGCCAGGGTCTTTGGGTTCCGCAGTCTCTAAGCAAGCACTTATCTTCCGCGGAATAATGTTTTTTTAGGCTTGCTTTATGTCATTGGATGAACATTATTCAGAAACGCATGTCCAAATCCTGTCCGTTAATTCGACAGTAGTGGCGTATCTCCGGAACCAGGAAGGCACTCATTCGTTTCCGTTATTCAATTTAATGGAAAGAATCCTTCTGTTTGTTATAGTACACCAAGTTCTGTTTCGGTCCGTCATATTCCGGGTCGTCTGATTGTTTTACCGGACTCCCGTTCACTTATGGGTCGCTTGTTGCCGTCAGAATGGACTCTCAACAAACAAGTATTCAATCAGATTTGCTATCAGTGGGAGCACCCAATGATAATTTATTTACGACACAACTTGCTTGTCAATTGCAGACGTATGTGTTTGCTTGTCCGGATCTCTGAGCTAATGTTGTTAACGCTCTAGTGATCTAATAGGACGGAATGATAGGATATGCGTATCCTCCTGCGCTGTTGTTTCAGCAAGTATTGCTAAGATAAACAACCACAATACATTTCTGTTGATAGCATCTCTGTCTTCACAGAGACCGTGGGTAAATTTACTCTGATGTCTACTGTGGGACTTAACGCAAAATCTTCCTCAATGAGAGGATCTTTTTTCGCTGGGTAAAATCGTGTCATCTTTATCACAACCCGCAAGGTCGAAACCTTCTCGTATTCCATTGTGTGGTCCTTATTGCATTGTAAGCATTGTACTGGACGAGCTTTGGACGCGATTTCTTACTATAGGAGAACCTCTTCTTCGCTATTCTATGCGGTAAAGTGGAGGCTCTTCCATCGTTGGTGTAGGGATCACTATGTTGATATTGTTGATCCCTCCATACTAGTCATTGCAATTTTTTAGTATACTTGTTTGACAAGATCTACTGCAGCCTGTTATTATTAAGGTTATAGGTTTATGTTACCTCATACCTATGCACTCTATGATAGTTTACAATTGAGTCTTATGTCTCTTTATCTAAGTCACTTAGTAACTTTTTGATAAATAGACTTAGAATCATTAGATTAAATTCCTATATGGAATATAACTTCGGTTCTTATTTAGCTAAGTAATCATTTGAGCCTCTGGAAACAGTAGTTTTCAAATTCTGACCTTTTAGACAGTAATTTTGTTGGCTTCTCTTTTACTGAAGAGTCAGTGAGTTTCATGCACTATCGGTGGATGATTTTCACTTTCGTAGTTTCGGAATCACTACTTCCTTTACTATTTAGGTTGGATTTTTGCATAAGAGTTAGGCTCCTAATTAGTATCCGGAACCTATTGTTATTAAGGTCCTTCCGTCTTCGTACGGGCATAGGCCTTTACTCTATCCGGTTAGAGTTTATGTATTTATAAACAGATATCTGTTTATTACTACGGGCGTAAGCTTCTTCTGTCTTTGATGCCTAATAGAAGGACGTTACGCTCCATTCTATTGCTAATGGATTCAATTAACTATCGATACTGCTTATGGTATATCTTTGACTCAGCAGTTGTGTTTGAGATTTCGGCTCATGAAGTAAGAGTTCTTCTACATCTTGGGCTTACTTTAATAGTGTCGCTATTATAGATTTTTGAAGGCTGCTCATTGCGCTCAGCCATCCACATTCATGAATTTTTATCTCAGAAATATTGAGTCCATTTCTGGAGGCCTCTATTGTTAGGTCTATTATCTACTGCTCAGAATGTCATTCACTCAACAGTTGCTACTATAGCTAGGTAGGTTTTCTGTTTCGGCAGTGACTCCGTTCTGCTGCCCTCTTCGCTCTGGGCTATTTGACCCAGGGCAAGAAAAAGGGGGGGGGGGGGGGGGGGGTGTTTTCCCTTGGGTCACCTGTTTTACTATGAAACAAGGGGATACCTCCTCCGGAGTTAGTAATTCTGAGCTGTTATTGGGATGGTTGTTTAGGGAGAAGTTTATGTTTTAAAAATTCATTCAAGTCTTAGTTTTTAAAGTATAGCTTTTGAATATAGCACGTGTCAACGGACATGATTATACAATCCTCAGACACTTTTAAGGAGTATAAAGAGTCTCTATTCTTTAGACTTACTTTATTTATTGGCTTACTTTAAAAATTATTAGTATAAGGAATATACTATATATTAATAGAGTACATGGATGTATGATGCTCAATTTTGGAAGGTGTTGTATCTTTCTAATTTATCATAAATAAGAAAGATACATGTAAGGCCTAATACTTCTTTTTCCCTAGAGGGGATGACTCTATTTTATATAATTGAGCATATTCCATCTTGCTCTATGTCCTTGGCCCTCCAGCCTTTTTACTATTCAGCTATGTCTGGGTCATTCGTACAGTATAAAAATGTTAAAAAATTTATAGTAATTTATATATTTTTTATACTTACCAATGACCCAGACGGGGATGGCCCTCCCAGGAGTTGGGAACTCTTACCTCCCCGCTGAGTACATAGCACTTACCAGGCACTGGTTATTAGAATGATTAATGGCGCCAATTTCGGAACGTCCTTGATACTGCGCATGTGCAGTAGAGGTGAAGTGTGGAGGGCCATTCAGGACATGTTTTCTTTGGTTTTAGATGCAAATTTTGGGGATTGGGGGGCAAAATTTGTGTTTGGCCCTATATTTTAAGAGTTAGCACCAGCTATGTCTGGGTCATTGGTAAGTATAAAAAATATATAAATTACTATAAATTTTTTAACTTTCACTAGGAAAAAAAATCGGAGAAAGCTGATTTTTTCAGGGAATGTCAAGTACATGTCACTAAACGATTAGACAAAAGTCCCCTAAAATCCCAGTTGAGCTTTTTTTTCTACAGCCTTTTTTCAAAAACGCGTTTGAAAAAAATAAAAAAAAATCGCACGAACTTTGTAACCTCGAATTGATCCAACTGTATTTTTTGTTTACGCGTATTTCGAGCTACATAATGTCTAATATACATTTACCTGGAGGAAAATGTGCATTCTGTGACAATTTCTGCGAAAAATTATTGAAAATTCACAAAACAGTATCGGATTTACGCAAAAAATGACGATTTTCCTAACAGATTTGCCCAAAGGGTCGTATTACAGAACGGGATGGTAGTTGGACAGACGATAAAAAATCCACCACCATTTGAAGACTTTTATCATTGCTTACAAAATAGACATTATGGAAGACCCCCTCTGCTTCTGGCCGAGTTCCCCTTTTGGCATAAAATTCGTCAGCATGAGAACTCAACTATTTTCGGGCTTGGGACCGAACAGACACGTCTGTGTCTGGCAGCATTAGATCAATAAATAATATTTACAGAATGTACAAAAATCAATAAATAATATTTACAGAATGTACAAATCAATCAACATGGATTAAGTTACATTGACTATTATCAACGCTATATACAGAAATGACATGACCTATATACATATTATTCATCGAACTCAGAAATTTCCAACAGGACAGTGTTTCTGTCGTTGTTACAAGAATCCGAACTGCAATTACACAAATCTGAGCAAGAGAGTCCTGCCTTCTTACACCCACACCTTTTTGTACAAGCACTCTTGCAACCACAACTGATCAGATTCAGTAGGTTATCAGGGGCACATGGCTTTGTGGCTGCAGTCGGTACAAGAAGTCCATTGTCTAGCGACCACCCCCAATCCGTCGGAGGAAGCGAAGTCCCCAGCCATTGTTGGACCTGGAGATAACATCTGTAGACATGTTGTTGTGCAGCATCGCTGCTTGGTGGGAGTGAGGCTAGGTCGATGGGTTTATTCAGTTTAGATTTTGCTACATAACGCTTGTAAGTGACATATCTATATTGGTCGAGAGAGGAAACAGTTTTACTCCCGTATAAGATCAGGAGAAGTTGTTCCCCGGCAGCGGCTACTGCACTTGGTGTACTGTCATTCGCCAAAATTGTGTTGACATACTGTTGTGAGTCACTAGTAACATCGGAGACAATTGTACTGAATACTTTCTTCTTACCAACTCGAAAGAGTGCAGAAGTAGTGTCACAACCACTTATAGAATGTGCTACAAGGAGGTTGCTTCTATGGTCACCCATTTTGGTTGCTATTTCACTAACTGAAACTAGTAAGTTTGGGGTAATGGAATACATCATGTGAATATTACATCCCGGTTGAACTCGAGAGGTAAGAATGACTAACAAGTCTGTGTCTGTTCCCACAACAACATTGTTGTCATCTTGAGCGATGTCAAGTGCAGTTTCGGCTATCAGTACATCAGCATCAGCCTCGGCCTGCTTGGACTGAATATTGGTAGCAGATAGCTCCTGCATTAGAAGATCGATCAGTTGGGTTTTGTTCTTGGCATTTGCAAGGAAATCGGATTGGGGTGTGGTGGCTGGTACCTCGGGTGAGATATTGATATCAATGGAATACCTGTCTTTAGATCTACGGGCTTGTTCCATGCCCTTTGTCGACATTGTACAAGCATAACCATCAAAAACAACCACGACGTTCGCCCCAAAATGTCTCACTAGGTAATTGGAATATGATGTACATATGTCTTTATATGACGACTGTTTAGGCCATACAACTGCCCTCAATAAAAATCCACCATCTACAACAAACAGAGAATGTTCTGGGATTTTAGTTTGCTCGGAACCGTATGTTTTGAGGATCTTACCGAGCGTGCTTTTCTGTGTCTTCCTCATTCCAGCAGAATCAAACAATGCTGGTGGTTTTGGGGCGAGTTCATATTTGAGATACTCTTCCATCTCTGCTTGTGACTGAATAACTCATGTGATGCAGTTGAACAGAATTGTGGGGTCAATCACTACCTTACTTCCACGGACTTTGATGCTATTTGCCATCGATGCGAAAGACTTCACAGTGTCAACACCTCGTAGTTTGATGCTGTTGAACATTTTGCTTACAACATTCGATACGCAACATTCACCAATTTTGAGAACTTGGTCACAGTTCACAGTTTCGTCGGCCACAAGTCCGGTCACTATAGAGAATAATTGTAGTGGATCTCTATTCTGAAAGGCGGAATGCATTCTGAGCCAGTTCAATAATTTGGTGATATCATTGGCATCAGTCAATTGTGAACTTTGACGGAGATCCCGATGTTGTTCGCCATGACCAGTGTGAACATGAACAAAATTTTCGAGAGCATTACATATCGGAAGGCAAAGAGTTAGTCCATGTACCCATTTCGCAACAGTGCTATCGGTTATTCCCCTGCCATGTGTGAGACCACCAGGGAGCTTGAACATTCTCATTAAACACTGCTCTATGGTCTGATCAGAATATATCCTGTCCCAGAATTTATCTGAGCGCCTTATGGTAAAGTAACCTTTCTCAGTGAACAACTTCAAATCATCCTGTTGCATTATTTCTGTTAGCTCATTCATCTGCTGCAAAATAGAGATGAGAACTTTTTGTGTATGCAAAATGACCACCTGCGTGAAATACTGGAATCATATTGCGAACACAATATGTGTGGAGTTCCCAGTTGCCTGTGCGCTCTGCTCTCAAGAACAACTGGAGAAGACCTATTTGCTCGTAGTATTGTACCCAAAGCTTTCCTGTGCGTCCTACGGACGCATTCTGGAGCAGTTCATGTAATTTTGACAGTAGATGGTTGACACTTTCTTGATTGACAGCGTCAGCTGTTGTACAGTCACCTCTGGCAAGTCCACAGAATATTTCATTGACTTCTGTGCAGTCTATGTTATCTAGTGTTCGGCTTTCTTCAAACACAAGTTTTGTAATGGCAATTTGTGTTAGCAAATGGGCACGAACTGCTCTTGAATATGCATGACCACTGATCAAATGATGGATTGACCCACCAGCATAAACAGTCCCCCAAAGTTCATCCAAGCCGCTACCAGCCATGATCGAACCAATTGCCCCTAAATATGACATAATCATATGGAAGCCGCCGAGTCTAACGAAAACTTTTGTCAACTTATCTGACGAAGACACAATCAACACCACATTATGTGATTTAATCGAACATGGAAATTGAAACAATGATGCTATAATACGGTATTTGAATGAGAAAAGTCGATGCCGTTTGAATTTGAGTTTAGGGGGTATGGTTAATATTTCACACGTTTCACCAGTTCATTATGGAATAAATGACTATTGTTATATATCATTATAAAGCCACTGCTTTTCTGCAATTTTTGATATATAATTTAACTCCCAAAGTAGTCGTAGATTTGATTTAATGGACGTTGTGTACCGTTGTGTGTATGAAAATAATAAAAAAATTTTCGTAATTTTGTACATTTTCGTGAATATTTCACCATTGAGTGTGAGGATTGGTACAAAGTTGGCATTTTCTGTTGGGGATATGTATTCTCAATATAATTCAGCACGATATTTATGATTCTCACCCTACTAAGGCGAATAAGAATGAGAAATATGGAGCTGGGTCGAATTTTTTTTAAATTTTTTTTTTCATCAAAAAAACACTATAACTAAAAAAGCTCAACTCGGATTCGCGGGGACTTTTCACACTTTATCTGCAATGTGTGTCCCGGAAACATATAAAAAAAATTAGCTTTCTCCGATTTTTTTCCTTACTTTCTCATTTTTATGTCTAATGTGCCTGGACTATTATTGTGTTTTGCTAACTTTATCTTTGGATGTTGTTAGCAAGAGAAAGGCATGTATGTGATTCTGACATTTATATGCCAGTGTTAGAGCAAAAGGTTCATGTGAACATGCTAAAACCCTGTAGTTTCTTTCAGCAGTCCGATGATATGCTGTGATGTAATTTACTAAAATATATTGTTGAAAAACATTTTATGCTCGGTGAGTCTATTCTTTTAAACTTCATAAGTATGTTTTTTCAAGAAAAACGTGAAATTCTTTAGTTGTTCAAGATTTTTTTGCGAATATCCTCTGCTGTTCATATCACACAAAAATATAAAAGCACTTATATTTTTAAAATGAAATTCCTTGACAGACTTTTATGAAGAAAGACATGGGATGCTCTTGAAGACTATATTCATGTATGTACATGCTTGGTCTGTGATCAAATGTGTGTGTGTGTGTTTATAAGCTGTGATATTTGGGTATTTCTGTTGTGTAAATTGTGTTTTTTTTATGTACTAATGGTTTTGAATAATGTATAATGTGTATGAATTTTTAAGGCCTAAAAAAGTTTAAAATCTGTTTCTCAGTCCCTCATACATGGTCCTTTTGGCTGCCGCATGCTCTCTTTTTATAACCAATGCAAACTTTAAAAATAAAAATTAAATGGTATATGTCTGATATTTTTCCCATGTTAATAAAATTGATAAATTTGTCCTTTGAGTGCAACAAGGCTTTGCAATGCTTTAGCATTGCAAAACCTTTTTATCTGAAGGGACAAAATACTCCACTACTCTTGCTATTTTGTAGATTATGAGGCCTAAAACAAAGTACAAACCAAGAGCATGAACTTTTGATGGCAAAAAAATTATTAGAAAAATAAAAAATAAAATTAAAAACCGCTCACCCACATACAATTTTACAAAACATGATATGAGAAACAGTAGAGCTACTTTGTGGGGCCTAACTGAAAAGTCTTAAGCCTGAGCTATAAGCTTTTAATGGACGTGTACCAAGATATCAGAGATGCTCAACCCACTACACACTGATGTCAAAATGTCAAACCACAGATGTTTCCCATGATATAACTAGAAATTTAACCTGTTCAATCAGAAGCATGGTGGCTCAATGGTTAAAGCATTACACTTTAAACCAAAAGATCGATGATTTGATCCTGACTGGCATATCCAGTTTTTGTGTCCTTGGGCAAGACACTTTATCCTGATTGCCCTTGTGGGTGCACAGTGGCACTGTATATTAAGGCACACTGTGTGTCGATGGTGCACTTCCCTTCAAAGGCTGGTGCATAGGTAGTGAGTTGGAGAGTCTAACATTTGCTCTCCACTTCTTGGTGTTTTTTTCTGGGTACTCCAGCTTCCTCCACCTGTAACTCTCTCACAACATGATTTGACCTTGGCTGTTGAAAGTGTCATTTAACCCCAAGTGAGTTGGTTAAATTCCTATTTTCATTATGAGAAAAAGTTGTTACTTAAAATCTTAGTTTACTGACATCAGTGTGCAGAGGGTTAACTTGTTACCATCAAAACAGCCACATATGGCCAGTGCTGTACTCGAAATGAACATTCAGATTTTCTTATTTTTATACGGCCATTTGAAAAATGGTTGTATTATGTAATCAGTCGGTCTGTCTGTCCATCTGTCCATCTGTCCGTCCTTCGTTTTAACATTTTTGTTTTCGGACTGATAACGCCAGTTTGAATTATTTGATCTCAACCAAACCTGTTTGGTAGGTACATTGGAACCCTGTTAATTGAATAGCCACTTTCCAATGAAAATTATTAAGTTAACAGGGGTTTTCAATTAACAGGGATTTGGTTACTTTCTTGTATTCTAGAGATAACCTGAGCATTTAATCTATTATATCTTGTTTGACAGAGCTGTTGGAGCTCTGTCAAACAAGATATAATAGATTAAATGCCTGTATTGGATAGAAGGTGATCAAATAGGTATTCAAAGAAGGTGGATTTGGTGGATGTCAGGGTTATTTCTTGACATGTTACAGGATTGTTTATTCAATTAACAGAAGTTTACTCTGTAACCTATATGCACTCAACAGGACAAATTTATTCTGAGGGTATGGTAAATGGTTTTGTGTATGTAAGTTATTCATTTAACAGGGTTATTTTATTGAAAGATATCTAATTAAGTTGGCTCCACTGAATTGTACAATCACTGACAGTGTTTACATGCTTAACTGATAAAACTGTTTTCTTTTTTTACCAGTCATTGGTGTACTTTACATTTGCTGCACTTGGTGGTGATCATTTGGCACAGATGGCCTTGGTGAGTAACTATTCTTTTCTTTAGATTATTCAATAAACTGAATGTTTGCTTTTTTTGTGTCGCCTGCCCCACGAAGTGGGGAGCGACATATAGGGATTACTTTTGTTGTCTTGCGTCGACCGCGCCGTCTGCGTCGTCGTCCGCGTCACACTTTCTCTTATCCGCCACTCCTCTTTAACCTATGAATGGATTTTGATGAAACTTTCAGTGATTCTTTATCACATAATGGCATTGTGCACCTCCTATTTTATTTTTTGATCCGCTGTATTTTTTCCAGAGTTATGCCCCTTTTCCAACTTAGAATTCTGTCTGAAATATTAAAATATAGTGCAGGCGACACACGTCTTCCATGGAAGACTCACATCTAAGTTTCTCTTTCAACTTACCTTGCTGAAAGTTGGGTTAAGTTACCGTCATCCATCTTTATCTGGCATGAACATGATGTTTGTGACTTCATCTCCACAACATATAAAATATTAGGGAATTGTTCATTATTACATCACATCATGATTTTTTTGTTCAACTTCTGCTGTTGTTCCACATTGGGAAGGGGTGAGGGAAAATGCCCCAATTTTTAAAAAAAATATTCTCATGAACCAGTGGTTGATATTTGGTATTCACTCTCTTTTTGGGTATACAGTAAAGTTTGTTCAAGGGACGTTTGAGGGGGAAATATTTTCAGATTTTTGGGGATGGAGGCCAAGATTTTTTAGACCTCAAATTTTCAGTTTTCAGAATGCGAAAGCTGATTTGAATGAGATTTGGAACTCAATAGAGGTTGGCAACATACACTTGAGGCAAGGATCTCCATGGGAATCAGCACAGGATAAAACTATAACAAAAATTCAACATGCTTTCTCTGTCAAAACTGCACAGCATGTATGGTATTATGCATCCAGAGGAGCATGGCTTGGGTGATTGTAATCAGTAACCATTAGTGTTCAACCTATGATCGGAATTGGCCACCCCAATCGGCTGATTGTGGGCAATCGGATGACAACAGCAATGGTTCCTGGAACATCGGTTCAACGGTGCACTTCCTTAGAAACAACTTAACTACTGTCTGCATTGATGTAATGTAACTTGTAGTGTGCTAGAAGCCACTATCAGGGCTCTACTGAAAAGTGCTGAAAGCCATTTTAGTGGCTTTACAATGTGTTGTGCACCTCCTTCACTCAGCAGTTGAAATATTCAACTAAAATTGTTTCATTACAATTTATTGGAGAGTGCCAAGAGGCACTCTCCAATAAATTGTAACAAAACAATTGTTTATGAACAAAATCTTATTAAACTGGGGTTCCTTTTTCTTATAGCATGGTACCCTTGAAAAAAATACTCTTGTTTACAAATCACCTTTGAAAACTAATTTAGCACTCTACCAGTTAATAATTTAATAATCATTTTCACATTTGTTCCAGCAACTGAATCTTCTACATTGCAAACTATTCAATTGTCTCAATAGCAACCAATGTGCTTCCTTGGAAATACATTTACTAAATGGTAAGTTTTGATGTCACTCTGCATTTTGGACTGCAACTCAGCCTCAGCCTGAAATGAACCTATTAGTGTAATAACAATGCCACATGCTTCCTTAGTAATGCGCTAGCTACCAGGCTAACTTTTTAACACTGCTCCCCTAACCCTCAACATCAAAAATTAAAAGATGTATGTTCCTGGTTTGGTCATTGGTGGAAAAATTTTGGTAGGGAGGGTGGCTGGTGGTGTGTTTTCATAGATTTTCTGTTCAATGGAAAACGTTCATCAACACAGTTGAAGTATCGTTCTGCCTGATTAATTTTGTTTGTGTAGGCTTTGAACTTTTTCTATGTTTCGTTTGTCAGTTGATCGAGAACTAGAAGTCTGTATCATGCTCTTAGGATCATCCAATAGATTCATTCATATTATTTGGAAGTTTGATAATCTGGAACAGTTTAACATTTAGGAACAAAATTCTAACCCTAACTCATTATTGTACTGGTAGGTAACTGTAATGACTTGAAATAAGATAGCTCTCTACCAATTATTATTAACCCTTTGAACCCTCGTTTCCTGGAATGATGTCGCCTTTGTATACACTTACAGTGAGATCCGTCAGTCCAATATCAATATACAGGGAGGATAAAATAATGGCTGTCTGCAGCCATCTGGCTGTTGACTGCAGTTATTATTTTATCATCAATGCCCCATGTATAGACATCTTATAATAAGACAAAAATGGGACGATATGCCTTGGACCAAAAAATCAGTCTTACGAGTTCAAAGGGTTAATTCTAATTTATTCATGTTTTTACTTTTTATTTGATATACATATTTTACTAGTTGAAATTGAACTCAACAATATGCATTTGTAGTATCTCTCATTTAGAAAATGTTTTTTGTCATCGTCCTTTTTTGCATAGCTTTGCTGTAGTTTTTTTGTTTCATATGTTTTCAGGGATACAGGTATTGGGCAGGGTTAGGTGTTGAAACAAAATGTGAATCAGCTTTAACATACTACAGAAAAGTAGCCAGTGCAGGTTTGTTCTTTTTTTCTTTTTACATAAATATATGGTTTATTAAACTGTGGAAAATCCAGGAAACTTACGGAAAACTGCAATGGGTTACTGTTACTAATTTCCTTTTATATTCTCCTGATGACCTCAGGTCTGACCAGTCCATGGCTCAGTTATGGGAAATGGTCAAAAAATTGATGGCTACAGGAAGTGGGATTTTCCCACGTCTCTAAATTTAAGAGACTATTGTTTCTGACAGTAAGGTTTTAAGGTTCAGCTTTCCATGGATATTGGCCCCTTGGCTTCATAGTTTCACAGTATGACATGCAAGTGGCATGAATACCATTTTTATTTGCCCGTTTTAAAAAAACGGTCATATTATGTGATAGCGTTGGTGTCAGTCTGTCCATCTGTCTGTCTGTCTGTCTGGAATTGTTTTCTGGACTTTTTTTTCGTTATGGGTGGACATATTGAGAATATTTTTGGCATACAGCTTTGTTATGGATACTTGCAGATCAAGTTCAAATTTCGTTCGGCTCAGTTGATTTTTGGTGGAGTTACTGCCCTTGAACTTAATTACTGTTTTCCAGACTTTTTTTCGTTATGGATTGACATATTGTGAAAATTTTTTATCTTTTGCTTTGTTATGGATACTTATAGATCAAATTCGAATTTCGTTCAACTCGGTTGATTTTTGGTAGAGTTACTGCCTTGAACTTAGAATTTTTAGAGTTTTCCAGATTTGTTTTCATTTTCCAGACTTTTTTTTTGTTATGGTTGGACATATTGCGAAATTTTTTAGTATATAGCTTTGTTGTGGATACTTACACATCAAGTTCGAAATTCATTCTTTGTCTGTCCGTCTGTCCAGAATTGTTTACCAGACTTTTTCTCCTTATGGATGGACATATTGAGAAAATTTTTGGTATACAGCTTTGCTATGGATACTTACAGATCAAGTTCGAATTTCATTCCGCTCAGTTGAGTTTTGGTGGAGTTACTACCCTTGAACTTTTTTCCATTATGGATTGACATTTTGAGAAAATTTTTAGCTCAACTTGACAAAGTCAAGCTGAGCTATTGCCATCACTTCTCGTCCGTCGGCGTACGTACGAACGTACGTACGTACGTACGTACGTTAGTATGTTAGTACATTAGTACATTAGTACGTACGTCCACAATTTCCTTTGGCACACCTCACAGGTCACATTTATGATCAGATTACTTTGAAACTTGGTATGCTTGTTTGGGGTGACCTCTAGATGGGAGCTATCGATTTTCTTCAATTTCCGTCAAAAAATGTTGCCGCGGCCAACGTTCTTAGAACTTAGTTTAGTCAAACCACAATATTTCCCTTTGGCACACCCTACAGGGCACATTTATGATTTGATTGCTTTGAAACCTGGTGTGCTTATTTAGGGTGACCTCTAGATGGGAGCTATCGATTTTCTTCAATTTCCGGCAAAAAATGTTGCCACGGCCAACGTTCGTAGACCTTAGTTTAGTCAGACCTCAATATTTCCCTTTGGCACACCCTACAGGGCACATTTATGAGCAGATTGCTTTGAAACCTTGTATGCTTGTTTGGGGAGACCTCTAGATGGGAGCTATCAATTTTCTTCAATTTCTGTCAAAAAATGTTGCCGTGGCCAACGTTCTTAGAACTTAGTTTAGTCAGAAGACTCAATATTTCCGTTTGGCACACCCTACAGGGTACATTTATGATCGGATTGCTTTGAAACCTGGCATGCTTGTTTGGGGTGACCTCTAGATGGGAGCTATCGATTTTCTTCAATTTCCGTCAAAAAATGTTGCCGCGGCCAACGTTCTTAGAACTTAGTTTAGTCAAACCACAATATTTCCCTTTGGCACACCCTACAGGGCACATTTATGATTTGATTGCTTTGAAACCTGGTATGCTTATTTAGGGTGACCTCTAGTTGGGAGCTATCGATTTTCTTCAATTTCCGGCAAAAAATGTTGCCACGGCCAACGTTCTTAGAACTTTGTTTAGTCAGAAGACTCAATATTTCCCTTTGGCACGCCCTACAGGGTACATTTATGATCGGATTGCTTTGAAACCTGGCATGCTTGTTTGGGGTGACCTCTAGATGGGAGCTATCGATACTCTTCAATTTCCGTCAAAAAATGTTGCCACGGCCAATATTTTTAGAACTCAGTTTAGTCAGACCACAATATTTCCCTTTGGCACACCCTACAGGGCATATTTATGATTTGATTGCTTTGAAACCTGGTATGCTTGTTTGGGGAGGCCTCTAGATGGGAGCTATCGATTTTCTTCAATTTCCGTCAAAAAATGTTGCCACGGCCAACGTTCTTAGAACTTAGTTTAGTCAGAAGACTCAATATTTCCCTTTGGCACACCCTACAGGGCACATTTATGATCGGATTGCTTTGAAACCTGGCATGCTTGTTTGGGGTAACCGCTAGATGGGAGCTATCGTTTTTCTGCAATTTCCATCAAAAAATGTTGCCGCAGCCAACATTCTTAGAACTTAGTTCAGTCAGACCACAATATTTCCCTTTGGCTCACCCAACAGGGCACATTTATGATTAGATTGCTTTGAAACCTGGTATGCTTATTTACGGTGACCTCTAGATGGGAGCTATCGATTTTCTTCCATTTCCGTCAAAACATGTTGCCACGGTCAACGTTCTTAGAATTTAGTCTAGTCAGACCACAATATTTCCCTTTTGTACACCCTTCAGGGCACATTTATGATCGGATTGCTTTGAAACCTGGCATGCTTGTTTGGGGAGGCCTTTAGATGGGAGCTATCGATTTTCTTCGGTTTCTGTCAAAAAATGTTGCCACTGGCAAAAAAAATGACATTGGTACCAATGATCTTCAATTTTGCCATTTCATTTATAACTTACCAAGTTCAAGTTTGTCAAGTTGAGCTACAGTGTCATTGACACTTTCATTTATATACAGCTTTGTTATGGATGCTTACAGATCATGTTCGAATTTCGTTCCACCTGGTTGATTTTTGGTGGTGTTACTGCCCTTGAACTTAGAATTTTTAGCTTAATTGGACATAGTCAAGATAAGCTATTGCCATCACACATGCGGAAGTCTGTTAGTCTGTGAATCTGTGGGTCTGTTCACATTTTCCTTTAGCACGGGCTACACCCCACAGTTCTTGTCTGATCGTCATGAAATTTCATATGCAGGTTTGGGGTCATGTCTAGATGAGAACGTCCCCTTCTGGTCGCGATCGGGCAACCGGTATGGCTGCCCGAGCCCAAAACCCGAAAACCATTAGCACAGTCTACAGGTCGTATTTATGAAGGGATTTCATTGTAACTTGGTAGGATGCCTCCGTATAATGCCTAGATGAGAACGTCCCCTTTTGGGCATGATCTATCGACCATCATGGCTGCCCAAGCCCGAAACCCAAAAACTTTTAGCACAGTCTGCAGGTCATGTTTAATATGGAGGGATTTCATTGTAACTTGGTAGGATGACTCCTTATGATGTCTAGATGAGAATTTCCCCTTTTGGGCGTTATCTGCCAACCGTGACGATTGCCCGAGCCCAAAACCCCAAAAACCTTTAGTACAGTCTACAGGTCATATTTATTGAGGAATTTCATTGTAACTTCGTGGGTTGACTTCATAAAATGTCTAGATGAGAAAATCCCTTTTTGGTCCTGATTGGGCAACTGTGATGGCTACAGGGGCCCGAAGCCCGAAAACCTTTAGCACAGTCTACAGGTCATATTTATGAAGGGATTTCATTGTAACTTGGTAGGATGACTCCAAATAATGTCTAGACGAGAACGTCCCATTTTGATCACGATCATTCAGCCTTGATGGGTGCCTGAGCCCAAAAACCTTTAGCATAGGCAAAAGGTCATATTTATGGAAGGATTTCATTGTAACCTGTTAGGTTGACTCCATATAATGGCTAGATGATGACATCCCCTTTTGGTCGTGATTGGTCAACTGTGATGGCTACAGGTGCCCGAAGCCCGAAAATCTTGAGCACTGTCTACAGGTCATATTTATGAAGGGATTTCATTGTAACTTGGTAGGTTTGATTTTATATAATGTCTAGATGAGAACTTCCCCTTTTGGACACGATTGGACAACTGTGACAGCTACAGGGGCCCGAATCCCGAAAACCTTTAGAACAGTCTACAGGTCATAATTATGAAGGGATTTTATTGTAGCTTGGTAGGATGACTCCAATAATGTCTAGATGAGAACGTCCCCTTTTGGTAGCGATCATTCAGCCTTGATGGCTGCCCGAGCCCAAAAATCTTTAGCATAGTCTATAGGTCATATTTATGGAAGGATTTCATTGTAACTTGTTAGGTTGACTCCATATAATGCCTAGATGATGACATCCCCTTTTGGTCATGATTGGTCAACTGTGATGGCTACAGGTGCCCGAAGCCCGAATATCTTGAGCACAGTCTACAGGTCATATTTATGAAGGGATTTCATTGTAACTTTGTAGGATCACTCCAGATGATGCCCAGATGAGAATGTCCCCTTTTGGTTGCGATCATTCAACCATGATGGCTGCTCGAGCCCATAGCCCAAAAACCTTTAGCACAGTCTTCAGTTCATATTTATGAAGGGATTTCATTGTAACTTGGTAGGTTGAATTCATATAATGTCTAGATGAGAACAGCCCCTTTTGGACACCATTAGGCAACTGTGACGGCTACAGGGGCCTGAAGCCCGAAAACCTTTAGCACAGTCTACAGGTCATATTTATGAAGGGATTTCATTGAACCTTGGTAGGATGACTCAAATAATGTCTAGATGAGAACATCCCCTTTTGGTCGCGATCATTCAGCCTTGATGGCAGCCCGAACCCAATACCTTTAGCGTAGTCTATAGGTCATATTTATGAAAGGATTTCATTGTAACATGTTAGTTTGACTCCATATAATGCCTAGATGATGACATCCCCTTTTGGTTTTGATTGGTCAGCTGTGACGGCTTCAGGGGCCCGAAGCCTGAAAACCTTGAGCACAGTCTACAGGTCATATTTATGAAGGGATTTCATTGTAACTTGGTAGGTTGACTTCATATAATGTCTAGATGAGAACGTCCCCTTTTGCACACAATTGGGCAACTGTGATGGCTACAGGGGCCCGAAAACCTTTAGAACAGTCTACTGGTCATAATTATGAAGGGATTTCATTGTAGCTTCCTAGGATGACTTCAAATAATGTCTAGATGAGAACGTCCCCTTTTGGTCGCGATCATTCAGCCTTGATGGCTGCCCAAGCCCAAGACCCCAAAACCTTTAGCATAGTCTATAGGTCATATTTATGGAAGGATTTCATTGTAACCTGTCAGTTTGACTCCATATAATGCCTAGATGATGACATCCCTGTTTGGTCGTGATTGGTCAACTGTGACGGCTTCAGGGGCCCGAAGCCTAAAAACCTTGAGCACAGTTTACAGGTCATATTTATGATGGAATTTCATTGTAACTTCGTAGGATTACTCCCGATGATGCCTAGATGAGAATGTCCCCTTTTGATTGTGATCATTCAACCATGATTGCTGCCCAAGCATAAAGCCCCAAAACCTTTAGTACAGTCTACAAGTCATATTTATGAAGGGATTTCATAGTAACTTGGTAGGTTGACTTCATATAATGTCTAGATGAGAATGTCGCCTTTGGATGCAATTGGGAAACTGACGGCTACAGGGGCTCGAAGCCCAAAAACCTTCAGCAGCACAGCCTACAGGCCATATTTATGAAGGGATTTCAATGTATACTTGATAGGATGACTCGTTTCGGAATACTTTCACTGTAACTTGGTAACTTTTGTTGATATACATTAACTGTAAGGGCCACATGCATTAACTGTGAGGTCATATTAACCCACCCCTCAGCTCTTTAGTACAGTGTACACCTCATTATATTTTTATACTGTACCAATGACCCAGACTTAGCTGGTGCTAACTCTAACAAAACCAGGGCCAAACACAAATTTTGCCCCCCAATCCCCAAAATTTGCATCCAAAACAAAAAGAAATCATGTCCTAAAGGACCTCCATACTACGCCTCTACTGCGCATGCGCAGTGACGCAGACGTCCCGAAATTGGCGCCAATTATCATTCTTTCTCTGTTTGGCCCTTCATCAGTCAACATCTCACTGATCTTTGTGCTTGTAAATCTCAGTTTAAAGGATGCCAGACACGTAATTTTTGGAGAAAATGTGATTCTAAGGAGGATAGAAGGAGGAGAGGAAAAAGAAGTGACAAAAAATAATCAGGGCTGTACTTAAAATTTTTTGATGAAATTATGTTAAGTTGCCTATTTTCGAGGCATGGGCCTCTTGTTGTCATTCTTGCTAAATGTTGCACTGCTTATTCAGTGTTTCCTCTCCCCTAGCCTTCTAAAGTCCCCCCTTGCAATTCTCCCATGCTTTTGGCATATTTTTGAGAAAGTTCATTTCTAAAATTTCCTGGGAGAGTTGCTTGGTTACAGAATGTTTTCTGTTATTTTCCCCATAGTTCTGTTTTCACCCATGGGTGTATAACGTTGTGTTCTGCATCTTCCATCTGATGTTCTGCAGATTCTCCCCTGGGAGTCTCTGTTTTGCATCAGATAGAGTGTAATTTTGTTGACTGATTCCGGGCCAGTTTTTTCAGCGCCTGGAGTCATGTTTTCTGGTGTTTTACACTGTTTGTTTACATTGGCAACAGCCTTTTTTGAGGGGGGGGCTGTTTGCCTTTGCTGTAGTTTGTCTCACTATAAGATACATTTATATTATCCGTAAGTGTCTCATTAATTATTTAATATAAATTTAAAATTTTTGACCACACTTTGCCATCGGATCCATCGGGGCTCAACGTTACTTTTCAGCAACTTGGGCTTTGCTGAAAAAATATTTTTTCAAAATTATTTTGATTTGCAATTGTTTTTTCATTTATTAATGGATCATGTTATTATGTATCTTTGTGTCAGGGGTTTTTGCGAGTAACTAGGACTTGTTGTTGTCCTTTCACAATGAAGGGACATTGTTCAAATTGTAATAGGAAGAAATCTTCCTCTGACTTTCATGATCATTGTATTAATTGTAGTCAGTGTTCTCGCATTAATCCCTGTCCTATATGTGAATATTGGGATGAGAAACATTGGAAACGTGTGTCACGATATGTTGTTTCTGGAGAAAGGGCTATGCCGGCTCTTTCTCCGCAAGGTCACTCTACTCTCTCAGTTTCTATTTCAGAGGAACAAGAACAGGGTGATGTTTCCATGTTATCTTCTACAAGTGTGCGTCCGTCGTCACAAATGAATTCAGAGCTAGCGGCAAAAGTGCTCATGGAGATTAGACAAATGTCGTCCGCTAGCTCGCCCGGTGTAGCGTCCATTCACCGAATGGTTCGGCAGCCGGGTTCGTCCGATGCGGTCCAGGAGGAAATTTTGGGTGATGCGAGCACTATAAACATAATAGATGAACACCCAGTGACGGCGGATAGTAAGCGAGAACGGAGGAAGCCTTTGAGTCTGGTTCCTAGCTCGTCCAGGTCCAGCCGGGCCGCGAGCGAGAGAGGCCCCTCTCTCGTACAACAACATCTGGGACCAGATGTTGTGGTACAAAATGTGTCTTTAGCGGAGCATACGTCCGTTGCTCGGGACGCTCCGTTGTATAAGCAGTCCGCGGAGACTGTTAAGGCTTCCTCTTCTCGTCAGCGCACACGACCGCACCTTGGCTGCGTGACTGCCGATATATTACCAGCTTCGCCGATCAAGGATTCTTCGGCGACCAGGTCACACCATCCGGCAGCCAGGGATTCGAGACCGATGGACTCCGGACGTTCGCATAGGAAAAGTATGCAGGAGCCATCTGATGCGGAGCTGCCCTCGGCGAAGCAGCGAAAGACTGCGCCTCCGCAGGTCTCGACACCGGACATTGTTGTGCAGATAGCACAGCTTATCGCAGCAGACGACAGAAACGGTGTCGGATCGAGAATTATCCGACGGCGCTGGGTCGGTACGCTCCGCCGAAGCATCGGGGGCGGACGACCGGGAACATCATGAGGTCCGACCGGATGGTGAAAGGGATACGGATGACTTGGAGCTATCCCTTTCGGAACAACATAAAGCTGCCGTGGACTTCATCCGGCACTTTCTCCCTCAAGTTGTTCCGTCGGGCCAGACTGCTGCGGATCCGGACAAGAGGATTATAGCGTCATTGGACTCTGAATTTTTTGAGCGGTTCAGGGACATCGCTCCCGAGTTTCCGTCGCAGTCCAATAATGTTGCTAGAACATTTGAATTATTGAACGACGCTATATTTAAACTTGCTTCCAAGAAGGGGAAAGCAGGTTTCTTGTCCGCTAATACTCTCAACCTGCCTTTCATTAATGCAAGGAATAAATTCGATACGGCAGGACAGGGTATCCCGAGAGTTCCTCTGCGTATGGACGACGAGGCGGAAGACTTAGAGCTATCATTACCGTCGTCGGCTTCTATTCCAACCGCGGTGTTGGAAACAGCTATTGCGTCTAACAGAGCCAATTTAGATGCCTTATCTTATGCAGATCACCTTACTAAGGCGTTATCACTGCACCTTCAAGGGAAAGAGTTTCAGGATATACAATCCTCTTTAAGACTTCTTTCAAGGGCAGTAGCTTATTCCACGTGTAACTCCGCCCTTTCAGTGGCAAATCTGGAGTTGGTTAGACGTGACGCAGCCCTAGCTACATCCACACTAGTGGATACTAAGGTGAAGAACTCTCTTAGAGTCGCTTCGGTCTCAGGAGAACTTCTCTTTGACGGCAAGCTTTCTGCTATTTATGATAAAATTACAAAGAAAGCTTCGGATTCTCTGTTGTTCAAATCTGCTTCTAAGAAGTCGGTTACAGCAGACAAGAATAAGACAGGCACTTCTGGGTCTAATGCGCCCAAGAGAGGTTCCTATAGAGGTTCCGGTGCGTCCTCTTGGTCTTATTCGAGAGACCGTCAGGGTAGCGACTCTCGTTCGGGACGTCCTTCAGGCCGGGACAATCGGTCGGACGCCCCGAGGTCGACGGGGCGAGGTGCGGGTCGTGGAGGACGTGGTTTCTCCTACCGCAGGCCTCGCAGGTCCAGGAGGTGATGGCTTAAACCTCTATCGCGTACCGGTTGGCGGAAGGTTGTCAAGCTTTTCACAAGAATGGGCGTCGATTACGGACGACCCTTGGGTGAGAGGAGTGACTTCGGAAGGTCTAAAGATATCCTTCAAACGAAAGCCTCCATTAACTCGAAGTCGAAAGTGGACTCATCTTCCGTCAAATCCGCAGAAAAGAGACGCTCTGTTATCAGAGGTGCAGTCTCTTTTAATGAAGAACGCGGTAGAGGTCGTAGAAAACCAGGAATCTCCGGGATTCTACAGCCATCTGTTTCTGGTTCCGAAACCAGACGGCTCGTTCCGTCTAGTCATAGATTTGAGCTGGATAAACAAGCTGATCGTCGCTCCGAAGTTTTATATGGAGACGATTCGGTCGGTCAGAGCGAGTATTCGGGTGAACGATTATGCAACAAGCATAGATCTCAAAGATGCATACTTTCACGTCATGGTACATCCGACATTCCGAAAGTACCTACGCTTCGCAGTCCTAGGAGTGGTGTATCAATTCCGGGCGATGTGCTTCGGATTGAATCTAGCACCCTGGGCTTTCACTCGGGTAATGAACTCAGTAATGATCTATTTCCGAGCTCATTCGTCTGCGGTAACGTCGGCCTACCTGGACGACATTCTTCAGAGGTACAGCAACGAGTTAACGCTTCAGAACGATGTTCAGAATCTTCTTCTATTGCTCCGACGTCTCGGTTTTATAGTAAACGAGAAGTCGGATCTGGTGCCGTCCAAGTCATTCACTCATCTGGGAATGAGCTTTGAGATGCACAACAATCTCGTTCGTCTGCCGTTAACCAGAGCGAAATTAGTCAGTTGTTACGCTCGCTATTGTCTGCACGCAGACAAAGTCACAGCGAGAGAATTTATGAGACTGATAGGTCTGTGCGGAGCCGCCACGGATCTCATTCCGATGGGGCGGTTACGCACACGTCCTCTTCAAATTTTCTTGACTCAGAATTGGAGTGTGGAAAATTCATTCGCTCGATGTAGACGTTCTCTTGTCAGATCAAGTGAAACAAGAGATTCAGACTTGTGCAAACATTCAGTGGTTAACTCAGGGAGTTCCGCTGCAGTTGCTGGATCCGAGTTTTACCATTATGATGGATGCCCGTCAAACAGGTTGGAGTGCATCATTAATCCCAACGGATTCGAGATGCCAGGGTCTTTGGGATCTGCAATTCCTGTGCAAGCACATAAACATCAAGGAAATGATGTCAATTTGGCTTGCGTTACGTCACTGGATGGACATTATTCACAATGCTCATGTCCAAATCCTATCCGACAATACGACAGTAGTGGCGTATATACGGAATCAGGGAGGCACTCATTCAGTTCCGTTGTTCAATCTAACGGAAAGAATCCTTCTGTTTGCGCTAGAACATCACGTTCTTCTTTCGGTCCGTCACATACCGGGTCGTCTGAATGTGCTAGCAGACTCCCTTTCACGAAAGGGTCGCTTGTTGCCGTCGGAGTGGACTCTCAACAAACAAGTATTCAATCAGATTTGCTACCAATGGGAACGGCCAATGATAGACTTATTTGCGACACATCTCAACAATCAGTTGCAGACGTATGTGTCTCCGTGTCCGGATCCAAGAGCATTTGCAGTAGACGCTCTGTCGATCCCTTGGGACGGAATGATAGGATATGCGTATCCTCCAGCGCCGTTAATTCAACAAGTATTGCTAAAGATAAAACAATCTCAATGCAAGATTCTGTTGGTAGCATCTCTGTCGCCACAGAGACCGTGGATAAATCTACTCAGGTGTCTGTTGTGGGACCTACCGCAAAAGCTTCCTCCACGGGAGGATCTTCTTTCGCAGGGGAAATCGCGCCAACTCCATCACAACCCGCAAGGTCTCAACCTTCACGTTTTTCCGTTGTGCGGTCCTTCTTGCATGGCAAACACTTTACAGGACGAGCAGTGGACGCGATTTCTAACTGTAGGAGGACCTCCTCTTCGCTAAACTATGCGGCTAAGTGGAAGGTTTTTCGTCGTTGGTGTAGGGATCATTCTGTAGATATATTCGATCCCTCTATACCAGACATTGCAAACTTTCTAGTATACTTGTTTGACGAAATCAAACTGCAGCCTGTTACTATAAAGGGTTATAGATCTATGTTATCTGATACCTATGCACATCATGATAGTTTACAAATTGGATCTAATGTCTATTTATCTAAGTTGGTTAGAAACTTTTCGATAAATAGACCCAGAACTCTTAGACTAATTCCTAAGTGGAATTTAGCTTGGGTTCTTCTTAAATTGAAAGAAAAGCCATT
This sequence comes from Pictodentalium vernedei, assembly GCA_031216915.1. Classification (NCBI taxonomy): domain Eukaryota; kingdom Metazoa; phylum Mollusca; class Scaphopoda; order Dentaliida; family Dentaliidae; genus Pictodentalium; species Pictodentalium vernedei. The sequence goes on from CM062290.1 coordinate 292,117,866, forward strand.
TGAACCTCTTGGGACAGTAGATTTCAAATTCTTATCTTATAAGACAGCTTTTCTCTTAGCTTTCTCTTCTGCTAGAAGAGTCCGTGAGCTTCATGCACTGTCGGTGGATGATTCTCACTATCATAGTGTCGGGAACACTATCACCTTCACTACTAATGTGGGTTTTTTAGCTAAGAATCAGGCTCCTAATAAATATCCGGAACCTATTGTTATTAAGGCTCTTCCGTCTTCAGACGGGCGTAGGCCTTTACTCTGTCCTGTTAGAGCGTTACGTATCTATAAACAGAGATCTCAGTTTATCAGAAAGGGACGGAAACGTTTCTTTCTGTCTTTGATGCCTAATAGAAAGGACATTTCGGTCCATTCTATTGCTAGATGGATTCAATTAACTATCCGTACTGCTTATGAAAATTTATCTTCTTCTCTGCAGTCTGTGCTTAAGATTTCTGCTCATGAAGTAAGAGCTCTTTCTACTTCCTGGGCTTATGCTAATAGTGTTGCTATTACAGATTTAATGAAGGCTGCTTATTGGTCTCAGCCATCCACATTTACGAATTTTTATCTCAGAAATATTGAGTCCATTTCTGGAGACCTGCATTGTTTAGGTCCGTTCTGTTGCTCAGAATGTCGTCCACTAAACAGTTGCAACTATAGTTATGCAGGCTTTCTGTTCCGGCAGTGACTCCGTCCGGCTGCCCTCTTCGCTCTGGGCTATTTGACCCAGGGCAAGGGGAAGGGGGGGGGGGGGGCAGGTGTTCCCTTAGGTCACCTGCTTTATAGTGAAAAGCAAGGGAATGCCTCCTCCAAGTCAGTATTTCTGAGTCGCTTCCGGGATGGTTTTAAAGTGTAATATTAATGTTAAAATTCATTCTTGTCTTATTTTTAAAGTGTAGCTCGGTGTGAAGCATTTGTATATGTCAAGTGTCAAACGGGCTTTAATATACAATACTCGGACACTTTTAAATGACTATAAAGAGTCTCAATTCTCTGGACTACTTTATTTATTGGCTTACTTTAAAAATAATTAGTATAAGGGATATACTGGATGTTAATAGAGAACATGAATGTTATTGTGCTCAATTATTAAGGGTAGTGTATCTTTCTAATTTAATATTAAATAAGAAAGATACATGTAAAGCCTAATACTCCTTTTCTCCTTAAGGGGTTACCTCTTTACTATATAGTTGAGCTTACTGGATATTTTTATACTGTACCAATGACCCAGACATAGCTGGTGCTAACTCTTAAAATATAGGGCCAAACACAAATTTTGCCCCCCAATCCCCAAAATTTGCATCTAAAACTAAAGAAAACATGTCCTGAAAGGCCCTCCACACCTCGCCCCCACTGCGCATGCGCAGTGTCAAGGACGTTCCGAAATTGGCGCCATTTATCATTCTAAGTTTGGCCCTTCATCAGTTAACATCTGACTGATCTTTGTGCTTTTAAATCTCAGTTTAAATGATGCCAGACACATAAATATTAGTGAAATGGTGATTCTAAGGAGGATAGAAAAGGAGGAGAGGAAAAGAATGTGTGACAGAATATTATCAGGGCTGTAACTTAAAATTTTTTAATGAAATTATGTTAAGTTACCTATTTTCAAGGCAGCAGCCATTTTGTTGTCATTCTGATTATTTAGTTACACTGTTTTTTCAAGTGTTTTTCCTCTCTCCCTGTCCTGTAAGTTCCCCCTTGCTATTCTCCCATGCTTTTGGCATAGTTTCTGTAATTATTATTACTAAAATTTCTTGGGAGTTTTAGCTTTATAACAGAATGAATTCTGTTCTTTCCCCATGTTTACGTCTTCACCTACGGGTGGTTAGGCGTTGTGTTCTGCATCTACCATCTGATGTTCTGCAGTTTCTTCCCTGGAAGTCTCTGTTTTGCATCAGATGGTGTATTTTTGGTAACTGATTTCGGGCCTGGGTGCCTGGAGTCTTATTTTAGTGTTTTTACACTCATTGTTTACATTTACAACAGCCCTCTGTGTGAGGGGGGGATTTCTAAATAATAATATCCTTATGTTATTTTAATCATAACTAGATACATTATTATTGTTCGTAAGTGTTGAATAAATTGTTTAAAATATTTTTAAAATTTTTGTCCACACTTAGGCTTGGGATCCATTGGGGCTCAACGTTACTTTTCAGAAACTTGGGCTGTTCTGAAAAAATATTTTTTCAAAATATTTTGATTTCAATTATTTTTTCTATATTAATGGATCATATTATTATTATGTATTTGATTGCCAGGGGTTAGTGCGAGTACCAGGACTTGTTTTCTTTTCACATTGAAAGGATATTGATCAATTGTTTTAAGAGGAAGTCTTCCTCTGACCTTATTATCATTCTATATGTGGTCAGTGTACTCGCATTAACTCCTGTTCTGTATCGTATGATTTCGATGACAATATGGGAAGCGTATGTCACGGTATGTTGTTGGGGATTTGGACACTCCGGTCCTTTCCCCGCAGGGTCACTCTACTTTATCAATTTCTATTTCAGACGATCAAGATTAGGGTGATGTATCTGTGATGTCTTCCAACAGTGTGCCTCCGTCGTCACAATTAATGAAGGGCTAGCGGAAAAGTGCTCATGTAATACGCCAATTGCCTAAGAGGACCCTAGTAGGTTCGACGGCCTTTGACGTCCGCTAGCTCGCCCGGTGTAGCGTCCATTCACCGAATGGTTCGGCAGCCGGGTTCGTCCGTTGCGGTCTAGAAGGAATTTTGGGGTGATGCGAGCACTATAAAATTAACTTAATGCACACCCAGTGACGGCGGATCGGAGGGAGAACGGAGGAAGCCTTTTAGTCCGGTTCATAGCTCGTTCCGGTCCATCCGGACGGCAAGCGAGAGAGGCCCCTCTCTCGTTCAACAACATCTGGCCCCAGATGTTGTGGTACAAATGTGTTGTTAGCGGAGCATACGTCCGTCGCTCGGGACGCTCCGTTGTATAGGCAGTCCGCTGAGACTGCTAAGGCTTCCTCTTCTCGTCAGCGCACACGACCGCACCTTGGCTGCGTGACCGCCGATATATTACCAGCTTCGCCGATCAAGGATTCTTCGGCGACCAGGTCACACCATCCGGCAGCCAGGGATTCGAGACCGATGGACTCCGGACGTTCGCATAGGAAGTATGCGGGAGCCATCTGATGCGGAGCTGCCCTCGGCGAAGCACCGATAGACTGCGCCTCCGCAGGTCTCGACGCCGGACATTCTTGTGCACATAGCACAGCTTATCGCAGCATCCCAGCAGCCGACAGAAACGGTGTTGGATCGAGAATTATCCGACAGCGCTGGGTCGGTAGCCGGGGACTCGAGGCCTGCAGACTCCGGACGTTCGCATAGGAAGTGTGCGGGAGTCAACGTACACGGAGCTTCCAGCGGCAATGCATCGTAAGTCCGCTACTGCACAGGCCTCGGGAACGGACGTGCTTTCCTTAATAGCACAGTTTATCGCAGCATCCCAGCATCAACTGAATCTGTCGCATATATTTTATCCGACGATGCTGGGTCGGGACGCTCCGCGGAAGCGGGTACGGACGTCCGAAAGTTTCATCCGGTCCGACGGGATACCGAAAGGGATTCGGTGGATTTCAAGCTTTCCCTTTCGGAACAACATATGCTGCGATGCCGGATAAGAAACTGATAGCGTCGGTGGACTTAGAAATTTTTGGTTCGGTTCAGGGACATCGTCCCTCAGTTCCGACATAGTCCAATAATGTCACACAAACTTTCGAATTATTGAACGACGCTATATATATATTATTATTTTATGCTTGCTATCCAAGCATTTCTGGTTTCTTGTTCGAAGAGTTATGGAGATGTCTTTCAAAAGTGTGCCTCTGTCGTCATAGTTAATGAAGAGTTAGCGGCAATAAGTGCTCATGGTATATGTCTATCGCTTACGGAGTGACATTCGCTAGCTCACCCGGTGTAGCGTACATTCATCGAATGGTTCGGCTGCCGGGTTCGTCCGTTGCGGTCTAGGAAGGAGATTTGGGTGATGCGAGCACTTTAATTACTTTAGTACTCACCCAGTGACGGCAGATCGAGGACAGATCGGAGGAAGCCAACAACATAGGGGACCGCATGTTGTGGTTCAGATATTTTACATTCGGAGCATATGTCCGTTGCTCGGGACGCTCCGTTATATTGACAGTCCGAGAGACTGTCTTTAATGCTTCCTCATCCTCACAGCAGGGCACACGACCGCACATTGGCTACGTGACCTCGAGTATCCGATCAGTTTCGGCATTCAGTGATTCCACAGAGAATAGGTCGCGCCATCCGGTAGCCAAGGGACACGAGGCCTATACACTCCGTTCGCTCGCATATTGGAAGTATGCATGGGGTAACGATCTCGGAGCTTCCTGCGGCAATGCATCGTAAGACCGCAGCTCCTCAGGCCTCAGTGACGGACGTGCTATCCGAGTTAGCACAGTTGTTTCGCAGCATCCCAGCAATTGACGGTTTCTCGGTCGAATCAGGAATTATCCGACGGCGCTGGGTCGGTGCGGTCCGCGGTTGCATCAAGCTACGGACGACCGAACGCTTTATAGGGTCCGACAGGATGGCGAAAGGGATTCGAAAGATTTCGAGTTTTCCCTTTAGTAGTATCGGAAGATGCCTTTCATATCTTCTGGCATTTCTTCCAGTGATTATTTTTCGGACTTCATTACTGCGATCTTGGATAAGAGACTTATAGTGTCATTGGACTCGGATTTTTCGATCGGTACAGGGACTTTGTCCCTGACTTACCGACGCAGTCCAATATTGTCATTACAACATGTGTTTTATTTTTCGACGCTATATATTATATATATATATACAAGCCTGCTACTAAGCATGATAGTTTAGTTTCTTGTCCGCGTGGCTCATTTCTGCCATTTTATCTTTTTTACATATAGTTTATTTTGGCAGAGCAGGGCATACCGAGAGTTCATATGCGTCTAGACGGTGTGATTAAAGACTGCATATATTCTTTTTCGCCGTTTATGTCTTTTCCAATTTCAATGTTGGGAACGACATTATGTATAGTAGACTTAACTTAGACGCTTTATTATACGTAATCCGCCTTACTGAGGCGTTATCATTACGTCTTCAAGAAAAGATTTACGGGATATTATTCTCAATGTAATTTCTTTTGAGGGCAGTAGTTTGTTCACGTATAACTCCGCCCTTCAGTGGCTGATTGGAGTTGGTTAGACGTGATGCAGCCCTAGCTACATCCACGCGTGGATAGTAGGTTAAGAACTCTCTCAGAGTCGCTTCGTTCTCGGAGGAGCTTCTCTTCGACGGCAACTTTCCGGCAATCCATGAATTGCTTGATTTATACATTCTCTTGTCTATCTAGTGTTACAAGAGATTCAGACTGGGGCAAACATTCGGTGGTTGACTCAGAGAGTGCCGCCGCAGTTGCCGGACCCTAGTGTGGCTGTTATGACGGTTGCCAGTCAAACAGATTGGGATATATACTGATCCCTACGGATTCGAAGTGCCAGGGTCTTTGGGTTCCGCAGTCTTTTAGCTATCAGTTTAACTTCCGCGGAATAATGTTTTTTAGGCTTGCTTTATGTCATTGCATGAACATTATTCAGAAACGCATGCCCAAATTCCTGTCCTTTAATTCGACAGTAGTGGCGTATCTCCGGAACCAGGGAGGCACTCTTTCGTTTCCGTTATTCAATTTAATGGAAAGAATCCGTCTGTTGGTTATAGTACACCAAGTTCAGTTTTGGTCCGTCATATTCTGGGTCGTCTGATTGTTTTATCGCACTCCCGTTCTCTTACGGGTCGCTTGTTGCTGTCAGAATGGACTCTCAACAAACAAGTATTTAATCAGATTTGCTATCTATGGGAGCGCCCAATGATGTTTTATTTATGACACAGCTTGCTAATCAATTGCAGACGTATGTGTTGGCTTGTCCAGATCTCTGAGCTAATACTGTTAACGCTCTATTGATCTATAGGACGGTATGATAGGATACGCGTATCCTCCGGCGCTGTTGTTTTAGCAGGTATTGCTAAGATAAACAACCACAATACATTTCTGTTGATAGCATCTCTATCTTCACAGAGATCATGAGTAATTTACTCTCTTGTCTACTGTGGATCTTAACGTGAAATCTTCCTCTATGTGAGGATCTTTTTTCACTGGGTAAATCGTGTCATCTTTATCACAACCAGCAAGGTCGCAACCTTCATGTATTCCGTTGTGTGGTCCGTATTGCATTGTAAGCACTGTACTGGACGAGCTTTGGACGCGATTTCTTACTATAGGAGATCCTCTTCTTCGCTATTCTATGCGACTAAAGTGGAGGCTCTTCCGTCGTGGTGTAGGGATCATTATGTTCATATGGTTGATCCCTCCATACTACGCATTGCTAGTTTTTAGTATACTTGTTTCACAAGATCTACTGTAGCCTGTTGTTATTTAGGTTATAGGTTTATGTTACCTCATACCTATGCACTCTACGTTAGTTTACAATTGAGTCTTTTGTCTCTTTATCTAAGTCAGTTAGTAACTTTTTGATAAATAGACTTAGAATCCTTAGATTAAATTCCTATATGGATTTTAACTTCGGTTCTTATTTAGCTAAGTAATCATTTGAGCCTCTGGAAACAGTAGTTTTCAAATTCTGACCTTTTAGACAGTAATTCTGTTGGTTTCTCTTTTACTGTAGAGTCAGTGAGTTTCATGCACTATCGATGGATGATTTTCACTTTCATAGTTTCGGAATCAATACTTCCGTTACTATTTTGGTTGGATTGTTGCATAAGAGTTAGGCTCCTATTATCCGGAACCTATTATTTTAAGGTCCTTCCGTCTTCGTATGGGCATAGGCCTTTACTCTTTCCGGGTACAGTTTATGTATTTATAAACAGATATCTGTTTATTACAAGGGCGTAAGCTTCTTCTGTCTTTGATGTCTAGTAGAAGGACGTTACGCTCCATTTTATTGTTAATGGATTCTATTAACTAGCGTACTGCTTATGGTATATCATTGGCTTAGCAGTTGTGCTTAAGATTTCGGCTCATGAAGTAAGAGTTCTTCTACTTCTTGGGCTTACATTAATAGTGTTGCTATTATAGATTTTTGAAGGCTGCTCATTGCGCTCAGCCATCCATTCATGAATTTTATCTCAGAAATATCGAGTCCATTTCTGGAGGCCTCTATTGTTAGGTCTATTATCTACTGCTCAGAATGTCATTCACTTAACAGTTGCTACTATAGCTAGGTAGGCTGTCTGTTTCGGCAGTGTCTCCGTTCGGCTGCCCTCTTCGCTCTGGGCTATTTGACCCAGGGCAAGAAAAAGGGGGGGGGAGGGTGTTCCCTTGGGTCACCTGTTTTTACTATGAAAACAAGGGGATACCTCCTCCGGAGTTAGTAATTCTGAGCAGTTATTGGGATGGTTGTTTAGTGAGAAGTTTAAGTTTATAAAATTCATTCAAGTCTTAGTTTTTAAAGTATAGCTTTTGAATATTGCATATGTCAACGGACATGATTATGCAATTCTCACACACTTTTAGGAGTATAAGAGTCTCTATTCTCTAGACTTACTTTATTATTGGCTTACTTTAAAAATTATTAGTATAAGGATTATTGGATATTAATAGAGTACATGGATGTATGAAGCTCAATTTTTGGAAGGTGTTGTATCTTTCTAATTTATCATAAATAAGAAAGATACATGTAAGGCCTATTACTTCTTTTCCCTACAGGGGATGACTCTATTTTATTTTATTGAGCGTATTCCATTTTGCTCTATGTCCTTGGCCCTCCAGCCTTTTTACTATTCAGCTATGTCTGGGTCATTGGTACAGTATAAAAATGTTAAAAAATTTATAGTAATTTATATATTTTTTATACTTACCAATGACCCAGACGGGGATGGCCCTCCCAGGAGTTGGGAACTCTTGCCTCCCCGCTGAGTACATAGCGCTTACCAGGCACTGGTTATTAGAATGATAAATGGCGCCAATTTCGGAACGTCCTTGACACTGCGCATGCGCAGTGGGGGCGAGGTGTGGAGGGCCTTTCAGGACATGTTTTCTTTAGTTTTAGATGCAAATTTTGGGGATTGGGGGGCAAAATTTGTGTTTGGCCCTATATTTTAAGAGTTAGCACCAGCTATGTCTGGGTCATTGGTAAGTATAAAAAATATATAAATTACTATAAATTTTTTAACTTTCCTCTATGTCCTAGGCCATCCAGCCTGTTTACTATTCAGCTAAGTCTGGGTCATTGGTACAGTATAAAAATGTTAAAAAATTTATAGTAATTTATATATTTTTTATACTTACCAATGACCCAGACGGGGATGGCCCTCCCTGGAGTTGGGAACTCTTGCCTCCCCGCTGAGTACATAGCGCTGACCAGGCACTGCCAGTAAGAATGATAATTGGCGCCAATTTCGGGACATCTGCGTCACTGCGCATGCGCAGTAGAGGCATAGTATGGAGGTCCTTTAGGACATGATTTCTTTTTGTTTTGGATGCAAATTTTGGGGATTGGGGGGCAAAATTTGTGTTTGGCCCTGGTTTTGTTAGAGTTAGCACCAGGTAAGTCTGGGTCAACGGTAAGTATAAAAAATATATAAATTACTATAAATTTTTTAACTTTTTATCAAAAACATAGCATACAGGGAACAGAAATGAACATATTCCCAATTATCACAATTCTTGTCTTATTTCATAATCCTTCATAAACATTGAACATTATCCTTTTCATCAAACACAACACACAAGTTAAGCTACAGTGTCATTGACACTTTCATTAGAGTTTTCCAGACTTTGTTTCATTTTGTGGACTTTTTTTTTGTTGTGGTTGGACATATTGAGAAAATTTTTGGTATATATCATTGTTATGGATACTTACAGATCAAGTTCGAATTTCGTTCCACTCGGTTGATTTTTGATGGAGTTATTGCCCTTGAACTTAGAATTTTTAGAGTTTTCCAGATTTTTTTTCATTTTCTGGACTTTATTTTTTGTTATGGTTGGACATATTGAGAAATGTTTTGTATATAGCTTTGTTGTGGATACTTACAGATCAAATTCGAATTTCATTCCACTTGGTTGATTTTTGGTAGAGTTACTGCCCTTGAACTTAGAATTTTTACCATTTTCCAGACTTTTTTATATGCCCGCATAATGTTTTATAATTTCTGGAAGTACAGGCATATTATGTGCCATCGGATGACGTCCTCTGGTTTATCATGCTCCAGTATGGACACTGAGTTTCATTTTAAAGTCTTGAAGGTCATGTAGCCTGTTTGTTACTAGCGACATAATACAATTATGAAGTACCCATAATTGTTTGTGCATGTTATCCTGTTGGTCATGATAACTAAATGTAACAAAATTATCTCCCTTAGTATTGTTCCTGTGCATTCACCTGTCTGTGTGATGATGAGAGCAGGATGGGCTGTGTGTGTGTGTGTGGGGGAGGGGGGGTGCTCTAAAAGTTGAATTCTTTGAGCAGACATGGTCTTTAGCAATGCAGCTGGTTATAGAGTACAGACACATACCTATATTCTTAACTCTCTGAACACTGATGGCAAAATTTCAAACTGCATACTCCCAAATAATGCAACTAGAAATTTAATCAATTCAGTCATGTTTGTCGGAGAGCTCTGACAAACATGACTGAATTGGTTAAATTCCTAGCTGCATCATATGCAGAAAATTTGGTGATTAAATTTTTGGTATTGTATCATCATTGTGCAGAAGGTTAATTGTTAATCATGTGGAGACATGAGGATGACACAAGTGAATTTGCATTTCAATGAACAGTTAGTCCATGAGCGGCAGATTTGCCCATTGGCTCCTTAAGTTTTTATTGGTCTAGAGCCTTGGAAAATGTAACATCATTATGTAGAAGGTTAATTGTTAATCGTGGATTCATGAAGATTAAACAAGTGAATTTGCATTTCAGTGAATAATTAGTCCATGAATGGTCGATTTGCACTTTGGCTTTTCAAGTTTCTGCTGGTCTAGAAAGTAGTGTTACAGGTAGATGCCCATCTATTGGGTGTCCTTCCCTGTGGGAACCCCTGGAAGGTGTAGCAGTGCTTCTTTATTGCGGTAACCCAGAACCAGTGCCCGAGTTAGAAGTCCTCTAAAATGAGTAGCATACAGTACGTGGAGGGTGGATCGTAAGTAAATCACCCACGGAGTGGAGTTATCACCCAAGCTATAACTTTCAAATTTTGTACATATCGACATAAAACACAAGCAATGTTTCAGCCAATGGACCTCCAGGTTTAACCTGGAGGTCCATTGGCTGAAACTTTGCTGGTGCTCGTTGTGCTTTGCAACACATTTGCAATTATTCTCGGGTGGAATCTCCACTCTGCGGGTGATTTATTGATAATACACTCTCCACGTACTGTAGGTATAAATGAATGGCTAAACTTGACTTTATCCCCCATGCTGCAGTCATGAGATAGCCAATGATGTTGAAGGAGAGCTGAAACACCAATAAATAAACAGATAATTGGGTGTCCTGAGTACTACATCATTCTTTTCACATTGTATTATATTGGGGTACAGGGCCATGGAAATTTTGCCAGATGGGTTATGGAAAGACAATGGTACAGCTATGGAAAACCCACTTTTTTTGCCTTCGGTCCTAAGTTTTACAAAAATGATAGACATAGCTGAATAATATTAAAATAGGTTTTCAGTTACACAAACATAGATAATGATAGATATAGTTGAATAATCGTGAGACAGGTTTTCAGTTACACAGATTTGGGTTGATAATGTACATGTGTGGCTTTGTGGTTTTTCGTGTCAAGTCTAGGTTGATTATTACATATGTTGCCAACTTTGATGTGAACTCAATGTGAAGATACATTATTAAACTGGATTTTAATTTTCTTCATGGAAAATATGTAATATTCAGAGGTGGAAAGATGTGTTACAAACATTTATTAATGAATAGTGTCTCCCCAAGGAAGGGAACCCTTGCAAGTGAAGCAGTGCTTGTTTACTGTGGTAAACAAGCTCTGTTTTACTCGTAAAATAGAACCCAGTAACCAATGCCTGGGGTAGAAGTCCTCAAAATGGGCAACATGGGTATAAACAATTGTGCGGACTTGACTTTATATCCATGTTGAGCTCACAATTAGCCATTGTGCAGAAATATGTGACCTTAAACACCAGTAAATAAATAAATAAATAGTGTCTGTGAAATCTGAGAATCCTTTCATTAATCATGTCAATAAATGGTGATAGATTTTTGTATTCAGTTTTCTTAACGCGGTATTTGTTATCTCTGTAGTTTCTGATGCTGTGAGTTTAGGTGGTGGACCTGTAGTACAGAGAATTAGACTACAAGAGGAGTCTGAAAATCAAAATTCCAACACAGGTCTACTGGATGATGATTTACTTCAGTATTACCAGTTTCTGGCTGACAAAGGTGATGTTCAAGCTCAAGTAGTCTTGGGGCAGTTGTTTTACCAAGGAGGAAGAGGAATAGAAATTAATCATGAGGTATTTTAATTCCATTTTTATTTTGAGTTCTACATTCCATCACCAAACAGTAAACAGTAAACAGTGTTCCCAAGGAATGGCCTTGAATTTGATGAAAGACCTTGAAATCATGGAAAATTTGTCAGGAGGCCTTGAAAAGACTTCAATATTCATGAAATAAAAATGACGCTGAAGCAAGTAATCATAACTATATAGTTTTATATGTCAGTTAATGAAGGCACAGTCCTAACAAGGACCCTCTGGTCATTACCCCCTCCTCCAACTTCCCTTGCAGGGAAGTGTGGGGGGGGGGGGGATATGGTAATGACCGAAGGTCCCAGTTAGGACTAGTGATGGCAGGGCTTTGAAAATTCTTGAATTTGGCCATTGTAGGGCCTTGAAAAATGCTAAAATATAATGAGAAACAGTCTTGAATAGTCTTGCATTTTATCAGTCCTTGCATGTATGAACCCTGCCCGATTAATTGTTGCCAGGGCTAACATTTCTCTCACGCATTTCGGGTTATGAGTGCAAAATGTACTTGTATAAAGCTGTATACATGTTTGATTCTGACAATGCCAACCAATCATACTTATCATTTCCAAATTTTCAAAAACATTTCTTTCACTTCTCACTTGTTGGAACAAGTTGCAAATGCTGCATGTTGGGTTCCGTTTCCCAAACGCAGTCCACTCGAGTAATATTTCTCTCCATACACAAGTGCAGAAACTATCATCCTTGTTTTAAAAAAAAAGTTGAAAATTGAACATGGAGTTGAAGTACAAACCAAGTGCATTAAGTAGGATCACAAAAATTTAGCAATAGTTGAAGGTCCTGTTTATCAATACAAAACCGGTGCTTCTAATTTGTTCAGGGCAAGGACATTAATGTGGTGTGGTACTCTAAAAACATGTTATTTATTTTAATAGCCTAATATTTGAGTAATTTTCTGCAGAATAGAACCAACAAGATGTTTACAAAAATATATTAAATATGCACTGCATTTTTAATCGTGCTTTGTTGCAAGCACTTGCAAATAAATATTCATCAATCAAGAAAAGTAAAATTTTAAGGTCTCACCTTTTTTTCTCAATTTTAAAAGACACCGCAAGCCAATAAAAATGTTGAACGAGGGAGTTCAGTTTCAGTGAGGGATTGTCCCAGAACCCAAACCTTTATGTCTTTTTGTCTAATTCTGCCTTCTGTTTTGCTTTCTGAAATTTTTTTAATGAGAGAGACATTTTTAGTCGAGTCAAACTCAACTTATAGTTTGGTGAATGGCAGTTGGGTGGGTGGGCTTGCTGGCATAAACAATTGTCTTCCAGACAATAACTTGATAATAGTTCGACCCATGTTCATGAAACTTCATAGGTAGGTTGGCATCGGTGAGAGGAAGAACCCTATTTATTTTGGACTTGCTAGGTGAAAGATCAAGGTCTCAGTGACCTTGAACATAGTAAATCATAAACAATTGGTTTCCGGATGATAACTTGACTATGGTTCAACCCACATTCATGAAACTTCATATGAAGGTTTCCCTTCATGGGAGGATGAACCCTATTTATTTTGGACACACTAGGTCAAGGCCACAGTGACCCTGAACATAGTAAATCAAAACAATTAGTTTCCGGATGATAACTTGACTATGGTTCAACCCACATTCATGAAACTTCATATGTAGGTTGGCCTTCATGAGAGGAAGAACCCTATTTATTTTGGACTTGCTAGGTTAGAGTCAAAGTGACCCTGAACATAGTAAATCGTAAACAATTGGTTTCTGGATGATAACTTGATAATGGTTTGACCCACATTCATGAAACTTCAAAGGTAGGTTGGCCTAGGTGAGTGGAAGACCTCTATTTATTTTGGACTCTCTTATTAGTCTAGGTCAAAGGTCAAGGTCACAGTGGCCTCGAACATAATAAATCGTAAACAATTGGTTTCCAGATGATAATTTGACAATGGTTTCACCCACATTCATGAAACTTCATAGGTAGGTTGGCATTGGTGCAAGAAAGAGCCCTATTTATTTTGGAATCACTAGGTCAAAAGTCAAGTTCACAGTGACCCTCCACATAGTAAATTGTAAACAGTTGGTTACCAGACGATAAGTTGATAATGATTAAACCCACTTTTGGGCTGTCACAACTCGACTTTGGATCGGTGATCCTATCGGCATTTTCTAAGTATATCTTGGACCAGTTTTGTAAGAGCTTGTGTTCAGGTCATTTGTTTGAGGCAAATGACTCGAGGGCTTTCATATTTTTATCTGGGTTTGTCATAGACCATTACAACATGGCTTAACCCATATTTAGCATATATGTCATAGCAAATATCTTTTTGCCTTGAAGTTAGTCACAGTGAAGCTGTCTGAATTTGTGTTTAGGTCAACTTTATTTCACATGATGGTGATGTGCCTAAAGTGTTTCATTTATTTTAGTTGTTTCCCTTCTCTGGAAATTCACTTTGTTTCAAACTGTATTTTGTCATTTGCCTGTTTTTTTTCTTCTTTTTTAGCTCACCTGAGCGAAGCTCAAGGGGAGCTTTACTAATCACTTTCTGTCCGGCGTCCGGCGGCGTCCGTCTGGCGTTAACTTTACATTATCTACTTCTCCTCCTAAACCACTAGCCCAATTTTATTCAAATGTTGGCTAAATGTTTATTACCTAATGCCAATTCAGATTTGTTCAAATGAAGTTGCCCCTCCTCCTGGGTGGTGCCACGCCCCCAAAGGGCACCAAAATCTTTGTAAATCTTCTTCTCATGAACCAGCAGTAGCAGAGACTTGATATTTGGTGTGCAGCTTCCTTTTGAGGTGTAGACTCAGATTTGTTCAAGAGAAGTTTGTGGGGCTATACTTGGCGTCGTTATGGGAGGGGCAAAATTTTTTGCCCCTCCCAAAATTTCTATTTTCCAAATTGAGAGGCTGATTTGAACCAAATTTTATGTGAGGGCTTATTGGGTCATGAGTACTTGATTTATGCAAAAAAAAAATTTCCCGCAGCCCCGTGGGAACCGCAGGAGCTAAAAATAGAAAAAATTTAAAACGTCCATATCTCCAAAACTGCACGGCACTGAGAATTTTTATTTGGTGTGCAGCTTCCTTAGGACCAACAGAAAGGATTGGTAAAAAAAAATTGCCATCGGTTTTATCATAGGGTACAGTTTCGGGACTTTGAAAAAGTGCTGAGTCAGCACTTTTTAACACTGTAGGCAATGGGAAAAACATTAAAAAATCTTCTTCTCCAGATCCAGCAGGCAGAATCTTTTGATATTTGGTATGCAACATTGTAGGATGGATCTGATTCAAGTTTGTTCAAATCGGCCCCCTGGGTTCATATTTGGGCTCAGTATAGGAGCCCGATTTCGAACTTAGTGTATTTCAGGCAAATTTCTTCAAAAATCTTCTTCTCCAGATCCAGCAGGCAGAATCTTTTGATATTTGGTATGCAACATTGTGGGGTGGATCTGATTCAAGTTTGTTCAAATCGGCCCCCTGGGTTTATATTTGGGCTCAGTATAGGAGCCCAAATTTGAACTTACTGCATTTCAGGCAAATTTCTTTGAAAATCTTCTTCTCCAGATCCAGCAGGCAGAATCTTTTGATATTTGGTATGCAACATTGTTGGGTGGATCTGATTCAAGTTTGTTCAAATCGGCTCCCTAAATTCATATTTGGGCTCACTATAGGAGCTTGAATTCGAACTTAGTGCATTTCAGGCAAATTTCTTCAAAAATCGTCTTCTCCAGATCCAGCAGGCAGAATCTTTTGATATTTGGTATGCAACGTTGCGGGGTAGATCTGATTCAAGTTTGTTCAAATCGGCCCCCAGGATTCATATTTGGGCTTACTATAGAAGCCCGAATTCGAACTTAGTGCATTTCAGGCAAATTTCTTAAAAAATCTTCTTCTCCAGATCCTGCAGGCAGAATCTTTTCATATTTGGTAAGCAACATTGTGGGGTGGATCTGATTCAAGTTTGTTCAACTCGGCCCCCTGGGTTAATATTTGGGCTCAGTATAGGAGCCCGATTTCGAACTTAGTGCATTTAGGCAAATTTCTTAAAAAATCTTCTTCTCCAGATCCAGCAGGCAGAATCTTTTGATATTTGGTATGCAACATTGTGGGGTGGATCTGATTCAAGTTTGTTCAAATCGGCCCCCTGGGTTTATATTTGGGCTCAGTATAGGAGCCCAAATTTGAACTTAGTGCATTTCAAGCAAATTTATTAAAAAATCTTCTTCTCCAGATCCAGCAGGCAGAATCTGTTGATATTTGGTATGCAACATTGTGGGATGGATCTGATGCAAATTTGTTCAAATCGGCTCCCTAGATTCATATTTGGGCTTACTATAGAAGCTCGAATTCGAACTTAGTGCATTTCAGGCAAATTTCTTAAAAAATCATCTTCTCCAGATCCAGCAGGCAGAATCTTTTGATATTTGGTATGCAACATTGCGGGGTGGATCTGATTCAAGTTTGTTCAAATCGGCCCCCTGGATTCATATTTGGGCTCACTATAGAAGCTCGAATTCAAACTTAGTGCATTTCGGGCAAATTTCTTCAAAAATCTTCTTCTCCAGATCCAGCAGGCAGAATATTTTGATATTTGGTATGCAACATTGCGGGGTGGATCTGATTCAAGTTTGTTCAAATCGGCCCCCTGGATTCATATTTGGGCTTAATATAGAAGCCTGAATTCGGACTTAGTGCATTCCGGGCAAATTTATTAAAAAATCTTCTTCTCCAGATCCAGCAGGCAGAATCTTTTGATATTTGGTATGCAACATTGTGGGGTGGATTTGATTCAAGTTTGTTCAAATCGGCTTCCTAGATTCATATTTGGGCTCACTATAGAAGCTCAAATTCGAACTTAGTGCATTTCAGGCAAATTTCTTAAAAAATCTTCTTCTCCAGATCCAGCTTCAGAATCTTTTCATATTTGGTAAGCAACATTGTGGGGTGGATCTGATTCAAGTTTGTTCAAATCGGCCCCCTGGGTTTATATTTGGGCTCCATATAGGAGCCCAAATTTTAACTTAGTGCATTTCAGGCATATTTCTTAAAAAATCTTCTTCTCCAGATCCAGCAGGCAGAATCTTTTGATATTTGGTATGCAACATTGTGGGGTGGATCTGATTCAAGTTTGTTCAAATCAGCCCCCTGGGTTTATATTTGGGCTCAGTATAGGAGCCCAAATTTGTACTTAGTGCATTTCAGGCAAATTTCTTTGAAAATCTTCTTCTCAAGATCCAGCAGGCAGAATCTTCTGATATTGGGTATGCACCATGCTTAGAGGGGTGAGATTCAAGTTTGTTCAAGCCAAGTCCCTGGGTTCATATTTGGGCTCACTGTGGTAGCCCGAATTATAACTTAGTTCAAAATGAGGAATTTTCTTTAAAAATCTTCTTCAGATCCAGCAGTCGAAATGTTTTGATATTTGGTATGCAGCATCCTTAGGGGGTGAGATTCAAGTTTGTTCAAGCCATGTCCCTAGGTCCATATTTGGACTCACTGTGGGAGCTCGAATTGTAACTTAGTTCAAAATGAGGACTTTTCTTTAAAAATCTTCTTCAGATCCAGCAGTAGGAATGTTTTGATATTTGGTGTGCAGCATCCTTAGGGGGGTGAGATTCAAGTTTGTTAAAGCCAAGTCCCTGGGTTCATATATGGGCTCCCTGTGGGAGCCTGAATTATAACTTAGTTCAATATGAGGAATATTCTTTAAAAATCTTCTTTTTTTTTTTTAGATCCACTGGTCAGAATCTTTGGATATTTGGTATAAGCTTTTCTTAGGAGAAGCAGATGCAACTTGTTGAAATCAATTCTCTGGGTTGATATAAATTTAGGCTACCATGTCAGGTGAGCGCCCACAGGCCCCTTGGGGCCTCTTGTTTATATAGCTATTTTTTGATGTTCTGCCTGAGGACTATACAAATGAAATCCATCCAGGTGTCCATACATCTAGATTTTTGATACCTTTGTGGCACGATCAACTCCTCCTACACTTTTAATTGTAGAGATGTGAAACTTTAGGACATAGCTATCCACATATTGAAGATGTGCAACATGTATATAGATGATGGAAAAATGTCATTTTGACAGAGTTATTGCCCTTTATTGATTCGGAAAGTTTTGCATGGATAGGCATGTTGAGTGCCTTCAGGGTGTCATTAATTTCTGCTACAGTTTCTAATGTTGAGAACTGAAAGTTTAGGGAATTGTTACAAACATAATAAAAATGTGCAACATGTATAAGTATATAAAGATGACAGAAAAATAATTTTTGACAGAGTTATTGTCCTGAATCTACTTGAAAATTTTGACTGTTTTTCTTTCTTCAAATTTGCTCCCTCCTCGTTGGGTGAAATTTTTTTTTTTAAGTTTTGTGAGAGTTTGTATTTAGATCAGTTTCTTTGAACCCTATAACCCCAGGGGTTTGTTGATTTTGCAGGTTGTTACAGTCCATTACTACACAACCCAAGCCATTTTAACACATGTCCTATGCCCAATCTTTTTCTGCATAATTCTATTCAAAAATTATTTCTCATCTAATGCCATCAGTAGAATTGAAATAAAATGGATATTTTCTTCATTCTTATCCTACAAGGCATTCACTTGGTGTTAGGTTTTTTCTCACGAGTCATCATGTTGTCTTTACCGAGCAAAGGAATCCTTCCCAACAAAAGTTTAGGCAATTTAGCCATTGAGTCTAATACTAGCTGCAGATACATATAACCAAGCGTCTTAGTGGTTACAACATTGAACTTCAAACCGAAAGGTCTGTGGTTCACCTGCCAGGGGTATCTGCATTGTGTCCTTGAGCAAGGCACTTAATCCCGATGCCCACCTTGGGGGTATACATGTAGTTGTGCTGTGTACTAAGGTGTACTGCACGTCAATGGTGCACTTTTGTTCAACTCATGCTAACCCTGCTTCTGTGGAGTTAGTATATTTGGGAGTCTTGACAGTTGCTTGCTGCTGCTCAGTGGTCCTTTTGGGTACTCTGGCTTCCTCCAACCATAAAAATGTCGAGAGTTTCATTGAACTCTAATAAAACAAAAACGAAAAAAAATGTAACCAAGTTTATAATGGAAAACAAATGTGCTTAAACTCACAATTTGCTCATCACAACTAACATTGCATTCATATTGTTTTCCACAAAGATTGTATTATGTATGTTGAGTATTCATAATTTGTGTATATATCTTTAATTGTAGAGAGCAATGCACTACTTCTTGATGTCTGCAGAATCTGGTAATGCCAATGCTTTAGCATATCTTGGAAAGGTAAATATTACCATGTCTCGAGGTCATAATGTATACATTTTCTGAAGTTTAATGCGATATTAAAACTGCATAACAGCTGATAATAATAATAATAATTAATTTTTTTATTATATGCTAAACGATAGATTATCAAAAAAATTGAGGAAAGATAGAAATCGTATCCCCCACTGTGAAGATATAGAAATTTTCCCTTCACAGTATCAATCAAAATGGTGGCTCTCAAAGCATCACTTCAAGGTGAATATGAGTCAAATTTTCACTGGAGATGATCAATTTGTTCTGAAAAAGTATAAGGAAAAGAAAATCTAATGTTTTGGAGAGGATACTGATCATTTCCAGCAATAATTCAACACGTATTCGCCTTGAGTTGATGAATAAAACCTTCCAGCTGAATCAGATCGCAAAACACTACCTGTTCCATGTATCAATCAAATCACTTCCACATATCAATGCGCATCAGCTGTTTATTTCCATCCGTCAATTCAAAGTTGAAACGATTGGAATTATCATATAGGATAACCTTTTCATCTCCTCAAACCAAACTTTATCATTGAACAGCCACCTTGGCTGACTACTTGTGCTTTAAAATATCTCAACCATGGTGTTCTAATCTATAACAGAAAAACAAAATCGATATTAGGCTAGAACCAGCTTTCTATAACATTACAATGGGTTATTTCCCCATATTATCATTTTGAGACCACTCATCTCAATCCACGTCCTCAGCAACTCCTGTAACAATAGAGTGACGACACAATAACCTGCAGCTTTCAAAAATGCATTATACCGGCCCACTGCATCCACCAAAATGCATCCGCCAAAACGCACCCGCCTCAACACCTCGGCCAGAATTTGAGGTATATAAGTCTGATCCACAAGAGGTCCCTCTGCCTCTGACGAAGTGCACAAAAGCACGAAACTGGTTAGGCTAGACAGTATACAGGATAACCCTACAACAGGTCCCCTCAAACTCTCTGAGTTGTTACAGAAATATTATTTTACACTTATATAATTAGACTTGTTCGACGGTTATGGCAGACACACCGGCCACAAGTTCAATCAACAGCATTAGCCTGAGTTCCAGCCCTAGCACTTCAACAATATTAACTTCAGATACAGATGAATGGCGCCCCAAATGATAGTGCCAAGATTCCAATATAACAATATTGACCCCAATCCATGAGGAATATAAACCTGCTTATCGTATTATACGCAACCTTTGCATCAAGCAGTTGCAATTGGGGCTCCAGGGCCTATTCCTGGAAAAAATGTATGGCTAATAGTCTCTCCCCAAATGGGCTATGACCATCTATAACTAAAGCTTGTAGCCCGCAGAGTGACCTTACCAAAAATCGATTACAGGACACGCTAATACAAGCCAGTGACCAGATCCTCCAGATCAACATTGACCATGTCACTCAAAATGGACCTTACAAGCACAGGCAACAAAATAGCTTCTGCCAGAGATCAAGTTCCTAGCACTATTAGCATGGTGATGCAACCCATCCCTTAAAGATATTCTCACCTGCCCCAAACTACCCGCCCTTTTTGCAATCAGCTGAAGAATCCTCTAAAACACGATTGCTCTAATTGTAAACACCTCCCGAAGGGACTCTGGTTTCAGAGTAAATCACCTCCAAAAGATACAAGGGATCCCGCTGCAGAAACTGTGTTTACCTATTACATTGCCAACAATGTGGTAAACAGTATGTCAGGGAAACGAAACGTCATTTCCACACCCACATACCAAATGCAACGGAACATTGCCGTACCTGTGAAATACGCTGGATATTCACTTAAAAGAATGCTACAACCACTCGGCCTAAACAGAAAGGATTTTAATAAGTGGTTTATACAATTGATTATAAAGTAAAATTTGAGAAGAAAATGGTGTAGTGTAACACTCTGTCGGAAAGGGTTCTCTGAGCCCTTTCGACAGGGTATTACATAACAACGTATTATCGGCTACATGAGGTGCTGCGGGTTGGTTAGTGGATGGGGGGTCCATTGGGTGTAAAATTGGGGGGTTTTTTGTAAGTTTTGAAGGATTTTGAGTGCCAGATGACCTGCAGTTTCTGAGGTGGGTGTCCAATGGATGATTTTTTCCCTTGATCAAATATGAATTTTGAAGGATTTTGAGTGATTTTTATAAACAAAAAAAAAAAACAGATAACCCATGGGGTGGGTACAATGGCTAATTTGTTTTTCCACTTTGAAATGAGTTGTGAAGGGTTTAGAGTGATTTTACATACAATAAAATCACCCAATCCCCCCTCCACCACTCCCACCCCCTCCTTCTTTTTCCAAAAAAATACTTGAAGTCATTTAATCTCCATTTTAATTCCAAGGGCAGAAAAAATCAAATGGCTTCCCTCCCATAGCAACCCCCCCCCCCCCCCCCCCCCCCCCCCTTTGACATTGACACAGTTGCAATTTTATTGTAGGGTTAACTCCGCCTACCCTGGAAACTGGAAAATACAAAAAATATGAGGGAATCTCTTTAAAAATCTTCTTCTTCAGATTCACAAGTCATAATCCTTTCATATTTGGTATACAACATCTGTAGGTTGGTTAGACTCAAATTTGTTTAAATTGGGTCCTTGGGTTAATATTTGGGTTCCCTATGGGAACCTGTATATTAACTTTGTGCATTATGAGGAAATTTCTTTAAAAATCTTCTGATGATCCAGCAGTATAATCCTTTCATATTTGGTATACAACATCTCTAGGGGGGTTCAGATTCAAGTTTGTTCAAATTGGGTCCCTTTGTTAATATTTGGACTCTCTATTGTGTGTGTGTGTGGAGGGGGAGGTTGCCGCGACATAAGCTTTGGAAGTTTGGCAGTGCTTGTTTACAGCTAATGGAATTGGAAGCAGTCAGGAAGACCTATGATAATCATCTGACATGGACATGGACACCAGAGTTATGAATAATTTCATGACTTTATTCCTCTGTAGTGTTGATGAACTATGACTAACTGAATGTGACCCAAAATATGTCTTTGAATCACTTTGTCAGGTGAGCGATTAAGGCCCCTTGGTGGCCTCTTGCAATTCATTTATGCTTCATTGGTCCACCATTGCACTGGGGATATAATTGCCTTCAGCATTAGCTCTTGTTGTTACTGGAAATCCAGTCCTTTATATCACCTGACATGTATAACATATAGATTAAATAGGTACTAGGGCCAGTAATCAGATTTAAACCATGAGTAGGATAAGAGTTTTAACCACTCAGCTTGCCAAGTGGTTAAAACCCTTATTCTGCAAGGGGTTTAAATCTGATTATATAATTACCAGCCCTAGTATCCATTTGTTTTATTTATACCATGCTCTTAATAAATACTCAACTTTGTCACTTAAAATGGAGAAAAACTGACACTTTCTATCCCAAGCTCATGGGAATGTCTTGTTTACATCTGTGCCGGTGGGCAGTACTACCTGCTGAAAGTGAATGCTTGATTGACAGCTAGACACATAATCAAAATTGATTGAATTTACCTTGCTTTTTCAGTCAAATTATTCTTAACAATTCTTAAATTTTATTTTAAATAATTAATTGTACGTATTTTAAACTTAATAAGTCATTGCATGTCGTAGAAAGTACCACTAAATGTCGTATGTTTGAATGAAACATCGTGAAGTGTAAATGTATAGAAGTTGGCAAATTGCATCACGCCAAAGGTCAAGTTGGATGAACTTCCGACTTAGGGTGTACATTTTTTTAACCACAGTAGAAGCTTTACACTGGTAGTGGGGTTAAAAGCTAAATTTTAACATACAGGCTTTTCACAGGTGGTAACATAGGTGAGTGTGGTATAAATAGTTATAAATAATTACAAGACTACATTGCTCTGTTGTGTTTGGTAACTTGCTATTGATTTTGAATGTGGCCCCAAATTATTCAATAAAGAACTTTCTGAGGTGAGCAATTGAGGCCTGTGGCCTCTAATTTGTTATGCAGTAACTTGAAGAGCAGATATTGTATTTCAAACTTGTTGTGCTTCCTTATCTGTCCAGTGTCAAGAATAACACGAAAAATCATTTGGTTTATTAAGAACAGATATTATTGCCATTTTTTCTGCATTTCACTCGAAATTTGAATTCAGGTGCAATGAAGAAGGTGTATGGCAGAGACATAGATTGATGAATTCGTTCATCCTTTTGATCATTCTACAACCAGGCAAGTTGTATGTTTATATTGTTAATAATAAATATCCTTTCTTCATCTTATGGTTCTATGGCTTGTGCAAGGAGATTTATTCACCTGCAATTTCTTTTCTCGTGTTAATATTTTCTTAACTACAGAAATAAATATGACAATGATGTTTCTATTGCAGATGTATTCAGAAGGTAGTCCCTCTGTATCCCAGGATAATCATACTGCCTTTCAATATTTCAAAAGTGCCGCAGATAAGGTAAGTCATGTGATTCTTGTAATTATGCATGTGCAGATGAACTGGAACTCTTGTCATTAAGTTGACAGGATACGGCCAAGGCTCGAAATAAGTTGTGGGACAAGAACAATGGCCAGCGCCAAACTTACTTTGACCTATATACTTTGAAATCCATAGGACATTTTGACCGACTCAAAATTCTGCTCAATTTTAGAATCTGAGTTTAAAAAACACTGGTAATTCAGTATAAACTTAACCCTTTGAACACTGGTGGTATCTTCCATGTCAGTTGAAATGCATCAATCAGAAAAGTCCATATTAATTATTTGGGAGTCGACCAATCAATATATTTTTACACTATAACCCAATGGCCCAGACTAGCTGGTGCTAACTCCAAAGTTATCAAAAATTTTGAAACCCACCAGTCCCCAAAATTTGCTTGCAAAACCAAAATTAAAAATCCTATCTGGCCGTCCATACATTTACTCACCGCGCATGAGCAGACGTCCGGAATTGTCGCCAACATTATTCTTTGTTTGGCCCTAAAGTCAACAACAATGAAATGACATCTGTGCTTTTAAATCTCCTTTTTTGAGGATGCCAGACACAAATCAAAGCAAGAATTGGTGTATTCAAGGCTGTTATTGGATGATGGAAGTGTTCAACGGTGGTTTTTGACGTTCAGGGCTGTTACTTTATAATAATTATAAAATTATTTCATGTTTCCCAATTCGGGACATACGCCTGATGTCATCATTTTTGTTAATGATTATTCCACTGTTTGTTAAGTATTCCTTCCCTATCCTTCCATGAACCCTTCCAGTTAAACTCTTAAGCTTTTTGGTGAATTTTTATTGAAATTTTTTATTAAATTTCTTGGGAGTTTAACATGTATTACAGAATTGTTATTCTGTCCTTCCCCAAGGTTACGTCCTCACTCTAGGGGTGTTAGGTCGTTTAGTCTTGCATCTTCTATCCGATGTATCAATTTTTTCTTTGTATAAAGATCTAGCTTTGCATCTGATAGCATTTTAATTGGTTCTGACTTTGGGCCTTTTTGTGTGCCTAATGTCTTGTTTACATTGACGTTGTTTACATTGACAACGTCCTCATATATAGGTAGTTTTTTTTATATTCTATTACTGTAGAATTACTATAGGATACATGGATTATTATTCCGGTAGTGTAGCTCAAAAAATTTGGATTTAGTCCACACTTAAGATCTATCGGGATGCCCTTGGGCGTTTTTTTAAAATTTTTTGTTTACAGAAAATATTTTGAGTTTAATTTTGATTGTTATTATTCATGTATCTTAGTTATATATACATTTTGTTGTGGGGTTTGGAGGACTGATATCGACTTTAGTTGATGCACTCCTGCGGACTCCTGTCATTCTTGTGTTCACTGGGATGACTGATGTTGGAGTCGGGTGTCATGGTACGTTGTTGACGGTGAGGTTCTGAGACCAGGCCTCTCACCGTGTTTTAATTCATTCTGTCAGTTTCTATTTCAGAGGAACATGAACATGGTGATGATATTCTGACACCCTTTCAAGTATGCTACCGTTGTCGCGCTCCATAGAGCATATAGAGCTAGCTGCTGTGCTCATTATTGTAAGAGTTAGGGCCTTTTGTTAAGGGTTTTAATCTCTCGCAAGCAGCTAGATCGAAGGTGAAGCGGTACTCCATCTATGGGTGCCGGGTAAGTCCGTTGCAGTCATAAGAAGTGGATGTGGGTAGAGCGAGCACTTTAATATAAATAGTTCACCCAGCGATGACGGAAATAGGGAGGAAGTCAGCAAGTTCTTGTACTCGGCGAGATCTGAGGCCCCCCTCTCTAATCTAGCAACGTCTGGGGCCAGATGTTGTTTTGAGAAACTTGCACAAGCCGGAGCATATGTCTGCCCTCCACTCAGGATGCTCTGTTTAGTCTGCAGCCGAGGTCGGCTTCAGTCAAGGCTTCCTCTGCTACATTTCACAAGTCCAAAGTTTTCTGGTTGGAAACTTGCACGAGATGGAGCATATGTCTGTCCGCTGCTCGGGATGCTCCGTCTAGTCTGCAGCTGGGGTCGGCTTCAGTCACGGCTTCCTCCGCTATGTTATTTAAGCACACACGACCGCATCCTAGCTACCCAACTTCAGATATCTAGCCTGTTGCACGAAGAAGGAACCTCTCTCCGCCTGTGAAGTTGGACCATCCGGTAGCTAGGGAGACGAGGCCACGATCATCGGGACATTCGGAGAAAGGATCCGTTTCCGACACACCGTCCCAGAAGCAGCATGTGGCTAAGAAACGGCAGACCGCTGCTCCTCAGGCGTTGATGATGGACTTGCTGTTGCAAATTTCGCAGCTGATCGCAACATCCCAGCAAGTGCAGGTGCAGTCTCCCTCAGACTCAGAATCTGAGCTGTCGGAGGGTGCTGTGTCAGTCCAGTCGTCTGTTCACGCAGATGCAATGGACCAAGATTCGCAACTGATTCTCTCGGATGGTGAAAGGGATAAGGAAGAGGATTACCCTTCCCTTTCGGAACAGCACATGGTTGCGATGGTTTTCATCCATCAATACTACCCTGATTTTGTTCTGCCGAATCAGAATGCTGCGACGATGAGAAGTCCTTCCGAAGGAAGTCGTTGGACACAGACTTTATCCAGACAAAGGAGGAAGTCCTTCTTTTCTGATTCAGATTATGCATGTGTCGCAGGCCTTTGGCCATATAGACGACGCCGTATTTATCCTCTTGAGTGTGAGGAAGAAGGCGGTTTCTTATCTTCATCTTCCGTATGCATAGCGTTTTTTGAAACACTTTCATTTAAAAACGGTCAGGGAAGATGTTCAGAGAGTTCCTCAGCATTTGAATGAGCAGGCCGGGGATCTAGAGGTATCCTTACCTGTATCATTCACTATTCGCTCAGACACAATTGAAATGGCAATTTCTTCAAATAGAGCAAATTTGGACGTTATGTCTTGCGCAGATCACCTTACAAGAGCTATGGTGTAACGTCTCAAGGGAAAGGAATTTGAGGATGTTCGTACCTCTCTTGGAGTTCTTTCCAAGGCACTTATGTATACCATGTATAACTCTGCCCTTACAGTGGCTAATCTGGAGTTAATCAGACATGATGCTGCCCTTGCGTCGTCATCACTGATAGATGACAAGGTGAAAAGCTCTCTTCGAGTCGCTTCAGTCTCCGGACATATTATTTTCGACGACTAGCTTTCGTTAGTCTATGAACAGGCTACTAAGAAAGCGTCTAGTGCTCTGCTTTTGAAATCGGCGTATCAACGACCCACTTCAGCAGACAAGAGTAAAGGAGGGCGTTCCAGACAAAATCGTCAGAAGGAAACTCCTCACGAAGCTACAAGAAAAACCCTCTTATAATTACTCTGGAGGTCGTCAGTATAGCGACTCGGGAAAGAGACATATGTCTGATCGGGACTATCGGTCAGACGCCCCTAGGCCGACGAGACGAGGTTCTTCGCAGGGAGGATGGTTTCTCTGCCTCGCAGGTCATACAGGTGATGGTTTAGACCTCTATTGCTGGCCAGTTGGCGGGAGGTTATCAAGCTCCACAAAAAACTGGACAACAATCACGGAAGATCAGTGGGTGAGAAATGTAGTCTCGGACGGCTTACGGCAATCATTCCGAGCGAAAACCCCACTAACAAGTTGTCCACGTTGGACAAATCTTCCATCAAATCCTTGCATAAGAGAGTTTCTCCTAGCGGAGGTACAGGCTCTATTATCAGAGAAAGCAATACAAGTAGTCGAGAATCAGAATTCTCAAGGTTTTTACAGTCACCTGTTCCTCGTAACAAAGCCAGACGGCTCGTTCCGACCGGTAATAGACTTGAGCTGGATAAACAAGCTTATCATGGCTCCAAAAATTTATATATGGAGACCATTCGGTCGGTAAATGCGAGTGCTTGAGTGATCGACTATGCGGCAAGCATAGATCTAAGGATGCGTACTTTCATGTCCTGGTACATCCGGCATTCTAAAAGTACCTGTGGTTTACCGTACAAGGG
The DNA here is from genome assembly GCA_031216915.1 of Pictodentalium vernedei. Lineage (NCBI taxonomy): Eukaryota > Metazoa > Mollusca > Scaphopoda > Dentaliida > Dentaliidae > Pictodentalium > Pictodentalium vernedei. The sequence continues at coordinate 292,145,066 of CM062290.1, forward strand.
AAGGTGTATCAGTTCAGAGCAATATGTTTTGGTCTGAACCTGGCTCCCTAGGCATTCACTTGAATAATGAACTCTGTAATGTCATACTTCCGAGCTCATTTGTCTGCGGTAACGTCGGCTTACTTTGACGACCTTCTACAGGGATACAGCAACAGAATTATTTTTCAGAACGATGTTCAGAGTCTAATTCTATTACTCCGACATCTCGGTTTCATCATAAATGAAAAAAAATCTGATCTAGCGCCGTACAAGTTGTCTATTCACTTGGGAATGAGCTTTGAGACTCACAACAATCTGGTTCATCTGCCATTACCCAGAGTGAAATTTGTCCGTTGTTATGCTCGCTTTTGTCTACACTCAGACGCATTAACAGTGAGGGAATTCGTGTGACTGTTGGAGCTGTGCGGAGCGGCTGTGGATCTCATTTCGATGAGCTGCCTGCGCGCACATCCCCTCCAGATATTCTTTACTCAGAACTGGAGTGTGAAGATGCTTTCGCTTGAACCAGTATTGGCTAAACAGACCTAGTAAAACAAAGGGTACATATTTGGGCAGATATTCAGTGGTTAACTCAGGGAGTTCCGCTGCAACTGCCGGATCCGGCTTTCACGATTATGACGGATGCGAGTCAGACGGGTTGGGGTGCGACCCTAAGTCCCGCAGACTTGAAGTGTCAGGGTCTTTGGGACCCTTGGTTCCAGGAGAAACACATAAACATCAAAGAGATGATGTAAATATGGCTAGCCCTACAACATTGGATTCACATGATAACAGACGTCCATGTTCAGATTTGGTCGGACAACTCGACAGCAGTAGCATACATCGGGAACCAGGGCAGCACCCTTTCATTTCCATTATGCCAACTAACGGAGAAGGTTGTATACGTCATGAATCATCATGTTCAACTGTCTATCCGTAATATATCGGGTCGTCTGAACGTACTAGCAGACTCGCTTTCTCGGGAAGGTCGCCTGTTGCAATCGGAGTGGATGCTCAACAAGTGGGTATTTGGGCAGATTTGCTACTAGTTGAATCATCCCATGATAGATCTGTTTGCAATACACCGGAACAATCAGTTACCGACATTCATGTCACCATGCCCAGACTATCAAGCGTATGCAGTAGATGCTCCGTCAATCTCATGGGGATGAATAATAGGATATGTGTATCCTCTAGTTCCATTGATTCAGTAGATTATGTTTAAGATCAAACAGTCTCGTTGTGAAATCCTACTAGTAGCACCTCTGTCGTCACAGAAACCTTGGATCAGTCTTCTCAGGTGTCTGTTATGGGAATTCCTCAAAAGCTTCCTCCACGAGAGGACCTTCTTTATAGTTTTTGTTCATCACGTCCTTCTCCACCCATAGTGGCATAATGGCGACGGTTAGACGTGAGGGAACTATTGCGGTTCCTATATTATTTAACGACTAATACAGGAACGATATTAGTGTAATGCAGGTGAGGGAGGTTCAATATGACTTCGACTCCCCCCCCCCCCCCTTCCTCCCACTGCCAATGTGTTTAGAGGCGATTACCGGGCAAGACGTAGTTTTCTTCCCGTAAGCCTCGTATGTGTTTAAATACATACATGCATTTCATGACTTCTCAATTGGCGGCTGGGTCATGTTCTATGGCGACCTCATGGGCACATCCACTTTTTAGTTGATTGGTTTCCTGTGGTTGTTCATCTATATGTCATATACGAGTGTATAATTCATCATAAATAAATTGCTAGTCTTTGGGTACCTCGGAGGCTGCCTAGCCAGTTAACTGGTATTCAGATGATTACATGCGGGATTTCAATGCTTATGCGCATAATAAATGAATTATTAGGCAGATGCATTATTGTATTGTATGGACCTTAGAAATTAGGAATTATTGCGGGGGCGGACCGTGTCGAGCCTGTTAATCATACCTAGTCCATTTCTAGATCCAGGTTTCTATTAATGTCGGTACCCAATCGAATACACCTTGTCTTTCACTCTGGTATATTCGCACGTTCATAGATTTATAGATATTGGATAGTGCATGTCGGGGAGTGTTGTTACTGGAATTTATTGTATGCCCGAATGGGGTCGCCTGTAGGTAACCTCGAAAGTGTGTTTACTCTCCAGAGATAGTTTCTATCTGCGTATGCCGACTCTGGTATACGTTACAAATGGGCGATATTAATTACCGGGATCGCTGCTATAGCCTTAGCTTCTGAAGTGACATTAAGCACCATTTATTGTGTCTTTAACCTATGAATGGATTTTTGTGTCGCCGCCCCACGAAGTGGGGAGTGACATATAGGGATTACTTTTGTCGGCTGCGGCGTCGTCCGCGTCACACTTTCTCTTATCCGCCACTCCTCTTTAACCTATGAATGGATTTTGATGAAACTTTCAGTGATTCTTTATCAGATAATGGCATTGTACACCTCCTATTTTATTTTTTGATCCGCTGTATTTTTTCCAAAGTTATGCCCCTTTTCCACTTAGAATTCTGTCTGAAATATTAAAATATAGTGCAGGTGACACACGTCTTCCATGGAAGACTCACATCTAAGTTAATAATAATTAATACCTGACTGCCTGTTCGACGAATATTTATATTGTTTTTTGGTACCGTTTTTACTGATTCCAGAGCACTCCCCTCTTTTTTTTTGAAGATTCCTTCAAAAGAAAAGGGGAGGGGGTGATTTTTTACCTCTCCTCCGGTTTGATAAGTATGTAACTATGAGTGAAGCTGTTTTGTCTGTAATTATATCCTGCATACAGGTGGAGTTTTGTTATATATGGCGTATGTTTGTGAGGGATATTCTCTCATTCTCAAATACGCCATCCTAATTTTGGGGGCTTAGTCCGGGCTAGCCTTAAAAATTGGAAACTTGTTACATCCAAATTAGCATAGTCTTCATGCTAAGAATACGGAATTACTTGAACTGGGTTCCTTTTTTATGATATGTCTTCTCTATTACTGTATAGAGAGACATACATGTAATTCCTAATAATTTTAATTTCCTTTCACCTTGAATTACAGGATTGGAACTATGTTGATCTACTAATTCTGAAGTCCTAGGCCCTCCACCTTTTTATGATTCAGCTAGTCTGGGCCAATGGGTTATAGTGTAAAAATATTATAAATTTGAAGTAATCAGTCTTCTGAGGTGTCTGTTATGGGACATTCCCCGGAAGCTTCCTCCTCGAAAGGACCTTCTATATCGGGGGAAGTCCCGTGTACTGCATAAAAACCCGGATGATCTCAACCTTCATTTATTTCCGTTGTGCGGTCCTTCTTGCACGGAAAACATTTTACAGGACGCAATTTCGAACTGTAGGAGGCCCTCCTCTTCATTGAATTATGCAGCGAAGTGGAGGATTTTCTTCCATTGGTGTACGGACTAGTCTGGAGACATTTACGATCCGTCATTTCCTCAGATTGCCAATTTCCTGGTTTACTTGGTTGACGTATTAATCTTACAGCCCGTCACAAGAGCTATAGGTCTATGTTATCAGACACTTATGCTCATCATGATAACTTGGCTATTGGATCAGATTCTTCTTTATCCAGGCTAGTTAGAAATTTCTCTATTGATAGACCTAGAACCCTCAGATTAATTCCTCAATGGAATTTGGCTTGGGTTCTGTTGAAGCTTCAAGAAGCTCCGTTTGAGCCGTTAGATGATGTAAAGTTCAAATTCTTGACCTGTAAAATGATCTTTCTCTTAGCCTTTGCGTCTGCCAGAAGAGTGAGTGAACTTCATGCATTATCTGTTGATGATTCCCATTACCATAGTGTGGATAATTCTGTTACCCTTGCTACAGAAGTGGGATTCTTGGCTAAGAGTCAGATTCCGGATAAGCGGCCCAAGCCTATTATCATTAAGGCTTTACCAGCCTCCGACAACCGTAGACCTTTGCTGTGTCCAGTTAGAGCAGTGCGCATTTATAAACATCGATCGAGTTTTATTAGAAAGGGAAGAAAAAGATTCTTTCTTTCCTTGATTCCTAACAGAAAGGATATATCTCTTCATTCTATCACTAGATGGATTCAGCTGGCAATACGTATTGCTTATGAAAGTCTTTCTTCGGATCAACGCTCTGTCAACAAGGTTTCAACGCATGAGATTAGAGCACTGTCTGCTTCTTGGGCTTATTCTAACAGTATAGCCATTACTGATCTTATGAAGGCTGCCTACTGGACACAGCCCTCTTCATTTACCAAGTTTTACCTTAGAAATTTAGAGTCAGAATGTCGTCCATTACTATTACATCTGCAAGATGTCTTAGGCAGTCTGCTCGAGCACTGATGCCGTTTTGCTGCCCACTTCATTCTGAGGAA